>CM073608.1:18485000-19685000 GCA_037074985.1 Solanum bulbocastanum | reverse complement strand
AAGATCAAAATCTTACTCTTTTTTGTAACTGTCGTAAAAATAACAAAAATATTTCATTTTTCCTCGTAAAGGTACGGAACATATAAAAATCAAGAAAAGTAAATCAAAAACCCTCAAAAATTCTCAAACTACACCAATGACCTTAGAATATCGAAACAACAAAATGATCAAAATTTTATTCTCTTTCGTAACAATACGAAAAAAAACAAAAATTTGATTTTTCCTCGTAAATGTCCAAAAGATATAAAAATCAAGAAAATTACATCAAAACACCTCAAAAAATTCTCAAACTACACCAATGACCTTAGAATATCAAAATAAAAAAATGATCAAAATGTTACTCTTTTCGATTACTGTCCAAAAAGTAACAAAAAATTTATTTTTCCTCATAAATTTACGAAACATATAAAAGTCAAGAAATGTACATCAAAACACCTACAAAAATTCTCAAATTGCACCAATTACCGTAGAATATTGAAAAAAAATAAACAAAATTTTACTCCTTTTCATATCTGTCTGAAAAATAACAAAAAATTAATTTTTCCTCATAAATGTACGAAACATATAAAAATCAAGAAAAGTACATCAAAATACCTCAAAAGGCTCTCAAACTGCACCAATGACCTTAGAATATCGAAAAAAAAAATCAAAATTTTGCACTTTTTTGTAACTGTTCAAAAAATAACAAAAAAAATAATTTTCCACGTAAATTTACAGAAGATATAAATAACAAGAAAAGGACATCAAAACACCTCAAAAATTTCTCAAAGTACACCAATGAACTTGGAATATTGAAACAAAAAAAATATCAAAATTTCACTCTTTTTCTTAGTTGTCCGAAAAAAACAAAAAAGATAATTTTTCCTCGTAAATGTATGAAACATATAAAAATCAATAAAAGTACATCAAAAAACCTCACAAATTCTCAAAATGAACCAATGACCTTAGAATATCGAAACCAAAAAAAAAGATCAAAATTTTACACTTTTTTCGTAATTGTCCGAAACATAACAAAAATTTAATTTTTCTTCGTAAATTTGCAAAAGATATAAAAATCAATAAAAGTACATAAAAACACCACAAAAAATTCTCAATTTGCACCAATGACCTTAGAATATCAAAATAAAAAAATGATCACAATTTTACTCTTTTTCGTAACTGTTTGAAAAATAACAAAAAAATAATTTTTCCTCATAATGTACGAAACATATAAATATCAAGAAAAGTACATCAAACAACCTCAAAAAATTCTCAAACTGCACTAATGACTTTACAATATTGAAACAAAAAAAATGATCAAAATTTTACTCTTTTGCATAAATGTACGAAAAATAACAAAAAATTTAATTTTTACTCATAAAATGTACGAAACATGTAAAAATTAGGAAAAGTACATCAAAACAGCTCAAAAAATTATCAAACTGCACCAATGACCATAGAATATCGAATAAGAAAAATGATCAAAATTTTACAATTTTTAGTAACTATCTGAAAAATAACAATAAATTTTATTTTTCCTCGTAAATGTACGAAATATATAAAAATCAAGAAAAGTACATCGAAACACATCAAAAAATTCTCAAACTGCACCAATTACCTTAGAATATCAAAACAAAAAAACAATCAAAATTTTAATCTTTTTTGTAACAGTCTGAAAAATAACAAAAACTATAATTTTCCCTCGTAAATGTCTGAAATATATAAAAATCAAGAAAAGTACATCAAAACACCTCAAAGAAATTCAAACTGCACCAATGACCTTAGAATATCAAAAGAAAAGAATGATCAAAGTTTTACTCTTTTTCGTAAATGTCAAAAAATAACAAAAAAAATATAATTTTTCCTCGTAAATGTACGAAACATATAAAAATAAAAATGAAGTACTTCAAAACACCTCAAAAATTTCTCAAACTCCACCAATTACCTTAGAATATTCAAACAGAAAAATGATCAAAATTTTACTCTTTTTCATATATGTCTGAAAAATAACAAAAAATTCATTTTTCCTCGTTAATGTCATAAAGATATAAAATTAAGAAAAGTACATCAAAACACCTCTAAAAATTCTCAAACAACACCAATGACCTTACAATATCGAAACAAAAAAATTATCAAAATTTTTTGCTTTTTCTTTACTGTCCAAAAAATGACAAAAAAAAAATTCTTCGATATTGTAAAATATAAAAATCAAGAAAAGTACATCAAAACACTTTAAAAAATTCTCAAACTACCCCAATGACCTTAAAATATCAAAATTAACAAATTATTAAAATTTTACTCTTTTTTCATAACTGTCTGAAAAATAAAAAAAAAAAAAATTTTCTCGTAAATGTCTGAAAGATATAAAAATCAAGAAAAGTTCATCAAAACACCTCAAAAAAATTTGAAACTGCACCAATGACGTTAGAATATCGAAACAAAAAAAATGATTAAAATTTTACCCTTTTCGAAAATTTGCGAAAAATAGCAAAAAATTTAAATTTTCCTTGTAAATGTACGAATCATATAAAAATAAACAAAAATACATCAAAACACCTCAAAAAATTCTCAAATTGCACCAATGACCTTAAAATATTAAAACAAAAAAATCATCAAAAAATTTACTCTTTTTCATAATTGTTCGAAAAATATCAAAAAAAATTAAATTTTCATCGTAAATGTACAAAACATATAAAATTTAAGAAAAATACATCAAAACACCTCTAAAAATTCTCAAACTACACTAATGATCTTAGAATATCGAAACAAAAAAATGAACAAAACTTTACTATTTTTTATAAGTGTCAGAAAAATAACAATAAATTTAATTTTTCCTTGTAAATGCCCGAAAGATATAACAATCAAGAAAATGACATCAAAACAGCTCAAAAAATTCTCTAACTACATCAATGACCTTAGAATATCGAAATAAACAATTGGGCAAAAATTTTACTCTTTTTCGTAACTGTCCTAAAAAAACAATTAATCTTTCATTGTAAATGTAAGAAACAAATAAAAATAAACAAAAGTACATCAAAACACCTCAAAAAAATTCAAACCGCACCAATGACCCTAGAATATCAAAACAAAAAAAGATCAAAATTTTACTCTTTTTCGTAACTACCGAAAAATAACAAAAAAATATTTTTTCCGCATAAATGTACGAAACGTATAAAAATCAAGAAAAGTACATCAAAACACCTCAAAAAATTCTCAAACTGCACTAATAACCTTAGAATATCGAAACAAAAAAATGATCAAAAATTTACTATTTTTTGTAACCATTCGAAAAATAGCGAAAAGTTTAACTTTTCTTCTTAAATGTACGTAACATATAAAAATCGAGAAAAGTACATCAAAACACATCAAAAAATTCTCAAAGTTTACCAATGATCTTAGAATATCGAAATGAAAAAATGATCAAAATTTATATTTTTTTGTAACTGTCCGAAAAATAACAAAAAAATTAATTTTTCCTCGTAAATGTACGAAACATATAAAAATCAAGAAGAGAACATTAAAACACCTCAAAATTTTCTCAAATTTCACCAATGACATTAGAATATCAAAACAAAAAAAAATGATCAAAATTTTACTCTTTTTCGTAACTGCCAGAATAATAACAAAAAAAATAATTTTTCCTCGTAAATGTCCGGAAGATATAAAAATCAAGAAAAATACATTAAAGCACTTCAAAAATTTCATAAACTGCACCAATGACCATAGATTATCAAAAAAAAATGATCAAAATTTTACTCTTTTTCGTAACTGTCCGAAAAATAGCAAAAAGATTTAATTTTTCCTCGTAAATGTACGAAATATATAAAATTTGAGAAGAGTACATCAAAACACCTCCCAAAAAATTCTCAAACTACACCAATAACCTGAGAATATCGAAACAAAAATATAATCAAAATTTTACTTTTTTCCGTAACTGTCTGAAAAATAACGAAAATTAATTTTTTACTCGTAAATGTGCGAATCATATAAAAATCAAGAAAAATACATCAAAACACCTCAAAAAATGCTCAAACTTCACCAATACCCTAGAATATCGAAACAAAAAAAGATCAATATTTTACTTTTTTCGTAACTTTTCGAAAATAACAAAAAATTTAATTTTTCCTTGTAAATGTACGAATATATAAAAATCAAGAAAAGTACATCAAAACACCTCAAAAATTATCAAACTACACCAATGAACTTAGAATATCGAAACAAAAAAAATGATTAAAATTTTTCTCTTTTTGAAACTTTTCGAAAAACAACAAAAAAATATATTTTCTTCATAAATGTCTGAAAGATATAAAAATCAAGAAAAGTATATTTAAACGCCTCAAAAATTTCTCAAACTACACAAATGACCTTAGAATATCGAAATAAAAATAGAATCAAAATTTTACTCTTTTTCGTAACTATCCAAAAAAGAACAAAAAATTTAATTTTCCTCATAAATGTACGAAACATATAAAAATCACGACAAGTACATCAAAACACCTCAAAAAACTCTCAAACTGCACCAATGATCTAATATCAAAACAAAAAAAATGATCGAAATATTACTCTTCTTCATCATTGTCCAATAAATAACAAAAACATTAGTTTTTCCTCTTGAATGTACGAAACATATAAAAATCAAGAAAAGTATATCAAAACACCTCAAAAAATTATCAAACTGCACCAATGACCTTAGAATATCGAAACAAAAAAATGACCAAAATTTAACTTATTTTCATTACTTTCCGAAAAATAACAAAAAAAATTATTTTTCCTCGTAAATGTACAAAATGCATAAATTTCAAAAAAGTACATCAAAACATCTCAAAAAATCTCAAACTTCACCAATGACCTTAGAATATTGAAACATTAAAATGATAAAAATTTTACACTTTTTCGTAACTGTCCGAAAAATAACAAATATTTTAATTTTTCCTCGTAAATGTATGAAAATATAAAATTCAACAAAAGTACATCAAAACACCTCAAAAAATTATCAAACTGCATCAGTGACATTAGATTATCAAAACAAAAAAATGATCAAAATTTCACTCTTTTTCATAACTTTTCAAAAAATAACAAAAAAATTTAATTTTTCCTCGTAAATGTACGAAACATATAAAAATCAAGAAAACTCCATCAAAACACCACAAAAAATGCTTAAACTACATGAATGACCTTAGAATATCAAAACAAAAAAATTATGAAAATTAAATCTTTTTCTTAACTGTCTAGAAAATAGCACAAATTTTAATTTTTCTTCCTAAATGTACGAAACATATAAAAATCAAGAAAAGTACATCAAAACACCTCAAAAAATTCTCAAACTACACCAATGACCTTAGAATATCGAAACAAAAAAATGACTGAAGTTTTACTCTTTCTTGTAACTGTTCAAAAATAACAAAAAAAATAATATTTTCTCGTAAATGTACGAAACATATAAAAATCAAGAAAAATACATCAAAACACCTCAAAAAAGTCTCAAACTGCACCAATGACCTAGATTATCAAAACAAAAAAATGATCAAAATTTTACTCTTTTTCGTAACCTTTTGAAATCTAACAAAAAAAAATTATTTTTCCTTTTAAATGTACGAAATATATAAAATTAAGAAAAGTACATCAAAACACCTCAAAAAATTCTCAAACTTTACGATTGACCTTAGAATATCAAAACAAAAAAATGATCAAAATTTAATCTTTTTCGTAACTACTTGGAAAATAGCACAAAAATTTAATTTTTCCTCATAAATGTACGAAACATATAAAAATCAAGAAAAGTATATCAAAACAACTCAAAAAATTCTCATACTACACCAATGACCTTCGAATATCGAAACAAAAAAGATCAAAATTTTCTCTTTTTGGTAACTGTCCAAAAAATTGCGAAAAAATTAATTTTCCCCATATATATAAGAAACATATAAAAATTAGGACTAGTACATCAAAACACCTAAAAATATTCTTACACTGCACCAATGACCTTAGAATATCGAAACAAAAAAATGATCAACATTTTACTCTTTTTCGCAACTGTCCAAAAAATAACAAAAAAATTAATTTTCATCGTAAATGTCCTAATGATATAAAAATCAAGAATATTACATAAAAACACCTCAAAAAATTCTCAAACTACACCAATGACTTAGAATATCAACACAAAAAAATGATCAAGATTTTACTCTTTTTCGTAACTGTGCGAAAAATAACAAAACAATTAATTTTTCTTCATAAATCAACGAAAGTTATAAAATTCAAGGAAAAGTACATCAAAACACCTCAAAAGATTCTCAAACTGCACCAATGACCTTAGAATATCAAAACAACAAAATACTCAAAATTATACTCTTTTTTGTAACTGTCTGAAAAAATACAAAAAAATGAAGTTTTCCTTGTAAATGTACATAGCATTTAAAAATCAAGAAACGTACATCAAAACACCTCAAAAAATTCTCAAACTGCACCAACGACCTTATAATATCGAAACAAAATAATGATCAATGTTTTACTCTTTTTCGTAACTTTTCTAAAAATAACAAAAAAAATAAAATTTTTCCTTGTAAATGCAAGAAACATATAAAAATAAAGAAAAGTATATCAAAACATCTCAAAAATTCTAAAATTGCACGAATGACCTTAGAATATCGAAACAAAAAATTATCAAAATTTTAATCTTTTTGGTAATTGTCCGAAAAATAGCAAAAATTTATTTTTTCTTCATAAATGTATGAAACATATAAAAATCAATGAAAAGTACATCAAAACACCTTAAAAAAATACTCATATTACAACAATGGCCATAGAATATCAAAACAAAAAAATTATTAAAATTTTACTCTTTTTCATAACGGTCCGAAAAATAACAAAAAAATAATTTTTTCCTCGTAAATATACGAAAGATATAAAAATCAAGAAAAGTACATCAAAACACCTCAAATAAAAACTGCACCAATGACCTTAGAATATCAAAACAAAAAAATGACCAAAATTTTGCTCATTTTCGTACCTATCCAAAAAATAGCGAAAAATTTAATTTTTCCTTGTAAATATACGAAACATATAAAGATCAAGAAAAGTATAACAAAACACCTAAAAAAAAATCAAATTGCACCAAAAATCTTAGAATATCGAAACAAAAAAAATGATCAACACTTTACTCTTTTCGTAAGTATCCAAAAAATAACAATAAATTTGATTTTTCCTCGTAAATGTCCTAATGATATATAAATCAAGAAAAGTACCTCAAAACACCTTAAAAAATTCTTAAACTGCACCAATGACTTTAGAATACCGAAACAAAAAAATGATCAAAATTTAACTCTTTTTCATTATTGTTCGAAAAATAACAAAAAATAATTTTTTCCTTGTAAAAGTAAGAAACATATAAAAATCCAAAAAAGGAAATCAAAACACCTCAAAAAAATTTCAAACTACTCCAGAGACCTTAGAAAATATCGAAACAAAAAAATGACCAAAATTTTGCTCATTTTCGTAACTATCCAAAAAAAAACAAAAAAATTATTTGTTCCTCCTAATAGTCCGAAAGATATAAGAATCAAGAAAAGTTCATCAAATCACCTCAAAAACTTCTCAAACTACACCAATGTCCTTAAGGTATCAAAAAAAAAAAAATCACAATTTTACACTTTTTCGTAACTGTTCGAAACATAACAAAAATTTGATTTTTCCTCTTAAATGTACGAAATATATAAAATCAAGAAAAGTACATCAAAACACGTCAAAAAATTCTCAAACTGCACCAATGACCTTAGAATATCAAAACAAAAAAAACGATCAAAATTTTACACTTTTTCGTAACTGTTGAAAAATAACAAAACATTTAGTTCTTCCTCGTAATTGTCCAAAAGATGTAAAAATCAAGAAAAGTACATTAAAACACCTTGAATAATTCTCAAACTACACGAATGAACGTAGAATATCAAAAAAAAATGATAAATATTTTTCTCTTTTTCGTAACTTTCATAAAAATAACAAAAAATTTAATTTTTCCTTGTAAATTTCCGAAAGATATAAAAAGCAAGAAAAGTTCATCAATACACCTCAAAAAATTCTCAAATAGCACAAATGACCTCAAACTATCGAAACAGAAAAAAGAACAAAATCTAACCTTTTTTTGTAACTATCTGAAAAATAACAAAAAAGAAAAAATTTCCACGTAAATTTACGAAACATATAAAATCAATAACAGTACGTCAAAACACCTCAAAAAATTCTCAAACTGCACCACTGACCTCAGAATATCAAAACAAAAAAAATCAAAATCTTACGCTTTTTTGTAACTATTCAAAAAATAACAAAAAAAAATAATTTTTCCTCGTAATTGTACGAATTATATAAAAATCAAGAAAAGTACATCAAAACTCCTCAAAAAATTCTCAAATTGCACCAATGACCTTAGAATATCGTCACAAAAAAATAATAAAAATTTTACTATTTTTTGTATTTGTCCAAAAAATAACAAAAAAAATCATTTTATCTCTTTAATGTTGGAAAGAAATAAAAATCAGGAAAAATACATCAAAACAAGTCAATAAATTCTGAAACTACACCAATGACCTTAGAATATTGAAAAAAAAATGATGAAAATTTTACGCTTTATCGTAACCATCTAAAAAATAACAAAAAAATTATTTTTTCCTCATAAATGTTCAAAAGATATAAAAAGTAAAAATTTTACTCTTTTTCGTAATTGTCCGAAAAATAACAAAAAAATTAATTTTTTTTCGTAAGTGTACGAAGCATATAAAAATCAAGAAAAGTACATCAAAACACCTCAAAAAATTCTCAAACTGCACAATGACCTTAGAGTATCATAAAAAATTGATAAAATTTTTATTCTTTATCGTACATGCCCGAAAAATAACAAAAAAAAATATTTTTTCCTCTTAAATGTTTGAAAGATATAAAAATCAAGAAAAGTATATCAAAAAACCTCAAAAATTCTCAAACTGCACAAATGACCTTAAAATATCGAAACAAAAAAATAATCAAAATTTTACTCTTTTTCGTAACTATCTGAAAAATAATAAATTAATTTTTCCTCGTAAATGTGCGAGACATATAGAAATACGGAAAAGTACATTAAAACACCTCTAACGTTTCTCAAATTGCACCAATGACCTTAGAATATCGAAATAAAAAAATGATTAAAATTTTACTCTTTTTTGTAATTGTCCGAAAAATAACAAAAAAGTTAATATTTCCTCGTAAGTGTCTGAAAGATATCAAATAAAGAAAAGTACTTTAAAACACCTTAAAATATTCTCAAACTGCACCAATGACCTTAGAATATCAAAACAAAAAAATGATAAAATTTTTAGTAGTTTTCGTTACTGACTGAAAAATAACAAAAGAATTAATTTTTCCTCGTAAATATCTGAAAGATATAAAAATCAAGAAAAGTACATCAAAACACCTCAAAAAATTCTAAAACTGCACCAATGACCTTAGAATATCGAAACAAAAAAAAGGATCAAAATTTTACTCTTTATCGTAATTGTTAGAAAAATAACAGCAAAATTAGTTTGTCATCGTAAACGTCCGTAGGATATAAAAATCAAGATAAGTACATCAAAACACCTCAAAAAATTATCAAAATGCACCAATGAACTTAGAATATTGAAACAAAAAAATAATTAAAATTTTAGTCTATTTAGAAACTGTCTGAAAAATAACAAAAAATTTAATATTTCCTCATAAGTATCTGAAAGATGTAAAAATCAAGAAAAGTACATCAAAATAGTTTAAAAAAAATTCTCAAACTGCACCAATGACCTGAGAATATCGAAACAAAAAAATGTTCAAAATTGTACTCTTTTTCGTCATTATCAAAAATGTCAAAAAAATAATTTTTCCTCGTAATTGTTCGAAACATATAAAAATACGGAAAAGTACATCAAACTACACCAATGACCTTCGAATATTGAATAAAAAAAAATTCAAAATCTTACTCTCTTTTGTAACTGTTTAAAAAACAATAAATTTAATTTTTCCTTGTAAATATATGAAACATATAAAAATCAAGAAATGTACATCAAAACATCTCAAAAAATTCTCAAACTGCACCATTGACCTTAGAATATCGAAACAAAAAATTATCAAAATTATAAACTTTTTTCGTAGCTATCCAAAAAATAACAAAAAACTTTTTTTTTCCTCATAAATGTTCGAAAGATATAAAAATCAAGAGAAGTACATCAAAATATCTCAAAAAATTCTAAAACTGCACCAATATGCTTAGAATATCAAATTAAAAAAATGATTAATATTTTACTCTTTTTCATAACTGTCAGAAAAATAACAAAAAAATTATTTTTTCCTCGTAAATGTTTGAAAGTTATAAAAATCAAGAAAAGTACATCAATCCACATCAAAAAATTCTCAAACTGCACCAATTACCTTAGAATATCGAATCAAAAAGATGATCAAATTTTTACTTTTTTTCGCAACAATTTCGAAAAATTACATTTTTCCTCGTAAATGTATGAAACATATAAAAATCATGAAAAGTACATCAAAACACCTCAAAAAATACTCAAACTGCAACAATAACCTTAGAATGTGAAACAAAAATATGATTAAAATTTTACTCTTTTTCGTAACTGTCCGAAAAATAATAAAAAATTAAGTTTTTCCTTGTAAATGTCCGAAACCTATAAAAATCAAGAAAAGTATATTAGAAAACTTTTAATCTTCACCAATGACCTTAGAATATCGAAACAAAAAAAAGATCAAAATTTTACCCTTTTTCGTAACTGTCTGAAACATAACAAAAAATTTAATTTTTCCTCGTAAATGTATGAAATATATAAATATCAAGAAAAATACATGAAAACACCTCAAAAAATTCTCAAACTACACCAATGACCTTAGAATATCGAAACAAAAAACTGATCAAAATTTTATCCTTTTTCATAATTGTAAATAAAAGAACAAAAAATATAATTTTTCCTCTTAAATGCTTGAAAGATATAAGAATGAAGAAAAGTACATCAAAACTGCTAAAAAATTCTTAAACTGCACCGATGCCTTTAGAATATTGAAACAAAAAAATGATTAGAATTTTACACTTTTTCGTAACTGTCAGAAAAATAACAAAAAATTAAATTTTTCCTCGTAAATGTACATGAGATATAAAAATGAAGAAAAATACATTAAAACACCTCAAAAATATTCTCAAACTGCACCAATGACTTAGAATATCTAAACAAATAAAATGATCAAAAAATTTAATTTTACCTCGTAAATGTACAAAACATATAAAAATCAAGAAAAATACATCAAAACACCTCAAAAAAATTCTCAAAATGAACCAATGACCTTGGAATATCAAAACAAAAATATGATCAAAATTTTACGCTTTATCCTAATTGGTCAAAAAATAACAAAAAAAATAAATTTTCCTCGTAAGTGTTTGAAAGATATAAAAATCAAGTAAAGTACATCAAAACACCTCAAAAAATTCTCAAACTGCACCAATGCCCTAGAATATCGCAGTAAAAAAATGATCAAAATTTTACTCTTTTTCATAACTGTCAAAAAAATAAAAAAAAATGAACTTTTCTTCGTAAATGAACGAAACATATAAAAATCAAGAAAAGTACATTAAAACACCTAAAAAAATTCTCAAACTGCACCAATGACCTTAGAATATTTAACTAAAAAAATGATCAAAATTTTTACACTTTTTCGTAACTGTCCAAAAAAGAACGCAAAGTTAAATTTTTCCTCGTAAAAGAATGAAACATATAAAAATCAAGAAAAATACTTAAAAATTGCTCAAAAAATTCTCATACTACACCACTGACCTTAGAACATAGAATATCAAAATAAAAAAAAAGATCAAAATTTAACTCTTTTTCGTAACTGTTTGAAACATAACAAAAATTTGATTTTTCCTCTTAAATGTACGAAATATATAAAATCAAGAAAAGTACATCAAAACACCTCAAAAAATTCTCAAACTGCATCAATGACCTTTGAATATCAAACCAAAGAAATGATCATAATTTTACTCTTTTTGTTAACTGTCGAAGAAATAACAAAAAAAATATGTTTTCCTCGTAGATGTCCAAAAGATTTAAAAATCAAGAAAAGTACATCAAAACACCTCAAAAAATTCTCAAACTACACCGATGACCTTAGAATATTGAAATAAAGAAAAATTCAAAATTTTACTTTTTTCCTAACTGTCCGAAAATTAACAAAAAAATTATTTTTTCCTCATAAGTGTCTGAAAGATATAAAAATTAAATAAAATACATCAAAATACTTCAAATATTTCTCAAATTGTACAAATGACCTTAGAATATTGAAACAAAAAAATAATCAAAATTTTATTCTTTTTTGTAACTGTTCGAAAAATAAAATAAAATTTTAATTTTTCCTTGTAATACACGAAACATATAAAAATCAAGAAATGTACCTCTAAACACCTCAAAAAATTCTGAAACTGCACCAATGACCTTAGAATATCAAAATAAAAATATGATCAATTTTTTTTCCCTTTTTTCGTAATAGTTTGAAAAAAAACAAAACATTTAATTTTTCCTCGTAAATGTCCTGAAGATATAAAAATCAAGAAAGTACATCAAAACACCTCAAAAATTTCTCAAACTGCACCAATGACCTTAGAATATCGAGACAAAAATTGATAAAAATTTTACTCTTTTTCGTAACTGTACAAGAAAACAAAATATTTAATGACCTTATAAATGTCCGAAAGATATAAAAACCAAGAAAAGTACTTGTAATACACGAAACATATAAAAATCAAGAAATGTACCTCTAAACACCTCAAAAAATTCTGAAACTGCACCAATGACCTTAGAATATCAAAATAAAAATATGATCAATTTTTTTTCCCTTTTTTCGTAATAGTTCGAAAAAAAACTAAACATTTAATTTTTCCTCGTAAATGTCCTGAAGATATAAAAATCAAGAAAGTACATCAAAACACCTCAAAAATTTCTCAAACTGCACCAATGACCTTAGAATATCGAGACAAAAATTGATAAAAATTTTACTCTTTTTCGTAACTGTACAAGAAAAATAAATATTTAATTACCTCATAAATGTCCGAAAGATATAAAAATCAAGAAAAGTACATTAAATCACCTCAAAAAATTCTCAAACTTCACCAATGACCTTAGAATATCGAAACAAAAAAATGATACAAATTTTACCCTTTTTGTAACTGTCGAAAAAATAAAAAAAAATTATTTTCCTCGTAAATGTACAAAACATATTAAAATTAAAGAAAAGTACATCAGAACACCTCAAAAAATTCTCAAACTGCACCAATGACCTTTGAATACCTTTGAATATTGATACAAAAAACTGATCAAAATTTTACTCTTTTTCGTATTTGTTCGAAAATAACTAAAATATTATTTTTTCCTCGTAAATGTCCAAAAGATATAAAAATCAGGAAATGTACATTAAATCACGTCAAAAAATTCTTAAACATCACCAATGACCGAAAATATCGAAACAAAAAAATGATCAAAATTTTTACTCTTTTTTGTAACTGTCCGAAAAATAACCAAAAAATTAATTTTTCCTCAAAAATGTCCGAGAGATATAAAAATCAAGAAAAGTACATCAAAACACCTCAAAAAGTTCTCAAACTACACCAATGACCTTAGAATATTGAAACAAAGATCAAAATTTTACTCTTTTTCGTAAGTGTCTGAAAAATAAAATAAAATTTAATATTTCCTCGTTAATGTATGAAACATATAAAAATCAAGAAAAGTATATCAATACATCTCAAAATATTCTCAAAATGGACCAATTAAAAAAAATAACAAAAAAACTAATTTTTCTCAAAATACACATTAGAATATCGAAATAAAAAAATGATTAAAATTTGAATCTTTTTTCGTAACAATCCGAAAAACAACAAAAAAAAATAAAATTTCCTCGTAAATGTCCAAAAGATATAAAAGTCAATAAAAGTACATCAAAAAACCTCAAACAATTCTCAAATTGCACCAATAACCTTGGAATATCGAATACAAAAATGATCAAAATATTACACTTTTTAGTAACTATCCGAAAATAACAAAAAATTTAATTTTTCACCGTAAATGTATGAAACATATAAAATCAAGAAAATTACCTCAAAACACCTCAAAAAAATCTCAAACTGCATCAATAACCTTAGAATATCGAAACAAAACAAGATCAAAATTTTACTTTTTTCGTAACTGTCCGAAAAATAACAAAAAAAATAATTTTTCCTCATAAATGTCTCAAAGATATAAAAAGTAAGAAAAGTACATAAAAAAGCCTCAAAAAGATCTCAAACTATGCCAATGACCTTAGAATATCGAAACAAAAAAAATGATCAAGATTTTATTCTTTTTCGTAACTGTTAGGAAAATAACAAAAAATTTAACTTTTCCTTGTAAATAGACTAAACATATAAAAATCAGGATATATACATCAAAAAACCTCAAAAAATTCTAAAACTGCACCAATGACCTAAAAATATCGAAACAAAAAAATGATCAAAATTTTACTCTTTTTCTTAACAATTCGAAAAATAACCAAAAAATTATTTTTTTCGCGAAAATGTCCGAATGATATGAAAATCTAGTAAAGTACATTAAAACACCTAAAAAAATTCTCAAAATGCATTAATGACCTTAGAATATCGAAATAAAAAAAGGATCAAAGTTTTTCTCTTTTTCGTAACTGTCCGAAAAATAACAAAAAATTTAATTTTTCCTCCCAATTGTACGAAACATATAAAAATCAAGAAAAGTACATCAAAACACCTCAAAAAATTCTCAAACTGCACCAATGAACTTAGAATATCATACAAAAAATGATCAAAATTTTACTTTTTTTCGTAACTGTCCGAAAAATTACAAAAAATTAATTTTTCCTTGTAGATATCTGAAAGATATAAAAATCAAGAAAAGTACATCAAAACACCTCAAATTTCTCAAACTGCACCAATGACCTTATAATATCGAAACAAAAAAAAGATCAAAGTTTTACACTTTTTCGTAATTGTCCGAAAAATAACAAAAAATTTATTGTTTTCTCGAAAATGTACGAAACATATAAAAATCAAGAAAAGTACATCAAAAAATTCTTAAAATGCATCAATGACCTTACAATATCTAAATAAAAAAAGATCAAAGTTTAACTTTTTTTCGTAACTATCCGAAAAATAACAAAAAAATTAATTTTTCCTCCTAATTGTACGAAACATATAAAAATCAACAAAAGTACATAGAAACACCTCAAAAAATTCTCAAACTTCACTAATGACCTTAGAATATCGAAACAAAGAAATAATCAAACTTTTGCTCTGTTTCATAAATGTCCGAAAAAATAACAAAAAAACAAAATTTTCCTCATAATTATCCGAAAGATATAATAATCAAGAAAAGTACATCAAAACACCTCAAAAAATTCTCAAATTGCGCCAATGCCCTTAGAATATTGAAAAAAAAAATGATCAAAATTTTACTCATTTTCCTAGTTGGCTGAAAAATAACAAAAGATTTAATTTTTTATCTTAAATGTCTGAAAGATACAAAAATCAATAAAACTACATCAAAACACCTTAAAAAAATCTCAAACTATACCAATGACCTCCGGATATCAAAACAAAAAAATGAATAAATTTTTACTCTTTTTCGTAATTGTATGAAAAATAACAAAAAAAATATTCTCGTAAATGTTAGAGAGATTTAAATGTCAATAAAAGTACATCAAAACAACTCATAAAATTCTCAAACTGCACTAATGACCTTAGAATATTGAAACAAAAAAATGATCAAAATTTAACTCTTTTTCATAATTGTTCGAAAAATAACAAAAATATTTAATTTTTCCTCATAAATATCTGAAAGATAGAAAAACTAAGAAAAGTACATGAAAACAACACAAAAAATTTTCAAACTGCACCAATGACCTTAGAATATCGAAACGAAAAAAGAAGTTCAAAATTTTACACTTTTTTGCAACGGTCTGAAAAAATACACAAATTTTAATTTTTCTACGTAAATGTACGAAACTTATAAAAATCCAGAAAAGTATATCAAAACACCTCAAAAAATTATCAAACTAAACCAATGACCTTAGAATATCGAAACAAAAAAAATGATCAAAATTTTACACTTTTTCGTAACTGTTCGAAAAATAACGAAAAAATTATGTTTTCCTTGTAAATGTACGAAACATATAAAAATCAAGAAAAGTATATCAAAAAACCTCAAAACATTCTCAAACAGCACCAATATCCTTAGAATATTGAGAAACAAATGATCAAAATTTTACACTTTTTCGTAAATGTCCGAAAAATAAAATAAAAAATTCATTTTTCCTTGTAAATGTACGAAACATATAAAAATCAAGAAATGTACATTAAAACACCTCAAAAATTTCTCAAACTGCACCAATAACCTTAGAATATCGAAACAAAAAAATGACCAAATTTTACTCTTTTTCTTAATTGTACGAAAAATAACAAAAAAATTATTTTTCCTCGTAAATGTATGAACATATAAAAATCAAGAAAAGTAGATCAAAAAACCTCAAAAAATTCTCAAACTGCACCAATGACCTTAGAATATCGAAATAAAAAAATGATCAAAATTTTACTCTTTTTTGTAAGTGTTTGAAAAATAACATAAAAAATATTTTTCCTCATAAATTGATGAAACATATAAAAATCAAGAAAAGTACATCAAAATACCTCAAAAATTCTCAAATTGCACAAATGGCCTTAGAATATTGTCACAAAAAATAATCAAAATTTTACTCCTTTTTGTATCTGTCCAAAAAATAACGAAAAAATTAATTTTTTCTCGTTAATGTTGGAAAGATATAAAAATAAGGAAAAATACATCGAAACACATCAAAAAATTCTCAAACTCCACCAATGACCTTAGAATATCGAAACAAAAAAATGATCAAACTTTTACTCTTTTTCTTAACTGTACGAAAAATAACAAAAAAAATTAATTTTTCCTCGTAAATGTCCAAAAGATATAAAAATCAGGAAAAGTACATCAAAATAACTCAAAAAATTCTCACACTTCACCAATGACCTTAGACAAAACAAAAAAATGTCAAAATTTTTACTCTTTTTTGTAACTGTCCGAAAAATAACAAAAAATTAAATTTTTCCTCGTAAATGTACGAAATATAAAAATCAAGAAAAGTATATCAAAACACCTCATAAAATTATAAAGCTCCACCAATGACCTTAGAATATTGAAACAAAAAAATGACCAAAATTTTACTCTTTTTAGTATCTGAAATATAACAAAAAAAATTAATTTTTCTCGTAAATGTCCGAAAGATATAGAAATTAGGAAAAGTACATCAAAACACCTCAAAAAATCCTCAAACTACACAAATGACCTTAGAATATTGAAACAAAAAAATGATCAAAATTTTATTCTTTTTCTTATCTATCCGAAAAATAACAAAAAAATTATTTTTTCTCTCAAATGTCGGAAAGATATAAAAATCAGGAAAAGTACATCAAAACACCTCAAAAATTTCTCAAACTGCTCCAATGACCTTAGAATATCGAAACAAAAAATGATCAAAATTTTACTCTTTTTCGTAATTGTACAAAAAATTTAAAAAATACAAATCTTCATTGTAAATATCCGAAAGATATAAAAATCAAGAAAAGTGCATCAAAACAACTAAAAAAATTCTCAAACTGCACCAATTACCTTAGAATATCGAAAAAAATGATCAAAATTTTACTCTTTTTCGTAACTGTCCAAAAAATAACAAAAAAATTAAATTTTCCTCATAAATGTATGAAACATATAAAAAACAAGAAAAGTACATGACAACACCTCAAAAATTTCTCAAACTGCACAAATGACCTTAGAATATCGGGAAAAAAAATGATTAAAATTTTACTCTTTTTCATAACTGTCCAAAAAATAACAAAAAAAAATATATTTTTTCCTTGTAAATGTACGAAACATATAAAAATCAAGAAAAGTACATCAAAACACCTCAAAAAATTCTCAACCTGCACCAATGACCTTAGAATATCGAAATAAAAAATAATCAAAATTTTACTCCTTTTTGTAACTATCAAAAAAATAACAAAAAAAATTATTTTTTCTCGTAAATGTCCAAAAGATTTAAAAATCAGAAAAAGTACATCAAAACACCTCAAAAAATTCTCAAACTGCACACTGACCTTAGAATATCGAAACAGAAAAATGATCACAATTATACTCTTTTTGGTAACAGTCTGAAAAAAAGAAGCACGCAACAAAGCACTTTTCCTTTCTCATTGAAGTATGCAGCGAGGAATATGAGACCCGATTCAAGAAAAGGCTAGCGAGGTAGAATTCTTTTTCTCTTTCATAGCGCCACACAATGGAGACATTGTAGTGCTAGACCAGATTTACCAGCGGAGAGTTGAAAAACGATACGACCCAGGACCAATCGAAAAAATGTAAAGAAAAATGATTTTCTTAATCAAACTTGTGAGTACAACTCTGTGTATCCCCTGATTCTCGTCTCTAATTTCTTTCCTTGATTCGAGGGCTGAAGCAGCATATTTCTCGAGTGTAGGATGATGTGGACCTCCTTTACCTGATCGTCAAGAAGAGTTAGTAGCGAAAAAATTTAATTTTTCCTTGTAAATATATGAAACATATAAAAATCAAGAAAAGTAAATCAAAACATCTCAAAAAATTCTCAAACTGCACGAATGATCTTAGAATATCGAAACAAAAAAAGGATCAAAATTTTAATCTTTTTTGTAATTGTCTGAAAAATAACAAAAACTTAATTTTTCCTCGTAAATGAACGAAACATAAAAAAATCAAGAAAAATATATCAAAACACCTCAAAAAATTCTCAAAGTGCACCAATAACCTTAGAATATCAAAAAAAAAAAATTAAAATTTTACTATTTTTAGTAACTGTATGAAAAATAATAAAAAACTTAATTTTCCCTCATAAATGTACGAAACTGTCACGACCCAAGTCTTCGAGTCATGATGGAGCCACCTATAACCCACCAGTAGGCAAGTCAGCCCGTATCCCGAAATAGCTAGTAATGGGATTGAGGGTAGAAAACTAGACCCAACAACACAATAATAATAACAACAGGAATTACAAAATGAGTACAGAGCTACTAACAAAATGAGACAAGTCCCAAAAGTGGACAACAGAACAGTACTGTCTCAAAAAGTAAAAGACAAATCAATATATAAATACAGAAGAAAAAGGGCAAATCCAAGACGCTATGTGCTCATTCTTGCCTCCTAATATGACTGTAGCTGGCTCCAATTCAACGTTGATAGCTGGTCCTCAGACCTGCATCACGAAAACAGATGCCAAGTGTAGTATGAGTACCAAAACAACAGGTACCTAGTAGGCATCATAGGCCGACTAAGCAAGAAAAGCAAAAGTAATATGAAATGCGAGAATCTAACATACTAACAAAAATAAGCAGGAGGGAACATCTAATAGGTATGCACACGAGCATACTCACCCACACAGAGAATGAAAGTAGTTAACTCAATCCAACCAGGCTCCCATAAAATCGACGGGTACGCTCGTGCACAATATGAAAGTAAAACCCGAACGGATTCCCATAGGCCTAACAGGTTCAAAGAAGGGAGAGTTGAAATGAAGTAAGAGGATCCGATGAAGTTTCCAAGATTACCACAACTTTTATGACTTGAACCAAACTAATCCATATGCCCGAAGCTTACCCAGAGCTAATAGGGAAATAAGGACTTGAACCAAATGAAGATGAAGGATCAAGAACTTGAATCGAGATTTGGAGTAACCAAGGACTTGAACAAAGGCTAAGGATAATCGTGGACTTGAACCACATAAAATATGACCAAGGACTTGAACAAAGGCTAAGGATAATCGTGGACTTGAAGCACATAAAATATGACCAAGGACTTGAACCGAGGTTAAGGATAATCATGGACTTAAACCACATAAAATATGACCAAGGCAAGGACTTGAACCCCGCTTGGTGGAGTGAACTGGGGACTTAAACCACGAGTAGAGGCGAGTCATTAGAAATAGGATCAGTTGTCAACTGAGCATCGCGGGGAGTACCCCAAACCAAGTGCCATCAATAAATCACTCCAGCTCGAACCGTATCCAACCAGAATCGTCCAGTAGCTTCCGAACCAAGAATTCGAATACATCAGAACTGACAGGATAAGAAATTATGTATATAAGGTTCCAAGAGTGGTGTTACTACCTGGCTAAGGCCCAGACTATCAAACTCAAGTTTTCTATATCAGTCTACAGGGAGTTAAGTCGTCCGAAGTGACATCGAAGAGGTTTCAAGGCCTAACGACTCTAAAATACGCAAGTATATGGCAATCAGTAGTCTAAACCTAGACTAAGGCCAAACATGCTTTCAAATATATAGACAATCCATAAAAATGGCGCACCACAAGGTATGGATGATCAGTAATTACATTAGACATGCTTCAATAACCCAGAGTAGCCAAAAAATTAGAGCCTAAGTCATGGTTTCTAGGAATTTAGCATGCTCAACTACCAATTACCCCCAAAATTCACAGAAATCAACATACAAATGCTAAATCATGCTCAATCTAACGAAAGGGAAGTCGTAGCCTACTTGTAGGCCAATCTCGTGTGCTCCAAATCACGTAGCTGGAGCCTTTTTCTTTCGTACGACCTCAGATCATTATCAAAAATAGAATCACAACATTAATACAAGCATTTTAACACCAAAATCATAATTTTTAGAGTTGGACCCAAAATCGAGCCTCAAATGGGATTGTGGGACCCGTATGGGAACCTCGAATTTAACACAATAAAAAGGGTATAAATGTAATATGGAACTTGTACCCCAAAATGGGGCATAATTCAAGGATCGAAACGAAAGAAATTTGATCATGCAACAAAAATTCTATTTATGGGGAATATCATGAAGAGGGCAGGCCCTTTGGGGAAAAAATTACCTCAAAATGTCGATCTTCACACTTCTACGAGCACTCATAGCGAAGCCACAATCCACACGACCAGCACTTTGAATCACCTAATTTGGAGCTCTATAGCTCAAGAAATCAAAACCTCCATTAAAGAGAAGAGTCAAGAGGAGGACAACATCTAAAACCAAGAAAATGCTTTAAACGAAGCTTCCCCAGAATATTTCGATCACACCATTGCGTTCCCACGATAAACCCCACAATTTAGAGCTTTGAATAACTCAATTTGGAGTTCTATAGCTCAAGATATCTCAATTGAAAATGAGGGCTCAAAGCTGAAATGGGGCTTTTAAAAGACGAATCCAGTCGCTAAAAAGTCAAAATCTGGTTGCTAAAAGGGCTGCACCAGATTTCCACACTTCCTATTTTTTTAAATTCTCTGATGGGGTGCTCATAATTCATTAGAAATCTCGTGTGTGCAAACAGACTATGCTATCCCACTAAATTTGATATTTCAGACTTAATGGCGTAGTCGAAATTCCCATACGAGGTCATTTTGACTAAAAGTGGGTCCCATATCCAAATGCCATTTTTAGTCATATTTCATAACAGGCCTCAAGATTAGATAGGAAGCCTCAAAAGCGAACGAAGGGTCGTTCTAGACCACAATTGACATTCCAGAACTAACCGCGTTGATAGAATTTTTAACCGAGTGCATTTTCCAAGAATATTGACCAAAGTCAACCTTAGGCTAAATTTCAAAGGCAAAATGCCAAATGGTCCCAAACTCGCACCAAAGGCCTCGAGACTCATTTCGGCCATGTTTCTAGCCTAATTTTTCCATTATAGAGCTGATGGAACCATCAAAATTCCATCCTGAGGTCGTTAACCTGATATTTTGAGTAAAGTCAACTTTTCAAGATTTAAAAGCACCAAAATAGGGAAATGGTCCTAAAACCCAAACGAACGAACAGGCGATAGAACAGTCAGTGCCAACAAGTTGTAAATGAATTAGGGTCGCTATAGGAACATTCTAAATGCCTAAATGAATGCATTAACTCAAAAATGACCAGAAAGGTCATTACAACATTCACTACTAAAAGAACTTTCATCCGCAAAAGTAGAAGTCAAGAAGTACCTGAAGGCTCAAATAAGTCGAGGAACTGCTCTCGCACCTCCTGCACGGTCTCCCAAGAGGCCTCCTCGATTGGATGGTGCCTCCAACAGACTTTAACCACAGGAATGTCTCTGGATGGCAACTGCTTCATAGCTCTATCTAAGATGGCAATTGGCTCCTCAATAGAGGTCAAACGATCATCTAACTCAACTGCATCATACTGGAGCACAAGGGACTCATCTAGAACATACCAACGCAACATCGAAACATGGAATACCGAATGGATAGCTGAGAATGATGGAGGCAAAGCTAGCTCATAGGAAACCTCATGAACTATTCTCAAAGTCTCAAAAGGCCCGATATAGCTAGGGCTAAGCTTCCCCCACCTCCCAAATCTCATCACACCCTTCATGCACTGTCACACCACGAAGCTAACCCAGGGCATGAACACGAGACCTAGGATCACGAGTGACCCCAAGCTAACCCTGTTGGCATATCACAAGCATACTTAAAGATAAGCTGAAACAAGAAATACTGTGCGGAAGCTTAAATTATGAGATCAAGTGAAATGATGGGGAAAACCCAATACTATATGAATATATAACTGAGAAGAGTTTAAGATACTGAAATAAAACTCAAACACTAAAGTTGAATATGTCTATGTCTGAAATAAATCCTCTAAATAACTAGAGATGTTGGGACATGCCCTCAGCTAACTTAAGCAAATACTGAAAACTGAAATGAAAAGACTAAATATAGATATATTTCTATTTTCCTCGAAGTATGAGGACTCACCACTGATACTGTTTAACTAGAGATCGAGAACCTATCTATGTGTTATCTGAATACTAAGAACCTGAACCTATATCAAGAGAAGATGTAATGCAGTGTATGTGTTAGTATTTGAAAGGTACTGAGCATGCAGGATAGAAGAAAGCTAAATAAAACATATAACTGAACAAAGTGATAAAGCAATGATATAATCTGAAAATGATAAATATGCTAAACATGTTAAGTATGAACTAACTGAATGTAATGACCAAGTTTATAATATACTGATACTGAAGATTGAACTGTAGTTGATAACCTGGTCAATACACTATAATCTGTTTGTGGGAGCTACTAATAACCAACATTAAACCACATGAGCTAAATGTGGAGTCCGATGTATACACCCCATCAAGAGGACCCAATATACCTTGCCAAGGGTATAGAGGCATGACTAGCGTGATCATTAAGTATAACACTCACAGAGGGGACTTATTCTACAAGGCACATAATTCTGGGACTATGAGCGTGACTGACCCTAGTCTAACTGATTATGTAAATGATACATTATGACTGAAGTTCTATAATACTGAATAGCTCAAATACTGACAAGCAAACTGAAAATGTAACATTAATATGCTGATAATGGAACATTCTTAACTGAGGCATGTATATCTGAATAAATTGACCTAGCAAGTGTAATTTATGAATTAAACGAATCTACACAACTACGATTCTAAGTTTCAAGAAAGAACTAAGCAACGATTCCATAAAAACATGATAATTTGATATGGATAAGTCTAACAACTAAGCAACAACATAAATTCTAAAATTCTAGAATCCTAGGCCTAACATGGTATAGATAGTAAAGAATCTAATTGAATTCTAGGGACCTAATGGGTGGAAGGAACTTGAAATTCCACATACCTGGTGATGAAATTCATGGATAAATCTTTTGATTTTGGGGTTGGAACTGTAGAAAACCTTGATGTGTGTTGTTGAGGGACTACTAAACTTTTCTCTTTGTTTTGCTCTAAGTTTCACTTGATTTTGGTGAATGATCAATTAGCCTACTAAATCGATAGCCGATGGTTATTGGGTCTTCGTGGGTTCAGCTCGAGAGAGTGAACCCTAGGCCTTTTCCCACACATTCAGCTTGAGAGAGTGAATGGGCTAAGGTAGAGGTTGTGCTTAAAAGCGGGAACTCGGTGTTCAAGAAAAACCGAGTTGATTCGGGGTAAGTTGCTTGAGAGAGAATTTTCCCCCACTAAAGTCTAGCCTAGTTACAAATATTCAGCAATTGGCTATTAATAACATTTACTGAATTGTGTTGTTTATCCCATATTCCTATCACATCCCAAGAATCCCGTCTCCATATATTCACATCTTCTTATTTTTGTTGTTTGTAGTTGTTAATTAATACAAAATCCCCCCATTGATAATTGACATTTGCGTCACCCCTTTTAGATTTAGTATATTTATATTCGATAATGTCTATAGCTATGACTAATTAGAACTAAATTTTACTTTTCTATTAATTCTCAAAGCCACTCTCTTGGGACACGACCCCAACCCTTGGTTGGGTTATTTTATTATTGTACGATCGTAGACACCTGAATTGGAAGTTGTGTCTTGATTACATAAACATCAATCCCATAAGTTGGGAAGTGTTAAAGAAATCATTCCTTGATATGTTCTTTCCTCGTGAGAAGAGGGAAGCCAAAGTTGAGGAGTTCATCAACCTTCGTCAAGAAGGTATGAGTGTCCAAGAATATTCCTTGAAATTCACTAAGTTGTCCATGTATGCCCTATCTTTGGTGTCTAATCCTAGAGATGAGATGAGCCAATTTGTGAAGGGTGTGTCTGACTCAATTGAGGAAGAATGTCGTGTGGCAATGCTTCATCATAATATGGAGATTTTACATCTAATGGTGTATGCTCAACAAGTTTAGGAGATAAGGTTTAGGAAGAAGAATAGATAGGTAAAAAGGACAAGGACCGATAATGGAAATTCTTCCAAGGGTAAATTTGAGGTTCAAGGTAAACAAAGGTTCAAGAAAAGGTTTTCCAACCACGGCTCTTCTAGTGCTCCAAGAGTCAACAAGAATAGGGTGTCTAACCCTAAGCCACACGGAGGTAATAGTGGTAGCTCCTATGTTGAAAGACCTAATTGTGCAAAATGTGGTAAAAAGCATGATGACAAGTGCTTAGCATGGATGGTTGCTTTAATTGTGGGAAGAGAGGCCATATGAAGAGAGATTTTCCCATGCTAAAAGGTCCAAGTAAGAGAGGCAATCCCTTCCAAGTGGTTCAAACTCCGATGCTCTGAAGATGAACCGTTTCTATGCTCTTCAATCCCGAGGTGACCAAGAGAGCTCCCCGGATGTTGTGACCGGTATGTTACAAGTTTTATATATTGATGTATATGCATTGTTAGACCCTGGTGCCATTTTTTCATTTGTTACACCTTTTGTGGCAATGAAATTTGTAATTCTCCCTGATTTTTTAGAAGAACATTTTTCGGTGTCTACCCCAATTGGTGAATCGGTAGTGGCAAAAAGAGTCTATAGGAGTTGTCCTATTTCTTTGTCTTATGAAGTCACTTTGGTTGATTTGGTAGAACTAAACATGCTTGATTTTGATGTAATTTTGGGCATAGATTGGCTGCATGCATGTTATGCTTCAATAGATTGTAGGACCCGGGTGGTCAAATTTCAATTTCCAAAAGAGCCAATTTTAGAGTAGAAAGGGGGGGAATTCAATTCCTAGAGGTCAATTTGTTTCATGTCTAAAATCTAGAAAAATGATCTCCAAGGGGTGCATGTATCACATTGTTAGGGTTATGGATGTTGAGTCCAAGGTTCCTTCTTTAGAGTCGGTCCCCTTGGTGAGTGAGTTTCCAAAAGTCTTTTTCGATGACTTGCCCAGCATTCCTCCCGAACGGGAAATAGACTTTGGCATTGATCTTTTGTCGGATACTCAACCCACATCCATCTCTCCCTATAGAATGGCTCCAGCTGAATTGAAAGAGATGAAGGAGCAACTCAAAGATTTGTTAGAAAAAGGCTTTATTCAACAAAGCATCTCTCCATGGGGTGGCCCGGTATTGTTTGTAAAGAAGAAAGATGGGTCCCTTAGGATGTGTATTGACTATCGCCAATTGAACAAGGTGATTATGAAGAATAAGTATCCCCTTCCTAGAATTAATGATTTGTTTGATCAACTTCAAGGGGTTACTATTTCTCCAAGATAGATCTTCATTCAAGTTACCATCAACTAAGGGTAAGAGGGGTTGACATTCCCAAGACGGCCTTTAGGACCCAGTACGGTCACTTTGAATTTGTATTTATGTCATTTAGGTTGACCAATTCCCCGATGACATTCATGGACCTAATGAATAGAGTCATTAGACACTATCTTGATATATTTGTGATAGTGTTTATTGACGATATCTTGATCTACTCCAAGAGTGAAAATGAGCACATGAACCATTTGAGGATCGTATTGCAAGTCCTTAAAGACCACCAATTATATGGTAAGTTTAGTAAATGTTATTTTTGGCTAAGATCAGTTTCCTTCCTTGGTCATATTTTGTCAGGCATGAGTATTGAGGTAGATCCAAAAAAGATGGATGCAGTTCAAGGGTTAGCCTAGACCTCTAACTCCTGCTAATATTAGAAGCTTTTTGAGCTTGTCCGGCTACTATAGGAGGTTTGTTGAGGATTTTTCCTCCATTGCTTCTCCATTGATGGCCTTGACTCAAAAGAAAGCTAAGTTTGTGTGTCAGAGGCTTATGAGAAAAGCTTCCAAGAATTGAAGGATAGACTCACCTCCGCTTCGATGTTGACCTTATCGGAGGATACCGATGGGTTTGTGGTATATTGTGATGCTTCTCAAGTGGGTTTGGGATGTGTCCTTATGCAACATGGCAAAGTGATTGCCTATGCTTCAAGGCAACTCAAGGTTCATTAAAAGAATTATCCAACTCATGATCTCGAATTAGCGGCGGTAGTGTTTAGCTTGAAAATTTTGAGGCACTACCTATATAGGGTCCATGTAGATGTTCTCACCGACCACAAAAGTCTTCAATATGTGTTTAGCCAAAAAGACTTGAATCTCCGACAAAGAAGGTGGTTAGAACTTTTGAAATATTATGACATGAGTGTCCTTTACCACCCCGGCAAAGCTAATGTAGTTGCAGATGCCTTAATTCAAATGTCCATGGGTAGTGTGGTTCATGTTGAAGATGAGAATAAGGAGTTAGTTAGTGATGTGCATAGGTTGGCCTGGTTAGGTGTCCAACTAATGGATTCCACCAAGGGTGGTGTCACAGTCTATCATAGTTCCAAATCGTCTTTTGTTGTAGATGTAAAGTCTAAGCAACACCTTGATCCTATTTTGATGGAGTTGAAAGAATCAGTACTTGGGAATGTATCCCGGATATGGATGGATTGAGAGAGAAAATTCCAGAAGAGACTTATGGTTCGCAGTATTCTATTCATCCGGGAGCCACCAAGATGTACCGTGATGAAGTCTATTGGTGGAATGGTATGAAAAAGGATATAGCAGGTTTTGTGGCCAAATGTCCTAATTGTCAACAAGTGAAGGCCGAACACCTAAAACCGAGAGATTTGTCCCAATATATTGATATTCCCACTTGGAAGTGGGAGGATGTGAATATGGATTTTACTATGGGGTTGCCTCATACTTGAAGGCAGCATAATTCTATTTGGGTCATCGTTGATAGAATGACAAAGTCCACCCATTTTATTCTTGTCAAGACTTTATTTTTGATGGAAGACTATGCCAAGTTGTACATCAATGAGATAGTAAAGTTGCATGGATTCCCTTATCTATCATTTCGGATTGGGGTACTCAATTTACTTCATATTTTTGGAAGGCATTCCAAAAAGGACTTGGTGCCAATGTTAAGCTTAGTACCTCTTTCCACCCTCAAACGGATGGTCAAGAGGAACACACCATTCAAACCTTAGAGGACATGTTGAGGACATGTGTGATAGATTTCAAGGGTAGTTGGTATGACCATCTCCCCTTGATTGAGTTTGCCTACAACAATAGTTACCACTCAAGCATTGTCATGGCTCCGTTTGAAGCACTTTATGGTAAGAGGTGTATCTCCGGTTGGTTGGTTTGAAGTAGGTGAATTTTCTCTAATTTGTCCTGAGTTATTTTATAAGCCTATTGAAAAAGTTCGGACTCATTAGAGAGAGGTTGAAGACGGCCCAAAGTCGGCAAAAGTCATAAGCCGACAATAGAAGAAGGGATCTAGAATTTGAGATTTCTGATTGGGTCTACTTGAAAATCTCACCTATGAAAGGTGTGATGAGATTTGGTAGGAAGGGGAAGCTTAGTCCCCGGTATATGGGCCCATATCAAATCTTGAAGAGTATTAGACTTACCAAGTGAGTTGGCTCCGGTTTACCCGGTGTTTCATGTTTCCATGCTTAAGAAGTTCATTGGTGATCTGGTATCCATCCTTCCCTTAGAGGGTTTAGGAGTTGATGAGAGCCTTTCCTATGAAGAGATTCCGGTAGAGATTCTAGACCGGCAAGTTAAGAGGTTGAGGAACAAAGAAGTAGCTTCCGTTAAGGTCTTATGGAGGAATCACTTAGTTGAAGGTGCTACATTGTAACGACCCAAGGCTAGCTCCTAGATGCGACACGGTGTACTCAACCCCGAAGGGGTCTTATACAAGCCTCATAGCTCATTCATTCCATAGACAATAGAAATAGTATGGAATTAAAAACCTTTTTATTTAAAACCATACGATTCAAAGCATTCAAAATACTCATTAAAAGCTTTCAAAAGACACAGCGGAAGTCTAAGTCTCACATGCCCATCTTAGACAAAAGTTTAACAGGATAGGGTCACGACCCTTTACAATCAAAAGAACTAGAATTTGTCTATTACATGGAAAGGAAATAAACTTCAAAAGAGACACTTGTCCTCAATCTATGAGGATGTACCACTCTAGCCTTGGAGGAATAGCAATCCAAGCACTTCGATCTAGCTAGAATCAATCACTTGCCGGAACCTACACTCATAGTAAAAATAAGAGAAATATAGGTTAGCACACAAAAACGTACTAAGTATGATGACAATGCAGAAACATGCTTTAAAAGGGACATTTTGGTTGGAAACCATGCACTATGCGACTTTTTAGAAATATCATGTACAATAGCATAAGAGACATACAATACAAGTATAATCATCATACAAGTCATAATACCACATTTAGATAGTATCATCATGTAAACCATTACCTTCACCTTAAGCAACCCTCATGCTATACCTAGTGCAATGCATGGATAACGTCCCATACACGATCCATACCAAGGCACCACATTAAGGTCACCAAAAGTGAACTTACTATTTCTCCCATTTCACCTTTACACAATATCCATACATAAGAGACATAACATTTCATAAGGCATGAGAACAGAAAATAACTCATAATATAACCCAAGCATAGCATGCATATGACATTAAGCATTTAAGAGTCAACATTCTTCAATTACTTCATTTAGAGGACCTTCATACATTAGTCATTAAGACTTAGAGAGCTCACTATGAACCTATCAAAGCCTACTCGTGCAATGTATAGATGGCATCCCATACTACCACCTACACTTTATAGAACCTCTCAAGAAACCATAATGCACATCTCACTTGATTGGAATAAGCGTTTAACCGATATAGACCATTCAAGCTAAACATGGAATCCGGTGTCATATACCCCCCTCACCATAAAGAGGTGTTCTACTTGCCTAAGGTAGAACGGTAACATTAGCTCAGATGGAATCCGCTAGCTAATATCCTATGTAGGCACATAGTTATGGGATATGAAGATGTTGCTTGGAACTCTGACCTAACATTGGGAGAGTTTTCATCTAACCATATCCACTCGGTGCTTAGCCTACATTCCCATAGATTATTTCATTCACATTACATTAGTGTACTAAGGAAGAATGTCATTGGCTTATCAACCCAAGTTACATCATTACATAAGGAAGGAGTGCTATAAGCCTATCGATCCATGGTACATTCAAGGATAGCTCTAGAGTCCTCATGAAAAGAATGCCATAAGTTTATTGATTCATGGTACATTGACTCATTAAGAAAGGAATGCCACTGGCCTATCGATTCTAGAGTCTTCATTACATTAGATCATTTATGAAAAGAATGCCTTAAGCCTATCAAATCATATCCATCAAATCAAGAAACATTCATTATACAAGAAAGGATGCATGAGCCTACCAATTCTATACTCAACACTCACTATAAAAATCCTTCACATTCTATCATCATCATTGAGGGGTGTCAATTTGAGAAATAACCTTTCAATAATAACACATTTACATTGTATACATGATCATCATTCTATCATTGAATCACATGCATATCTTTCACATCATAATCATACATAGTAATAAACCACCTCCACCTTTCAAGTGGATCAACATCTCTAACACAATTCTACTACAACATGTAATTTAGTCATAACTTTCCTTCAAGGCCATAAATCTCAAATCATCAATACACCAACAATTTACCATAATTAAGGCATAGATAATGATATAATTCAATAACTGAAAGAAATTTAGACATATTACAATCATAAGCTTTCATAATCAACAAACCCACTTCATAAAGGCACAATTTAGGAATTGAGATAAATTATAGGCTCATAGAGTATTTTCATCATAAATCAACAATTAAACACCAATACAATCATAATATGACATTAGTAACCATTTTAAATCATTTGTAGAAGGAACCCATGAGATTGAGTAAAACCTTTGGTTTTTCATGAACTTGAAAACTTTGAAAACTTCTTCGAAATTGACTCTAGGGTGAAAGCTAACCATAGATTAAGGATCACCATACCTTTATTAACATTCCCCAAGAAATTTGATGAAGAAAGCCTTGAATCCAAACCCTAGCTCTCAGTTCTTCTTCCTTGAGTTAGAGACAGAAATATTAAGAGAAAGCCTTTGATTTGGGTGTTTTGAATAAGGGAGTAAAGGAAGTGTTTTAAGACTTGAAACTATTTATATTTATGATATAAACCATTTAAAATCAACCCTACTTAATAAACACTTAAATCGAAATTACCTAAAAACCCCCAACTTGGGCAGCCCCGTTAGGGACCAAATCTACTTGTATGGTCCGTAAAGGGAAACCACAGCCCGTGGTGGTTCCCATGGTCCTCTAGGAAATGACTCCCTTTCACTTGCCAAAATTCATGAGGCCAAGGCATCTTCACTGCCACTTCTACGAACCGTGGTCAAGACCACTGACCGTGGAGTGGTCCGTGAAGTTTGAACAGTATCTTGGCCAAAGTACCTTGCCTCCCATGACACCAAGTGACCTTCATGATTTATATGTTCTTCATGTTGAATTGCATTTTTGCATGAAGATTGCATATTTGACTTCATCAGATGATTCTTTGAGCATGTTTAGTTATGTTTATGATGAACATGCTTAGTTATGTTTTTGATGAAAGAGCATATTGGCTCCATATTGATGTGTTGAGCTTGCTTTGAGTTAGAGAAGGTATTTCCTCCTAAATTGATATGAAGTGATGAGTTTTGTGCATATTGGGTTGTGGAAGTAGCTCATATTTCCTTGTGATTGCATTGATTATGTCCTGAGATGGAGTTGATGTTTCCTCCTATGAATTGTGCATTTTTATTATGTTGCATGCATGATGGGCTTCTAGTCTTGAGTCTTTAATTCTGTAAGGTGTCTATATTGCCATACGAGGAGGAATGTTCCCAAAGAGGAGATAATGTAACACCCCGAAAAAATGATAGGTTAAAATAGAACCTAACGTAAAGGTTAAAAATCATAAAAATGATTCCCCATATTTTAGTAAGTCATTTAGGGTTGAAATAAGGTTTATTGAGTCAAAAACAAGAGGCAAGTGCCAAGGCAAAGGGGCCAAGCCAAGGCCAAAGTCAAGGCTGCCCCTAGCTAGGAGCACACTGCCCCACCTTCACGAAAGGGACCATGGGTCATGGTCCACTCCACGGATTGTGAAGGTGGTCGTGAAGCTTCCTTGGCCATGGGAAATCGGCCACCCTTTGGCCTAGCTACTGCCTTAGCATCCACGGAAGGGACCACAGCTCATGGAGATGCCTTAGGCATTGAAGCTAAAGGCCCCAAGTGACAAGCATACTGCCTCAAGGACCATGAGAGGGACTAGGGCTCGTGGAACCCCTCGTGGTAATGTCTTGGGCTTGTGAGCCTAAGGCACCATTTCCCAAGCCATTGCCTCAACTCCACGGGCAGGACCATGGGTTGTGGTCCTCACCACGGCTCATGGTGCCTGGACGGGGTTCACTAAGTGAGGGTCTTTTAGGTAATTTCCCTTTAGTCCAATTAAAGTGGGGGTGTTTTGGGTATTTTTAGGGGAAGTATATATGTTGTTTTTAAGTCAAATTTCACAAGACTAAGTCATCATTTACAAACACCCAATTGAAATCAAAAACTCCCTCCTCTCTCAATATTTCTCTCTCTAAACTCAAAGAAAAAGAAGATGCCATTGGAGCTAGGGTTTGTAGATTTTCAAGGTTCTTCCCCAAATTTCTTGGAGATTCTTAATTGAGGTATGGATGCGAGCCCCTTCAAATTATGTTTTCATGATTCCAAATCCCCCAAACCTACGGTTTTCAATCTAATGTTATGGGTCTTTCTCCAAAACGTTTTTCATTGATTAATTATGGTTTATTATGATTGATTATGATGATTTATGATTCCAATGTTGGAGTATTGTTGAATTATGATGAAAATCTCCCTTGGACACATGATTTCCCCTTCTTCCTAAATTATGAACTATGGTATGGCTTGATTGATGATGGGAGCTTGATAATTGATTATGTTTATATTGATGAAGTTGTTGAATCATGATATCCCTCTATCTACTGTAGTAATTCTAAAAGTTAGGGTTGATCTTGATTGTTAGCCTTGAAGGGAAAATTGTTAGGGTTCATACATGTTGATGAGGATCGTATAGGAACTTATGATTCACTAAGATAGTGATGATCATATGACTATTGAGTAATTTTAGTATTGATGCAAGATCCTTCTTCCCCATACCCTTGCACTTGATTATGCATGAAGTATGTATGTATGTTATGATAAGCTTGTTGTGTTGATTGAAAGGCCATTCTCATGAAACACTATGAATATGATGTGAAAGGTTTACTCACTCATTGATGATTCTAAGGTTGAAAGGACATTCTCACCTAATGAATCCATGAGGTATTATGATACTATGTTGACTTGAATGTCTAGTGCATTCCTTTATGAACATGAACTAAACTAAAGACTTAATATGACTTTTAAAGGGAATTATGCTTAGCACCGAGTGGATATGTAAATGAGATGGAAGCTTTTACGTTAGAAAGTCCGGCTTCCCAATGTATGTTATCTCATGAGATGGAAACCTTTTATGTTAGAAGTCCGGGTTTCTAGTAGCAATCTCCTTATCCCATAACTATGTGCCCACATAGGTCTTTAGCAAGTGGATCCACCTAAAAAGCTAAAAATGTTAATTCTACGTTAGGCAAGTAGGACACCTCTTTTCGGTGTGGGGGTAGAACACCAGATTCTATGTAGCTCACATGGTCTATGTCAGTTAATGTTAATTTCCCTATATGATATGATTATGAACTATGATAAGAACGTGGAATTTAACTATGACTTCTTAAGAGGTGCTACTTAGTATGAGTGGGGGTATGGGACTTTACTTATGCATTGCACAAGTAGACTTCAAAAGGGGTTATGGTGAGGTTCTCTTATGATATGAAGACTTATGGATTATTTATGTAAGATATATATGGATGTTAAGGTTGACTTTACTTATTACAAGTTATGAACATAAATAACTCCTTATTTATGTATGTTGGCTATGGATGAGGTAAGGTAAGATATGCATGTTGTTGGTGACCTAAATGTGATACTTAGCATTTGGTAGGGTTATGAGATCTTACCTTTGCATTGCACTAGTATGGCTTTGGGTTGCTTGTATGTTGGTTTGACATATGTTTCTTCATATTTGTGCATAATGGCTTTCAAACTTGATAAAGGCATGATTTCAACTAAATGTCCCTTTTATGCATATTTTAAGGATTTTTATGCATGGCTTCCATACTTAGTACTTTATGTGCTAACCCATATTTCTACATCTACTATGAGTGTAGGTTCCGGTCATTGAGACATACTTATTCCGTCAAGTGAAGCTTGGGTTGACTATTCCCTAATCTTGGTGAGTCCTCATGATTCGAGGACAAGGCATTATTCATTTCTAGCTTCTATTGCACTTTCTATTTTTAGACTTTATTGATGTAAAGGGCTTTGACCCTATTTGTTTTCTCTATTGTACTAGATGGTGATTGAGACAAGGTATAGACTCTTATTTTCATTTATGAAAAAGAAGTTGATATCGATCGTAAAAGTTTTGAATTTTCCACATCATTTCTATGACTTTATGTGTATGATTATGCTAAGGGCTTGTATGCGACCCCTTCGGGGTCAAGTACGCCGTGTTACATCTAGGGGGTACCCTTGGTTCGTGAGAGAAAAAGATAAGGATACTTGGTCTTCATGGCTTCTTCTTCTTCCCAAGTAGCTCCCTCTATTGACTGACTTCTCCATAAAACATTAAATGATGCGACTTCTTTGTTTCTCAACCTTTGAACCTGACGATCAAGAATCTCAACTAGTACATCCTTGCAAGTGAGACTATCCTTCATAACCACACTTTCCACTGGTACTATGGATGTTGGATCACCCACACACTTTTTCAATATCGAAATGTGAAAAGACCGAATGCACTGCTGCTACTTCTGCTGATAACTCTAACTCATAAGTCACTTTACAAAATTCTACTCAAGATCTTGTAAGGACCTGCATATATAGGACTGAGCTTCCCTTTCTTGTCAAATTTCATCACCCCCTTCATAGGTGACACTTTCAGGAAAACCCAACCATCAATTTGGAACTCTAAGTCCCTTCTTCTTACATCTGCATAGAACTTCTAGCGACTCTGGGCTGTTTTAAGTCTATTTCTAATGAGCTAAACTTTTTCCATAGTATCATGAACCAAATCTGGCCCTATTAAGGTTTCTTTACCTTCTTCAAACCAACCAACTGGAGATCTACACCTACACCTATATAATGCCTCATAAGGGGCCATCTGAATGCTGTAATAGTAGCTATTGTTGTAGGCGAACTCTATAAGAGGAAGTTGATCATCCCAACTACCCTTGAAGTCGATCACATAAGCTCTAAACATTTCCTGTAAAGTATTAATGGTACGCTCTGCCTGACCATCCATTTGTGGATGAAATGTTGTGCGAAGATTAACTTGAGTACCAATAACTTTCTGAAATGACTTCCAGAAATGAGAGGTAAACTGAGGACCTCTATCTAAGATGATAGACAAAAGAACCCCATGCAATCTGACAATCTCATTAATGTAAAGCTTTGCATAGTCCTCCACCAAATCTGTAGTCCTAACAACCAAAAATTGCACAGACTTAGTAACTCTATCAATTATAACCCAAATGGAGTCATGTTGTCTATGAATACGAGGTAAACCTATAATGAAGTTCATGTTGATCACTTCCCACTTCCAAGTAGGAATGTTGATATCTTGAGTCATACCTCCTAGTCTGATGTTCTACATTTACTTGTTGACAATTAGGGCACTTACGTACAAAATTTGCTATATCCCTTTTCATGTCATTCCACCAAAAGATTTCTCACAGATCACGGTACATCTTAGTGGCAGCTAGATGAATAGAATACCTGGAGTTATGGGCTTCTGCAATAATTTGTTGTCTCAACTCACCCATCTTAGGAACACATAAACGACCCTGAGAGTGAAGCACACTATCTCTCCCTTGGGAGAAAACCTCAACCCTCTGTTGATGAACTACACCCTTTATTTGAAACAATATAGGATCACTGTCTTGTTTTTCCTTAACCTCCGCTGCTAATGAAGATTCTGACCCATTCTCAATTGTTACACCATCATTTGATACACTCATGAGGCAAACTCCTAAGCGAGCAAGCCGGTGAATATCCTTTGCTAATTCTCTACTTTCTTCCTCAACATGCGCTACACTACCCATACATAGTCTGCTAAGAGCATCTGCTATTACATTGGCCTTACCAAGATGGTAAAGTACATTCATATCATAGTCCTTGAGGAATTCAAGCCATCTCCTCTGGTGAAGATTCAAATCTTTCACTACTAAAAAATTGTCAAAAAAAGACGGCAAAAAGCGACATATTGCGTCGCTTTTTGGTCAAAATCGACGGAAAAGCGATGCAGTCACTTCCGTCGCTTTTTAACTTGACACTTTTTAAAAAGCGACGGACATCGTCGCAAAAATAAGATGGACAGCGTCGCAAAAAGTGACGGACTGCGTCGCTAAAAAAATTTTAAAATTTTTTTTCATAAAAGTGACAGACTCTGTCTCTTTTATTTTAATTTTCATTTTTTTTATTTCTAAAGTGCAACCCAGTCCATCGCTTTTCTGGAAATTTTATTTTTTAAAAGTCCAAAAAAAGCGACGGACAGAACGATGTTGTTCGTCGCTTTTTTGGGATTTAAAAAAAATAAAACCCAGAAAAAGAGACAGACAAAACCACGGAGTCCATCAGTTTTCTGAGATTTTAAAAAAATAACATCTAGAAAAGTGACGGACAAAACCACACAGTCTGTTGCTTTTCTAGGATTTTAAAAAAATAGAACTCAGAAAAGCGATGGACAAAACCATGCAGTCCGTCGCTTTTCCTGCATTATTTTTGGGAGTTTCTGCTGGGCACCTGCAAATTCAATTCAATTCTACACTATTCAGCCCAATCAAACACACAATTATAAACAATCTAAACAAAACATAAAATAACATTCAAAAATATCTAAATCATAAATTAAAGAACTATAAAATCTTTCAAAATTCATTTACAAAAGTTCATAAATGTCCAGAGATCTAAATTAGGGAGCGAGATCTACATAGTCATCCTTATCACTCTCGTCGTCGGTGTCATCGAGGGACGAAGTATTTGGTCAACGAGCGAGGTTCATCACTTGTTCTTTGATTTGCTGAATGGTGTCATTCATGATAACTTGTTTAGCTACTCTTCTCCGCTCTGACTCTGTTAGTGCCGCTGTAAGTTTAGCTATTTGATCCGATATAGCAACAATTTGAACAACGTCAAGTGCCTCAGCTTGACGTGACGATCCAATACCTTCTAGGCCTGACTGGAGTCGTCTAACATCATTTCGAGAGCCTAGACCATAGCATCTACCCTTGTGTGTCCCCTCTACCACTTTTTCTTTCCAAATCTGGGTGGACAGTTCAAATGTCAAGTGGACCGAACTATCTAGATTCTCAGCGATGTAATGCTGAAAGTCATTCTGCATATTAAATATAAAAATTGACATCAATATATATGCATATCATATATTCACTATTAATATATATTATTCATATTAAATAACTTACAAAAGTTCGTTCGGCCCTTTCCTCCACCTATACATCCGGATCCGACTCATTTTCTTTCTTCCTTACATGAGTCTTCTTGAAAACCTCTAGTTCAATGGGAGTGCATCCCAATTCTTTTTCCTATAAATAAAAACTGAAATTTATAGCTATATATATATGAATCAACTAATTATTTATTTAAAAGTTTGAATAAGAACTTACCATCTCTCGTGCAATTGTTCCAACTGTCTTTGCACCTCTGGTGTACAATGAGCCACCTTTAAGACTGCCTCTAGCCTTTGTGGCTTGATCTGATATTGGCTTAAACTTGTCTGTTTTCCAATACAAACCCAATTCATCAAAAACATTAGGCAACATCCAATCGGGACGTACACCACTATCCCGAACATTCTTTAGCCAGCTAGACAGTCTGGCAGATGCCTTCCTCTCAAATGTGGTCGCAATGACCAAATTGTACCTCGACTCCCAAGTACACATAGTCTAAAAAAAATTGAATAACGTTAATTAGATCGATAGTAAAAAAAAGTAAAGTATACTAAACTTAACTATATACCTTATAGTTATTAAACATCGACTGGCGTATACTGTTTGGAATCTCGCTCCAAGAGTGATAAGCCTGTGTATAGAGTTTTCTAACACATTCTTTTAAAGCCCAGCAGCATCCTTTACAGGATACCACCTGCAAAATACATAATAAATATGTTAGTTCATGAATAATATATTAAAGTATAATAAATAAATAAAATAAACTAACAAATAGATAGCAAAACAAACTTACGATGATCCATCCGGCTCAATCATGACTCTACCAAGCCTGTCCTTCTAGACAGGAGCTAGAGCAGACATTGTATTATGTGGTGTAGCACTAGGTGTAGCTGTAGACGAGGGTAGTACGTCAGGATGCACAAAACGCTGAGTCAATGGAGGGGCACCGACCATAGCATCTGACTGCTCGCTACTAGAATCTCCAAGCCTCATGGCAGATAACTGAGGAGATGTACCTATGGGATTGGAGTACCCACCGATAAGGTTCGTGCTCGATGAATAGCCTCTAAAGGTAGGTCCTTGTAGCATCGTGTAGGCAATGGCTGTGAAGTAGATGAAGTACCGAGTGGTCGACAGTAATTAGGATAATATTGCTGAGGATCCGCCGTACCAAACGGAACAACAAATAAATGAGTATCATGGTTGATGCGCTCTAGCGCAGAAGAAATATATCCTTCAATATCCTCAAGATCTATCAGTCTCCTAGACTTCTTCTTCTTAGCCTATTTAGTATGGCTAACTCTAAGATTATGGCGATGTCTATCACCGTCACCACCTGATGACATATGTATGCAAATTTACATGTATAATATATATATAAAAATCATAAATTAAATAAAATTAGCAAAATACATTTACATATATACTAGCTAGCTTTCATTCTACACTATTCCTCCTCGTTTGTTTCAATTTCATCATTCTCCCATTCTTCCTCCTCAGTTGTTTCATTTTCATTATCGTCCCATTCTTCGTCATCAAATGATTCATTTTCCTCATTCTCGGATATTTCTTCCTCAACATTCAGTATGTCATCATCAGATACTTCTTCTAATATGTGTTGAGGATGTTGTAGTGTGGTTTCCAATTCAACATCAACTTCTTGTTGAACAATTGCAACATCATTTTGATACGCCACATCTAAGATATTGTCAATTTCAATTCTTCCCACAGGGTTACTTTTTGTAACAACCCACCAATCAGTTTTGTCTCTACGCAATGGATATGAAGCGTAATACACTTTTTTAACATTTTGTGCAATAATAAAAGGATCATAGCTTCTGTATTTCCTATGGTGTTTAACTTCAATTATATTATATTGATGGTCCATCTTTGTGCCTCTATGTGATGGGTCAAACCACTCACACCGAAACAATACAATCTTCTTCTTAGGCCAACCTAAATACCTCACTTCAATAATCTCTTGAATGACACCATAATATTCAATAATTTGACCAGTACCATCAGCATCACCTTGTATGTAGACACCGCTATTATTTGTTTTCTTGTTCCTAGAAACTTCTTCAGTTTGAAACTTAAAACCATTGACACAATACTTATTCATTGTCAATACTTGAGATTCAGGTCCAAGTGCTACTTCTTTCACTAATTGCAAATGTTGGACACTTGAGTATTCATCATAAGCCTAAGTGATTGTTATTTCAAGTAATATAATTTAGTATAACATGAATATATTATTAAATACTTAGTGATTGCACACTTACATAGTTCCTCAGCCATTTGGAAAATTCTGTATCCTTCATTACCCCATGTGTTTACGAACAAGCTGATCATTTCACATTCAAGTATTTCGTTAGCTAATGATCACTTATTAGTATGTAATTTAATAACATATTTTTAACACTTACTTGACATATGATTGAATCTCTGGAAAATTAAGCAAAACATGTGTCACAACTGATTGCATTTCCATATCAGTGAAGCCTCGTTTTCCACGCTTTTTAGATCCTTGACCATTTTGATTAAAAATTGATATCGGTGGAAATAAAGGATCACTATCGCCTTCATCATTGCGATTGGGCCTATTTCTCCTAACACATCATGACCAAAGTAATAAGAATAAAAATCACCAGTTTATCTCCCAATATGACCTTGAACAAATGATCCTTCGATCCATCCCCTTTGCTTAATCGTTTGGTTCGAACTACCAATTTTTTTGCATGTATATATGTATATATATGTTAATATATAAAAGACTTGGTGAATATATATAACTTAGTGAATATTTCAAATGGATACATCCATCTTGGTTGAACCGGACCTCTGAGGCGAGCCTCTTGTACAAGGTGAATTGGAAGATGCTCCATCACATCAAAGAAACCATATGGAAATATCTTCTCCAACTTAGTAGTAGTAACAAGAATATTTTCCTCCATCCTGTCTAAACTACTCTCCAACAACTTTCCAGAACACAAATCTTTAAAAAAAGGCTTATCTCTGTGATTGGTTTCCATATCCTTTTGGGTAAATGGTTAAAAGCGATAGGAATTAAAGTTTCCATGAACATGACAATCATGAATTTTCATACCTATCAATTTTCCTTCATTCATATTTGCCCACTTTTCTAAATTCAAAGCATAGCCCTCCGGCATCCTCAAATTTTTAACCCACTGAATAATTTCACGTTTCTCATCCAATGTGAATGTAAAGTTGGCTTTGGGCTTAACTATTTTACCATTCTATAATTCGTGCAGCCATAACTCTTTTCTCCTACAATATTCCTTTATGTCCATTCTAGCTTTTGGATTGTCTTTTGTCTTACCCTTAACATCCATCACCGTGTTAAACAAATTGTCAAAGTAATTTTTTTCTATGTGCATCACATCTAGATTATGTCGTAGCAGATTGTCCTTCCAATACGGAAACTCCCAAAATATGCTTTGTTTGGTCCAATTATGTTCAACACCATATCCAGGAAGTCTAGAAGGTGAAGCGTCTGTAACTTTAGGTAATTGAGAAACTCTCTCCCAAATTTGATGCCCTGTGAGTAATGGAGGTAGGGGGTCACTTTCAACCTTATTTTTCCTAAATGCATTTTTCATCTTTCTAAACTCATGGTCCATTGGCAAGAACTGGCGTTGACAATCAAACCATGTATTTTTTCTGTCATGCTTTAAAGTGAATGCCTTACTATTTTCCATGCAATAAGGACATGCTAGCTTTCCAGCTGTCATCCAACCAGACAACATCCCATATGCAGGAAAATCATTAATAGTCCACAATAAAGAAGCACGCATAATAAATTCTGCTTAGTTGATATATCATAAGTCAAAACGCCTTCAAACCATAATTGTTTGAGCTCATCTATCAATGGTTGTAGGTAGACATCAATCAAACATTTTGGATTACAGGGACTTGGAATAACACAACTAACATTTCTTGGTTCACTAGCAAAATAAAGATATACATTATCAAAATACTTCCATGCTTCACCATCAAATGGATGGCCTTTTATATTCACGATGCCATCTCATATATGGGGCAGACCTCATCGATGCATACAACCTCTTTAACCTAGGAATGAGAGGTAGATAATGCATCGCCTGAACTGTGACCATCTTTCCAGCTGGAGTCCTCTTATAACGAGCATGTCCACAAAACTTACAATTTTCTAATTCATTATCAGTCTTGATAATCAACATGCAGAAATTAACACAACAATGAATTCTATCATACATCAATCCTAACTTGGACACCAAACGCTTTGCTTGATAGAAGTTCTTTGGTATGTTAAACTCCGGATTAACTAGTTCACCCGGAAGATCAACTATTGAGTCTATAACAGCATTAGGAACATTCCAATCTGATTTAATATTCATTAATCTAACTGCAACTGGCAAAGCAGAATGCGGACTCAATTCGCATAGTGGGCGACTAGACTCTTCTAATTGATCATAAAAGTGTCTTGCTTCTTCATTAGGAGTATCATCAAAATATTGTTCCGGTTCCATCCCACCTTGAACCCTGAAAGCATCATTGATCATTTCATGAACCCTACCATGTTCAACCCTATCGTGTTCAACCCTAACCTATTCAACCCTAATTTGGCCATGTGGTGCAACCATATTATATACATCCACAAGCATCGAATTATAAAAAATACCATCAAATCCATAACTTTCTCCATGATCAATCCATACAAAATATCTAGGCTTAAATCCATTACGGTAAAAATGAACCATAACTCTATCAGGTTTAAAAAATTTTAAGCACTTACATGCACTACAAGGACACCTAACCTATCCATTATTCTTGAAAATGTCAAGTGTCATTGTGTGTTTAATAAAATTTATAACACCGTCAATAAACTTAGGTTTCCAATCAGCACCAGTTTCATAATGCACATTATACATCCACAAACGATGATCCATCTACAAAAATATAGATATTCAATTATATTATAAATAATTATTTAGTTTAACTTATTTAAACAATATAACAATTTAAACTAGTTTTAGTTTTGACTTAATACAACAACCAACTAAACCACATTATTTGTGTTAACTTATTTACACAACTTAACAACTTTAACAAGTTTAGTTTTGACTTAATACAACAACCAAATCCACCAACTAAACCACATTATTTATTTTAACTTATTTACACAACTTTACACCTTTAACTAGTATAGTTCCGACTTAATACAACAACCAAATCCTAAACCTAAACCACATTATTTATCTTAACATAGTTACACAACTTAACAACTTTAACAAGTTTAGTTTTGACTTAATACAACAACCAAATCAAAAAACTAAACCACATTCTTTATCATAACATATTTACACAACTTAACAACTTTAACTAGTTTAGTTTTAACTTAATACAACACCAAATCCACCAACTAAACCACATAATCTATTTTAACTTATTTAAACAAAATAATAACTTTAACTAGTTTAGTTTCGACTTAATACAACAACCAAATCCACCAACTAAACCACATTATTTATGTTAACTTATTTAAACAACTTTACAACTTTAACTAGTTTAGTTTTAACTTAATACAATAAACAAATCCACCAACTAAACCGCATTATTTATCTTAACATAGTTACACAACTTAACAACTTTAACAAGTTTAGTTTTGACTTAATACAAAAACCAAATCCACCAAGTAAACAACATTATTTATTTTAACTTATTTACACAACTTTACAACTTTAACTAGTTTAGTTTTAACTTAATACAACAACCAAATCCACCAACTCAACCACATTATCTATTTTAAATTATTTAAACAACATAACAACTTTAACAAGTTTAGTTTAGACTTAATACAACAAACAAATACACCAACTAAACAACATAATTTATTTTAACTTATTTACACAACTTTACAACTTTGACTAGTTTAGTTTCGACTTAATACAACAACCAAATCAACTAACTAAACCACATTATTTATCTTAACTTATTTAAACAACTTTACAGCTTTAACTAGTTTAGTTTCGACTTCATACAACAACCAAATCCACCAACTAAACCACACTATTTATTTTAACTTATTTACACAACTTTACAACTTTAACTAGTTTAGTTTTAACTTAATACAACAACCAAATCCACCAACTAAACCACAATATCTATTTTAACTTATTTAAACAACATAACAACTTAAACTAGTTTAGATTTGACTTAATACAACAACCAAATCTTAAAACTAAACCACATTATTTATCTTAACATAGTTACACAACTTAACAACTTTAACAAGTTTAGTTTTGACTTAATAAAACAACCAAATCCTAAAACTAAACCACATTATTTATCTATACATATTGACACAACTTAACAACTTTAACTAGTTTAGTTTTAACTTAATACAACAACCAAATCCACAAACCCAACGGCATTAATTATCTTAACTTATTTAAACAACTTAACAACTTTAACTAGTTTAGTTTTAACTTAATACAACAACCAAATCTACCAACTAAACCACTCAATTTATTTTAACTTATTGACACAACTTTAACTAGTTTAGTTTTAACTTAATACAATGACCTAATCCACCAACTAAACCACATTATCTATTTTAACTTATTTAAACAACATAATAACTTTAACTAGTTTAGTTTCGACTTAATACAACAACCAAATGCTAAAACTAAGCCACATTATTTATCTTAACATAGTTACACAACTTAACAACTTTAACAAGTTTAGTTTTGACTTAATACAACAACCAACTCCTAAAACAAAACCACATTATTTATCTTAACATATTTACACAACTTAAAAACTTTAACTAGTTTAGTTTTAATTTAATACAACAACCAAATCCAATAAATAAACCCCATTATTTATCTTAACTTATTTTAACAACTTTACAACTTTAACTAGTTTAGTTTTAACTTCACACAACAACCAAATCCACCAACCAAACCACATTACTTATTTTAACTTATTTACACAACTTTACAACTTTAACTAGTTTAGTTTTGACTTAATACAACAACCAAATCCACCAACTAAATCACATTATGTATTTTATCTTATTTAAACAACACAACAACTTTAACTAGTTTAATCTCGACTTAATACAACAACCAAATCATAAAACTAAACCACATTATTTATCTTAACATAGTTACACAACTTAACATCTTGAACAAGTTTAGTTTTGACTTAATACAACAACCAAATCCTAAAACTAAACCAAATTATTTATCTTAACATATTTACACAACTTAACAACTTTAACTAGTTTAGTTTTAACTTAATACAACAACCAAATCCACCAACTAAACAACATTATCTATTTTAACTTATTTAAACAACATAAAAAATTTAACTAGTTTAGTTTCGACTTAATACAAAAACCAAATCCACCAACTAAACCACATTATTTATCTTAACTTATTTAAACAACTCTACAACTTTAACTAGTTTAGTTTTAATGTTGTACAACAACCAAATCCACCAACTAAACCACATTATTTATCTTAACATAGTTACACAACTTAACAACTTTAACAAGTTTAGTTTTGACTTAATACAACAACCAAATCTACCAACTAAACCACATTATTTATCTTAACTTATTTAAACAACTTTACAACTTTAACTAGTTTAGTTTTAACTTAATACAACAACCAAATCCACCAGCTAAACCACATTATTTATCATAACATAGTTACACAATTTAACAACTTTAACAAGTTTAGTTTTAACTTAATACAACAACCAAATGCTCCAACTAAACCACATTTTTTATTTTAACTTATTTACACAACTTTACAACTTTAACTAGTTTAGTTTTAACTTAATACAACAACCAAATCCACCAACTAAACAACATTATTTATTTTAACTTATTTACACATCTTTAAAACTTTAACTAATTTAGTTCTAACTTAATACAACAACCAAATCAACCAACTAAACCACATTATCTATTTTAATTCATTAAAATAACATAACAACTTTAACTAGTTTAATTTCGACTTAATACAACAACCAAATCCTAAACCTAAACCACATTATTTATCTTAACATAGTTACACAACTTAACAACTTTAACAAGTTTAGTTTTGACTTAATACAACAACCAAATCCTAAAATTAAACCACATTATTTATCTTAACATATTTACACAACTTAACAACTTTAATTAGTTTAGTTTTAACTTAATACAACAACCAAATCCACCAACTAAACTACATTATATATTTTAACTTATTTAAGCAACATAACAACTTTAACTAGTTTAGTTTCGACTTAATACAACAACCAAATCCACCAACTAAACCACATTATTTATTTTAACTTATTTACCCAACTTTAATACTTTAACTAGTTTAGTTTTGACTTAATACAACAACCAAATCCACCATCTAAACCACATTATTTGTTTTAACTTATTTAAACAACTTAAGTGTCAACAACTTAACAAACACATTATTCCTAAATTAAAGCTAAGTGTCAACACTAGATGGATGCAAGAAAGTCAATTTTGTCATCAATAGGATCAACTAGTGTTGGTACTTATGCTTAACAAACACATTATCACAAAATTAAAGCTAAGTGTCAACACTAGATGGACACAAATCGATCTTGCAAGAAAATCAATTTTGTCATCAATAGGATCAACTAGTGTTGGTACTTATGCTTAACAAACACATTATTCCTAAATTAAAGCAAAGTGTCAACACTAGATGGACACAAATCGATCTTGCAAGAAAATCAATTTTGTCATCAATAAGATCAACTAGTGTTGGTACTTATTCTTAACAAACACATTATCACAAAATTAAAGCTAAGTGTCAACACTAGATGGACACAAATCGTTCTTGCAAGAAAATCAATTTTGTCATCAATAGGATCAACTAGTGTTGGTACTTATGCTTAATAAACACATTATCACAAAATTAAATCTAAGTGTCAACACTAGATGGATACAAATCGATCTTGCAAGAAAATAAATTTTGTCATCAATAGGATCAACTAGTGTTGGTACTTATGCTTAACAAACACATTATCACAAAATTAAAGGTAAGTGTCAACACTAGATGGACACAAATCGATCTTGCAAGAAAATCAATTTTGTCATCAATAGGATCAACTAGTGTTGGTACTTATGCTTAACAAACACATTATCACAAAATTAAATCTAAGTATTAATACTAGAGGAACACAAACACATTATTGAAAACATGCAATTGTACTTGAACTTAAGAAACTTAGAAACACCAACCTTATCTCCAACTTTGTGAAGGAAGCAATATAGTCTTGTATAAACTTTTTTTGATGTTGAGCTTCCTCAGTTGCCTAGCACAAAAAGTTCTTAAATTAGTTGAATATAAACTTCAAATCCAAGAATATTAGTTATATATATATATATTGAAGTTTTAATAAGTTGAAATTTCAATTCAAGTTCATATCTAACTTCCAATTAAACTTAATTAGTTATATATTCAAGCTAATTAGTTCCAACTACCCCAATCTAATTTCAAGTTCATATTCCTAATTAAGTTCAATTTATAGTAAATTCAAGTTCTAATTAATTATAAGTTTTAATTAAGTTGTAATTCAAATTCCTAAAATTCCAAATTCAAACTATAGTGCTAAAATCCCAAATTCAAACTATTAGTAGTCCTAACATCTCAATAATAAATTCAAACTAGTCCTAAATTCAAAATTCAAACTAGTCTTAAAATCACAAATTCAAACTAGTCCTAAAATCCCAAAATCTAACTAGTGCTAAAATTCTAAATTCAACTAGCTAGCTATTCCTAATCCCAAATTCAAACTATTAGTCCAAAAAATCTCAATAATAATTCAAACTAACTCAAATAATACCCAAATTCAAACAACTCCTTAAATACCCTAATTCAATCTAATCTTACATTCAATTCCAAAATCAAACTAATTAACTCAACAAATACCAAATTTCAAAAAAATCCTAAGATACCCTAATTTAAACTAACCCTAACATTAAAATTTTCAATTCACAATCAACAAAAACAAACTAACAATCAAATAATCCCTCCATTTGGTGGCCATCATGGAGGCACCTAGACAGCCCACAAGGTACTTCAGAGTGGGTACTATTGGCCTACAATTCATCAGGATGCAATGGATATAGTAAGGAGTTGTGGTGTGTGTCAGCGGCAAGGATCCATCTCTTGGCGCCATGAGTTACCCATGACACCTATTCTGGAGGTAGAGTTGTTTGATGTGTGGGGAGTTGATTTTATGGGACCATTTGTGAGCTCCTATAGGGAAAAGTATATATTGGTGGTAGTGGACTATGTGTCCAAGTGGGTTGAGGCAGTTACTTTGCCTGAGAATGATAGCAAGAGTGTTGATGGCTTTCTAATATCTTCTCTAGGTTTGTAACACCTAAAGCCATTATTAGTGATGGTGGTTCCCATTTTTGCAACAAGGTATTTAGGGCGCTTCTGGCTAAATATGGAGTCAAACAGCACAAGGTGGCAACACCTTATCACCCGCAGACTAGTGGCCAAGCAGAGGTGTCCAATAGATAAATAAAGGCAATTCTGGCTAAAATAGTGAATGCCAACATGATAGATTAGGCACAAAAGTTAGATGATACTCTATGGGCATATCGGATTGCTTTCAAGACGCCTATTGGTATGTCTCCATATCAATTGGTGTTTGGAAAAGCATGTCATTTTCCGGTTCTTGAGCATAAGGCACTCTGGGCTTTGAAGAAAGTGAGTCTTAGTTGGCGTGAAATAGCAAACCTGAGACTGGATCAGATTAATGAGATGGATGAGTTCCGTTTGAGAGCGTATGAAAGGTCTACACTGTACAAGGAGGGGATGAAGTTGTATCATGAAAAACATATTGAGAAAAGAATCTTCACTCCTGGTGATTTGGTGTTACTTTTCAACTCCAAAGTTCGTCTGTTTCCTGGAAAGCTGAGATCCAAATGGTTTGACCCTTTTAAGATAACTCAAGTGTTTCAGTCAGGTGCTATTGAGCTTGAGAATGACAAGGGCGATAGGTTCAAGGAAAATGACCAGCGAATCAAGGCATAATTGGGTGTTCCTGAAGAGGAGAAAATAGTTGAAGAATGTAAGCTTGATAAAGATTGAGAAATCAAGTAACCTGCATCGCGTCACGACGTTAAATTGTTCTCTGCTTGGGAGGAAACCCAAGATTGTAATTGTAATAGGTAGTTCTCTTTTTCTCATTTTTCTTTCCTTTTATAGAGTCACTGTGTGTTGATGTGTGCAGGAATGACTAGGATTACAAATTGTAGAACTGGTTCAGGAAGCCCTTCACGGGCAGCCCCATGGACCATGTTTCCCTTCATGGTCACCTTCACGGTTTGTCACAAGCACAAAATTCAAAATAGGCTACTGGAAATTGCAAGAAAAAGGTTCACGAAAGGGTTCACGGTCCGTCAAGGTTTGTACAGATCGTCTAATCTCTCGTGTTAAGTATTTTATCCCAAGACATTTTCACAGACCACTATATGGACCATGGTGACCTTCACGGGAACCTTCATGGTCCGTCATCCCTAACCCAGTATCACTGCTACTCGACCTAACCCGCGCATAAGGAAGGATTAAAACAAAACGTATATATTTCTCTTTAAATGCCAAAGGTCAGTTATTCTTCCCTTTTTCCTCTTCCATTCCATAACGGTTACTCAAAGGTGATTAAGGTTTCCTCTTCATCCTAAAGTTCTAAATATCACAAAGAATCAAAACCCTAGTTCTATTTTACCAAGGAATTAACATCAAGTTCATCTTCTCTCTTTTGGGTGGAAAGTTTCCTCTAAATTCCAAGTAAGTTTTTGTATAACTTTGTATAAGTTTGATCTTGGCTAAAACAAGTTACATTTACTTTGATTTTGTCTGGTTTAGCATGATTATGTGATGAACTATGTTGGTTGGTATTGAATTATTGTGGGTTAGTGTGAATTGGGTAAATTTGATGATTTTTATGTGGGAATGATGAGAGTCTATGCGTATTAGATGAATATTGATTCTTATTGGCATTTTTCATGATGAAATTTAGTGGTGTTAGTAGTCACGTTGTGATCCTGTATATAGTGACATCGGGGGATAAAATGACTGAATGATTTTCCAAGTGTAAGACCAGGATAAGATTCACAAATCATGAAAGCCTCTACGAGCCGTAAAACCACTCATGGACCATACTTGGGCATTCGATACAACCACTGGATATGTTCAGGAGAAATATCATCGACTGTGGTTCACTCCACGGGTCGTACTACTGCCCATGAACAATACTTGGTTCAACCTCTGTTGCACACTTATACTGTCTTAAGTCCACAAGAGGTTTCACGGACCGTGGTACTCACCCCAGCCCGTGTAAGCTTACGTATAAAATTGAAAAAAAATCTCTGTACTTTTATTTCTTTTTTGTATTTTGTTTCCGTAGCCCTTCCCAATGATAGATTGGGTGACGGATTTCTTAAGGCAAGGCGTCATATTGTAATTACACAGGGGAAGTCTGAGTACCTAATAGTATGTCATTTTAGTGATTTGTGTATTAATGAGTGTTTGTGTTTTCTCAAGTACTATGCCTCCTCAATGAAAGAACGGAACCAAACATTCTCACCTACTGCATCTCAATTGGAAGGCCATAATGCTTCCGAGTCTAGTAGTTCCGAGGTTCGGATAAACACCACTATTGAGGATCACTCACCTCGAGCTACTAGAGCCCAGACAATGAGGGCAATTCTCCAGGACACTCCTCCCCAGTCTGAAGAGAGAGGTAGTAGTTTCGGTAGCGATGAGGAATCGAGAAATCAGTCTAGTGCTAATTCGGGAAGCCAGTCTGCTGATGGTTCGAAAGGAAGTTCAGAGTTAGCAAGTGGCTCTCAGGAAGATGCACCCACACCTCCACCTACAGTAAATACATAAGCTAAAACTGGAGCATAAGAAGAGGTAGGTGCAATAGGAGAAGATGAAGAGATCACCACCAATGACACCATGGTGCAATATGTGAACATCCATGAAGTTGATCCCGCAATGAGACAACAACTGATTGACTGTTTTCGATTAATGTAGACTATGGACAGGTGCGAGGACTTCTTGAATAATGGGATTGTCAACAAGTCTGGCGGCTTCAAGAATAGACCGATGATGCCTGAGACTAGAGTGGTAATGGCTAATATGAAAGCATTCCCCGAAATTTATCGGATATTTCAATTTCATCAGTTTGAATTGATGAACAATGCCCCTAGAGAATATTCTAGGCACCTGACTAGAGAGTTTTATTTGTATTATGCAGCCACACTGATGAATTTTCCTGCAAACACAGAGACAACTAAACGGGGGCAGAAAGATATTGCCAGTACCTGGGGTCCAGTCAACTCAATCATGGTTCGGGGCAAATATATAGATATCTCCGAGGCTACTATTAACATGATGCTGTATGGCCCAAAATAAACAGCACCAACTTAAGTTGGCCTTTTTGAGCGAAAACATCATGCAGTCACCAGTGATACTGAGATAGAGATTCAGAGTTCTAGAGAGAGGGTATTGCACTGGATTGCGAGCCAAATTGTAGTAGATGGGGAAAATGCGGTTTGGGTTACAACAACGCCAACACTCATTACATCCAACCAAGTTTTGGTAGGCTATTATCTGTGCACAATTGAGACCTATAGGTAATGATAATACCTTGTCTCCTTCACTGGCTTCTTTGGTAGTGTGCCTCATGGATGGTTACTCAGTAAATGTGGGGCGGATCATAGCAATCGAGATGAGAGACTGAACACTAAATAAGAGAGACAAATTCCATTTCCCTGTCTGATAGGGAAATTATGTCGACAAGAAAACATTCCCCAAAACAGGCTAGTTGACAAATGGGGTGAGGCACTCATACTCACCAGGGCCTCTAAAATAAAAAATGTCACTAATCATCTCTTTGGTGCAAAATCTGGAGTTGTGGGTTCTTTGGTTGTTGTTCCTCATGTACCAACTGACATTCCACACGCAGATAGAGGGCTAGAGTAGGGGGAGTCATCACAGCCATCTACATAGGCACCACCACCAGCAGCCTGAGCATCACAGGCTCTATGTACCTTTTTCACTATTCTTATGCTATTCCTTGAGAAATTGGTTGCAGATCAGCGCTAGACCAGGACCCTAGTCGACTAGATTGTGCATCGAATTCCCCAACTAATAGAGATAGATATGTTAACTGTGGAGAAGAAGATAAAAGATGAGATGTGAAAGGAAGATGTGAAAGGAGTTGGCTATCTTAAAAGACAAGATGGATGGTTTGAAGATTCTTGTTCAGGATCGATTGCAGGCTATCAATTCAGTAAACACTGAAGAGTTCCTGCCACAATTGGCTTAAATGCGAGCTCAAGTTGCTAAACTGGTGGAAAAGCTAGTACCGGTGCCCACTCCGATCATGCCAAAGTCCTTAAGGCAATTGTTCAGTTAGGCACCCTCCACTCAATCACTTGACGATTTCTAGGGTGAACTACCCAAGAGTAAGTCCAGCAAGAGAAAATACAAAGTCGGAGAATCTAATGAGGAGCTACTTGCTGACCTGTCCAGAGAGGAAAAAAGGCAATAAAAGAAAGTCCGTAGGGCTTTAAGAAAGGAAGCTAGAAAAAAAGAAGCACTTACACAACAACAACGAGATGCAGTGTTAGCTAGCGCTTCTAGTAGCAGAGTACCTGTCCAGGTGAGTGGTAGCCAGCCTAATCTGACGCTGATTTCTGAGAGTGCACCCATTGATAAGGGTGCCAATGCTGATTCAGATATCGATGCCTAGAGCATTGTAGGTATGACCCCTCCTCATTGCCCTATTTGCTTTTCTTCATTGACTTTGAGGGAAAAGTTTTTTTATTTGGGGAGGGTGTGGTAATCAACCTGCCATTCTAGCTATTAGGATGAATGGAGGTTGACTCAGACTTTATTGTGAAAACTATGATTGTTTTGTTTTTAAGTTTTGATAAAAAATATATATGAAGTGTTTGTGTGTTGAGCTATGCAACAGCTAGTCTGTGTGAAATGATTACCTTGATCTGAGATGTGATTCTTAGGATCTTCAGATAACATTTTAGGTACTCACGTGTTGAACATTGCTAATTTGAAAATAAATTAGTGAACCAAGAAACTGGAGAATGTAGTCATGTTTCATGTGTGTGTGTAAGGTTTGCTAGAATTCTAACGCTAGGAGTAGAAACTAGAACTTGCATGAGTAGTCTTGCTTGAATTTGAGAATAACCGGATAGGAAAGGATCGATAGGCCATATTTGTTAAGTCATTAAAAAGCCAAAAATAAAACAACCAAATGAAAAGCTTATCACTTGAACCCGATTTGAGCCTGAAAATCAGTTTTTGTTCTTACCCAGTAAATATCATATACTTGGATCTCTGAAGATACGATGTCACAATTCAAGCCAAAAGCCTAAGTTGAGGGTGATTGCAATCCGACCAGAAAGAAGAAGTGAAAAAAAAAAGGTTCAACCAGTGAGTTGAATGCATATATAAAAGCAGAAAAGAAAAGAAAAAGAATAAAAGAAAATAATGGACAATGGGATGTACTGAAACGAAGAAAAAGAGGGAATTTCTCAAAAAAGAGTTGTGTGCAAACGAAACTTTGGAGAACCAAGGGACTAGTCACTCACAAAACCCAAATATCCATTCCCTAGCCTTAGCCTATGTTACAAGTCGACAAAGTCATACAGTGATTCTATTCCGAGTGTTTGAAAGATAAAGCATAGAAAGCAAGGGCAAGCCTTTGTTAGTTTGTTGTTAGTGTTAGAAGTTCTTTGAGAGTGCGAGCGTAGAACTTAGTCCCACATTATCATGAGTGAGGGCCTTCTTTGGTGTGAGGACACAATGATTGCATTAGAGAGTAGATTGTGTTAGCTGATAGATCACAGACATAAGCATGGTCAACTGTGAGTAATGAGATGTCCTATATTGATCCTTGCATGTTAGATTGATGGTTGTGGATACAAATTGTGTTTGAGATGGCTTCTGCATAGTTTCAAAAGTGGGTGAATGATTTGAGGAATAAATGTATTGTTTTTCTCATCAATTGAGGACAAGTAATGGTTCCAAGCTGAGGGTGTTGATGTGCCATGAAATATCGGCACATTTGATGCTCAAAACTGAGGATTAATACTATAAATCGAGTGTATTTTTGTATTATTTGATGTGTTTGTTGAATGTGTAGACAGATTCTTGCCCATGTGGGAAAATTGGAAAAAGAAGCAGAGGATAAGGTGATCAAGTGAAGACCACGAGCACCTAGACGGGTCGTGGTCATTGTCACGAACCATGGTTCCAATCATGGTGCATTTCCAGTAGGAAGTCTTGGAGAAGTTGAAATAGGATTGGTCCAAGTAAAGATCATGGCCAACCTCAGGGACCGTGGTCCTCTTAACGGTCTATGCTTATGATCGTGAAGGTGAGCCAGTGTGTGGGTCTTGAGAAGATAGAGTACACAAGCAACCAAGTAAATATTATGGAAGGCCCCACGGGCCGTTGTCTTCATAACGAACAGTGGTAGTGATCGTGAAGATGATCCAGTGCTTAATCCACAAGGAGCTTAAATAAGAAGTGACCAAATAAAGACCACAGACACCCAGACAATCGTGGTCCCTAAGACGGTCCATGGAGTTGCCCGTGGTACCTATCCAATGTGTTGACCTTGAAGATCCAAGTTGCAGAAGTTCCAAGTAAAGACCACGAAGGGCTTCACAGACCGTGAAGCCCTTGACGGATCGTTGAAGTGTTCATGAAGTGCCCGACAATTTAGTCCTACTTCGAGTAGGACTCTTTTTAAAACACTTTATTTGAATTAACTAGTTTTTTTTTTGTTTTTATCTCGTCTCATCTTGAACGAAGAACAATTTTTAAAATATTCTTAGCTTTTGGTTTTGAAGATTGACAATGAATTAATTTTGGAAGTTGAATTTTCGGTTCTTGAATTATCAAAGTGATTATCAATTTGCTTATTTTCGTAAGTATTTTCTAGTTATGTTTTCATTATATACTTCTGTAAGTTTACGTGAAATCATTGTGACTATATACCATAACTGCGACTGTGGATTCTATGACGTAAATCTAAATATAATTTCATAAAACGAGTGAAAGGCGATTTATATTTGCAAATTATAATTTAACTTTCGTTATTCATGTATTCTAATGAGTGCATGCATTGGAGTGAGCCTGTATCTGTCATTTGTTTGAGAGAAAAATGTTAGTTAGGAAAAAGCAAAATTAACCTGAAGAAAGAGAGTCAAAGTTCGAGTTGAGAAAAGAACTTTAACCCTGTTGTAAGCGAGGGTAAAACTTGCAACACTCTAGGACCGAGAGGACTTGAGTTTAAATTACTTGATTAGACTAAAAAGTATCAGATATGTTCAGCTCGCCTTTATTTTGTAGAGATAAATTGCCTATAACTCAACTACAGAAGAACATTAGATGTAACGTTATGGGGAACACAATCCTAGTTTCATTTAATTATCGAAACGACTTTAGAACTGATATTCGATTAATTGTTATATTAGATCTTGGTTAAAAACCTTGGTTACTAGAGCTTTATAGCTAAACCCATTTTACTCTTTGTAACGGTTTCTTTAGGAAATAATAACGCAACAGTGAAATCATTTATGTAAAGAAATTCTCTATGGGATCGACCTCAACTCACATTGAGTTCTATAAATTGACTTCGACCGTTTATACCTCTTAATTGAGGTGTAAGTTAAGACATATCAAATATCAAAACAAAAAAATGATCAAAATTCTACTCTTTTTCGTAACTATCCGAAAAATAACAAAAATTTAATTTTTCTTGTAAATGTCCGAAAGATATAAAAATCAAGAAAAGTACATCAAAACACCTCAAAAATTTCTCAAACTGCACCAATTACCTTAGAATATCATAAAAATGATCAAAATTTTACACATTTTCGTAATTGTCTAAAAAATAACAAAAAATTTCATTTTTCCTCGTAAATGTCCGAAAAATTTAAAAATAAAGAAAAGTACATCTAAACACCTCAAAAAAATCTCAAACTGCACCAATGACCTTAGAATATCAAAACAAAAAAAATGATCAAAATATTACTCTTTTTCGTAACAATCCAAAAATAACAACAAATTTAACTTTTCCTCGGAAATGTCCGAAAGATGTAAAAATCAAGAAAAGTACATCAAAACAACTCAAAAAATTCTCAAACTGCACCATTGACCTTTGAATATCGAAACAAAAAATGATCAAAATTTTACTCTTATTTTTAACTGTCGAAAAATAATAAAAAAAATTAATTTTCCTTGTAAATGTACGAAACATATAAAAATCAAGAAAAGTACATCAAAACACCTCAAAAAAATTTCAAACAGCACCAATGACCTTAGAATATCGAAACAAAAAGATTATCAAATTTTTACTCTATTTCGTAACTGTCTGAAAAATAAAAAAAATTAATTTTTCCTCTAAAGTATAAGAATGATATAAAAATCAAGAAAAAAATACATCGAAACACCTCGAAAAATTCTCAAACTTCACCAATGACCTTAGAATAACGAAACAAAAATTATAAAAATTTTACACTTTTTCTTAACTGTCCGAAAATAACTAAAACTTTTATTTTTCCTCTTAAATGTATGACACATATAAATATAAAGAAAAGTAAATCCAAATGCCTCAAAATATTTTAAAACTGCACCAATGACCAGAATTTCGTAACAAAAAAATGATCAATATTTTACTCTTTTTCATAATTGTCCTAAAATAATAAAAAAATTAATTTTTCCTCGTAAATATCGAAAAAAATATAAAAATCAAGAAAAGTACATCCAAACACGTCAAAAAGTTCTCAAACTGCACCAATGACCTTAGAATATCTAAACAAAAAATTGATCACAATTTTACTCTTTTTCATAATTGTCCAAAAAATAACAAAAAATTAAATTTTTCCTCGTAAATTTTTGACATATATAAAAATCAAGAAAAATACATCAAAACACCTCAAAAAATTCTCAAACTGCACAAATGACCTTAGAATGTCAAAACAAAAAATGATCAAAATTTTACTCTCTTTCGTAACTGTACGAAAAATAACAAAAAATAAAAAATTTTCCTCGTAAATGTACGAAACATATAAAAATCAAGAAATGTACATCAAAACACCTCAAAAAACTATCAAACTGCACCAATGACCTTAGAGTATCGAAACAAAAAAATGATCAAAATTTTTTTCTTTTTCGTAACTATCCAAGAAATAAAATAAAATTTTGATTTTTTTGTTGTAAATGTACAAAAGATATAAAAATCAAGAAAAATACATCAAAACACCTCAAAAAATTCTCGAACTGCACAAATGACCTTAGCATATTGGCATAAAAAATTATCAAAATTTTACTCTTTTTCATAAATGTCTGAAAAATAACAAAAAAATTAATTTTTCCTCATAAATGTATGAAACATATAAAAATAAAGAAAAGTACATCAAAACACCTTAAAAAATTCTCAAACTTCACCAATGACCTTAGAATATCGAAACAAAAAAATGTTCAAATTTTACTCGTTTTCCTAACTGTATTAAAAATAACAAAAAATTTAATTTTTCCTCGTATATGTATGAAATATATAAAAATCAAGAAAAGTACTTCAAAACACCTCAAAAAAGTCTCAAGCTGCCCAATGACCTTAGAATATCTAAACAAAAATATGACCAAAATTTACACTTTTTCGTTACTTTTCAAAAAATAACAAAAAAATTATTTTTTCCTCGTAAATGTACGAAACATATAAAAATCAAGAAAAATACATCAAAACACCTCAAAAATTCTCAAACTGCACCAATGACCTTAGACTATCAAATTATAAAATGATCAAAATTTTATTCTTTTTCCTAACTGTCCGAAAAATAACAAAAAAATTAATTCTTCCTCGTAAATTTCCTAAACATATAAAAATAATGAAATGTACATCAAAACACCTCAAAAAATTCTCAAACAACACAAATGACCTTAGAATATCGAAACAAATGATTGATCAAAAGTTTACTCTTATTGTTCGAAAAAAATAACAACCAATTTAATTTTTCCTCGTAAAAGTCCAAAATATATAAAAATCAAGAAAAGTACATCAAAACATTTCAAAATGCACCGATGACCTTAGAATATTGAAACAAAAAATGATCAAAATCTTATTCTTTTTTGTACCTGTACGAAAAACAACAAAAAATTGATTTTTCTCGTAAATGTATGAAACATATAAAAATCAAGAAAAGTACATCAAAACACCTCAAAAAATTCTCAAACAGCACAAATAACCTTAGAATATCTAAACAAAAAAATGACCAAAATTTTACACTTTTTCGTTATTGTATGAAAAATAACAAAAAAATTATTTTTTCCTCGTAAATGTACGAAATATATAAAGATCAAGAAAAGTACATCAAAACACCTCAAAAAATTCTCAAACTGTACCAATGACCTTAGATTATCGAATTAAAAAATGATCAAACTTTTAATCTTTTTCCTAACTGTCCAAAAAATAACAAAAATTTAATTTTTCTTCGTAAATTTCCGAAACATATAAAAATCAAGAAATGTACATCTCAAAAAGTTCTCAAACAACACTAATGACCTTAGAATATCGAAACAAGAGATTGATCAAAGTTTTACTCTTACTGTCTGGAAAAAAATAGCAACAAATTTAACTATTCCTCGTAAAATTCCAAAATATATAAAAATCAAGAAAAGTGCATCAAAACATCTCAAAAAATTCTCAAACTGCACCATTGACCTTAGAATATCGAAACAAAAAATGATCAAAATTTTGTTCTTTTTTGTACCTGTCCGAAAAATTAGAGGAAATATTAACCGTAAATGTATGCAACATATAAAAAACAAGAAAAGTACATCAAAATATCTCAAAAACTTCTCAGACTACACCAATGGCCTTTGAATATGAAAACAAAAAGTTGATCAAAATTTTACTCTTTTTCATAACCGTCCGAAAAATAACAAAAATTTTAATTTTTCCTCGTAATTTTTTGAAAGATATAAAAATCAAGAAAAGTACATCAAAACACCTCAAAAATTCTCAAACTGCACCAATGAGATTTTGAATATCAAAACAAAAAGTTGATTAAAATTCTACTTTTTTTCGTAAGTGTTCGAAAAATAACAAAAAAAATTAATTTTTCTTCATCGATATATGAAACATATAAAAATCAAGAAAAGTACATCAAAACACCTCAAAAAATTTTGAAACTGCATCAATGACGTTAGAATTTCAAAAAAAAAAATCTAAATTTTACTCTTTTTAGTAACTGTCCGAAAAATAACAAAAAATTTGATTTTTCGTCCTAAATGTACGAAACAACTAAAAATAAAGAAAAGTACAACAAAACACCTCAAAGAATTATGAAACTGCACCAATGACCTTAGAATATCGAGAAAAAAATTATCAAAATTTTACTCTTTTTCATAACTGTACAAAAAATATAAAAATAATAATATTTCCTCGTAAATGTCTAAAAGATACAAAAATCAAGAAAAGAACATCAAAACACATCAAAAAATTCACAAACTGCACCAATGACCTTTAATAACGAAATAAAAATATGGTCAAAATTTTACAATTTTTTGGAACTCTCCGAAAATTTTTTTAAAAAAATCTTTGTAAATGTATGAAACATAAAAAAATCAAGAAAACTATATGAAAACACCTCAAAAAAATTTCAAACTGCACCAATGACCTAGGAATATAGAAACAAAAAGATGATCAAAATTTTACTCTTTTTCGTAACTGAATGAGAAAGAAAAAAAATTAATTTTTCTTTGTAAATGTACGAAACATTTAAAAATCAAGAAAAGTACCTCAAAACACCTTAAAAATTCTTAAATTACACAAATGACCTTAGAATATCGAAACAAAAAATTGATTAATTTTCAATTATTCATATTGTCTAAAAAATAACAAAAAAAATATTAATTTTCGTCATAAATGTCCAAAACATATAAGAATAAAAAAAAGTACATCAAAACACCTCAAAAAATTCTCAAATTGCACCAATGACCTTAGAATATCGAAACAAAAAAATAAAAAAAAAATTGACACTTTTTCGTAACTTTCTGAAAAATAACAAAAAAATAATTTTTCCTCATAACTGTACGAAACATATAAAATCAAGAAAAGTACATCAAAAAACCTGAAAGAAATCTCAAACTATCTCAATGACCTTAGAAGAACGAAATAAAAAGTTATCAAAATTTTAATCTTTTTCGTAATTATCCTAAAAATCACAAAAAAATTAATTTTTCCTCGTAAATGTCCAAAACATATAGAAAGAAAGAAAAGTAAATCAAAACACTTCAAAATATCATCAAACTGCACCAATGACCTTAGAATATCGAAATAAAAAAATGATCAAAATTTAACTATTTTCGTTACTGTCAGAAAAATAACAAAAATACTTATTTTTCTTCGTATATGTCTGAAAGATATAAAAATCAAGAAAAGTACATCAAAACACCTAAAAAGAATTCTCAAACTGCACAAATCACCTTTGTATATCGAAACAAAAAATTGTCAAATTTTTACTCTTTTTCGTAACTGTCCAAAAATTAAAGAAAATATCATTTTTCATGTAAATGTATGAAAAATATAAAAATCAAGAAAAGTATATCAAAACACCTTGAAAAATTCTCTAACTGCACCAATGACCTTAGAATATCAAAACAAAAAAATGATCAAATTTTTTTCTCTTTTTCATAACTGTCCAAAAAATTAAAAAAAATTAATATTTCCATGTAAATGTACGAAATATATAAAAATCAAGTACATCAAAACACCTCAAAAAATTCTCAAACTGTACCAATGACCTTAGAACATCAAAACAAAAAAATGATCAAAATTTTACTCTTTCTTGTAAGTGTCCAAAAAATAACAAAAAATTTAATTTTGTAAATGTACGAAACATATAAAAATAAATAAAATTACTTCAATACACCTAAAAATTTCTCAAAATGCACCAATAACCTTCGAATATACAAACAAAAAAATTATCAAAATTTTTCTCTTTTTCGTAACTATCCAAAAAATAATTAAAAAATAATTTTTCCTTGTAAATGAACAAAATATACATAAAAATCAAGTACATCAAAACATCTCAAAAAATTCTCAAACTACACCAATGACCTTAGAACATCGAAACAAAAAAATGATCAAAATTTTACTCTTTTTCGTAACAGTCTGAAAAATAACAATAAAATTAATTTTTCCTCGTAAATGTATGAAACATATAAAAATAAAGAAAAGTGTATCAAAACACCACAAAAAATTCTCAAACTACACCAATGATCTAGAATATCAAAACAAAAAAATGATCAAAATTTTACCCTTTCTCATAACTGTCCGAAAAATAACAAAGAATTCAATTTTTCCTCGTAAATGTATGAAACATTTAAAAATCAAGAAAAGCACTTCAAAAAAATTTTAAACAGCAACAATGACCTAAGAATATCGAAACAAAAAAAATGATCAAAATTTTACTCTTTTTCGTAACAATCCATAAAATAACAAAAACTTTATTTTTTCCCCCGTAAATGTACGAAACATATAAAAATAAACAAAAATACATCAAAACACCTCAAAAAATTATAAAACTGCACCAATGACCTTATAATAGCGAAACAAAAAAAAGGATCAAAATTTTAACTATTTTTGTAACTATCCGAAAAATAACAAAAAAATTTAGTTTTCCTCGTAAATGTACGAAACATATAAAAATCAAGAAAAGTATATCAAAACACCGTAAAAAAAATAATCAAACTGCATTAATGACCTTAGAATATCGAAACAAAAAAATGATCAAAATCTTACTCTTTACCTTAACTGTGTGAAAAATAACAAAAATTTAATTTTTCCTCATAAATGTACGAAACATATAAAATTCAAGAAAAGTACATCAAAACACTTCAAGAAATTTTCAAACAACACCAATGACCTTTGAATATTGAAACAAAAAATTGATCAAATTTTTACTCTTTTACGTAACTGTCCGAAAAATTACAAAAAACCTTCATTTTTCTTGTAAATGTACGAAACATATAAAAATCAAGAAAAATACATCAAAACAACTCAAAAAATTCTCAAACTGCACCAATGACCGTAGAATATCGATACAAAAAAATAATCAAAATTTTTCTCTTTTTCATAACTGTCCGAAAAATAACAAAAAAAATTATTAATTTTTCCTCATAAATGTCCAAAAGATAAAAAAAATCAAGAAAAGTACATCAAAACACCTCAAAAAACTATCAAACTGCACCAATGACCTTAGAGTATTGAAACAAAAAAATGATCAAAATTTTTTTCTTTTTCGTAACTGTCCAAGAAATAAAATAAAATTTTGATTTTTTTGTTGTAAATGTACAAAAGATATAAAAATAAAGAAAAATACATCAAAACACCTCAAAAAATTCTCAAACTGCATCAATGACCTTAGAATATCGAAATAAAAAAATGAACAAAATTTTACTCTTTTTCTCAACTGTCCAAAAAATAACAAAAAAAATAATTTTTTATCGTAAATGTCTGAAACATATAAAAATCAAGAAACATACATCAAAACACCTCAAAATATCATCAAACTTCACCAATAACCTTAAAATATCGAAACAAAAACATGATAAAAATTTTACACTTTTTCGTAGCTGTCCATAAAATAACAAGAAAAAATATTTTTCCTCGTAAATGTCCGAAAGATAAAAATATCAAGGAAACTACATCAAAACAGCTCAAACAATTCTCAAACTGTACAATTGACCTTTGAATATCCAAACAAAAAAATGGTCAACTTTTTACACTTTTTCGTAATTGTTTGAAAAATAACAACAAATTTATTTTTTCTCCGTAAATGTACGAAACATATAAAAATCAAGAAAAGTACATCAAAACACCTCAAAAATTCTTAAACTGCACCAATGAACTTAAAATATCGAAACAAAAAAATGAACAAAGTTTTACACTTTTTCTCAACTGTCCAAAAAATAACAAAAATTTTTTTTTTCTCTCAAATGTTTGAAACATATAAAAATCAAGAAACATACATCAAAACACCTCAAAATATCATCAAACTTCACCAATGACCTTAAAATATCGAAACAAAAAGATGATCAAAATTTTACACTTTTTCGTAACTATCCATAAAATAACAAAAAATTATTTTTTCCTTGTAAATGTCCGAAGATATAAATATCAAGAAAAGTACATCAAAACAACTCAAAATATTCTCAAACTGTACAATTGACCTTTGAATATCCAAACCAAAAAATGGTCAACTTTTTACACTTTTTCGTAACTGTTTGAAAAATAACAACAAATTTATTTTTTCTTCGTAAATGTACGAAACATATAAAAATCAAGAAAAGTACATCAAAGCACCTCAAAAATTCTCAAACTGCACCAATGACCTTAGAATATCAAAAATAAAATGACCAAAATTTTCTCTTTTTCATAACTATCCAAAAAACAACAAAAACAATTAATTTTTCCTCGTAAATATCTGAAAGATATAAAAATCAAGAAATGTACTTCAAAACACCTTTAAAAATTCCAAAATGCACCAATGACCTTTAAATATCGAAACAAGAAAAAAATCAAAATTTTTCTCTATTTCGTAACTTTCAGAAAAATAACAAAAATTAAATTTTTCCTCGTAAATGTACGAAACATATAAAAATCAAGTACATCAAAAAACATTAAATATTCTCAAACTGCACCAATGACCTTTAAACATCGAAACAAAAAAATAATTAAAATTTTACTCTTTTTCGTAAATGTTCAAAAAATTAATTTTTTCCACGTAAATGTACGAAACAGATAAAAATAAAGAAAAGTACTTCAAAAACATCTCAAAAAATTCTCAAACTGCACCAATGACCTTAGAATATCTAAATAAAAAAAAGGATCAAAATTTTACACTTTTTAGAAACTGTCTGAAAAATAACAAAAGAATTAAATTTTTCCTCGTAAATGTACGAAACATATAAAATCAAGATAAGTACATCAAAACACTTTTAAAAATTCTCAAACAGCATCAATGACCTATGAATATCGAACCAAAACATGATCAAAATTTTACTCTTTATTGTAACTATCCGAAAAATAACAAATAAATTATTTTTTATTGGTAAATGTACGAAACATATAATAATCAAGAAAAGAACATCAAAACACCTCAAAAAATAGTCAAACTACACCAATGAACTTAGAATATTGAAACAAAAAAATGATCAAAATTTAATCTTTTCCGAAACTGTGTAAAAAATATAATAAAATTCTATTTTCCTCGTAAATGTACAAAAAATATAAAAATCAAGAAAAATACATCAAAACACCTCAAGAAATTCTCAAACTGCACCAATAACTTTAGAATATCGAAACAAAAAATGATAAAATTTTACTCTTTTTTGTAAGTGTCCGAAAAATAACAAAAAATTTAATTTTTCCTCGTAAATGTACGAAACATATAAAAATCAAGAAAAGTACATCAAAACACCTCAAAAAATTCTCAAATTGCACCAATGACTATAGAATATCAAAGAAAAAAGGATCTGAATTTAACTCTCTTTTGTAACTGTCCAAAAAATAACAAAAAAAATTATTTTTTACTCGTAAAAGTAGGAAACATATGAAAATAAAGAAAAGTATATCAAAACACCTTAAAAAAATTTTGAACTTCACCAATGACCTTAGAATATCAAAACATAAAGATGATCAAAATTTAACTCTTTTTCGTAACTGTTTGAAATTTTTTTTAAAAAAACAAATTTTTCCTCGTTAATGTATGAAACATATAAGAACCAAGAAAAGTACATTAAAACACCTCAAAAAATTCTCAAACTTCACCAATGACCTTAGAATATCAAAACAAAAAGATGATCAAAACTTTATTCTTTTTCGTAACAATCCAAAAAATAACAAAAAAATTAATTTTTCCTCGTAAATGTACGAAACATTTAAAAATAAAGAAAATTACATCAAAACACCTCAAAAAAAATCTCAAACTACACCAATGACCTTAGAATATCGAAACAAAAAAAATGATCAAAATTTTACTCTTTTTCTTAACTATCCGGAAAAAACAAAAAAATATTTTTTTCCTCGTAAATGTACGAAACATATAAATTCAATAAAAGTACATCAAAACACCTCAAAAAATTCTCAAACTGCACCAATGCCCTTAGAATATCAAAACAAAAAAGTGATCTAAATTTTACTCTTTTTCGTAACTATCCGAAAAATAACAAAAAATTTAAGTTTTCCTCAAAAATGTACAAAACATATAAAATCAATAAAAGTGCATCAAAAAATCAAGAAAAGTACAACAAAACACCACAAAAAATTCTCAAACTGCACCAATGACCATAGGATGTCGAAACAAAAAATGATCAAAATTTTACTCTTTTTTGTAACTATCCGAAAAATAACAAAAAAAAAAAAATTCTTTTCCTCATAAATGTATGAAACATATAAAGATAAAAAAAGTACATCAAAACACCCCAAAAAATTGTCAAACTTCGCCAATGACCTTAGAATATTGAAACAAAAAAGTGATCAAATTTTACTCTTTTTTGTAACTATCCGAAAAATAACAAAAAAAAAAATTCTTTCCCTCATAAATGTATGAAACATATAAAAATAAAAAAGTACATCAAAACAACCCAAAAAATTGTTAAACTGCGCCAATGACCTTAGAATATTGAAACAAAAAAGTGATCAAATTTTACTCTTTTTCATAACTATTCCAAAGAAAAAAAAAATTTCCTCGCAAATGTATGAAACATATAAAAATTAAGAAAAGTACATCAAAACACCTCAAACAAATTCTCAAAATTTGAGTTAATTCATTCATTTTGGCATTTAGAGTGTTCCTATAGCGACCTCAAGTCATTTATGACTTGCTAGCACTGACTGTTCGGTCGCCTGGTCGTTCGTTTGGATTTTAGGCCCGTTTCCCTATTTTGGAGCTTTTGAAGCTTTAAAAGTTGCCTTTAGTCAAAATATCAGGTTAACGACCTCAAGATGAAATTCTGACAGTTTCATTAGCTCTGTAATGGCCAAATTACGCTGGAAGTATGGTCAGAACGAGTCCCGAGGCCTTCAGTGCGAGTTTGGGACCATTTGGCGTTTTAGCCTTTGAAGCTTGGCCTAAGATTGACTTTGGTCAACATTCTGGGAAAACACGCTTAGATGAAAATTCTATCAACACAGTTAGTTCTGGAATGTCGAGTTTGGTCTAGAACAACCCTTCGTTCGCTACCCCAGACTTCTGGTCTAATCCAGAGGCATGTTGTGGAATTTGGCTAAAAATGGCATTTGGGTGTGGGACCCACTTTCAGTCAAAGTGACTTCGTATAGGAATTCCGACTAATTGAGGTTGGAACGTCGAATTTAGTGCGATAGCATAATCCGTTTGCGCGCACGGGATTCCGAACGAATTTTGAGCACCCCGTTGGAGACTTTAAAAATATAGAAAAAATTGAAATCTGGTGCAGCCCTTTTAACGACTAGATTTTGGGCTTTTAACGACCAAAATTTGAATTTTTAGCGACCAGATTCGTCTTTTAAAAGCCTCATTTCAGCTTTCAGTCCTCATTTTCAATTGCGATATATTAAGCTATAATCTTCAAATTGAGTGATTCAAAAGCTCTAAATTGTGTGGTTTTACCATAGGAACACAGTGGTGTGATCAGAATGTGTTGGGAAGCTTCGTTTGAGGTGTTTTATTGGTTTTAGCTGCTGCCCTCCTTTTGATTCTTCTCTTTAATAGAGGTTTTGATTTCTTAAGCTATATAGCTTTGATTTAGGTAATTCAAAGTGCTAGGTGTTCGTGTGGAATTTGGGTTCGCTGTGGAGTGCTCGGAGAAGTGTGATGATTGATGTTTTGAGGTAATGTCTACCCCAAAGGGGTTGCCCTCTTATTGATTTTCCCCATAAATCGAATTTTTGTTGCATGATCAAATTTATTTCGTTTCAATCCTCGAATTGTGCCCCATTTTGGGGTACAAGTTCCATATTATGTTTATACCCTTTTTGCAGTGTCAAATTTAGGGTTCCCATCACGGGTTCCACAATCCCGTTTTAGGCCCGATTTTGGGTACAACCCTAAAAAATATGATTTTGGTGTCAAAACGCTCGTATTATCATTGTGATTCTATTTTTGATAGTGTGACAGTGTTTTGAGTTTGTACGAAAGGGAAAGGCTCCGGCTACATGATCTGGAGCGCGTGCGATCGGCCTACAAGTAGGCTACGACTTCCCTCTCCTTAGATTGAGCATGATTTAGCATTTGTATGTTGATTTGTGTGATTTTGGGGGTAATTGGTGGTTGAGCATGCTAAATTCCTAGAAAGCATGACTTAGGCTCTAATTTCGGATACTCTGGGTTACTGAAGCATGTCAAATGTAATTATTGATCATTCGTACCTTGTGGTGCACCGTTCTTATGGCTTGTGTGTATATTTGAAAGCATGTTTGGCCTTAGTCTAGGCTTAGACTAGTGATTTCCATACACTTGCGTGTTTTAGAGCCGTTAGGCCTTGAAACCTCTTTGACTTCGTTTCAGACAGCTTAGCTCCCTGTAGATTGATATAGCAGACTTGAGTCCAATAGTCTTGGCCTTAGCCAAGTAGTAACACCGCTCTTGGAACCTTATATCCATAATTCCTTGTCCCGTCAGTTTCGATGAATTCAAATTCTTGGTTTGGAAGCTACTCGATGATTCTGGTTGGATACGGTTCGAGTTGGAGTGATTTATTGATGGCATTCAGTTTGGGGGTACTTCCCGTGATGCTCGATTGACAGGTGATCCTATTTCTTACCAACTCACCTTTACTCGTGGTTCAAGTCCCCAGTTCACTCCACCTGTCAGGGTTCAAGTCATTTCCTTTGTCATATTTTATGTTGTTCAAGTCCACAATTATCCTTAACCTCGGTTTAAGTTTGGAAAGTTGTGATAATCTTGGAAACTTCTTCGGATTCTTTTATTTCATTTCAATTCTCCCTTCTTTGCACCTGTCAGGCTTTTGGGAGTCCATTCAGGTTTTACTTTAATATTGTGCATGAGCGTACCCACCAGGTTTATAGGAGCCTGATAGAATTTAGTTAGATACTCTCTTTCTCTTTGTGTGTGATGTGCATACCTATTAGATGTTCCCTCTTGCTTATTTTTGTTATTATTTTAGATTCTCGCATTTGATATTACTTTTTCTTTTCTTGCTCAGTCGGCCTATGATGCCTACTACATACATGTTGTTTTGGTATTCATACTACATTCTGCATCTGTTTTCGTGGTGCAGGTCCAAGCACCAGCTATCAGCATTGATTTCGAGCCTGTTGCAGTCATATTATAAGGCGAGGGTGAGCATATAGGGTCCTGGATTGGCCCATCTCCTTCTATATTTATATATTGACTTTTCTTTTGCCTTTTAAGACAGTCTTGTTTTTGTGTTCCACTTTTGGGACTTCTACCCATTTTGTTAGTAGCTCTGTACTTGTGACTTTTAGGTTTTGGGAGGGATGTTTTATTTGTATATAGTTTTGGATTTCTTTTGCCCTTCCATTTGTGGTACTTGTTGTTATTATTATTGTGTTGTTGGGTATAGTTTTCTACCCTCAATCCCGTTACTAGCTATTCTGGGATACGGGTTGGCTTGCCTACTGGTGAGTTATAGTAGGCACCATCACGACTCGAGGAATCGATTTGTGATAAGTTGGTATTAGAGCCAGGCTCACCGATCTCACTTGTACAGAGCTAACATCTAGTAGAGTCTTGCGGATCGGTGTAGAGACGTCCGTGAATTATCTTCGAGAGGCTACAGGATGTCGTTAGGAAGATTCCCTGTTTTGTATCATTTTTGTGCATCGTATGTCTAAATTGGTTTCATGGAATCTCATTTGTTTCACTCTTTCACAGGCGATGCTCACTCATATTTTAGTGGCCATAGGTGGTATACAGTAGCAGGCTCCAGCCCCAACCCCAGCCCCAGCTTCAGCACCAGCTCCAATTCTGGCACTGTAGGGTCAGCTGCCTAAGCGGATCCAGAGGTTCAGCAGCCATCGGCACCAGCTGCCACCCAGCAGGATATTTTAGATGGGGTCATGACACCATGAGAGGAGAGGATGCTCGGGGTGTTTTTGAGATTGTCACCGTCAAGGTTTTCTGGGCTGTTGGAGAGGGTGCCCATGAGTTCCTTACTACTTATCAGGAGTAGTACATACTTTGGGTTTGGTAGAGGCGAGAGGGGCCAACTTCACCACTTATCAGCTAGATGGGCCTGCCAGACAGTGGTGGCATTCTTACTTGGAGACCAGGCAAGTTGGGTCCCCACCGGTATTCTTGCGTAAAGTTTTCTAAGGCATTCTTGGCTCGATTTATTGCTCGAAGCGTCAGATATTGGCTTCGTGATGAGTTTTCGAGGTTAGAGCAGGGCTCCATGGTTGTGTCTGAGTATGAGGACAGATTCCACGAGCTCTCCCGTCATGCTACTATGATCTTACCGACGCAGTAGGAGAGGGTTCGGTGCTTTGTTAGAGGATTGAGGTTGCAGCTGTGCATAGAGACTCAGTCCATGGTTTCAGCGGGCCATTCCTTTCTTGATGTTGTAAACCATGCTCGCACACTTGAGCAGCTCCATCGCGAGGCCCAAGGGGGCAGCGGCAAGAGGGCCTGACATGATGATAGTTACAGTGGGCCCTGTTTTAGGCCTAGAGACTCACATGATAGTCCCTGCCAGAGGTTCCAACAGGGTCAGTCCAATCACCCATTCCAGGCATCTCTTCATGCTACAGAGGGTGACCAGCACGTCAAGGTAGCTTTAGTGCCAGTCCGAGTCAAGGCCAAGGTAGTACTCAGTCGGGTGCTTTAGGCTGGGGTGGCTAGCCTCTAATTGCGAGAAGACCACCACAGGGTTGTTAGACTTGCGGGGAGCTCGATCATTGGTCCGGAGAGTGTCCTATCTATAGGTTAACCGCACTAGCTCCACAGCTAGCTAGACCCGCACAAGCAACATCACCTCCAACTAGAAGAGGTCGGGATTAGGATCACTAGGGCGGACATCAGGGTGTACGGGGAGGTCCTCAGAGAGGCAAAACAGGTGGCAAAGTTGATGCATGGGGTAGAGGCGCACAGGGTCACTTTTATACAGCTCTAGCTAGAGCAGAGGTCTAGGCTTCAGATGATATGATTACATGTACAATACTTTTATGTCATCAGCTTGCCTCAACTTTATTTGATCCATGCTCCACTTATTCTTATGTGTCTGTTTATTGTACTCCTCGATTGAGTATGAGCCTTGAGCCCTTAGCAGTGCCGTTACGCATTTCGACCCCAGTAGGTGAATTTTTTAGTAGTGGATTAGATCTTTAGATCTTTTTTAGTGACTATTCAGGGGCGAGACACTCGGGCTGACCTTATTTTACTTGATATGTTGGATATTGGCATGATTCTGGGCATGGAATGGTTATCCCCTCAACGAGCGGTTTTGGATTGCTATGCCAAGACGTTACCTTAGCCATGCCTGGTATTCCGTTAGTAGTGTGGCAGGGCCCTTGTAGTCACACGCCAGTTGGGGTGATTTCTTGCATTCAGGATCGGAGGTTAGTGGCTAGCAGATGTTTGGCTTACTTAGCTTATGTTAGAGATGTTAGTATAGAGGTCCCTACAGTTGATTCAGTACCTATAGTCCGAGAGTTTGTTGATATGTTTCGTGCCAACCTGCCTGGACTACCCCCAAATCATGATATTGATTTCACCATTGACTTGGATTCGGGTACTCATCCTATTTCTATCTCATTGTACGGTATGGCCCTCGTAGAGATCAAGGAGCTTAATGTTCAGCTTCAACATCTCTTGGGTAAGGGATTCATTCGGCCTAGTGTATCGCCTTGGGGTTCCCCAGTCTTGTTTGTGAAGAAGAAGGATGGTACTATGCGGATGTGTATTGATTACAGGTAGCTGAACAAGGTGACGGTGAAGAACTGTTACCCTATGTCTTGCATTGATGACCTATTTGACCAACTTCAGGGTGCTGAGATGTTTTCTAAGATCGATCTGATATCCGGTTACCACCAGTTGAATATTAGGGCAGCGGACATCCCTAAGACCACATTTAGGACTCGTTACAGCCATTATGAGTTCCTAGTAATGTCCTTTAGGTTGACTAATACCCCTACTTCCTTTATGGACTTGATGAAGCATGTATTTAGGTTGTACCTTGACTCCTTTGTTATAGTCTTCATTGATGATATATTAGTATACATGTGGAGCCCGAGTGGGCATCAGCAGAATTTTGAGGATAGTAGTCCAGACTTTGAGAGATCATCGGCTTTATGCCAAGTTCTCAAAGTGCAAGTTTTGGCTTGAGTCTGTAGCATTCTTGGGGCACGTGGTGTCCAAGGATGGCATTAGGGTGGATCCGATTGAGGCTATCTGGCCCTCTATAACTAAGATTCATAGCTTCATCAGATTGGTAGGGTACTACAGGCATTTTGTTGAGGGCTTTTCTAATATAACAACACCTTTGACTCGATTGACTCGCCAGGATGTTCCCTTTAAGTGATCGAGGAGTGTGAGAGGAGCTTTTTGAGGATCAAGGAGTTGCTCACCACCACTCCTATATTGACTCTTCCAATTGAGGGCAAGGCATTCACAGTTTATTGTAACGCATTCGGCGTTTGTTTGGGTTGTGTTTTGATGAAGCAGGGCTGGGTTATTGCTTATGCATCGAGGCAGCTTAAGCTACATGAGCTCAACTACACCACTTGTGACTTAGAGTTGGCGGCAGTAGTTTTCGCGCTTAAGATTGGACGCACTACCTATATGAAGTGCATTGTGAGATCTACACTGACCACCAGAGCCTTCAGTACATTATGAGCCAGAAGGATCTTAATTCAAGGCACCGCCGTTGGATTGAGCTCCTGAAGGACTATGACCTCTCTATTCTCTACCATCCGGGCAAGACGAATGTAGTTGCAGATGCCTTGAGCTGAAAGGCAGTGAGTATGGGTAGTCTAGCCTTCCTTTCTATTTCGGAGCGGCCTTTGGCTTTGGACATCTAGTCCTTAGCCAACCAGATGATCCGACTTGATCTTTCAAATTCCAGACGGGTGTTAGCTCATGTGTGGATTCAGTCATCTTTGTTAGATCGGATATGTAGGCAACAATTTGAGGATGAGTCTTTGGTGGCACTCAGAGATAGAGTATTGGCAGATGATGTTGAGCTGGCTACTTTAGATTCAGATGGGGTATTAAGGTTTGCCTGCCGATTGTGTGTTCCAAGAGTTGGGGGTTTCATTTAGTTGATCCTTAGCGAGGCCCATGATTCCAGTTATTCCATCCATTCAGGCACTGCTAAGATGTATCCTAACTTAAGGCAGCATTACTCATGGAGCGGTATGAGGAGAGATATCTCAGACTATGTGTCCCGTGTTGCCTGTGTTGCCAGCAGGTGAAAACCAAGCTTTTGTGGCCTGGTGGTGAGTTTCAGAGATTACCCATTCCGGAGTGGAAGTGGGAGCGTATCACTATGGACTTCTTGTGGGTTTGCCTAAGACTCCAGGGGTGTTGACAACATTTAGGTCATCGTGGATAGATTGACCAATTCATTACACTTCCTCCCCGTTCATACTTCCTTGAGTGCCAAGTGATTGGTTCGTATCTACATTTAGGAGGTGGTTCGTCTTCATGGTATGCCTGTTTCTATCATTTCAGACTGGGGTTCACAATTTACTTCCAGCTTTTGGAGGAGTTAGGCACCCGTGTCGACCTTAGCACATGATTTCATCCGCAGACTGATGACCAGTCGGAGCGCACTATTCAGGTCCTTGAGGTTATGTTGTGGGCCTGTGTCATGGACTTTGGAGGTCAGTGGGACCATTTTTTGGCCTTGACGGAGTTTGCGTACAACAATAACTACTACTCTATATGGCCCCATTTGAGGCCTTATATGGTAGGCGTTGTTACTCTCTAGTTGGTTGGTTTGAGTCTACGGAGCTGTCACGACTCGATTCCTCGATTGGTGATGGCGCCTACTATAACCTGCCAATAGGAAAGTCAACCCGTATCTCCTAACAGCTAGTAATGGGATTGAGAGTAGAAAACTAAAACCAACAACACAATAATAATGACAACAGGAATCACAAATGGAAGGGGAGAAGCAAGCCAAAACTATATACAAATAAAAGATCCCTCCTAGAACCTGGAAGTCACAAGTACAGAGCTACTAACAAAATGAACACAAGTCCCAGAAGTGGACAGCAAAAAAAAAGACTATAATATAAATACAGAAGGAGACGGTCAAATCCAGGATGTTATGTGCTCACCCTCACCTCCTAATATGACTGCAGCTGGCTCGAAATCAACGCTGATAGATGGTGCTCGAACTTGCATACGAAAAAAGATGCAGTGTAGTATGAGTACCAAAACAACAGGTACCCAGTAGGCATCATAGACTGACTGAGCAAGAAAAGCAAAATTAATATGAAATGTGAGAATCTAACATACTAACAGAAATAAGCAGGAGGGAACATCTAATAGGTATGCACACGAGTGTACTCACACACAAAGAGAAGGAAAGTGGCTAACTAAATCCGACCGGGCTCCCATAAACCCGACGGGTACGCTCTTGTACAATATGAAAGTGAAACCCGAATGGACTCCCATAAGTCTGACAAGTGCAAAGAAGGGAGAGTTGAAATGAAGTAAGAGGATCCGATGAAGTTTCCAAGATTACCACAACTTTCCGGACTTGAACTGAACTAATCCATTCGCCCATAGCTTACCCAGAGCTAATAGGGAAATAAGGACTTAAATCAAATGAGGATGAAGGATCAAGGACTTTAACCGAGATTTGGAGTAACTGAGGACTTAAAAAAAGGCTAAGGATAATCGTGGACTTGAACAACATAAAATATGACCAAGGACTTGAGCCGAGGTTAAGGATAATCGTGGACTTGAACCACATAAAATATGACCAAGGAATTGAATCGAGGTTAAGGATAATCGTGTACTTGAACCACATAAAGTATGACCGAGGATTTGAAACGAGGTTAAGGATAATCTTGGACTTCAACTACATAAAATATGACCAAGGACTTGAATCGAGGTTAAGGATAATCGTGGACTTGAACCACAGAAAATATGGCCAAGGCAACGAATTGAACCCCGCCCAGTGGAGTGAACTGGGGACTTAAACCACGAGTAGAGGCGAGTCAGTTTAGAAATAGGATCAGTTGTCAACCGAGCGTCACAGGGAGTACCCCCCAAACTGAGTGCCATCAATAAATCACTCCAACCCAAACCGTATCCAACTAGAATTATCGAGTAGCTTCCAAACCAAGAATTCAAATACATCAGAACCGACAAGACAAGGAATTGTCGATATAAGGTTCCAAGAGCGGTATTACTGCATCTCTAAGACCTAGACTATTAGACTCAAGTCTGTTATGTCAGCCTACATGGAACTAAGCTATCCGAAGTGACGTTGGAAGAGGTTTCAAGGCCTAACGGCTCTAAAATAAACAATCTATGGCAATCACTAGTCTAAGCCTAGACTAAGGCCAAACATGCTTTCGAATATACACACAAACCATAAAAAAGGTGCATTACGAGGTACGGATGATCAATAATTACATTAGACATGCTTCAATAACCCGGAGTACCCAAAATTAGAGCCCAAGTCATGGTTTCTAGGAATTTAGCATGCTTAACCACCAATTACCCCCAAAATCACACAAATCAATATACAAATGCTAAATCATGCTCAATCAAAAGAGAGGGAACTCGTAGTCTACCAGTGGACCGACCTTGCGCGCTCCAAATCACGTAGTTGGAGCCTTTCCCTTTCATACGGCCTCAGAACACTACCACACTATCAAAAATTGAATCACAATGATAATACGAGTGTTTTGACACCAAAATCATAATTTTTGGAGTTGGACCCAAAATCTGGCCTAAAATGGGATTGAGGGGTTTGTGATGGCAACCCCAAATTTGACACCATAAAAAGGGTATAAACTCAATATGGAACTTATACCCCAAAATGGAGCCCAAAATGGAGCACAATTCAAGTATCGAAACGAAAGAAATTTGATCATGCACGAAAATTCAATTTATGGGGAAGATCAAGAAGAGGGCAGCCCCTTTGGGGCAGAAATTACCTCAAAACATCGATCTTCACACTTCTCCTAGCACTCCACAGTGAACCGACAATCCACACAAACACCCAGCACTTTGAAACACCTAAATCGGAGCTCTATAGCTCAAGAAATCAAAACCTCCATTAAAGAGAAAAGTCTTGACTCTTCTCTTTAACGGAGGTTTTGATTTCTTGAGCTGTAGAGCTCCGATTTAGGTGATTCAAAGTTCTGGATGTTCGTGTGGATTTTAGGTTCTCTATGGAGTGCTCGGAGAAGTGTGAAGATCGATGTTTTGAGTTAATTTATTTCCCAAAGGGGCTGCCTCTTCTTGATTTTCCCCATAAATCGATTTTTCATTGCATGATCAAATTTCTTTCATTTCGATCCTCGAATTGTGCCCCATTTGGGGTACAATGTCCCTATTGAGTTTATACCCTTTTTGCGGTGTCAAATTCGGGGTTCCCATCGCGGATCCCACAATCCCATTTTAGGTGCAATTTTGGGTTAACTCCAGAAATTATGATTTTGGTGTAAAAACGCTCGTTTTATCGTTGTGATTCTATTTTTGTTGAGTGGCACCGTTCTGAGACCATACAAAAGGGAAATGCTTCGATTACGTGATTTGGAGCAAGTGTAGTCAGCCTACAGGTAGGCTACGGCTTCCCTCTCCTTAGATTGAGCATGATTTAACATTTGTATGTTGATTTGTGTGATTTTGGGGGTAATTGGTGGTTAAGCATGCTAAATTCCTAGAAACCATGACTTGGGCTCTAATTTTGGGTACTCCAAGTTACTGAAGCATGCCTAATGTAATTATTGATCATTTGTACCTTTTGGTGCACCCTTCTTATGGCTTGTGTGTATATTTGAAAGCATGTTTGGCCTTAGTCTAGGCTTAGACTAGTGATTGCCATAGATTGCGTATTTTAGAGCCGTTAGGCCTTGAAACCTCTTCCAACGTCACTTCGGACAGCTTAGCTCCATGTAGGCTGATATAACAGACTTGAGTCTGATAGTCTGGGCCTTATCCAGGCAGTAACACCACTCTTGGAACCTTATATCCATAATTCCATGTCCCGTCGGTTCCGATGTATTCGAATTCTTGGTTTGGAAGCTACTCGACGATTCTGTTGGATACGATTTGGGCTGGAGTGATTTATTGATGGCACTCAATTTGGGGGTACTCCCCATGATGCTCGTTTGACAGCTTATCCTATTTCTAACCGACTCGCCTCTACTCGTGGTTCAAGTCCCCAGTTCACTCCACTGGGCGGGGTTCAAGTCCTTGCCTTGGTCATATTTTATGTGGTTCAAGCCCACGATTATCCTTAACCTCGGTTCAAGTCCTTGGTCATAGTTTATATGGTTCAAGTCAATGATTATCCTTCACCTCGGTTCAAGTCCTTAGTCATATTTTATATGGTTCAAGTCCACGATTATCCTTAATCTTGATTCAAGTCCTTGGTCATATTTTATGTGGTTCAAGTCCACGATTATCCTTAGCCTTTGTTCAAGTCCTTGATTACTCCAAATCTAGGTTCAAGTTCTTGATCCTTCATCTTCATTCGGTTCAAGTCCTTATTTAAATATTTGCACTGGGTAAGCTTTGGGTATGGATTAGTTCGGTTCAAGTCCGAAAAGTTGTGGTAATCTTGGAAACTTCATCAGATCCTCTTACTTCATTTCAACTCTCTCTTTTTTGCCCTTGTCGGGCTTATGTGAGTCTGTTCAAGTTTTACTTTCATATTGTGCACGAGCGTACCAGCCAGGTAAATGGGAACCCAGTCGAATTTAATTAGCTACTTTCCTTCTCTTTGTGTGTGAGTACACTCGTGTGCATACCTATTAGATGTTTCCTCCTGCTTATTTTTGTTAGTATGTTAGATTCTCGCATTTCATATTACTTTTGTTTTTCTTGCTCAGTCGGCCTATGATGCCTACTAGGTACCTGTTATTTTGGTACTCATACTTCACTCTGCATCTGTTTTCATGATGAAGGTTTGAGCACCCGCTATCAGCGTTGATTTTGAGCCAGCTGCAGTCATATTAGGAGGCAAGGGTGAGCACATAGCATCCTGGATTTGCCCGTATCCTTCTGTATTTATGTATTGACTTGTCTTTTGCTTTTACAGACACTCTTGTTACTATGGTCCGCAATTTGGACTTGTACTCATTTTGTTAGTAGCTTTGTACTTGTGACTTCCAAATTCTGGGAGAAATCTTTTATGTGTATATAGTTTTGGCTTTCTTCTGCCCTTCCATTTGTGATTCATGTTGTTATTATTAATGTGTTGTTGGGTTTAGTTTTCTACACTCAATCTAATTACTAGCGATTCCGGGATACAGGCTGTCTTGCCTATTGGTAGGTTATAATAGACGCCATGACGACTCAAGAAATCAGGTTGTGACAATGAAACAAATAAAAATCAAGAAAAATACATCAAAACACCTCAAAAGATTCAAACTGCACCAATGACCTTAGAATATCGAAACAAAAGAGTGATCAAAATTTTACTCTTTTTCGTAATTGTCCAAAAAAAATAATTAATTTTTCCTTGTAAATGTATAAAAATATAAATATCAAGAAAAGTACATCAAAACACCTCAAAAAATTATCAAACTGCACCAATGACCTTAAAATGTCGAAACAAAAAAATGATTAAAATTTTACTCTTTGTCATAATTGTCCAAAAAAGTAACAAAAAATTTAATTTTTCCTTGTAAATGTAGGAAACATATAAAAATTAAGAAAATTACATCAAAATATTCTCAAACTGCACCAACGACCTTAGAATATCGAAATAAAAAAATGATCAAAATTTACTCTTTTTCGTAATTGTCTGAAAAATAATAAAACATTTAATTTTTCCTCGTAAATGTACGAAAGATATAAAAGTCAAAGGACGTACATCAAAACACCTCAAAAAAATCTCAAACAGTACCAATGACCTTAGAATATCGACAAAAAAAATTATCAAAATTTTATTCTTATTCGTGACTGTCCGAAAAATAACAAAAAAAAATTCCTCGTAAATGTACGAAACATATAAAAATCAAGAAAAGTACATCAAAACACCTCAAAAAATTCTCAAACTGCACTAATGACCTTAGAATATCAAAACAAAAAGGATCGAAATATTTCTCTTTTTCATAACGGTCCAAAAAATAAAAAAAATAATTTTTCCTCTTAAATGTACTAAACATATAAAAATCAAGAAAATTACATCAAAGCATCTCAAAAATTCTAAAACTGCACCTATGACCTTAGAATATCAAAACAAAAAGATGATCAAAACTTACTCTTTTTCGTAACTGTCTGAAAAATAAAAATAAATTTTTCCTTGTAAATGTACGAAAGATATAAAAATCAAGAAAAGTGCATCAAAACACCTCAAAAAATTCTCATACTACACCAATGAACTTAGAATATCGATACAAAAAAAAAGATCAAAATTTTATTCTTTGTCGTAAGTGTCCAAAAAATAACAAAAAATTTAATTTTTCCTCATAAATGTATGGAACATATAAAAATCAAGAAAAAGTACATCAAAAAACCTCAAAAAATTCTCAAACTGCACCAATGACCATAGAATATCGAAACAAAAAATTAATCAAAATTTTACACTTTTTCGTAACTATGCGAAAAATAATAAAACAATAATTTTTCCTCTTAAATATACGAAACATATAAAAATCAAGAAAAGTACATCAAAACACCTTAAAAATATTCTCAAACTGCACCAATGACCTTAGAATATCGAAACAAAAAAATGATTAAAATTTTACACTTTTTCAAAACTGTCTAAAAAATACCAAATAAAAAGTTTTTTCCTCGTAAATGTACGAAACATATAAAAATCAAGAAAACTACATCAAAACACCTCAAAAAATTTTCAACCTGCAATAATAACGTTAAAATATAGAAACAAAAAAATGATCAATATTTTTTTTTTTTTGTAACTGTTCGAAAAATAACAAAAAATTTAATTTTTCCTCCTAAATGTACGAAACATATAAAAATTAAAAAAATTACATAAAAACACCTCAAAATATTCTCAAACTACACCAACGACCTTAGAATATCAAAACAAAAAAATAATAAAAAATTACTCTTTTTCGTAATTGTTTGAAAAATAACAAAATATTTAATTTTTCTTCGTAAATGTACAAAAGATATAAAAGTCAAGGAACGCACATCAAAACACCTCAAAAAATTCTAAAACTGCACCAATGACCTTAGAATATCAAAACAAAAATATGATCAAAATTTTATTCTTATTCGTAACTGTCCCGAAAAATAAAAAAAGAATATTTTTCCTAGTAAATGTAGGAAACATATAAAAATCAAGAAAAGTACATCAAAACACCTTAAACAATTCTCAAATTGCACCACTGACCTTAAAATATCGAAACAAAAAATGATCAAAATTTTTTTGTATTTTTTACAATTGTCCGAAAAAAAATAATTTTTCCTTGTAAATGTACGAAACAAATAAATATCAAGAAAATTACATCAAAGCGCCTCAAAAATTCTAAAATTGCACCTATGACCATAGAATATCGAAACAAAAAGATGATCAAAACTTACTCTTTTAAGTAACAGTCCGAAAAATGAAAATAAAAAATTAATTTTTCCTTGTAAATGTACAATAAATATAAAAATAAAGAAAAGTACATCAAAACACCTCAAAAAATTCTCATACTGCGCCAATAAACTTAGAATATCAATACAAAAAACTGATCAAAATTTTATTCTTTTTCGTAATTGTTCAAAAAATAACAAAAAAATTAATTTTTCCTCATAAATGTATGGAACATATAAAAATCAAGAAAAGAACATCAAAAAGAACTAAAACAATTCTCAAAATTGACAATAGAATATCGAAAAAAAATTATAAAGATTTTACTCTTTTTCGTAACTGTCTGAAAAATAACAAAAAAATAATTTTTCCTCGTAAATATATGAAACATATAAAAATCAAGAAAAATACATCAAAACACCTCAAAAATATTCTGAGACTGCATCAATGACCTTCGAATATTGACACAAAAATATGATCAAAATTTTACTCTTTTTCACATCTGTCCGAAAAAGAAAAAAAAAGATATTTTTTCCTCTTAAATGTACGAAACATATAAAAATCAAGAAAACTGCATCAAAACACCTCAAAAAATTTTCAAACTACACCAATAACCTTGAAATATTGAAACAAAAAAATGATCAAAATTTTATTCTTTTTCGTAACTGGCCGACAAATAACAAAAATTTAATTTTTCTCGTAAATGTCTGAAAGATATAAAAATCAAGAAAACTACATCAAAACACCTCAAAAAATTCTCAAACTGCACCAATGACCTTCGAATATCGAAACAAGAAAATGATCAAAATTTTACTCTTTTTCACAATTGTCCGAAAAATAAAAAAATTATTTTTCCTCGTAAATGTACAAAACATATAAAAATCAAGAAAACTACATCAAAAACACCTCAAAAAATTATGAAACTACACCAATAACCTTAAAATATCAGATTGCTTTCAAGACGCCTATTGGTATGTCTCCATATCAATTGGTGTTTGGAAAAGCATGTCATTTGCCGATTGAGATTGAGCATAAAACACTCTGGGCTTTGAAGAAAGTGAGTCTTAGTTGGCGTGAAACAGCAAACCTGAGACTGGATCTGATTAATGAGATGGATGAGTTTTGTTTGAGAGCGTATGAAAGGTTTGCACTGTACAAGGAGGGGATGAAGTTGTATCATGACAAACATATTGAGAAAATAACCTTCACTCCTGGTGATTTAGTGTTACTTTTCAACTCCAAACTTCGCCTGTTTCCTAGAAAGCTGAGATCCAAATGGTCTGGCCCTTTTAAGATAACTTAGGTGTTTCAGTCGGGTGCTATTAAGCTTGAGAATGACAAGTGCGAGAGGTTTAAGGCAAATGGCAAGCGAATCAATGTAAATTTGATGAAGTTTGAGTAATCAAGTAATCTGCGTCGCGTCGCAACCTTAAATTGTGCGCTGCTTGGGAGGCAACCCAATATTGTAATTGTAATAGGTAGTTCTGTTTTACTCATTTTTCTTTCCTTTTATAGAGTCACTGTGTGTTGATGTGTGCAGGAATGACTGGGATTACAAATTGCAGAACTGGTTCAGGAAGCCCTTCACGGGCAGCCCCACAGATCGTGTTTCCCTTCATGGCTCGTCATAAGCACAAAATTCAAAAGAGGCTATTGGAAATTGCAAGAAAAAGGTTCACGGAAGGGTTCACGATCCGTCAAGGTTTGTACGAATCATCTAATCTCTTGTGAACCCCAGGTAAGTATTTTGTCCCAAGACATTTTCATGGACCACTATACGGACTATGGTGACCTTCACGAGTACCTTCACGGGCTGCCATCCCTAACCCAGTATCACTGCTACTCGACCCGACCCGCGCCTAAGGAAGGATTAAAACAAAACGTATATATTTCTCTTTAAATGCTAAAGGTTAGTTATTCTTCCCTTTTTCCTCTTCCATAATGGTTACTCAAAGGTTATTAAGGTTTACCCTTCATTCTAAAGTTCTAAATATCACAAAGAATCGAAACCCTAGTTCTATTTTGCCAAGGAATTAACATCAAGTTCATCTTCTCTCTTTTGGGTGGAAAGTTTCCTCTAAATTCCAAGTAAGTTTTTGTATAATTTTGTATAAGTTTGATCTTGGCTAAAACAAGTTACATTTACTTCCATTTAGTCGGGTTTAGCATGATTATGTGATGAACTATGTTGGTTGACATTGAATTATTGTGGGTTAGTGTGAATTGGGTAAATTTGATAATTCTTGTGTGGGTATGATGAGGGTCTGTGCGTATTAGATGATTATTGATTATTGTTGGCATTTTGCTTGATGAAATTTAGTGGTGTTAGTAGTCACGTTGTGATCCTGTGTATAGTGACGTCAGGGAATAAAGTGACTGAATGATTTGCCAAGTGTAAGACCAGGATAAGCTTCACAGATCATGGAAGCCTCTACGAGCCGTGGAACACACTTGGGCATTCGATACAACCACTGGTTATGTTCACGAGAAATATCACAGACCGTGGTTCACTCCACGGGTCGTATAACTGCCCGTGAACAATACTTGGTTCAACTTCTGTTGCACACTGATATTGTCTTAAGTTCATAACAAGTTTCACGGACCGTGGTACTTACCACAACCCGTGTAAGCTTCCGTATAAAATTTAAAAAAACATCTCTATACTTTTATTTCTTTTCTGTATTTTATTTCCGTGGCCCTTGCCAATGATAGATTGGGTGACGAATTTCTTAAGGAAAGGTGTCATGTTGTAATTACACAGGGAAAGTATGAGTACCCGATAGTGTCATTTTAGTGATTTGTGTATTAATGAGTGTTTGTGTTTTCTCAAGTACTATGGCTCCCCGATGAAAGAATGCAACCAAACATTCCTCACCTACTGCATCTCAATCAAAAGTCCAAAATGCTTTCGAGTCTAGTAGTTCTGAGGTTCAGACAAACACCACCATTGAGGATCACTCACCTCGAGCTACTAGAGCCCAGACAATGAGGGCAATTCTCCAACACACTCCTCCCCAGTCTGAAGAGGGAGGTAGTAGTTTTAGTAGCAGTGAGGAATCAGGAAATCATTCTGATGTTGATTCGAGAAGCCAATTTGCTGATGGTTCGAAAGGAAGTTCAGAGTTTGCAAGTGGCTCTTAGGAAGATGCAACCACACCTCCACCTGCAGTAAATACATAAGTTGAAACTGGAGAACATCAGGAGGTAGGTGCAGTAGGAGAAGATGAAGAGATCACCATCGATGACACCATGGTCCAATATGTGAAAATCCATGAAGTTGATCCCGCAGCGAGACAACAGCTGATTGACTATTTTCGATCTGTGTGGACTATGGACAGGTGTGAGGACTTCTTTAATAATGAGATTGTCAACAAGTCTGGCGGCTTCAAGAATAGACCGATGATTTCTGAGACCAGAGTGGTAGTGGCTATATCAAAGCATTCCCCGACATTTATCGGATATTTCAATTTCATCAGTTTGACTGGATGAACAATGCCCCTAGAGAATATTCTAGCCACCTGACTAGAGAGTCTTATTTGTCTTATGCAGCCACACTGATGAATTTTACTGCAAACACAGAGACAACTAAATAGGGGCAGAAAGATATTGCCAGTACCTAGGGTCTACTCAACTCAATCATGGTTCGGGGCAAATCCATAGATATCTTCGAGCCTACTATTAACAGGGTGTTGCATGGCCCGTAATAAACAGCACCAGCTTCAGTTGGCCTTTTAGAGGGAAAACATCATGCAGTCACCAGTGATACTGAGATAGAGATTCAGAGTTCTAGAGAGAGGGTATTGCACTGGATTACGAGCCAAATTGCAGTAGATGGGGAAAATGTGGTTTGGGTTACAACAATGCCAACACTCATTACTTCCAACCATGGTTTGGTTGGCTATTTTCCGTGCACAATATGAGACCTATAGGTAATGATAATAGCTTGTCTCCTTCACTGCTTCTTTGGTAGTGTGCCTCATGGCTGGTTACTTGGTAAATGTGGGGCGGATCATAGCAATCAAGACGAGAGACAGAGCACTAAATAAGAGAGACGGGCTTCCATTTCCCTGGCTAATAGGGAAATTATGTCGACAAGCAAACATTCCCCAAAACAGGCTAGTTGAGAGATGGGGTGAGGCATTCATACTCACCAAGGCCTCTAAAATTAAATATATCACTAATCATCTCTTTGGTGCGAAATCTGGAGTTGTGGGTTCTTTGGTTGTTGTTCCTCACGTACCAATTGACATTCTACACGTAGATAGAAGGCCAGAGCAGGGGGAGTTACCACAGCCATCTACATAGGCACCACCAGCTGCAGCCTCAGCCTCACAGGCTCCAAGTACCTTTGTCACTATTCTTATGCTATTCCTTGAGAAATTGGTTGCAGATCAGCGCTAGACTAGGACCCTAGTCAACCAGATTATGCATCGGATGCCCCAACTAATAGAGAGAGATGTTTTAGCTGTGAAGAAGAAGATAAAAAATGAGATGCGAAAGGAGTTGGCTGTCATAAAAGACAGGATGGATGGTTTGGATATCTTTGTTCAGGATCGATTGCAGGCTGTTGGTTCAGTAAACACTAAAGAGTTCCAGTCACAGTTGGCTTAAATACGAGCTCAAGTTGCTAAACTGGTGGAAAAGCCATTACCGGTGCCCACTCCAGTCATGCCAAAGTCCTTAAGGCAATTTCTTAGTCAGGCACCCTCCACTCAATCACTTGACGATTTATGGGGTAAACTACTCAAGAGTAAGTCCAGCAAGAGAAAACACAAAGTCAGAGAATCTGATGAGGAGCTGCCTACTGACCTGTCCAGAGAGGAAAAAAAGGCAACAAAAGAAACCCCACAAGGCTTTAAGGAAGGAAGATAGAGAAAAAGAAGCACTTGCATAGCAACTACGAGATGCAGTGTTAGCTAGCGCTTCTAGTAGCGGAGTACCTATCCAGGTGAGTGGTAGCCACCCTGATCCGGCGCTGGTTTCTGAGAGTGCACCCATTAATAAGGGTGCCAACGCTAATTTAGATACCGACGCCTAGAGCGCCATAGGTATGACCCCTCCTCATAGCCCAGTTTTGTTTTTCTTCATTGACTTTGAGGGCAAAGTTTTTTTATTTCGAGAGGGTGTGGTAAGCAACCTACCATTCTAGCTGTTAGGATGAATGGAGGTTGACTCAGACTTTATTATGAAAACTGTGATTGTTTTTTTTTTTGTTGTTTTGATAAAAAAAATATATGAAGTGTTTGTGTGTTGAGCTGTGCAACAGCTAGTCTGTGTGAAATGATTACCTCGATCTAAGATGTGACTGCTAGGATCTTCAGATGACATTTTAGGTACTCACATGTTGAACATTGCTAATCTGAAAATAAATTGGTGAACCAAGAAACTGGAAAATGTAGTCCTGTGTCATACGTGTGTGAGGTTTGCTAGAATTCTAACGCTAAGAGCAGAAACTAGAACTTGCCTGAGTAGTCTTGCTTGAATTTGAGAATAACCGGATACGAAAGGATCAATAGGCCATTGTTGTTAAGCCATTAAAAAGCCAAACATAAAGAACTCAAATAAAAAGCTTATCACTTGAACCTAATTTGAGCCTGAAAATCAATTTTTGTTCTTACCCAGTAAATATAATATCATTGGATCTCCGAAGATACGTTGTCACAACTCAGGCCAAAAGCCTAAGTTAAGGGTGATTGCAATCCGAGAAGAAAGAAGAAGTGAAAAGAGGGTTCAAACAGTGAGTTCAAGGCATATATATATAAAAAAAAAAAAAAAGAGAACAGAAAAGAAAAGAAAGAAAAAATAATGGTCGATGGGATTACTGAAACGAAGAAAAAAAGGGAATTTCTCATAAAAGAGTTGTGTGCAAACAAAACTTTGGAGAACCAAGGGACTAGTCACTAAAAAAAACCTAAATATCCATTCCCTAGCCTTAGCCTATGTTACAAGCCGACAAAGTCCTACAGTGATTCTATTCCGAGTATTTCAAAGATAGAGCGTAGAAAGCAAGGGCAAGCCTTTGGTAGTTAGTTGTTAGTGTTAGAATTTCTTTGAGAGTGCGAGCGTAGTACTTAGTCAACTGTGAGTAATCAGATGTAATATATTGATCCTTGCATGTTAGATTTATGGTTGTGGATACAAATTGTGTTTGAGATGGTTGCTGCATAGTTTCAAAAGTGGGTGAATGATTTGAGGACTAAATGTATTGTTTTTCTCATCAATTGAGGACAAGTAATGGTTCTAAGTTGAGGGTGTTTTTCTCATCAATTGAGGACAAGTAATGGTTCTAAGTTGAGGGTGTTGATGTGCCATGAAATATCGGCACATTTGATGCTCAAAATTGAGGATTAATACTATAATCGAGTGTATTTTTTTTATGCTTTGATGTGTTTGTTGAATGTGTAGACAGATTCTTGCCTATGTGGGAAAGTTGGAAAAAGAAGCAAAGGATAAGGGGGTGATCAAGTGAAGACCACGAGCACCTAGACGAGTCGTGGTCATTGTCATGAACTGTGGTGCCAATCGTGGTGTATTTCTAGTAGGAAGGCTTGGAGAAGTTGAAATAGGATTGGTCCAAGTAAAGATCACGGCCAACCTCACGGACCGTGGTCCTCATAACGGCTAGTGCTTATGATCATGAAAGTGAGCCAGTGTGTAGGTCTTGGGAAGATAGACTACACGAGCAACCGTGGTGGTGATCGTGAAGATGATCCAGTGCTTAGGCCTCAAGGAGCTTAAATAGGAAGTGACCAAGTAAAGACCACGGACACCCAACGACCGTGGTCCCTATGAAGGTTCGTGGAGTTGCCCGTGGTACCTATCCAGTGTGTTGACCTTGAAGATCCAAGTTGCAGAAGTGCCAAGACCACGAAGGGCTTCACAGACCGTGAAGCCCTTGACGGATCGTCAAAATGTCCATGACGTGCTCGACTGTTTAGTCCTACTTCGAGTAGGACTCTTTTTAAAACACTTTATTTGAATTAATTAGTTTTTTTTTGTTTTTATCTCGTCTCATCTTGAACGAAGAACAATTTTTCAAATATTCTTAGCTTTTGGTTTTGAAGATTAACAGCGAATTAAGTTTGGAAGTTGAATTTCCGGTTCTTCAATTATCAAAGTGCTTATCAATTTGCTTATTTTTGCAAGTATTTTCTAGTTATGTTTTCATTATATACTTCTGTAAGTTTACGTGAAATCATGAGTGGCTAAATACCACAATTGGGATTGTGGGATCTGTGACATAAATCTAAATATAATTTCGTAAAACGAGTGAAAAGAGATTTATATTTGCAAATTATAATTTTGCCTTCGTTATTCATGTATTTTAATGAGTGCACGCATTGGAGTGAGCCTGTATATTTCATATGTTCGAGAGAAAAATGATAGATAGGAAAAAGAAAAATTAACCTGAAGAAATGGAGTCAAAGTTCGAGTTCGAGAGAAAAGAACTTTAACCCTGTTGTAAGTGAGGATAAAACTTGCAACACTCTAGGGCCGAGAGGACTTGAGTGTAAATTACCTAATTAGACTAAAAAGTATTAGATATATTCAGCTCGCCTTTATTTTGTAGAGATAAATTGCCTAAAACTCAACTATAGAAGAACATTAGATGTAACGTTATGGGGAACACAATCCTAGTTTCATTTAATTATCGAAACAACTTTAGAATTGATATTTTATTAATTGTTAAATTAGATCTTGGTTACTAGAGCTTTATAGCTTAACCCATTTACTCTTCGTAACGGTTTCTTTAGGAAATAATAATGACATTTGAGTAAAACGCGATAGTGAAATCATTTATGTAAAGAAATTCTCTATGGAATTGACCTCAACTCACGTTGAGTTCTATAAATTGACTTTGATCCTTTATACCTCTTAATTGAGGTGTAAGTTTGGACGTATCAAATATCAAAACAGAAAAATGATCAAAATTCTACTCTTTTTCATAACTGTCCGACAAATAACAAAAATTTCATTTTTCTCGTAAATGTCCGAAAGATATAAAAATCAAGAAAAGTACATCAAAACACCACAAAAAATTCTCAAACTGCATCAATGACCTTAGAATATCGTAACAAAAAAATGATCAAAATTTTACACTTTTTTGTACTGTCCGAAAAATAGCAAAAAATTTCATTTTTCCTCGTAAATGTCCAAAAAATATAAAAATAAAGAAAAGTACATCAACACACCTTAAAAAGTTCTCAAACTGCACCAATGACCTTAGGATATCGACATAAAAAAATGATCAAAATTTTACTCTTTTTCATAATTGTCCCAAAAATAACAAAAAAAATAATTTTTCCTCCTAAATGTATGAAACATATAAAAATAAAGAAAAGTACATTACAACACCACAAAAAATTCTAAAACTTCACTAATGACCTTAGAATATCAAAACAAAAAAATGAATAGATTTTACTCGTTTTCCTAATTGTATAAAAAATAACAAAAAATTTAATTTTCCTCGTAAATGTACGAAACATATAAAAATCAAGAAAAGTACATCAAAACACCTCAAAAAAATCTCAAAGTGCACCAATGACCTTAGAATATCTAAACAAAAAAAATGACCAAAATTTTTGCACTTTTTCGTTACTGTCCAAAAAATAACAAAAAAATATTTTTTCCTCGTAAATGTACGAAACATATAAAAATCAAGAAATGTACATCAAAACACCTCAAAAAATTCTCAAAATGCACCAATTACCTTAGATTATCGAATTAAATATGATCAAACTTTTATCTTTTTCCTAACTGTCCGACAAATAACAAAATATTTAATTTTTCCTCGTAAATTTCTGAAGCATATAAAAATCAAGAAATGTACATCAAAACACCTCAAAAAATTCTCAAACAACACCAATGACCTTAGAATATCGAAACAAAAGATCGATCAAAATTTTACTCTTACTGTCCGGTAAAAATAACAACAAATTTAATTTTTCCTAGTAAAAGCCCAAAATATATAAAAATCAAGAAAAGTACATCAAAACAGCTCAAAAAATTCTCAAACTGCACCAATGACCTTAGAATATGAAACAAAAAAATGATCAAAATTTTTCTCTTTTTCGTAATTGTCCGAAAAATAACAAAAATTAATTTTCCTCGTAGATGTACAAAACATATAAAAATCAAGAAAAGTACATCAAACCACCTCAAAAAATTCTCCAACTACACTAATGACCTTAGAATATCTAAACCAAAAAATGATAAAAAATTTACTCTTTTTTGTAACTGTCCGAAAAATAACAAAAAAAATTATTTTTTCCTCGTAAATGTACGAAACATATAAAAATCAATAAGAGTACATCATACACCTCAAAAATTCTCAAACTGCACCAATGACCTAGAATATCGAAACAAAAAAAGATCAAAATTTTATACTTTTTCATAACTATTCAAAAAATAACAAAAAATTATTTTTCCTCGTAAATGTCCGAAAAATAACAAAAAAAAAAATTTTCCTCGTAAATGTTCGAAACATAAAAAATCAAGAAAAGTGCATTAAAACACCTCAATAAAATCTCAAACTGCACCAATGACCTTAGAATATCGAAACAAAAAAATGATCAAAATATTACTCTTTTTCGTAACTGTCCAAAAATAAAAACAAATTTAATTCTTCCTCGTAAATGTCCGAAAGATATAAGAATCAAGAAAAGCACATCAAAGCACCTCAAAACATTCTCAAACAGTACCAATGACCGTAGAATATCGAAACAAAAAAAATGATCTAAATTTTACACTTATTTTTAACTGTCCGAAAAATAACAAAAAATTTAACTTTTCCTTGTAAATGTATGAAACATATAAAAATCAAGAAAAGTACATCAAAACACCTCAAAAAATTTTAAAACAGCACCAATGACCTTAGAATATCGAAACAGCAAAATGATCAAACGTTTACTCTTTTTCGTAACTATGTGAAAAATAACAAAAAATTTAATTTTTCCTCTAAAATATCATAATGATATAAAAATCAAGAAAAAATACATCAAAACACCTCGAACAATTCTCAAACCTCACCAATGACCTTAGCATATCGAAGCAATAAAAATTTTACACTTTTTCGTAACTATCCGAAAAATAACTAAAACTTTTATTTTTCCTCTTAAATGTATGAAACATATAAATATCAAGAAAAGTACATCAAAATGCCTCAAAAAATTTTAAAACTACACCAATGACCAGAATTTCATAACAAAAAATGATCAAAATTTTACACTTTTTCGTAACTGTCCTATATAACAAAAAAATCAATTTTTCCTCGTAAATGTAGAAAAGATATAAAAATCAAGAAAAGTACAACAAAACACGTCAAAAAATTCTCAAACTGCACCAATGACCTTAGAATATCTAAACAAAAAAATGATCAAAATTTTACTCTTTTTCATAACTGTCCGAAAGATAAAATTTTTCCTCGTAAATGTCCGAAAGATATAAAAATCAAGAAAAGTACATCAAAACACCACAAAAAATTCTCAAACTGCACCAATGATTTTAGAATACCTAAACAAAAAAATGACCAAAATTTTACACTTTTTCGCTAATGTCTGAAAAATAACAAAAAAATTATTTTTTCCTCATAAATGTACAAAACATATAAAAATCAAGAAAAGTACATCAAAACACCTCAAAAAATTCTCAAATTGCACCAAAGACCTTAGAATATCGAATTAAAAAATGATCAAAATTTTAATCTTTTTCCTAACTGTCCAAAAAATTTAATTTTTCCTCGTAAATTTCCAAAACATATAAAAATCAAGAAATATACATCAAAACACCTCAAAAAATTTTCAAACAACACCAATGACCTTAGTATATCGAAAAAAAAGATTGATCCAAATTTTACTTACTGTCCGAAAAAATAACAACAAATTTAATTTTTCCTCGTGAAAGTCCAAAATATATAAATATCAAGAAAAGTATATCAAAACATCTCAAAAAATTCTCAAACTGAACCGATCACATTAGAATATCGAAAAAAAAATGATCAAAATTTTACTCTTTTTTGTACCTGTCCGAAATATAACAAAAAATTGATTTTTCCCGTAAATGTCTGAAAGATATAAAAATCATGAAAAGTATATTGAAACACCTCAAAAAATTCTCAAAATGCACCAATGACCTTAGAATATCGAAATAAAAAATTGATCAAAATTTTCCTCTTTTTTGTAATTTTGCGAAAAATAACAAAAAAAAATAGTTTTTCCTCGTAAATGTACAAAACATATATACAAATCAAGAAAAGTACATCAAACCACCTCAAAAAATTCTTAAACTGCACCAATGACCTTAGAATGTCTAAACAAAGAATGATCAAAATATTACACTTATTTTTAACTGTCCAAAAAGTAACAAAAAATTTAATTCATCCATGTAAATGTTTGAAACATATAAAAATCAAGAAAAGTACATCAAAACACCTCAAAAAAATTTCAAACTGCACCAATGACCTTAGAATATCGAAACAAAAAGATGATCAAACTTTTACTCTTTTTCTTATTTGTCTGAAAAAAAACAAAAAATTTAATTTTTCCTCCTAAGATATCAGAATGATATAAAAATCAAGAAAAATACATCAAAACACCTTGTAAAATTCTCAAACTTCACCAATGACATTAGAATATCGAAACAAAAAAAATGATAAAAATTTTACACTATTTCGTAACTGTTTGAAAAATAACTAAAACTTTTATTATTCCTCTTAAATGTATGAAACATATACATATCAAGAAAAGTACATCAAAATGCCTCAAAAACTTTTAAGATTGCACCAATGACCAGAATTTCGTATCTAAAAAATGATCAAAATTTTACTCTCTTTTGTAACTGTAGGAAAAATAACAAAAAAATTAATTTTTCCTCGTAAATATACGAAACATATAAAAATCAAGAAATTTACATCAACACACCTCAAAATATTATCAAACTGCGCCAATGACCTTAGAATATAGAAACCAAAAAAATAATCAAAATTTTACTCTTTTTCGTAACTATCCGATTAAAAAAAAAATCGTCGTAAATGTACAAAAGATATCAAAATCAAGAAAAATACATCAAAACACCTCAAAAAATTCCCGAACTATACCAATGACCTTAAAATATCAAAATAAAAAAATGATCAAAATTTTACTCTTTTTCGTAACTATCTGAAAAATAACAAAAAATTGTTTAAAAAAATTGTTTTTTCCACGTAAATGTCCAAAAGATATTAAAATCAAGAGAAGTACATCAAAACACCTCAAAAATTTCTCAAACTGCACTAATGACCTTAAAATATCGAAACAAAAGAATGATCAAAATTTTACACTTATTTTTAACAGTCCAAAAAATTTAATTTTTCCTTGTAAATGTATGAAACATATAAAAATCAAGAAAAGTACATCAAAACACCTCAAAAAAAATTTCAAACTACAACAATGACCTTAGAATATCCAAACAAAAAGATGATCAAACTTTTACTCTTTTTCATAAGTGTCTGAAAAATAACTAAAAATTGAATTTTTCCTGTAAAATATCATAATGATATAAAAATCAAGAAAAACTACAACAAAACACCTTGAAAAATTCTAAAACTTCACAAATGACCATAGAATATCGAAAGAAAAAAAATGATAAAAATTTTACACTTTTTCGTAATTGCCCAAAAATAACAACAAATTTAACTTTTCCTCGTAAATGTCTGAAAGATATAAAAATTAAAAAACCACATCAAAACACCTCAAAAAATTATCAAATTGCACCAATGAACTTACAATACCGAAACAAAAAAATGATCAAAATTTTACACTTATTTTTAACTGTCCGAAAATAACAAAAAATTTAATTTTTCCTTGTAAATGTATGAAACATATAAAAATCAAGAAAAGTACATCAAAACACCTCAAAAAAATTTCGAGTTGCACCCATGACCTTAAAATATCGAAACCAAAAAAATGATCAAACTTTTACTCTTTTTCTTAACTATCTGAAAAATAACAAAAAATTGATATTTTCCTCTAAAACATCAGAATGATATAAAAATCAAGAAAAAATACATCAAAACACTTCGAAAAATTCTCAAACTTCACTAATGACCTTGGGATATCGAAAACAAAAAAATGATAAAAATTTTACACTTTTTAGTTACTCTCTGAAAAAAAACTAAAACTTTTATTTTTCCTCTTAAATGTATGAAACATATAAATATCAAGAAAATTACATCAAAATGCCTCAAAAAGTATTAAAACTGCACCAACAACCAGAATTTCGTAACAAAAAAATGATCAAAATTTTCATCTTTTTCGTAACTTTCCTAAAATAACAAAACAAATAATTTTTCCTCGTAAATGTACGAAACATATAAAAATCAAGAAATTTACATCTAAACACGTCAAAAGATTATCAAACTGCACCAATAACCTAAGAATATCGAAACAAAAGAATGATCAAAATTTTACTCTTTTTCGTAACTGTCCATAAAATTAAATGTTTCCTCGTAAATGTCCAAAAGATATAAAAATCAAGAAAAGTACATCAAAACCCCTCAAAAAATTCTCAAACTACACCAATGACCTTAGAATGTCAAAACAAAATATGATCAAAATATTACTCTCTTTCGTAACTGTACGAAAAATAACAAAAAAAATATTTTTCCTCGTAAATATATGAAACATATAAAAATCAAGAAATGTACATCAAAACACCCAAAAAAATCTCAAACTACACCAATGACCTTAGAATATAGAAACAAAAAAATGATTAAAATATTACTCTTTTTCGTAACTGTCCAAAAATAACAACAAATTTAATTTTTCCTCGTATATGTCCAAAAGGATATAAAAATCAAGTAAATCAAAACACCTCTAAAAATTCTCAAACTGCACCAACAACCTTAGAATATCGAAACAAAAAAATGATCAAAATTTTATTCTTTTTCGTAACTGTCCGAAAAATAAAATAAAAATATGATTTTTGTCATAAATGTACAAAAGATATAAAAATCAAGAAACATACATCAAAAGACCTTAGGATATCGACATAAAAAAGATCAAAATTATACTCTTTTTCATAATAGTCCGAAAAATAACAAAAAATATTGATTTTTCTCGTAAATGTATGAAACATATAAAAATAAAGAAAAGTAATCAAAAAACCTAAAGAAATTCTCAAACTGTACCAATGGCATTAGAATATCGAAACAAAACAATAATCAGATTTTACTCGTTTTCCTAGTTGTATAAAAAATAACCAAAAAATAAATTTTTCCTCGTAAATGTACGAAATATATAAATATCAAGAAAAGTACATCAAAACACCTCAAAAAAATCTCAAACTGCACCAATGACCTTAGAATGACAAATCAAAAAATGATCAAAATTTTACTCTCTTTTGTAACTGTACGAAAAATACAAAAAAAAAATTCCTCGTAAATGTACGAAACATATAAAAAATCAAGAAATGTACATCAAAACACCACAAAAAATTCTCAAACTGCACCAATGACCTTAGAATATCAAATTAAAAAATGATCAAAATTTTAATCTTTTTCAAAACTGTCCGAAATATAGCAAAAAAATTAATTTTTCCACCTAAATTTCTAAAACATATAAAAATCAAGAAATGTACATCAAAACACCTCAAAATATTCTCAAACAACACCAATGACCTTAGAATATCGAAACAAAAGATTGATCAAAACTTTACTCGTACTGTCCGAAAAAAATAACAACAAATTTAATTTTTTTCTCGTAAAAGTCCAAAATATATAAAAATCAAGAAAAATAAAAAACATCTCAAAAAATTCTCAAACTGCACCGATGACCTTAGAATATTGAAACAAAAAATGATCAAAAATTTACTCTTTTTTTGTACTTGTCTGAAAAATAACAAAAAAAAAATTCTCATAAATGTCCGAAATATATAAAAATCATGAAAACTACATTGAAACACCTCACAAAATTCTCAAACTGCACCAATGACCTTAGAATATCGAAACAAAAAAATGATCAAAATTCTCCTCTTTTTCATAATTTTCCGAAAAATAACAAAAAAATTAGTTTTTCCGTGTAAATGTACAAAACATATAACAAAATCAAGAAAAGTACATCAAACCACCTCAAAATATTCTCAAACTACACTAATAACCTTAGAATATCTAAACAAAAAAATGATAAAAAATTTATTCTTTTTCGTAACTATCCGAAAAATAACGAAAAAAATTATTTTTTCCTCGTAAATGTATGAAACATCTAAAAATAAAAAAAAGTACATCAAACACCTCAAAAATTCTCAAACTGCACCAATGACATATATTATCAAAACAATAAAAGATCAAAATTTTACACGTTTTCGTAATTGTCCAAAAAATAACAAAAAATTTGTTTTTCCTCGTAAATGTATGAAACATAAAAAAATCAAGAAAACTACATCAGAACACCCAAAAAAATCTCAAACTACACAAATGACCTTAGAATATCGAAACAAAAAAATGATCAAAATATTACTCTTTCTCGTAACTGTCCAAAAATAACAACAAATTTAACTTTTCCTCGTATATGTCCAAAAGATATAAAAATCAAGAAAAGTAAATCAAACCACCTCAAAATTCTCAAACTGCACCAATGACCTTAGAATATCGAAACAAAAGCATGATAAAAAATTTACACTTATTTTTAACTGTCCGAAAAATAACAAAAAATTTAATTTCTTTGTAAATGTATGAAACATATAAAAATCAAGAAAAGTACATCAAAACACCTCAAAAAGTTTTAAAACTGCACTAATGACCTTAGAATATCGAAACAAAAAGATGATCAAACTTTTACTCTTTTTCGTATATGTCTGAAAAATACCAAAAAATTGAATTTTTCCTCTAAAATATCAGAATGATATAAAACTCAAGAAAAACTACATCAAAAAACCTCAAAAAATTCTAAAACTTCACCAGTGACATTAGAATATCGAAACAAAAAAATGATAAAAAATTTTACACTATTTCGTAACTGTTTGAAAAATAACTAAAACTTTTATTATTCCTCTTAAATGTATGAAACATATAAATATCAAGAAAAATACATCAAAATGCCTCAAAAAATTTTAAAACTGCACAAATGACAAGAATTTAGTAACAAAAAAATGATCAAAATTTTACTCTCTATCGTAATTGTAGGAAAAATAAAAAAAACAACTTTTCCTTGTAAATGTACGAAACATATAAAAATAAAGAAATGTACATCAACAACCTAAAAAATTTATCAAACTGCACCAATGACCTTAAAATTTTATTCTTTTTCGTAACTGTCCGAAAAAAAAATTGATTTCTCGTCATAAATGTACAAAAGATTTAAAATTCAAGAAAAATTCATAAAAACACCTCAGAAAATTCTCGAACTACACCAATGATCTTAGAATATCGAAATAAAAAAATGATCAAAATTTTACTCTTTTTCGTAACCATCCGAAAAATAACAAAAAGTTTTTTTTTCCTCGTAAATGTCCAAAAGATATTAAAATCAGGAGAAGTACATCAAAAATAACAAAAAATTTATTTTTCCTCGTTATTGTACGAAAAAAAAAATCAAGAAATGTACATCAAAACACCTCAAAAAAATCTCAAACTACCCCAATAACATTAGAATATCGAAACAAAAAAATGATCAAAATATTACTCTTTTTCATAACTATCCATAAATAACAACAAATTTAACTTTTCCTCGTAAATGACTGAAAGATATAAAAATTAAGAAAAGTACATCAAAACACCTCAAAAAATTCTCAAACTGCACCAATGACCTTAGAATATCGATACAAAAAAATAATTTTTTCTCTTTTTCATAAATGTCCGAAAAACAACAAAAAAAAAAATAATTTTACCTCATAAATGTCCGAAAGATATAAAATTCAAGAAAAGTACATCAAAACACCTCAAAAAATTTTCAAATTGCACCAATGACCATTGAATATCGAATAAAAAAATGCTCAAAATTTACTCTTTTACGAAACTGTTCGAAAATTAAAAAAATATTTTTCTTCTTAAATGTACGAAACATATAAAAATCAAGAAAACTACATCAAAATCCCTCAAAAAAATTTCAAACTGCACTAATGACCTTAGAATTTCCAAACCAAAAAATGATCAAAATTTTACACTTTTCCATAACTGTCCATAAAATAACAAAAAAAACATTTTCTCGTAAATGTTCGAAAGATATAAATATCAAGATAATTACATCAAAACATCTCAAAAAATTCTGAAATTGTACCAATGACCTTTGAATATCCAAACAAAAAAATGGTCAGCTTTTTACACTTTTTCGTTACTGTCCGAATAATAACAACAAATTTATTTTTTCTTCGTAAATGTACGAAACATATAAAAATCTAGAAAAATACATCAAAACACCTCAAAAAATTCTCAATGCATCAATGACCTTAGAATATCGAAAGAAAAAAATTATCAAAATTTTCTCTATTTCATAACTGTCCAAAAGACAACAAAAAAAATTAATTTTTCCTCATAAATGTCCGAAAGATATAAAAATCAAGAAAAGTACTGCAAAACACCTTAAAAAATTCTCAAAATGCACCAATGACCTTTGAATATTGAAACAAAAAAATAATCAAAAGATTTCTCAATTTTGTAATCGTCAGAAAAATAATAAAAAAATTAATTTTTCCTCGTAAATCTACGACACATATAAAAATCAAGTACATCAAAAAGCATAAAAATATTCTCAAACTGCACCAATGACCTTAGAACATCGAAACAATAAAATGATCAAAATTTTACTCTTTTTTGTAATTGTTCAAAAAATTACAAAAAAAATAATTTTTCCTCGTAAATGTACGAAACAAATAAAAATAAAGAAAAGTACTTCAAAAACACCTCAAAAAATTCTCAAACTGCACCAATGACCTTAGAATATCTAAATAAAAAAATGATAAAAATTTTACACTTTTTTATAACTATCTAAAATTTTCATAAATGTCTGAAAAATAACAAAGAATTCAATTTTTCCTCATAAATGTACGAAACATATAAAATCAATAAAATTACATCAAAACACTTCAAAAGCTTCTCAAACTGCAACAATGACCTATGAATATAGAACCAAAAAAATGATCAAAACTTTACTTTCATATAAAAAACAAAAATCAAGAAAAGTACATAAAGACACCTCAAAAAATAGTCAAAGTGCACCAATGAAGTTAGAATATCGAAACAAAAAATGATCAAAATTTACTCTTCTCCGTACCTGTGTGAAAAATATAATAAAATTCATTTTTCATCGTAAATGTATGAAACATATTAAAATCAAGATAAATACATCAAAACACCTCAAGAAATTATCAAATTGCACCAATGACTTTAGAATATAAAAAAAAATGATAAAATTTTACTCTTTTTCATAAGTGTTTGAAAAATAACAAAAAATCTAATTTTTCCTCGTAAATGTACGACACATATAAAAATCAAGAAAAGTGCATCAAAACACCTCAAAAAAATTTTAAACTGCACCAATGAACGTAGAATAAAGAAATGTGTATCAAAACATCTCAAAAAATTCTAAAACTACATCAATTACCTTATATTATCAAAGTAAAAAAAATACTCAAAATTTTACTATTTTTCGTAATTGTCTGAAAAGTAACAAAATTTTTAACTTTTCCTCGTAAATGATTGAAACATATACAAATCAAGAAAAGTGCATCAAAACACCTCAAAAAATTCTCAAACTACACCAATTACCATATAATATTGAAAGAAAAAAATAATCAAAATTTTACTATTTTTTGTAATTGTCCGAAAAATAACAAAAATTTTAATTTTTCCCTGTAAATGTACAAAACATATAAAAATCAAGAAAAAAACAGCAAAACACCTCAAAATATTCTCAAATTGCACCAATGACCTTAGAATATCGAAAAAAAGGATCAAAATTTTACTCTTTTTTGTAACTATCCGAAAAATAATTAAAAAAATTATTCTTTACTTGTAAATGTACGAAACATATAAAAATCAAGAAAAGTACATCAAAACACCTTATAAAATTTTCAAACTGCATCAATGACTTTAGAATATCGAAACAAAAAAATGATCAAAATTTAACTCTATTTCCTAACTGTTTGAAAAATTAAAAAAAACTAATTGTTCCTTGTTAATGTACGAAATAAATAAGAATCAAGAAAAGTACATCAAAACACCTCAAAAAATTCTAGAACTTTACCAATGACCTTAGAATATCAAAACAAAAAGATGATCAAAACTCTATTATTTTTCGTAACTATCCAAAAAATAACAAAAAAATTAACTTTTCCTTGTAAATGTACAAAACATTTAAAAATCAAGAAAAGTACATGAAAACACCTCAAAAAAATTCTCAAACTACACCAATGACCTTAGAATATCAAAACAAAAAAATGATCAAAATTATACTCTTTTTTGTAACTGTCCGAAAAAAACCAAAAAATAATTTTTTCCTCGTAAATGTACGAAACATATAAATTGAATAAAAGTACATCAAAACACCACAAAAAATTCTCAAACTGCACCAACGACCTTGGAATATCAAAAAAAAAAGTGATCAAAATTTTACTCTTTTTTGTAACTGTTTGAAAAATAACAAAAAATTTAATTTTTCCTCGTAAATGTACGAAACATATAAAATCAATAAAAGTGCATCAAAAAATCAAGAAAAGTACATCAAAACACCACAAAAAATTCTCAAACTGCACCAATGACCATAGAATATCGAAACAAAAAATGATCAAAATTTTACTCTTTTTCGTAACTATCCGAAAAATAACAAAAATAAATTACTTTTTCCTCATAAATGTATGAAACATATAAAAATAAAAAAAGTACATTAAAACACCCCAAAAAATTCTCAAACTGCGCCAATGACCTTAGAATATTGAAACAAAAAAGTGATCAAATTTTACTCTTTTTTGTAACTGTCCAAAAAAACAAAAAAAATAATCTTTTTCCTCGCAAATGTACGAAACATATAAAAGTACTCAAAACACCTCAAACAAATTCTCAAAATTTGAGTTAATTCATTCTTTTCGGCATTTAGAGTGTTCCTATAGTGACCTCAAGTCATTTATGACTTGCTAGCACTTACTGTTCAGTCGCTTGGTCGTTTGTTTAAGTTTTAGGCCCGTTTCCCTATTTTGGAGCTTTTGAACCTTGAAAATTTGACTTTAGTCAAAATATCAGGTTAATGACCACAAGATGAAATTCTGGCGGTTCCATCAGCTCTGTAATGGACAAATTAGGCTAGAAGTATGTTTGGAACTAGTCCCGAGGCCTTCAGTGCAAGTTTGGAACCATTTGGCATTTTAACCTTTGAAATTTGGCATAAGATTGACTTTGGTCAACATTCTTGGAAAACACGCTCGGATGAAAATTACGTCAGCTCAATTAGCTCTGGAATGTCGAGTTTGGTCTAGAATGACCCTTCGTTCGCTACCCCAGACTTCCGGTCTAATCCTGAGGCATGTTATGGAATTTGGCTAAAAATGGCATTTGGGTATGGGACCCACTTTCAGTCAAAGTGACTTCGTATGGGAATTCTGACTAATTGAGTTTGGAGCATCGAATTTAGTGGGATAGCATAGTCCGTTTGTGCGCACGGGATTCCGAACGAATTTCGAGCACCCCGTCGGAGACTTTAAAAATATAGAAAAAACTAAAATCTGGTGTAGCCCTTTTAGCGACCAGATTTTTGGGTTTTTACGACCAAAATTTGACTTTTTAGCGACCAAATTCGTTTTTTAACAACCTCATTTCAGCTTTCAATTGCGATATCCTGAGCTATAATCTCCAAATTGAGTTATTCAAAAGCTCTAAATTGTGTGGTTTTACCATGGGAACACAGTGGTGTGATTGAAATGTGCTGGGAAGCTTCGTTCGAGGTTTTGATTCTTCTATTTAATGGAGGTTTTGATTTCTTGAGTTATAGAGCTCCGATTTAGGTAATTCAAAGTGCTGGGTGTTCGTGTGGAATTTGGGTTCGCTGTGGAGTGCTCGAAAAAGTGTGATGATCGATGTTTTGAGGTAATTTCTACCCCAAAGGGGCTGCCCTTTTCTTGATTTTCCCCATAAATCGAATTTTCACAGCATGATCAAATTTATTTTGTTTCGATCCTCAACTTGTGCCCTATTTTGGGGTACAAGTTCCATACTGTGTTTATACCCTTTTTGCGGTGTCAAATTTAGGGTTCCCATCGCGGGTTCCACAATCCCATTTTAGGCCCGATTTTGGGACCAACTCTGAAAATTATGATTTTGGTGTCAAAATGCTCGTATTATCATTGTGATTCTATTTTTGATAGCATGGCAGTGTTCTAAGGTCGTACGGAAGGGAAAGGCTCCAGCTACATGATTTGGAGCGCGTATGGTCTGCCTACAGGTAGGCTACGACTTCCCTCTCCTTAGATTGAGCATGATTTCACATTTGTATGTTGATTTGTGTGATTTTGGGGGTAATTGGTGGTTGAGCATGCTAAATTCCTAGAAACCATGAGTTAGGCTCTAATTTCGGTTACTCCGGGTTACTGAAGCATGTCAAATGTAATTATTGAACATCCGTACCTTATGGTGCACCATTCTTATGGCTTGTGTGTATATTTGAAGGCCAAACATCTCAAACAAATTGTAAAACTGCACAAATGACCTTAGAATATCTAAACAAAAAATAATCATTATTTTACTCCTTTTGTGCTGTCTGGAAAAAAAACAAAAAAATCAATTTTTCCTCGTAAATGTACGAAACAGATAAAAATCAAGAAAAGTACATCAAAACACCACAAAAAAATCATCAAACTACACTAGTGACCTTAGAATATCGAAACAAGAATATAATCAAAATTTTTCTCTTTTTCTTAATTGTCCAAAAAATAACCAAAATTTTAATTTTTCCTCGTAAATATACGAAACACATAAAAATCAAGAATACTACATAAAAACAACTGAAAAAAAAATTCTCAAACTGCACCAATGACTTTAAAATATCAAAATAAAAGAATGATCAAAATTTGACTCTTTTTCATAATTTTCCAAAAAATAACAAAAATTTAATTTTTCCTCATAAATGTACGAAACAAATAAAAATCAAGAAAAGTATATAAATCTCCTCAAAAAATTCACAAACTTCACCAATGACCTAAGAATATCGAAACAAAAAATTGATCGATATTTAAGTCATTTTTAAATTGTCCGAATAATAACAAAAAATTTAATTTTTTCTCGTAAATGTCCGAAAGATATAAAACTCAAGAAAAGTACATCAGAACACCTCAAAAAATTCTCAAACTGGACCTATGACCTTAGAATATAGAAAAAAAATGATCAAAATTTTACACTTTTTCGTAACAGTCCAAAAAATTAAAAAAACAAAAATTTTTCTCGTAAATGTACGAAAGATATAAAAATAAAGAAAACTACATCAAAACACCTCAAAAAATTCTAAAAGCACAACAATGATCTTACAATATCAAAACAAAAAAGTGATCAAAAATTTACTCTATCTCGTATCTGTCTTAAAAATTAAAAAACATTAATTTTTACTCGTAAATGTACGAAACATATAAAAATCAAGAAAAGTACATCAAAACACCTCAAAAAAATCTCAAAATGCACCAATGACCTTATAATATCGAAACAAAAAAATGATCAAAATTTTACACTTTTTCGTAACTGTTCGAAAACTAATAAAAAATTTAGTTTTTCCTTATAAATGTACGAAAGATATAGAAGTCAAGAAAAGTACATCAAAACACCTCAAAAAATTGTCAATCTGCATTAATAACCTTAGAAAATCGGAAAAAGAAAGATCAAAATTTTACTCTTTTTCATAACTATCTGAAAAATTACAAAAAAAATATTTTTTCCTCATAAATGTACGAAACATATAAAAATCAAGAAAAGTATATCAAAACACCTCAAAAAATTTTAAAACTGCACTAACAGCTTTGGAATATCGAAACAAAAAATGATCAAAATTTTACTCTTTTTTGTAACTGTCCGAAAAATAACCAATAATTTAATTTTTCCTCGTTAATGTATGAAACAGATAAAAATATAGAAAAGTACATCAAAACACCTCAAAAAATCCTCAAAGTGCACCAATAACCTTAGAATATTGAAACAAGAAAATCATCAAAATTTTACTCTTTTTCGTAATTGTCCGAAAAATAACAAAAAATTTAATTTTTCCTCGTAAATATACAACACATATAAAAATTTAAGAAAATACATCAAAACAGCTGAAAATATTCTCAAACTGCACCAAAGACCTTAGAATATCGTAACAAAAGAACGATCAAAATTTGACTCTTTTTCGTAACTATCCAAAAAATACCAAAAATTTATTTTTTCCTCGTAAATGTACAAAAATATAAAAATCAAGAAAAGTACATAAAACTCCTCAAAAAATTTAGAAACTTTACAAATGACCTTAGAATATCAAAACAAAAAAATGATAAAAATTTATCGCTTTTCCGTAATTGTCTAAATAATTTACAAAAAATATAATTTTTTGTCGTAAATGTCAGAAAGATATAAGAATCAAGAAAAGTATGTTAAAAAAGGTCAAAAAAATACTAAACCGCACCATTGTCCTTAGAATATCGAAATAAAAAAATAATAAAAATTTTATTCGTTTTCTTATCTGTCCAATAAAAAAATTAAATTTTCCTTGTAAATTATGAAACATATAAAATCAAGAAAAGTACACAAAAACACCTCAAAAAATTCTCAAACTGCACCTTTAACCTTAGAATATCGAAACAAAAAAAAGTTCAAAATTTTACTCATTTTGTTAATAGTCCAAAAAATAATAAAAAATTATTTTTTTCCTCATAAATGTAGGAAAGATATAAAAATCAAGAAAAGTACATCAAAAAACTTCAAAAAATTCTCAAACTTCACCAATGATCTTAGAATATAGAAAAATAAATGATCAAAATTTTACTCTATCTCATAACTGTCTGAAAAATGATAAATAAATTATTTTTTCCTCGTAAATGTACGAAACATATAAAAGTCAAGAAGAGTACATCAAAATACCTCAAAAAAATCTCAAAATGCAACAACGACCTTAGAATATCGAAACAAAAAAATGATCAAAATTTTACCCTTTTTCGGATCTTTCCGAAAAGAAATAAAAAAATTAATTTTCCTCATAAATGTATGAAAGATATAAAAGTCAAGAAAAGTACACTAAAACACCTCAATAAATTCTCAAACTGCACCAATGACCTTGGGAAATCGAAAAACAAAATGATCAAAAGTTTACTCTCTTTCGTAACTACCTCAAAAATAACCAAAAAAATTCATTTTCCTCCTAAATATACAAAAACATATAAAAATAACGAAAAGTAGATCAAAACAACTCAAAAAATTCTCAAACTGCACTAAAACTTTAGAATATCGAAACAAAAAAATGATCAAAATTTTACTCTTTTTCGTAACTATCTGAAAAATAACCAATAATTTAATTTTTACTTGTAAATGTACGTAATATATAAAAATCAAGAAAAGTACCTCAAAACAACTCTAAAAATTATCAAATTGCACCAATAACCTTAGAAAATCGAAACAAAAAAATAATCAAAATTTTACTCTTTTTCATAACTATCTGAAAAATGACAAAAAAATTATTTTTTCCAAATAAAAGTACGAAAACATATAAAAATCATGAAAAGTACATCAAAACAACTCAAAAAATTCTCAAACTACACATAAAATTGTAGAGTATCGAAACAGAAAAATTGATCAAAATTTTTATCTTTTTCGTAACTGTCCGAAAAATAACCAATAATTTAATTTTTCCTCAAGAATGTACGAAACATAAAAAAATCAAGAAAAGTACATCAAAACACCTCAAAAAATTCTCAAACTACACCAATGACTTTAGAATGTCGAAAATAAAAGATCAAAATATTACACTTTTTCGTAAATGTTCGAAAGATAACAAAAATTTAATATTTCCTCGAAAATGTAAAAACATATAAAAACCAAGAAAAGTATGACACAACACCTCAAAAAATTCTCAAACTGCACCAATGACTTTAGAATATCGAAACAAAAAAACTTTCAAAATTTTACACTATTTCGTAATTGTCGTAAAAATAACAAAAATTTAATTTTTCCTCGTAAATGTACGATCCATACAAAAATCATAAAAGTATATCAAAACACCTCAAAAAAATCTGAAAATGCACTAGTGACCTTAGAATATCGAAACATAAAAATGATCAAAATGTTGCACCTTTTTGTAACTGTCCGAAAAATAACAAAAAATTTAATTTTTCCTCGTAAATGTACGAAACATATAAAAATCAAGAAAAGTTCCACAAAACACCTAAAAAAATTCTCATACTACACCAATTATCTTAGAAAATCGATACAAAAAAATGATAAAAATTTTACTCTTTTTTGTAACTATCCCAAAAATAACAAAAGATTTAATTTATCTTCGTAAATGAACGAAACATATAAAAGTCAAGAAAAATACATCAAAACAACTAAAATAATTCTCAAACTACACTAAAAACCTTAGAATATCGAAACAAAAAAATGATCAAAATTTTATTCTTTTTTGTAACTATCCAAAAAATTACAAATAATTTAATATTTCGTCACAAATGTACGAACAATATAAGAATCAAGAAAAGTATATGAAAACACCTCAAAAAAATCTCAAAATGAACTAATGACCTTAGCCTATTGAAACAAAAAAATAACAAATATTTACTATTTTACGTAAATGTTTGAAAAATAACGAAAAATTTAATTTTTTCTCGTAAATGTATGAAACACATAAAACTCAAGAAATATAAATCAAAACACCTCAAAATATTCTCAAACTACACCAATGACCTTAGAATATCGAAACAAAAAAATGATCAAAATTTTACTATTTTTTCGTAACTATTCGAAAGATAACAAAAATTTTATTTTTCCTCGTAAATGTACGAAACAAATTAAAATCAAGAAAAGTACATCATAAAACCTCAAAATAATCTCAAACTACAACAATGACCATAGAATATCGAAACAAAAATATGATCAAAATTTTGCTTTCTTTCGTAACTATCCGATAAATTTTAAAAAAATATATTTTTTCCTAACGAATATATAAAACATATAAAAGTCAAGAAATGTACATCAAAACACCTCAAAAAATTCTAAAACTGCACCAATGACCTTGGAATATCGAAACAAAAAAATGATCAAAATTTTAATCTTTTTCGGGATTATCTGAAAAATAACAAAAAAAAAATCATTTTTCCTCATAAATGTCCAAAAGATATAAAAATCAAGAAAAGTACATCAAAACACCTCAAAAAATTGTCAAACTACACCAATGACATTAGAATATAAAAATAAAATGATCAAAATTTTACTCATTTTCATAACTGTCCGAAAAATAACAAAAAAATTAGATTTTCCTCGTAAATGTACGAAACATATAAAAATCAAGAAGAGTACATCAAAACACCTCAAAAATTCTCAAACTGTACCAATAACATTAGAATATCTAAACTAAAAAATAATCAAAATTTTACTCTTTTTCGTAACTGTTCGAAAGATAACAAAAATTTAATTTTTCCATGTTAATGAACGAAACATATAAAAATCAAGAAAAGTACATCAAAACACCTCAAAAAATTCTCAAACTACACTAATGACCATAGAATATCGAAACAAAAGAATGATAAAAGTGTTACTTTTTTTTCGTAATTGTCCGAAAAATAACAAAAAAAAATTAATTTTTCCTTGTAAATGTCGAAACATATAAAAATCAAGAAAAGTACATCAAAATAACTCAAAAAATTGTCAAACTACATCAATGAGTTAGAATACCGAAACAAAAAGGTGATCAAAACTGTACTCTTTTTCATAACTATTCGAAAAATAACAAAAAATTTAATTTTTCCTCGTAAATGTACGAAACATTTAAAAATCAAGAAAAGTACATGAAAACCCCTCAAAAAATTTCTCAAACTACACCAATGACCTTAGAATATGAAACAAGAAAGCTATCAAAATTTTACACATCTTTCATAAATTTCTAAAAAATAACAAAGAAATTGACTTTTCCTCGTAAATGTATAAAACATATAAGAATCAATAAAAGGGCATCAAAACACCTCAAAAATTTCTCACACTACACCAATGACAATAGAATATCGAAACAAAAAAAATGATAAACACTTTACACTTTTTTGTAACTGTCCAAAAAATAACAAAAATATTAACTTTTCCTCGTAAATCTACGAGATATATAAAAATCAATAAAAGTACATCAAAACACCACAAAGAATTATCAAGCTGCACCAGTGACCTAGAATATCGAAACAAAAAAATGATCAAAAATTTATTCTTTTTTGTAACTGTTCGAAAAATAACAAAAAAAGTTAATTTTATCCTCGTAAATGTCCAAAAGATATAAAAATCAAGAAAACTACATCAAAACACTTCAAAAAATTCTCAACCACACGAATGACCTTAGAGTATCGAAACAATAAAATGATCAAAACTTTACACTGTTCCGTTACTGTCTGAAAAATAACAAAAAATTTAATTTTTCCTCGTAAATGTACGAAACATATAAAAATCAATAAAAGTACATCAAAACACCTCATAAAATTCTCAAACTTCACCGATGATCTTAGAATATCAAAACAAAAAAATGATCAAAATTTAACTCTTTTTCGTAACTGTCTGTAAAATAACTAAAAAAATTGATTTTCCTTGTAAATGTATGAAATATATAAAAATAAAGAAAAGTAAATCAAAACACCTCAAAAATTCTCAAATATCACCACTGACCTTAGAATATCGAAAAAAAAACTAACAAAAATTTACTGCTTTTCGTAACTGTCCGAAAAATAACAAAAAAATTATTTTTTCTTCGTAAATGTTCGGAAGATATAAAAATCAAGAAAACTACATAAAAACAGCTCAAAAAATTCTCAAACTATACCAATGACCTTAGAATATCGAAACAAAAAAAAGGATCAAAATTCTACGCTCTTTCGTAACAGTCTAGAAGATACCAAAAAAAATTACTTATTCCTTGTAAATGGACGAAACATATATAAATCTAGAAAAGTACATCAAAAACCTAAAAAAATTCTCAAAATGCACCAATGACCTTTGAATATCGAAACAAAAAAATAATTAAAATTTTACACTTTTTCGTAACTTTTCGAAAAATAACAAAAAAATTGATTTTTCCTTCTAAATGTACGACACATATAAAAATCAAGAAAAAAACAACAAAACACCTTTAAAATTTCTCAAATTGCACCAACGACCGTAGAATATCAAAACAAAAAAATAATCAATGTTTTATTCTGTTTCGTAACTGTTCGAAAAATATGAACTATATAAAAATCAGAAAAAGTACATCAAAACACTTCAAAAAATTCTCAAACTGCACCTGTGACTTTAAAATATCGAAACAAAAAATTATCAAACTTTTACTCTGTTTCGTAACTATCCGAAAAATAACAAAAAAATTAATTTTTCCTTGCAAATATCTGAAAGATGTAAAAATAAAAAATGTACATTAAAGCAACTCAAAAAATTCTCAAACAGCACCAATAACCTTTGAATATCGAAAGAAAAAAATGATCATAATTTTACTCTTTTTGGTAATTGCTCGAAAAATAACAAAAAAATTAATTTTTCGTCGTAAATGTATGAAACATATAATAATCAAGAAAAGTACATCCAAACAGCTCAAAAATTTCTCAACCTGCACCAATGACCTTAGAATATCGAAACAAAAAAATTAGTAAAATTTTACGCTTTTTTGTAACTGTCCAAAAATTAACAAAAAATTAATTTTTCCTCGTAAATTTACAAAACATATAAAAATCAAGAAAAGTACATCAAAACATGTCAAAAAATTCTCTAGCTACATCAATGACCTTACAATATCGAAAAAAAAAGGGTCAAAATTTTACTCTTTTTTGTAAATATCCGAAAAGTAGCAAAAAATTTAATTTTTCCTCATAAATGTCCGGAAGATATAAAAATCAAGTAAAAGTACATCAAAACACATCAAAAAATTTTCAAACTGCACAAAATGACCTTAGAGTATCGAAACAAAAAAATGATCAAAGTTTTACTCTTTTTCGACACTATTCGAAAAATAACAAAAAATTTAATTTTTCCTCACAAATGGATGAAACATATAAAAATCAAGAAAAGTATATCAAAACACGTCAAAAATTCTCAAACTGCACCAACGACCTTAGAATATTGAAAAAAAAAAAGGGATCAATATTTTATTCTTTTTCTTACTTTTCCAAAAAATAACAAATATATTTAATTTTTCATCGTAAATGGCCGAAAGATATAAGAATCAAGAAAACTACATAAAAAACATCTCAATAAATTCTTAATCAGCACCAGAGGACCTTAGGATATTGGAAAAAAAATTTCAAAATTTTACACTTTTTCGTAACTCTCCGAAAAATAACAAAAATTTTAATTTTTTCTCGTAAATGTACGAAAGATATAAAAATCAAAAAAATTACATCAACACACCTCAAAAAATTCTCAAACTTCACCAATGACTTTAGAATGTCGAAACAAAAAGATGATCAAAATTTTGCTCTATTTCATAATTGTTGGAAAAATAACAAAAAATTTAATTTTTCCTCGTAAATGTATGAAGCATATAAAATTCAATAAAATTACGTCAAAACACCTCAAAAAAATTCTCAAACTGCACCAATGACCTTAGAATATTGAAACAAGAAGGTGATCAAACTTTTACACATTTTCGTAACTGTCCAAAAAATAACAAAAAAATTACTTTTCCTCGTAAAAATCTTAAAAATATAAAAATAAAGAAAAGTACATCAAAACGCCTCAAATAATTCTCAAACTGTACCAATGACCTTGGAATATCAAAACAAAAAAATATTAAAAAATTTACTCTTTTTCGTAACTGTGCGTAAAATAACAAAAAAATATATTTTTCCTCATAAATGTCTAAAAGATGTAAAAATCAAGAAAAGTACGTCAAAACACTTCAAAAATTTCTCAAACTGCACCAATGACCTTCAAATATCGAAAAAAATCATCAAAATTTTACTCTTTTTTGTAAATTTCCAAAAAAATAAAAAAAAAATCTCGTAAATGTACGAAACATATAAAAATCAAGAAGAGTGCATCAAAACACGTCAAAAAAAATCTCAAACTGCAACAATTACCTTCGAATATCGAAAAAAATGATCAAAATTTACTCTTTCTCTTAACCACGAGAAAAATAACAAAAAAAATTAATTTTTCCTCGTAAATGTCCGAAAGATAAAAAAATCAAGAAAATTACATCAAAACACGTCACAAATTCTCAAACAGCACCAACATCCTTAGAATATTGAAACATAAAAGGGATCAAAATTTTATTCTTTTTTGTACCTTTCTAAAAAATAATAAATACATTTAAATTTTCATCGTAAATAGCCGAAAGATATAAAAATAAAAAAAAAGTACATAAAAACACCTCAATAAATTCTTAATTAGCACCAGAGGACCTTAGGATATTGGAAAGAAATGATCAAAATTTCACACTTTTTCGTAACTCTCCGAAAAAAAAACAAAAAAAATTAATTTTTTCTCGTAATTGTACGAAAGATATAAAAATCAGGAAAAGTACATCAACACACCTCAAAAAATTCTCTAACTTCACCAATGACCATAGAATGTCGAAACAAAAGATGATCGAAATTTGGCTCTATTTCATAACTGTCAGAAAAACAACAAAAAAATAAATTTTTCCATTTTTCCTCGTAAATGTACAAAGCGTATAAAAATCAAGAAAATTAAATCTAAGCACCTCAAAAAAAATCTCAAACTGTACCAATGACCTCAGAATATCAAAACAAGGAGGTGATCAAACTTTTACTCTTTTTCGTAACTGTCCGAAAAATAACAAAAAAATTACTTTTCCTCGTAAAAATCTTAAAATTATAAAAATCAAGAAAAGTACATCAAAACGCCTCAATTAAATCTCAAACTGTACCAATGACCTTAGAATATCGGAAAAAAATGATAAAAATTTTACTATTTTTCGTAATTGTGCGAAAAATAACAAAAAAATATATTTTTCCTCGTAAATGTCAAAAAGATATAAAAATCAAGAAAAGTACATCAAAAAACCTCAAAAAATTCTCAAACTGAACCAATCAACTTCAAATATCGAAAAAAATGATCAAAATTTTACTCTTTTTTGTAAATTTCCGGAAAAAAAAAATCTCGTAAATGTACGAAGAATATAAAAATCAAGAAAAGTGCATCAAAACAACTCAAAAAAATCTCAAACTGCACCAATTACCTTTGAATATTGAAACAAAAAAATTATTAAAATTAAATCTTTTTCTTAACTATGAGAAAAATAACAAAAATTTAAATTTTCCTCGTAGATGTCCGAAAGATATAAAAATCACGAAAAGTACATTAAAGGACCACAAAAAATTCTCAAACTATACCAATGACCTTATAATAACAAAACAATAAATGATCAAAATTTTACTCTTTTTCATAACTGTCTGAAAAATAACAAAAAATTAATCTTTCCTCTTAAATTTCCAAAAGATATAAAAATAAAAAAAATACATCAAAACACCTCAAAAAATTCTCAAACTTAACCAATGATCTTAGAAAATCGAAACAAAAAAGTAATCAGAATTTTACACTTTTTCGTAACTCTGAAAAATAACAAAACATTAAGTTTTCCTCGTAAATGTCCGAAAGATATAATAATCAACTAAAGTACATAAAAACACCCCAAAAAAAATCTGAAACAGCACCAATGATTTAGAATATCGCAAAAAATTATCAAAATTTTACACTTTTTCATAACTGTCTGAAAAATTACAAAAAATTATTTTTTCCTCGTAAATGTCTGAAAGAAATAAAAATAAGGAAAACTACATCAAAACACCTCAAAAAATTCTCTAACTGCACATATGACCTTAGAATATCGAAACAAATAAATGATCAAAATTATACTCTTTTTCATTGTTGTTCTAAAAAATAATGAAAAAAAATTAATTTTTCCTCGTAGATGTACGAAACATATAAAAATGAAAAAAAGTGCACAAAACACCTAAAAAAAATTCTCAAACAACACCAATGACTCAGAATATCGAAACAAAAAGATGATCAAACTTTTTACTCATTTTCATTGCTGTTCGAAAAATAACAAAAAAATAAATTTTTCCTCGTAAATGTCTGAAACACATAAAAATCACGAAAAGTACTTCAAAACATCTCAAAACAATTCTCAAACTGCACCAATGACCTTAGAATATCGAAACAAAATAATTTTTAAAATTTTACTCTTTTTTGTAACTGTTCGAAAAATAACGAAAAAATTAATTTTTCCTCATAAATGTTCGAAAGATATAATAATGAAGAAAAGTACTTAAAAATTCCACAAAAAATTCTCAAACTGCACCAATGGCTATAGAATATCGAAACAAAAACTTGATCAAAATATTACTCTTTTTCGTAACTGTCAAAACAATAACAAAAAATTAATATTTCTTCATAATGTATGAAAGATATAAAAATCAACAAATGTACATCAAAATACCTCATAAAATTTTAAAACTGCTCAAAATGACCTTAGAATATCGAAACAAAAAATGATCAAAATTTTACTCTTTTTCGACACTATTAGAAAAATAACAAGAAATTTAATTTTTCCTCATAAATGGACGAAACATTTAAAAATCAAAAAAAGTACATCAAAATACCTCAAAAATTCTCAAACAGCACCAACGACCTTAGAATATAGAATCAGAAAAAGGATCAAAATTTTATTCTTTCTCGTACTTGTCCAAAAAATAACAAATATATTTAATTTTTTATCGTAAATGGCGGAAAGATATAAGAATCAAGAAAATTACATAAAAACACCTAAACAAATTCTTAATCTGCGCTAGAGGATCTTAGGATATCAGGAAAAAGAGATCAGAACTTTACATTTTTTTCATATCTCTCCGTAAAATAACAAAAAAATTAATTTTCCCTTGTAATTGTCCAGAAGATATAAAAATCAAGAAAAGTGCATCATCACACCTCAAAAAATTCTCAAACTTCACCAATGAGCTTAGAATGTCGAAACAAAAACATGATTGAAAATTTTCTCTATTTCATAAATGTCCGAAAAATAACAAAAAAATTAATTTTTCCTCGTAAATGTACAAAGCGTATAAAAATAAAAAAAATTACATCAAAACAACTCAAAAAAATTATCAAACTGCACCAATAACCTTATAATATCAAAACAAGGAGGTGATCAAATTGTACAATTTTTCGTAACTATCCGAAAAATAACAAAAAAATTACTTTTCCTCATAAAAATCTTAAAGATATAAAAATTAAGAAAAGTACATCAAAATGCCTCAAATAATTCTCAAACTTTACCAATGACCTTAGAATATTGAAACAAAAAAATATTAAAAATTTTACTCTTTTTCGTAACTGTGCGAAAAATAACAAAAAAAAATTGTTTTTCCTCTTAAATGTTTGAAATATATAAAAATCAAGAAAAGTACATCGAAACACCTCAAAAAATTCTCAAACTGCACCAATGACCTTCAAATATTGAAAAAAATAATCAAAATGCCGCCCATTTTGGTAAATTTCTGAAAAAAACAAAAAAATATTTTTTTCTCGTAAATGTACGAAACATATAAGAATCAAGATGAGTACATCAAAAAACCTCAAAAAATCTCAAACTGCACCAATGACCTTAGAAAATCATAACAAAAAAATGATTAAAATTTTACACTTTTTCGTAACTATCTGAAAAATAATTAAAAAAATTAATTTTTCCTCGTAAATGTCCGAAAGATATAATAATAATAAAAAAGTACATCAAAGCACCTCAAAAAAATTCTCAAACAACAACAATGACTTAGAATATCGAAAAAAATGATCAAAATTTTACTCCTTTTCATAACTGTCGGAAAAATAACAAAAAAGTTATTTTTTCCTCGTAAATGTCTAAAAGAAATAAATATAAGGAAAACTACATCAAAACACCTCGAAAAATTCTCAAACTGCACCAATAACCTTAGAATATCAAAACAAATAAATGATCAAAATTATACTCTCTTTCGTAGCTATCCGAAAAATAACAAAAAATTTAGTTTTTCCTCATAGATGTACAAAATATATAAAAATGAAAAAAAGTACACAAAACACCTATAAAAATTCTCAAACAGCAGCAATGACTTTGAATATCAAAACAAAAAAATGATCAAAATTTTACACTTTTTCGTAACTGTTCGTAAAAAAAAGAAAAAATATATTTTTCCTCGTAAGTGTTCGAAAGATATAAAAATCATGAAAAGTACATCAAAACACCTCAAAAAATTTTCAAATTGCACAAAATGACCTTAGAATATTGAATCAAAATTTTACTCTTTTTCCACACTATTAGAAAAATAACATGAAATTTAATTTCTCCTCATAAATGGACGAAACATTTAAGAATCAAGAAAAGTACATCAAAACACCTCAAAAATTCTCAAACTGCACCAATGACCTTAGAATATTGAATCAAAAAAAGGATCAAAATTTTATTCTTTTTCGTACTTGTTCAAAAAATAACAAATATATTTAATTTTTCCACGTAAATGTATGTAACATATAATAATCAAGAAAATTACATCAAAACACCTCAAAAAATTCTCAACCTACACCAATAACCTTAGAATATCGAAAAAAAATTAGCAAGATTTTACTCTTCTTCGTAATTGTCCGAAAAATAATAAAAAATTTAATTTTTCCTCGTAAATATACGAAATATATTAAAATCAAGAAAAGTACAACAAAACATGTCAAAAAAATTCTCAAACTACACCAATGACCTCAGAATATATAAACAAAAAAAATGATCAAAATTTTACTCTTTTCCTACACTATTTGAAAAATAACATAAAATATAGTTTTTACTCATAAATAGAAGAAACATATAAAAATCAAGAAAAGTACATCAAAACACTTCAAAAATTCTTAAACTGCACCAACGACCTTAGAATACCGAAACAAAAAAGGATCAACATTTTATTCTTTTTTGTACTTGTCCGAAAAATAACAAATAAATTTTAATTTTTCATCATAAATGGTCAAAAGATATATAAAAATCAAGAAAAGTACATAAAAACACCTCAATAAATTCTTAATCAGCACCAGAGGACCTTAGGATATTGGAAAAAAATGATTAAAATTTTAAAATTTTTCATAACTCTCTGAAAAAAAACAAAATTTTTTTTCCTCATAATTGCCCAAAAGATATAAAAATCAAGAAGAGTACATCAACAAACCTCAAAAAATTCTCAAACTTCACCAATGACCTTAGAATGTCGAAACAAAAAGATGATTGAAATTTTGCATTGTTTCATAACTCTCTAAAAAATAACAAAAAATTTAATTTTTTCACGTAAATGTATTATGCGTAAAAAAATCAAGAAAATAACATCAAAACACCTCAAAAAAATTCTAAAACTACACCAATGACCTTAGAATATCTAAACAAAGAGGTAATCAAACTTTTATTCTTTTTCGTAACTGTCAGAAAAATAAAAAAATAATTACTTTTCATCGTAAAAATCTTAAAGATATAAAATTCAAGAAAAATACATCAAAACGCCTCAAATAATTCTCAAACTGTACCAATGACCTTAGACTATCAAAACAACAAAATGTAACAATTTTACTCTTTTTTGTAACAACGTGAAAAATTAACAAAAAAATATATTTTCCTCGTGAATGTTTGAAAGATATAAAAATCATGAAAAGTACATCAAAACATCTCAAAAAATTCTCAAACTACACCAATGACCTTCAAGTATCGAAAAAAATGCTCAAAATTTTACTCTTTTTCGTAAATTTTTGAAAAAATAAAAAAAAATTCTCGTAAATGTACGAAACATATAAAAATCAAGAAGACTACATCAAAACACCTCAAAAAATCTCAAACTGTACCATTGACCTTCAAGTATCGAAAAAAAAAATGATCAAAATTTACTATTTTTCTTAACTATTAGAAAAATAAAAAAATAAAAATTTTCCTCGTAAATGTCCGAAAGATATTAAAATTAATAAAAGTACATCAAAACACCACAAAAAAATTTTCAAACTGCACCAATGACCTTAGAATAATGAAACATCAAACGATCAAAATTTTAACTGTCCGAAAAATTACAAAAAATTAAATTTTTCCTCTTAAATTTCCAAAAGATATAAAAATAAAAAAAAGTACATCAAAACACCTCAAAAAATTCTCAAACTTCACCAATGACCTTAGAAAATCGAAACAAAAAAAGGGTCAAAATTTTACACTTTTTCCTAACTGTCTTAAAAATAGCAAAAAAAATATTTTTTCCTCGTAAATATCCGATAGCTATAATAATCAAGAAAAGTACATCAAAACACCACAAAAAAATTCTCAAACAACACCAATGACTTAAATATCGAAAAAAATGATCATATTTTTAGTCTTTTTCATAACTGTCCAAAAAATAACAAAAAAAATTATTTTTTCCTTGTAAATGACCGAAAGAAATAAAAATAAGGAAAACTACTTCAAAACACCTCAAAAAATTCTCAAACTGCACCAATGACCTTAGAATATTGAAACAAATAAATGATCAAAATTATATACTTTTTCGTAGCTGTCCGAAAAATAACAAAAAATTTAGTTTTTCCTCGTAGATGTACAAAACATATAAAAATGAAAAAAGTACACGAAACACCTAAAACAAACTCTGAAACAGCACCAATGACTAAGAATATCTAAAACAAAAAAATGATTAAAATTTTACTTTTTTTCGTAATTGTTCAAAAAATAACAAAAAAATAACTTTTCCCTCCTAGATGTCTAAATGATACAAAAATCAAGAAAAGTAAACACCTCTAAAAATTTCTCAAACTGCACCATTGACCTTAGAATATCGAAACAAAATAATGTTCAAAATTTTACTCTTTTTCGTAACTGTCCGAAAAATAACAGAAAAAATATTTTTTCCTCGTAAATATCCAAAAGATATATTAATGAAGAAAAGTACATCAAAATTCCACAAAAAATTCTCAAAGTGCACCAATGGCGATAGAATATCGAAATAAAAAATTGATCAAAATATTACTCTTTTTCGTAACTGTCCAAAAAATAACAAAAAAACTTAATTTTTCCTCGTAAATGTACGAAAGATATAAAAATCAAGAAAATTAAATCAAAACACCTCAAAAAATTCTCAAACTGCACAAAATGAACTTAAAATATCGAAACAAAAAAATAATCAAGATTTTAATCTTTTATGACATTGTTCGAAAAATAATAAAAAATTTAATTTTTTCTCAGAAATTGACGAAACATATAAAAATCAAGAAAAATACGTAAAAACACCTCAAAAATTCTCAAACTGCACAAAATGAACTTAGAATATCGAAACAAAAAAATGATCAAAATTTTAATCTTTTTCGACATTGTACGAAAAATAATAAAAAATTTAAATTTTTTCTCGTAAATTGACCAAACATATAAAAATCAAGAAAAATACATAAAAACACCTCAAAAATTCTCAAATTGCACCAACGACCTTAGGATATAGAAACAAAAAAAGGATCAAAATTTCATTCTTTTTCGTACTAATTCGAAAAATAAAAAATAAATTTAATTTTTCATCGTAAATGGCCGAAAGGTATAAAAATCAAGAAAAGTACATAAAAACACCTCAATAAATTCTTAATTAGCACCAGAGGAACTTAGGGTATCGAAAAAAAATAAACAAAATTTTTCACTTTTTCTAACTGTCTGGGAAATAACAAAAAAATTAATTTTTCCTCGTAATTGTTCGAAAGATATAAAAACCAAAAAACTTACATCAACACACCTCAAAAAATTCACAAACTTTACCAATGACCTTAGAATGTCGAAACAAAAAGATGATAGAAATTTTGCTCTATTTCATAACTGTCGGAAAAATAACAAAAAAGTTAATTTTTCCTCGTAAATGTACAAAGCATATAAAAAAAATTATATCAAAACACCTCAAAAAAATTCTCAAACTGCACCAATGACCGTAGAATATCGAAATACAAAGGTGATAAAACTCTTACTCTTTTTCGTAATTGTCTGAAAAATAACAAAAAATTACTCTTCCTCGTTAAAATCTTAAAGATATAAAAATGAAGAAAAGTACATCAAAACGCCTCAAATAAATCTCAAACTGTACCAATGACCTTAAAATATCGCAACAAAAAAATGTTAAAAATTTTACTCTTTTATGTAACTTTGCGAAAAATAACAAAAAAATCTATTTTTCCTCGTGAATGTCTGAAAGATATAAAAATCAAGAAAATTAAATCAAAACACCTCAAAAAACTCTCAAACTGCATAAATGACCTTCAAATACCCAAAAAAATGATCAAAATTTTACTTTTTTTCATAAATTTCTGAAATTTTCTTTTCCGTAAATGTACGAAACATATAAAAATAAAGAATAGTACATCAAAACACCTCAAAAAAATCTCAAATTGCACCAATAACCCTCGAATAGCTAAACAAAAAAAATGTTCAAAATTTACTCTTTTTCTTAGCTATGAGAAAAATAACAAAAAATCAAGAAAAGTACATCAAAAAACCACAAAAAATTCTCAAACTGCACAATTGACCTTAGAATAATGAAACATCAAACAATCAAAATTTTACTCTTTTTCATAACTGTTTGAAGAATAACAAAAAAATAAAATTTTCCTCATATATTTTTGAAAGATATAATAATAAAAAAAAAGTACATCAAAACACCTAAAAAATTCCTCAAACTTCACCAATGACCTTAGAAAGTCGAAACAAAAAAATGATTAAAATTTTACACTTTTTTGTAACTGTCTGAAAAATAACAAAAAAAAACCTTTTCCTAGTAAATGTCTGGAAGATATAATTATCAAGAAAAGTACATCAAAACACCTCAAAAAAAAATTCTCAAATAGCACCAATGACTTAGAATATCAAAACAAAGAGATTGATCAAAATTTTACACTTTTTCATAACTGTTCGAAATATAAAAATAATTAATATTTCCTCATAAATGTTTGAAAATTATAAAAATAAAGAAAAAGTATATCAAAGCACCTCAAAAAAATTCTTAAACAACACCAATGACCTTAAAATATCGAAACAAAATAATGTTTAAAATTTTACTCTCTTTCATAACTATCCGAAAAATAACAAAAAAATTAATTTTTCATCGTAAATGTTTGAAAGATATAATAATCAAGAAAAGTACATCAAAATTCCTCAAAATATTCTCAAACTGCACCAATGGCTATAGAATATCGAAAAAAGATGATTAATATAGTACTCTTTTTCGTAACTGTCTAAAAAATAACAAAAAATTTAATTATTCCTTGTAAATGTACGAAAGATATAAAAATAAAGAAAAGTACATCAAAACACCTTAAAAAATTCTCAAACTGCACAAAATGACCTTAGAATATCGAAACAAAAAAATGATCAAAATTTTACTCGTTTTCCTCACTATTCGAAAAAAACAAAAAATTTAATTTTTCCTCGTAAATGGACAAAACATATAAAAATCAAGAAAAGTACATCAAAACACCTAAAAAATTCTCAAACTACACAATAACCTTAAAATATCGAAACAAAATAAGGATCAAAATTTTACTCTTTTTCGTACTTGTCCGAAAAATAACAAATAAATTTAATTTTTCCTCCTAAATTTTTGAAAGTTATAAAAATCAATAAAAGTACATAAAAACACCTCAATAAATTCTGAATCAGCACCAGAGGACCTTAGGATATCAAAAAGAATTTCTCACAAATTTACTCTTTTTTGTAACTGTCCGAAAAATACAAAAAATTTTAATTTTTCTTCGTAATTGTTTGAAACATATAAAAATCAAGAAAAGGACATCAAAACATCTCAACAAATTCTCAAACTGCACCAATGACTTTAGAATATCGAAAAAAATGATCAAAATTTTACTCTTGTTAGTAAATATCCGAAAAATAACAAAAAAATAAATCTTCCTCATAAATGTACGAAACATATAAAAATCTAGAAGAGTACATCAAAACACCTCAAAAAATTCTCAAACTGCACCAATGACTTTAGAATATCGAAACAAAATTATAATCAAAATTTTACTCTTTTTCGCAACTGTCCGAATAATAACAGAAAAAATTATTTTTCCTCGTAAATGTATGAAACATATAAAAATCAAGAAAAGCACATCAAAACATGTCAAAAAAAAAAATTTAAAAACTGCACCAATGATTAGAATATCGAAACAAAAAATGGTCAAAATTTAATTCTTTTTCGTAATTGTCCGAAAAACAACATAAAATTTACTTTTTCTCTTAAATGTATGAAACGTATAACAATCAAGAAAAGTACATCAATAAACCTTAAAAAAGTCTCAAACTGCACCATTGACCATAAAATATCTAAGCAAAAAATGACCAAACTTTTAATCTCTTTCATAACTGTCCGAAAAATAACATAAAATTTAATTTTTCCTCATAATTGAATGAAATATATTAAGGGTGTGTTTGGTATGAAGGAAAATGTTTTCCTAGAAAACAAGTAGATTTTGACTTATTTTCTCATGCTTGATTGGTGAGTAGAAAATATTTTTCGAAAAATATTTTTTAGTGTTTGATTTATGAATGAAAAATGTTTATGAGAAAATATAATTTATTTTTATTAGAGTAGAAAAATTTTTTTGAAACTGAATTTTTTTTAAAAACAAACTTAAATATTTTGGGGGTTGGGGGGTTAGTAGTGGGCTAGCAAGGGGGGTCAAGGGTAGGGGTGAAAAAATAAAATTTTAAAGTTGAAAATATTTTTCGAAAACAAAATTAGATTTTATTTGAGGGGGTTGGGGGCGGATGGGGGGAGGGGGCGAGTGGGGGGGGGGGGTTGGAGGGGTAAAAAAATAAAAAATTGAAATTGGAAATATCTTTAAAAAACAACTTTTAATATATTTTTTTTAGGGGGGGGTAGGGGTAAGGTGGGGTAAAAAAAATTGAAGTTAAAAATATTTTTTAAAGACAAGCTTTAATTTTTTTTTTTTGGGGGGTGGGGGGGTGATAGCTAGGGGTGGGTTTGAGGGTAGAGACAAAATAAATTAATTTTTTTAACAAAAACAATTGTAATTTGAAGTAGGTAAAGAGTTTTGGGAATTTTTTTCCTTAAGTTTTGAAAGGAAGTCATTTTCCTTAAATTTGAGGAAAATGAGTTGATTTGAAAACATATTCCAAAACATTTAACCGAACCAAATATGAGAAAATTAGAAAATATTTTTCAGAAAATGTTTTCCTTCATACCAAACACACCCTAAAATCAAGAAAATTACGTCAAAACACCTCAAAAATTTCTCAAACTTCACCAATGACCTTAGCATATTGAAACAAAAAAATGATCTAAAATTTTACTCTTTTTCTTAACTGTCCGAATAATAACAAAACATTAAATTTTTCCTCTTAAATGGCTAGAAGATATAAAAATCAAGCAAAGTACATCAAAACACCTCAAAAAATTCTCAAACTCCACCAATGAATTTGGAATATCGAAATAAAAAATTTTTTTTACTCTTTTTCGTAACTGTCCCAAAAATAACAAAATTTAGATTTTCCTCGTAAATGTACGAAATATATAAAAATCAAGAAAAGTACTTCAAAATACCTCAAAAAATTCTCAAATCGCACCAATGACATTAGAATATCGAAAAAAAATGATCACAATTTTACACTTTTTCGTAACCGTCAGAAAAGTAACAAAAAAATTATTTTTTCCTCGTAAATTCCGAAAGATATAAAAATCAAGAAAGTACATCAAAACACCTCAAAAAATTCTCAAACTGCAACAATGACCTTAGAATATCGAAACAAAATAAATGATCAAAATTTTACACTTTTTCCTAGTTGTCCGCAAAATAATAAAATTTTTAATTTTCTTCGTAAATGTAGGAAACAAATAAAAGTCAAGAAAAGATCATCAAAACACCTCAAAAAATTCTCAAACTGCACCAATGATCAAATAATATCAAAACAAAAAAATGATCAAAATTTTATTCATTTTGGTAACTGTCCGAAAAATAACAAAAAAATTATTTTTTCCTCGTAAATGTCAGGAAGATATAAAAAACAAGAAAAACACATCAAAACGGCTCAAAAATAATTCTGAAACTGAACCAATAACCTTAAAATATCTAAACAAATAAATAATCAAAATTTTAATCTTTTTCGTAGTTGCTCGAAAAATAAAAAAAAAATTAAATTTACCTCGTAAATGTACGAAACATATAAAAATAAAGAAAAGTACAACAAACACCTCAAGAAAATTCTCAAACCGCACCAATGACATTTAAAATATCGAAAAAAAATGATCAAAGTTTACTCTATTTCGTTACTGTCCAAAAAAAAAATTATTTGTTCCTCATAAATGTCCGAAAGATATAAAAATCAAGAATTGTACATCAAAACGACTCGAAAAAATTTGAAACTTCACGAATGACCTTAGAATATCAAACAAAAAAGTGATCAAAATTTTACTCTTTATATAAAATGTAAGAAAAAAACAAAAAGTTATTTTTTCCAAGTATATGTACTAAACATATATGAATCAAGAAAAGTACATCAAAACACCTCAAAAAATTCTCAAACTGCACCAATAACCTTAACATATCGAAACAAAAAAATGATCAAAATTTTACTCTTTTACATAACTATTCGAAAAATAATAAAAAAAATAATTTAACCTCGTTGATGTACGAAAGATATAAAAATCAAGATAAGTACATCAAAACACCTCAAAATTTTCTCAAAATGCACCAATGATCTTAGAATATTGAAACAAAAAAATGATCAAAATTTTCCTCTTTTTTGTAACTTTCCGAAAAAATTAATTTTTTTTCCCTCATAAATGTACGAAATATATAAAAACTAAGAAAAGTACAGCAAAATATCTCAGAAAAATCTCAAACTGCACCAATGACCTTAGAATATAAAAAAAAAAATGATAAAAATTGTAATCTTTTTCGGAAATGTCCCAAAAAGAACAAAAAAATAAATGTTTCCCCGTAAATGTTTGAGAGATATAAAAATCAAGGAAAGTACATCAAAACACCTTAAAAAAGTCTCAAACTGCACCAATGACCTTAAAATACCTGTCCAAAAATTAACATAAAATTTAAATTTTCCTCGTAAATGTACGAAAGATATAAAAATCAAGAAAAGTACATTAAAACACCTAAAAAAAATTCTCAAACTACACCAATGAGCTTAGAAAATCGAAACAAAAAAATAATCAAAATTTTACTCTTTTCGTAATTGTCTGAAAAATAGCAAAAAATTAATTTTTCCTCATAAATGTACGAAACATATAAAAGTAAAAAAAAAATACATCAAAACACTTCAAAAAATTCTCAGATAGCACAAATGAGCTTAGAATATCAAAATTATTTTTATCAACTTGTACTCCTTTTTCGTAACTGTCTGAAAAATAACAAAAAAATTATTTTTTTCCTCTTAAATATCCAATAGATATAAAAATCAAGAAAAGTAAATCAAAACACCACAAAACATTCTCAAACTCCACCAATCGCCATAGAATATCGAAATAAAAAAATAAAAAAAATATACACTTTTTCGTAACTATCCGAAAAATAACAAAAGAATTATTTTTTCCTCATAAATGTATGAAATTTATAACAATCAAGAAAAGTACATCTAAACACCTGAAAATTTTTCAAACCGCATCAATGACATTAGAATATTGAAACAAAAAATGATCAGACATTTACTCTTTTCGTAACTGTCCGAAAAATTACAAAAAAAAGTTTAGGTTTTTTTTTTTGTGAATGTCCGAAAGATATAAAAATCAAGAAAAGTACATAAAAACACCTCAAAAAATTCTCAAACAGCACCAATGACCTTCGATCAAAACAAAAAAAATGACCAAAATGTTACTCTTTTTCGTAACTATCAGAAAAATAACAAAAAAATTCATTCTTCCTCGTAAATATACGAAATATATAAAAATCAAGAAAAGCACGTCAAAACCTCAAAAAATTCTCAAACTGCACCAATGTCCTTAGAATATCGAAACAAAAAATTCAAAAAGATTTTACACTTTTTCGTAACTATCCGAAAAATTTAAAAAAAATTAATTTTTCCTTGTAAATGTCAGAAAGATATAAAAATCAAGAAAAGTACATCAAAACATCTCAAAAAATTCTCAAACTGCACCATTGACCTAAGAATGTTGAAACAAAAAAATGATAAAAAATTTACACTTTTTTGTAACTGTACGAAAAATAAAAAAATATTTTTCCTCGTAAATGTTCAAAAGATATAAAAATCAAGAAACACACAGAAAAACACCTCAAAAATTCTCAAACCGCACCAATAACCTTATAATATTGAAATAAAAAATGATCAAAATTTTAATCATTTTCGAAACTGTCCGAAAAATAACAAAAAAATTAATTTTTCCTCGTAAATGTACGAAACATATAAAAATATGGAAAAGTACATCAAACACCTCAAGAAAATTCTTAAACCACACCAATGAAATAAGAATATCGAAACAAAAAAATGATCAAAATTTTACTCTTTTTCGTTACCGTTTGAAAAATAATAATAAAAATTAAAATTTTCCTCGTAAATGTTTGAAAGATATAAAAATAAAAAAAAGTATATCAAAAACCTCAAAAAATTCTCAAACTTCACCAATGAACTTAGATTATCGAAACAAAAATATGATCAAAATTTTCCTCTTTTTTCGTAACTGTCCGATAAATAACAAAAAACTTAAGTTTTCCTCGTAAATGTCTGAAAGATATAAAAATCCGGAAAAGTATATCAAAACACCTCAAAAAATTCTCAAACTGCACCAATGACCTTAAAATATCGAACCAAAAAAATGATCAATATTTAACTCTTTTTCGCAATTGTCCGAAAAATAACAAAAAATTTCATGTTACCGCATAAATGTACGAAACATATAAAAATCAAGAAACATACATCAAAACACCTCAACAATTTCCAATCTGAACCAATGACCTTAGAATATCGAAACAAAAAAAAAGATCATAATTTTACTCTTTTTCCTAATTGTCTGAAAAATAAAAAATAAAAGAATTTTTCCTTGTAAATGTCCGAAAGATTTAAAAATCAAGAAAAGTACATCAAAACACCTCAGAAAATTCCCAAATTTCACCAATAACCTTAGAATATCGATACAAAAAAATAATCACAATTCACACTTTTTCATAACTGTCCAAAAAATTACAAAAAAAATTAATTTTTCCTCTTAAATGTCCAAAAGATATAAAAATCAAGAAAAGTACATCAAAACACCTCAAAAAATTCTCAAACTCCAACAATGACCTTTTTTCATAAATTCGAAAAATAACAAAAAAAATTTTTTTCCTCGTATTTGTATGAAATATATAAAAATCAAGAAATGTACATCAAAACTCCTCAAAAAATTCTCAAACCGCACCAATGACATTAGAATATCGAAACAAAAAAATGATCAAAATTTTACTCTTTTTCATAAATGTTTGAAAAATAACAAAAAATTTAATTTTTCCTCGTAAATGTTTGAAAGATTTAAAAATCAATAAAATTACATCATAACACCTCAAAAAATTCTCAAACTGCATTAATGATCTATGAATATCGAAATAAAAAAATGATAACTAATTAACTCTTCTTCGTAACTGTTCAAAAAATAAATATAAATTTAATTTTTCCTCGTAAATGTATGAAACAAATAAAAATCAAGAAAAGTACATCAAAACACCTCAAAAAATTATCACACTGCACCAATGACCTTAGAATATCAAAACAACAAAATGATAAAAATTTTACTCTTTTTCGTAACTGTCAAAAAAATAACAAAAAATTTAATTTTTCCTCGTAAATGTGTGAAAGATATAAAAATCAAGAAAAATATATAAAAACACCTCAAAAAAATTTTCAAACTGCACCAATGACCTAAGAATATCGAAACAAAAAATGATCAAAATTTTACTCTCTTTTTGTAAATGTCCGAAAAATAAAAAACAAATTATTTTTTTTCTCGTTAATGTTTGAAATACATAAAAATCAAGAAAATCACATAAAAAACCTCAAAACATTATCAAACCGCACCAATGACATCAGAATATTGAAATAAAAATGATCAAAATTTTACTCTCTTCCGTTACTGTTTGAAAAATAATAAAAAATTTAATTTTTCCTCGTAAATGCCCGAAATATATAAAAATCAAGAAAAGTACATCGAACACCTCAAGCAAATTCTCAAACCGCACCAATGACATTAGAATATCGAAACAAACAAATGATCATAATTTTACTTTTTTCGTTAATGTTCGAAAAATAATAAAAAATTTAATTTCTCCTCGTAAATGTCCAAAAGATATAAAAATCAATAAAAGTACATCAAAACACCTCAACAAATTCTCAAACTGCACCAATAATCTTAGAATATCGAAACAAAAAAATAATCAAAATTTTACTCTTTTTCATAACTTTTTGAAAATAAAATAAAAAAAATTCCCTTGTAACTGTATGAAACATATATGAATCTAGAAAAGTACATCAAATCAACTAAAAAATATTTTAAACTGCACCAATGATCTTAGAATATCGAAATAAAAAAATTATAAAAAAAATTTACTCTTTTTCGTAACTGTCCAAAATATAACAAAAAAAATTAATTTTTCCTCGTAAATGTCCAAAAGATATAAAAATCAAGAGAAGTAAATCAAAACACCTCAAAAAATTCTCAAATTGAACCAATGAACTTAGAATATCAAAACAAATAAAAGATCAAAATTTTACACATTTTTGTAATTGTCCAAAAAATAACAAAAAATTAAATTTTTTACAAAACATATAAAAATCAAGAAAAGTACATCAAAACACCTCAAAAATTTCTCAAACTACACCGGTGACCTTAGAATATCGAAATAAAAAATTATCAAAATTTACTCTTTTTCTTAACTATCCGAAAAATAACAAAAAAATTAATTTTTCCTTGTAAATGTCCGCAAGTTTTAAAAACTCAAGAAAAGCACATCAAAACACCTCAATAAATTCTCAAACTTTACCAATGACCTTAGAATATTGAAACAAAAAAAGATTCAAAATTTTACTCTTTTTCGTAATTGTCCAAAAAAATAACAAAAAAAAATTTTTTCCTCTTAAATGTACAAAATAAATAAAAATCATGAAAATTACATCAAAACACCTCAAAAAAAATCTCAAACTGCACCAACGACCGTTGAATATCGAAAAAAAATTATCAAAATTTTACTCTTTTTCGTAACTGTCTGAAAACAAACAAAAAGAATTTATTTTTTTCCTCATAAATGTACGAAACATATAAATATCAAGAAAAGTACAACAGAATACCTCAAAAAATTCACAAACAACACCAATGACCTTATAATAATGAAAAAAAAGATTAAAATTTTACTCTTTTTCGTAATTGTTCGAAAAATAACAAAAAATTAATTTCCCCCCGTAAATGTACGAAACATAAAAAAAGATCAAAATTTTACTCTTTTTCATAATTATCCAAAAAATAACAAAAAATTTAATTATTTCCCGTAAATGTACGAAACATATAAAAATCAAGAAAAGTACATCAAAACAACTCAAGAAAATTCTCAAACTGCACAATCACCTTAAAATATTGAAAAAAAAAGGATCAATGTTTTAATCTTTTTCGTAAATTTCCAAAGAATAAGAAAAATTTTAAATTTTCCCCGTAAATGTACGAAACATATAAAAATGAAGAAAACTACATCAAAACACCTCAAAAAATTCTCGAACTGCACCAATGACCTTAGAATATCAAAACAAAAAAATGATCAAAATTTTACTCTTTTTTATAACTGTCCAAAACATAACAAAAAAATTAATTTTTCCTTGTAAATGTCCGAAAGATTTAAAAATAAAGAAAAGTACATCAAAACACCTCAAAAAATTCTCAAACTTCACCAATGACCTTAGAATATCAAAAAATAAAATAATTGAAATTTTACTCTTTTTTGTAACTCTCTGAAAAAATAACAAAAATATTGATTTTTCCTCATAAATGTACGAAACATATAAAAATCAAGTAAAGTACATCAAACCAAATCAAAAAAAAATCTCAAACAGCACCAATGACCTTAGAAGATCCAAACAAAAAAATGATCAAAATTGTGCTCTTTTATTGTAACTGTCCCAAAAAAAACAAAAAAAATTAATTTTTCCTCGTAAATATACGAAACATAAAAAAAAACAAGAAAAGTACATCAAAACACCTCATAAAATTCTCAAACTCCAACAATGACCTTAGAATGTTGAAATAAAAAAATGATAAGAATTTTACTCTTTTTCGTATCTGTCCGAAAAATAACAAAAAATTTATGTTTTCCTCATATATGTACGAAATATATAAAATTCAGGAAAAGTACATCAAAACACCTCAAAAAAATCTCAAACCACACCAATGACATTAGAATATCGAAGCAAAAAAATGATCAAAATTTTACTATTTTTCGTAATTGTCCGAAAAATAACAAGAAATTTAATTTTTCCTCGTAAATGTCCTAAAGATATAAAAATTAAGAAAAGTACAGGTGCCATCCACGAGGGCCAACCACGTCCCGTGGATTGAACCACAGACCTTAGGTGGGTTCGTGGAAAGAACCACCAAGAAGTCTGTCTAGGCCATGAACCACGAGCCATCGATGGGTCTACGCCTCGTGGTCCAAGAGCCGTAGGTCCAGGCAAAAGCCTCTAACCACCACCAAAGAGTGTGCATGACGGACCGTTGGTCAATCTATGGTGCATCAGTGGGGTCTCTTGGGTCACTAATGTGCCGCAAAATCTTGGCACATTTGATGCTTGAAAACTAAGGATTAGTACTATAATCGGGTGTAGTTATGTGGATATGATATGTTTGGTAGTGTTTGTACAGGTGAAACAGGTGAACGTGAAAGAAGATAGAAAAGAATAAATTTAGTGAAAGTGAATTGAAGAAAGTAAAGACTACGGACAGCCTCATGGATCGTGGTCTTCACTATGAATTGTGACGAGGGTTGTGAAGGACCTTTCTAGTGAGCAGGTGTGGAGAAGGCAAATTTTGGCAATCAAGTAAAGACCACGAACGACCTCACGGGCCGTGGTCCTCACAACGATCCATGGAGGTGCTCATAGAGTTGAACCAGTGCTTAGGCTTCAATGAGCTAAAATGGGAATTGACCAAGTAAAGACCACGGACACCCAGACGGACCGTGGTCTCTATAACGGTCCGTGGTGTTGTCCGAAGTACCGTTACAGTGTGTTGGCTTTGAAGATCCAAATCTCAGATGTGCCAAGTAAAGACCACGAAGGGTTTCACGGACCGTGAACCCCATCCCACAATCCCAGTTGTGGTATTTAGCCACTTATGATTTCACGTAAAAATACAGAATTATATGATGAACACATGATAATAAAATACTTACGAAAAGATACAATATCGATAAGCCCTTGATAATTCAAAACCAAAAATTCAACTTTGAAACTTGATTCAATGTTAATCGACAAAAATCAAAGGTAAGAATATTTAAAAAAACCTAGTCACTCGTTCCAGATATGACGAGATAAAAAAACTAAAAATGTCCTAATTAATTCAAATAAAGTGTTTAAAAAGAGTCCTACTCGAAGTAGGACTGAACTGTCGGACAACTCCACAGACATTTTGACCATCTATCCAAAGATACTTATATGAGTAGGGTGATGGAGCTACTTGAAAACAAGTATGAGTATTGAAAAGCTAAGTTTATAGATGGCCTTCCCCCGTTATTCGCTTTAAGGGTTAAAAAGGTCCTCAGAAATGAGAATGGTTAAATTCCTTATCGAAGTTATACCTATGGTAGATTGATAGGAGTCTGCACTCAAGAGGGCATAAATTTATGCAATGAGTTAAAACTATCCAGACAGCTTAAGATAGATAAGCAAAGAGAAAGATCTCAGCTAGGAGACTTTTGTACCCAGTTTGGTTACCAGAAATTCCAGACAAGCAGAAAACCAAACATAGAGGAAATAATTCCGATGAACATTATGGGAAAAGAAGACATAGATGTAGGTCTAGAGAAGAACGGGATGAGATAAAAGTCTCTCATAAATCTAATAGATTTACTAAAAATAGGTCTAGACGGGAACTCGCAAAGATTAAGTGTTATAAATGTGGAAAATTCGGTCATATAGCACTTAATTTTAAGCTTGAAAAGCTAAAAACCTTAGAGCTAGATGAGGAAGTTCATGATAAGGTTTATAGTTTCCTTTACACTTTTGGGTCTGAGTCAGATTATGATTCCGAGTCAAGTTCAGAAAAGGATGATTCTCCTAATATTTCTGATAATACTCAACATGATAATAATAATGCTTATGATACGTGTAAATTTGGGCAAGGTGATAGTAACCAAGGTTTTATCAGTAAAATATGGAGATAAGAAACTCATGTTTATAATAAATATTCTTTGGATAAGAAATTCGGAAGAGAGTTATCACTCCCCTTTTTTATAATGAAAAAAATCAAAAGGAGCTAACTAGGCCTACCACCTAGCAAACATTAATTTTGAAGCATCATGTTTAAAATCTTTATCAAGCATGTATTTTACAAATTATGCATCCATTTTTATCAAGAACTTTTGATTATATAAATCATCCTGAAATTTTAATACACATTTAACAATGGTTAACATTTCATGAGCAACCGTAGCATATTTTTTCTAAGCATTGCTCCATTTTCCTGACTAAAATCTGATCAAATATTCAGTTTTATCATGAGGATTAATTTGTTTTAGAATCCCTCTATAACCAATGTTAGACACATCTGTCACTATAATCTTCTGCCAAGCAGGGTTAGCAAGAGTTAAATAAGGCAAAGATTGAACTTGTAGTTTAATATTCTTTACCAAAGTGGTGTGACTATTAGTCCAAGGTAATTTATAATAATTTTTTAATCCCTTATATAATGGAGCCAGATCTTTAGATAGATTTTTATAAAAAGGAGATATATAATTGAGACTTCTCAAAAATCTTTGTAATTGCGTTCGATCTGTAATTACATCAGGAAATTTTGAAGAAAAATCAATCGATCGCTGAATAGGGGTAACTTTACCTTGACAAATAAGATGTCCTAAAAATCTTACCTCTGTTTGAAATAGGCTCATTTTTGGTTTAGAAATGACTAAACCATTTTGTATAACTATTTTCTTGAAAATGTCTAAATGTTTAATATGCATTTCAAGAGTTTTTGAATGAACCAAAATATCATCAATGTAAATAATAATGAAATCAAAATATGGATTAAAAATATCATTCATTATTTTCTGAAATTCAGAAAGTGCGTTTTTCAAACCAAAAGGCATAACATTCCACTCATATTGGCCAAATGGCACATTAAAAGCGGTTTTATAAGAATGCTCCTTAAATATCTAAATCTGCCAATATCCTGATTTTAAATCAAATTTAGAAAAGATATTAGCATCATATAATCATGATAGTAAATCTCTTTTATTTGGAATGGGATACCTAATCCATTTTAAATATTTATTCAAAGGTATATAATTTATTACCAACCTGGGGACACCTCGTTCTTTTTCTGCTGCATTGTTAACATAGAATGCAATACATGAGCAAGGAGATTTCGAAGGTTTTATCAACCCTTTCTGTAATAAATCATCAATTTCTTTTTTGCGGAATTCTACCAATTCAACATTCATTTACAAGGACGAAATTTAGTAGAAATATTATCGTCCGAGAAATTATCTTCATAGGGAAGAGTCACAATATGCTTTTTTCGATTCCAAAAAGCGTTGGGATGGTCGGCACAAATATCCACAGCCATTTGTTCAGAAATCAATTTAATATTTTCTTGTATTTTAGTAGATTTTAAAGTATCAAATATTTTCATACTAAATAATTCTAACTGTAAAGAATTAACATGCTTTTGTTTCGTATTAATTAAAACATTAATATTACGAGAGATAGGAACAGTAATAAAAGTATAACTAATATTCTGATTTTCATAAGTAGCAGAAAAACCTTTAGCAGTTATACTTGTGAAAGGATAAATAGCATTTATGAACGAGAATAGTCAGCTGTCTATTAGTCAGCCCATCGAGGTTTCATTCATAAATTTCAGAACCGCTATAAGACGTATTAGTCTGATTCCAATCTCGTTCCCCTATAAGCACATCTTGAGGAGTAGGTCAATTATAATAATAAGTTTGCATACTAGGTTTAGTCGCAAATTTACCACTATTCTTTGTGGAATAACCCTGAAGTTTATTAAACTCTAAAGACAAATGTTCTTTAAAATCAAAAGTATTTTCTATTTCATCAGCAAAATTTTTTGATAAATCTATAGGACTTGCTTTAAATTCTGAGAACTTATTATGAAGGAGCTCTTCAAAATCATAAACTTATTTTAATTTAAAATCTGTGATCTCTAGAGGTCTCTGTACCGGAGTGGACATGATGAGATCATCAGGAATTTTTGAAGAAGAAGCTTTATCAGATGTTTTTAAATAATTTTTTATCTGAATTATCAAAGCAATTAATTCATCCAATTTTTTTTATCAAAAGAACCAATATGTTCACCTAATACTTTTACATAAAGTCCCAAATAATTATTTTGAGAAATTAAATTATTAATTTCATTGATGCTGACAGCCGCAACATCTTCTTCAACAAATTTTTGAAAGACAGTAAAGTGATACTAGTATTATTAGGTAGAACGAAAGTTGTCTGAGGTGGATACACAAACTTAATAATATTACCCGTACCATCTTTATAAGATCGTTTAAGAACGTTGATTAATAAAGGTAAATAAGTGGTTATAAACCAAGGTACAAAATACATAATTTGATTATGTAACGCACAAGTTTCTTAAAATTCTTGAGAAATATTATTCAAATCATCAGCACTATAAGTGTCAAAAAATCATGTTTTAAACTGATTCCATTTATTATTGAAAAATTCATTTTGAATATACTTTCTTGCCAGAGAACCTAGACTAAAATCTATTTGGTGTATATTCATCATTAAGAGTTATTAGGATCAAAATCCATTCTGAATTGTGAAGGAATATCCTTATCAGTAATATCAGAAGCAATATCATTAGCATGCATAATATTTAATCTAGGATTAATTTTTATTTTATTAACCAATTTATTATCATTTTGATCCATAGACATAACAGATGGAATAGTATACAAGGAAGCAGCACGGCTACGAGCTGGACCATATATAGGATCAATAGGTGAAATATGATGCATAGCAGACAACCTTCTAGCAAAAGAAAATGAATGTCTACTAAAGGGAATATCATTAAACTGCATACAAATCCTACCATCAGGATTTTGGGTGATATGAGAATATTCGGAATTAGTGACTGCATCTGCTATCTGACTCGGAGGAATAATTGATTCTAAAGTCCAAGTGGTAGGAAAATGAATTTCTTCCCATTTTATAGGTCTTCTAGTAGTGATTTTAGATCTAGAAAAATTGGTTTCTACCAAAATTGTTTCAACAGATGTATCATATAACTTACATATTGGGTTTAAAGTAGAAAGTAATTTAAAATATATTCTATAAGACAAACAAATTAATTCAGATCCAGGTGCATAATTATAACCATGGGTTTTATTATTTAAAGTTAAAGCATCAAGAATATTAGCATCAGCCAAAGATAACTGAAGATTTGACAGAGTATTAAAATAAACTAGACCATAGGCCACCGTAGATTCAATTGAACCCATCAATGATTGTCTAAAATTTAAATTTCTAGCATCTCGTAAAGCAGCTAAAAATGTTTTAGGTAATCCTTTAAGAGTTAATGTCTTAAAATCAATTTGTATCATACCAATATGCAAGAAATTATACTGCAATTTATATAAGTCAATATCTCGTTTATTTAACAAACGAATAGTCTGTTCTGACAAATTTAATGCCAAAGATTGTTCAGTAGTTTTAGTCAATTATTTATTAGAGATTTTATCAAACCAACCATTGTCATAAATGGTTTTAATTTTAATTTTTGGAATAGTCCATTTGTTTAACAAGTCAAGGTTGTGAGGTATATCAACCTCTTCTAATCTTGTACTTTTTGTACAAGTTTCTCCGAGATCCATGAAGACAAAGATAATATCTATGTCGTATACTTCACATCAATTTCTGCTTGTAGCTGTAAGTATGAGATTGATGTGAAGTATACGACATAGATATGATCTTTGTCTTCATGGATCTTGGAGAAACTAGTACTAAAAGTACAAGATTAGAAGAGGTTGATATACTTCAGAACTTTGACTTGTTAAACAAATGGACTATTCAAAAAAATTATAAACAAAGTCTGTTTGTGTTGCTCGTTATTATAAATGAGGACTTTATCAAATGCATGTATATAATCCCAGTATGTAAAATTCATAGAGACTTTATTTAGACTTATCTGTCTTTCTTTCATCGTGGATATACCCCAATCTTCCACAGATATAATTTGTTTAATTATTAAACATTCTCACTGGTATTGTATCTAGCGAAGTGTTGAAAATCAACACTACCCATACTCACAAGTATTGTTTCGTAATATGATCGAGTTTTGTATGACTCACCCGGAAAGTATAAACCATTAACTAAGTAACGCTGGAATATCTTCCAGGGCTCTTCTTTTCTCTGAATATCAAAATTTTCTAAAAGAAATATTTTTTCTTTCTTTGTTACCTTTTCATAGGTTTTGATATCATCTACCTCTTCTTTGGCAATCGAAGCAAAGGTATCACCTTGTTTTTGAGACAACTAAGCTTGTAGCTGTGCGTATAACGGGCTATCTTCTGGAATATCGTCCAGATGTATTGTCGAAGAAGAAGATGCTTCTTTTTTGTTGGTCTTAAAATTGACCAAACTCATTCCTCCTCTTTGTATAATAGGGGAGCTTGATGTAGAGGATCCGTATGACAATCTTGATGCTCCTGGGGATGATCTTCCTCGTCCTCTATAGCCTCCTTTTCCTCTAACCTTGGTCACCCAAGGAGGATCCATTCTACAAATAAAGCATTTAGCTTTATTTGAATGTATATTATTCATTATAATAATATAACTTATCATCAAAATTGATGATTTATTCAATCAAGTGGATTGCCAAGACATCCCTTAGCATGTCATCTATAATTTTCCATAAGATTTCTTCTTTCGTGTCTCGATTAAGAGGAAGAATCTTTAAGATAGTAACCAAAGTTTTATCAGTAAAATATATAGATAAGAAACTCATGTTTATAATAAATATTCTCTGGATAAAAAATCCAAAAGAGAGTTATCACTCCCCTTTTTATAATGAATATCAAAATCAAAAGGAGCTAACTGGGCCTACCACCTGGTAAACATTAATTTTGAAGTATCTTGTTTAAAATATTTATCAAACATGTATTTTACAGATTGTGCATCCATTTTTACCAAGAACTTTTGATTATATAAGTCATCCTGAAATTTTAATACACATTTAACAATGGTTAACATTTTATGAGCAACCGTAGCATATTTTTTCTGAGCATCGCTCCATTTTCCTGAATGAAATCTGATCAAATATTCAGTTTTATCATGAGGATTAATTTGTTTTAGAATCCCTCCATAACCAATGTTAAACGCATCTATCTCAACAATCTTCTGCCAAGCAGGGTTAGCAAGAGTTAAACAAGGCAAAGATTGAACTCATAGTTTAATATTCTTTACCAAAGTGGTGTGACTATCAGTCCAAGGTAATTTATAATACTTTTTTAATCTCTCATATAATGGAGCTAGATCTCTAGATAGATTTTTATAAAAAGGAGATATATAAATAAGACTCCCCAAAAATCTTTGTAATTGCGTCCGATCTATAATAACATCAGGAAATTTTGAAGCAAAATCAATCGATCGCTGAATAGGCGTAACTTTACCTTGACAAATAAGATGTCCTAAAAATCTTATCTCTGTTTGAAATAGACTCATTTTTGGTATAGAAATGACTAAACCATTTTGTATAACTATTTTCTTGAAAATGTCTAAATGTTTAATATGTATTTCAAGAGATTTTGAATAAACCAAAATATCATCAATGTAAACAATAATGAAATGCAAATATGGATTAAAAATATCATTCATTATTTTCTGAAATTCAGAAGGTGCGTTTTTCAAAACAAAAGGCATAACATTCCACTCATATTGGCACATTAAAAGCTGTTTTATAAGAATGGTCATTAAATATCAAAATCTGCCAATATCCTAATTTTAAATCAAATTTAGAAAAGATATTAGCATCCTATAATCGTGATAGTAAATCTCTTTTATTTGGAATGGGATACCAAATCCATTTTAAACATTTATTCAAAGGTTTATAATTTATTACCAATTTGGGGACACCTCGTTCTTTTTTTGCTGCATTGTTAACATAGAATGCAGTACATGAGCAAGGAGATTTCGAAGGTTTTATCAACCCTTTCTGTAATAAATTATCAATTTCTTTTTTGCAGAATTCTACCAATTCAGCATTCATCTGACAAGGACGAGATTTAGTAGGAATATTATCCTCCGAGAAATTATCTTCATAGGGAAGAGTCACAATATGCTTTTTTAGATTCCAAAAAACACTGGGATGGTCGGCACATATATCAACAGCCATTTGTTCAGAAATTAATTTTATTTTTTCTTGTACTTTAGTAGATTTTAAAGTATCAAATATATTCATACTAAATAATTCTAACTGTAACGAATCAACATGCTTTTGTTTTATATTAATTAAAGAATTAATATCATGAGAGATAGGATCATTAATAAAAATATAACTAATATTCTGATTTTCATAAGTAGCAGAAAAACATTTAGCAGTTATGCTAGTGAAAGGATAAATAGCATTTATAAACGGGGTGCCAAGAATTATTGGGGGGTGTAACTGATTTTTGACCAAGAAAAAGAAATGCGGTATGCAAACTTTATTTTGGAAAATACGCATATTAGGTAATTTATACTTTATATCTAAAGCAGGTCCTGATGCAGATTTCACCATGTGAGTTGTTTTCTCAAAATACTTTGTAGGTACTAGACCTTCTTGAATACAACTAACATCGGCTCCACTGTCAATCACAACCACATTAGTTATAGAAAAACTATTATCAATTAAAATGGTGCATTTAACATATCATTTATGAGCTGTGACAATTTGCATCATTCCTAGAAACATACTTTGTCTAGGATCAGGAGTAACAGGTTTTGTAAGAGTATTTTCTTCAACAATATTTTTTTCCTTTGCTATTCACAGTTTCTATCTGAGTAATACGGTGATCACAAATCATTTTATTTTGCTTAATTGATTTAATCTCATTTTTCAAATTTTCAATTTCATTTTACAATTCATCAAAAGAAGAATCTCTTATAGAAACAATTTGTTTATTAAGTCTGGTATGAATTTCTGATATAGAATAAGGTGCCGAATATTCAAATTCGAAATCATTTTTTTGTTTAACAAAATTTTTCGAAGAACTAGCTGTATTATTAGCGGCTAATCGAATAATCTTTTTATACAGATCATTATCATTAGCCTCTTTTAGAAGTTCTATTACATTATCAGAAGTATTAGTATTAAGATTTAAATCTTCAAATTGGGATTGTAATTTATAAAATTCATCATTTTCACAAGAATAAATATCACCTTGCCCTAATTTACACATATCACAAGCATTATTATTATCATGCTGAGTATTATCAGAAATATTAGGAGAATCATCCTTTTCTGAACTTGACTCAGAATCATAATCTGACTCCGACCCAGAAGTGTAAAGGAAACTATAAACCTTATCATGAACCTGCTCATCTAGCTCTAAGGTATTCAGCTTTTCAAGCTTACAATTAGGTGCTATATGACCGAATTTCCACATTTATAACACTTACTCTTTGCGAGTTCCCGTCTAGACCTATTTTTAGTAAATCTCTTAGATTTACGAGAGGCTTTTCTCTCATCCTGTTCTTCTCTAGACGTACGTCTATGTCTTCTTTTCCTATAATGTTCATCAGAATTATTTCCTCTATGTTTGGTTTTCTGCTTGTCTAGAATTTCTGGTAAACCAAACTGGGTACAAAAGTCTCCTAGCTGAGATCTTTCTCTTTGCTTATTTATCTTAAGCTGTCTGGATAGTTTTAACTCATTGCATACATTTATGCCCTCTTGAGTGCAGACTTCTATCAATCTACCATAGGTATAACTTCTATAAGGAATTTCACCATTCTCATTTCTGAGGACCCTTTTAACCCTTAAAGCGAATAACAGGGGAAGGCCATCTATAAACTTAGCTTTCCAATACTCATACTCATTTTCAGGTAGCTCCATCATCCTACTCATATAAGTATCTTTATACCATCTAAACTCTCCTAAAGTTCTACAAAGTAGACCATTTAACAGAGTACAAACAGTCTCAAATTTATTGGTAAATCTACCATTAAAATGTTCTAAAATAGTTAGAATTAAGGTATAAACTGCATCCTCTCTATTCACAACAAGAGTCATACCAAGGTTATCAACACCTGGAGTATTAGAAACAACATTAATTACCGTAACTTTTTGTTCAAGGATCATATAGTTATCCCACCAACCTCTAAGTTGGCCAGTAAAACCTGCAATTATCATTTTACAAATATTTCTGTTGGAGTTTTGAATATTTTTGAAAATAGTTGCTTACATTAGTATTCTATGAACAAGAATAGTCAGCTGTCTATTAGTCAGCCCAGTGAGGTTTCATTCATAAATTTTAGAACCACTATAAGACATATTAGTCTGATTCCAATCTCGTTCCCCTATAAGCACATCTTGAGGAGTAGGTTGATTATAATAATAAGTTTGGATACAAGGTTTAGTCGCAAATTTACCACTATTATTTTTGGGATAACCCTGGAGTTTATTAAACTCTAAAGACACGTGTTCTTTAAAATCAAAAGTATTTTCCATTTCATCAGCAAAATATTTGGATAAATCTATAGGACTTGCTTTAAATTCTGAAAACTTTTTATGAAGGAGCTCTTCAAAATCATAAACTGATTTTAATTTAAAATTTGTGATCTCTAGAGGTCTCTGTACCTGAGTGGACATGGTGAGATCATCAGGAATTTTTGAAGAAGAAGATTTATCAGATGTTTTAAAATCATTTTTTATCTGAATTATCAAAGTAGTTAATTCATCCAATTTTTTTATCAAGAGAACCAATATGTTCACCTAATACTTTTACATAAAGTCCCAAATAATTATTTTGAGAAATTAAATTATTAATTTCATTGATGCTGACTGCCTCAACATCTTCTTCAACAAATTTTTGAAAGGCAGTAAAAGTGAAACCAGTATTATTAGGTAGAACAAAAGTTGACTGAGGTGGATACACAACCTTAATAATATTACCCGTACCATCTTTATATGGTCGTTCAAGAACGTTGATGAATAAACATAAATAAGTGGTTATAAACCAAGGTACAAAATACATAATTTGATTATGTAACGCACAAGTTGCATAAAATTCTTGAGAAATATTATTCAAATCATCAGCACTATAAATGTCAAAAAATCATGTTTTAAATTGATTCCATTTATCACTTAAAAATTCATTTTGAATATACTTTCTTGTCAGAGAACCTGGACTAAAATCTATTTGGTGTATATTCATCATTAAGAGTTATTAGAATTAAAATCCATTCCGAATTGTGAAGGAATATCCTTATCAGAAATGTCAGAAGCAATATAATTAGCATGCATAATATTTAATCAAGGATTAATTTTTATTTTATTAACCAATTTATTACCATTTTGATCCATAGATATAACAGATGGAATAGTCTGCAAGGAAGCAGCACGATTACGAGCCGGACCATATATAGGTCAATAGGTGAAATATGATGCATAGCAGGAAATCTTCTAGCAGAAGAAAATGAATGTCTACTAAAGGAAATATCATTAAATTGCATATAAATCCTACCATCAGGATTTTGGGTGATATGAGAATACTCGAAATTAGTGACTGCATCTGCCATCTGACTCAGAGGAATAACTTATTCTAAAGTCCAAGTGGTAGGAAAATTAATTTCTTCCCATTTTATAGGTCCTCTAGTAGTGACTTTAGATCTAGTAAAATTGGTTTCTACCAAAATTGTTTCAGCAGATGTATCATATAACTTACATCTTGGGTTTAACGTAGAAAGTAATTTAAAATATAAGCTATAAGACAAACAAATTAATTCAGATCCAGGTTCATAATTATAACCATGAGTTTTAACATTTAATGTTAAAGCATCAAGAATATTAGCATCAGTCAAAGATAACTGAATGTTTGGCTGAGTATTAAAATAAACTGGACCATAGGCCACCGTAGATTTGATTAAACCCATCAATGATTGTCTAAAATTTAAATTTCTAGCATCTCGTAAAGCAGCTAAAAATGTTTCAGGTAATCCTTTAAGAGTTAATTGCTTAAAAGCAATTTATATCATACCAATATGCAAGAAATTATTACAATGGCCCACACTCTTTACATTGGCCAATAATAAAAAGATAAGACCGACAAGCTGATGTGGTCTTCACATTTATTTCACGTGGTTGACATTACTTTTGGTGGCCACTATCTTTCTTTATTAAAGATAAAACTTTATTAAAGTCTGTTGTCCTTCTATGAATTTGTCTTCTTCACATCTTTTCCTTGCCTTTGCATGTGGCTTTGTCGGAGGATTCCTCCACTTGCTCTTGGAATCTCATAAAAAAAGCATCAATATCAATTTCTTCTTCTTCACTTTGGCCTTCTCCTGCTAAACATACTTCATCATCTTGATTTGTATGACTAGCTGAAGTCATTAAAATATCATCGCCAATTTATATATCCAGATTTTTCATTAAATCTTTCTTTGCTTCTTCCATATATGAAGCAATAATTTCTAATTTAGATATTCACTACAAGAAAACTTTCCAATAGCGAAGGGAAAACTGGTCGCTATAAGTAAGAATATGGTCCCAAAAAGTACAATGGCGACCACCTGAACTTGTCCTTATAGCCTTGGTCGCTAAGGACCTTTAGGGACGAGATTATATTTTCGGTCGTTGATTCTTTTAGGGACTAGTATAATACTGGTCCCTAAAATACATTTAGGGACCATATTTCTGGTACCTATTCGCACATATTGAAATTGAAATTATGGTCGTTAAATCATTTGCGACTAGATTTTAACTGGTCCATATATCATTTTGGGACGACTTCTTTGCTGGTCTATAATTATTTTGCGACCAGTTTGACGCTGGTCTGTAAATTAGTTTGCGACCAATTTTTAGCTCGTCTATAAATCAATTTACGAAAACTTTTAATCTGGTCCCTAAATCATTTTGGGACCATTTTAAAGGTGATCCATAAATCATTTCGCAAACATGCACCTAGAAAATACGATAATTAATATAAACTTGTCTCTTTCATATATAATATATAATTTAATTACAAAATAAGGTGAGTATAAAGCATCTGACTATATACAACAATGAGGTAAGCTAGTAATAATATTGTGATCATGAACCCTTAGCAAAAAAATCATATACTAGCCTTAAACTATAATCCAAAGTTGCCTTCACCTTCCCAGCAAAAAATGGTCAATCTACATGTTGTTTAACATCAGCTTTTTGCAAATTTCAGCATCCAAAATCTGTAAAAGAAATAAAACTTTCATTTAGAAGACCTATATATAAAGTTGAACAAAAAGATGTGATTAAATCAAACAACAATTTCTGCAGCAGCTCTAACACTAATTGCTGCAATAGTTGAGATTTGGTTGGCCATTTTTTGTGGGAAACTGTTGTACATAATATAGTGGCAGCAGCTGCAACACTAATTGCTGCAACAGTAATTGCTGCAACAGTTGAAACTTTGAAGGCTATTTTCTTTTAGGAAGTGTTGAACACAATATTGTCGTGATCAAAGATTATAGAAAAGAAGCTCAAGGAGAAAGGTATCCATGGCATCTGCAACAAATCCACAAGACCACAGAGGAGCAATACGCCGCAGCAGCAAGGGTAAACAGAATCAAAGGAACAATCCTTTTTAACTCATGATATCATTTCTTTGGTTAATCCTTTTCTTCTCCGCCTTTCTAACACTTATTGTAAGTTCAATTTCTTAACTCTTCCTAACATCATACTAACTAATATCATCATATGAGGTACTCGATGACTACACAAGTTAGAAACATATTGTCATAAAATAGTCTAAGTTTCCAGCCAGCTTAATGTTGCTATGAAGATTGTACAGTAAAACATCAAGAATTAAAATATTGTGATGAGTAAGCTGTAATTGCAAATGAAAATTTACAAGGAACAAAACTTAGTCAAAAAGTTAGAGTTAAGAGAGGAAGAAGAGCTTACATGTTCTAAATGAGTTTGTTATCATCACTTGAAAATCCTTAAATAGCCAAAAGTCCATTTTTTCTGTAAAATTTTATCACGAGTTAGTGTACTGAAAAAATATATCAAACGTGCAAATATATTTTAAGATAAAACAACCAGCAATTAATATCTTTGCTACGCAGAATCAGAACAATAAATTGTTGTTTCAGGTAAGTTTTTACTTACATGGTATAATCAAGGATCTGAATAGTCATTCTCTTGAATTGGAGGCTGATAATTAGGGTGTTGTGCTAGAAAAAATTCTTTCAATTGCTTCAGTTCTTTCATCTCATTTTGAAAGTTAGACATGCAATCCTTCAAATACTGATTTTCCTTTTGAGTTGAACGTAGCTCAGCCAACAATTCAGCTTTTGAGGAAGTCCCACCTTTCAAATCTTTTGCTTTTACTCCACCTCCAAAGCCAAATACATGACTACGACTTTGAGGTCCAAAGCATTTCTCAACAATTTCTATGTTAGAAAGTGATGGTTCAGACTCCACCAATTCTTGAATTTGAGCCTACAAAGTGTATAGAGGAGATTTTTTTTTTCAGATCCCATAATAACTAAATGTTAAGAACATGTTCAATTAACCAAACGCACATGCTTCTCGATTGTTTCAGAATCAACAAGTGTGTTATTCTTCTTGCGAGTCTCGTAAAAGATAGTTGCTAAATCTGGTGGATTGCCATCTTTTCCGCCCTTAACATAAAGGTAAACATGTCAAAGAACGGTTCAACAATATTAAGACAGAAAAAGATTTGATGATAACACCTTTTGATAAATAATCTCTCTAATTGGCTTGCTACCAATATGATGAAGCATCTTCAACTTAGCTCTATTTATTGTGTTTCTATTGCTTCTCGCCTATATTTGAGTAACAACATTAAATTCAAATTTTATAAATAAATTATCAAAATGAAATCATAGTATGAAACAAATTACATAATTAGGTAATATGTCAAACCTGAAAATCTTTTGAAGTGAAATGTTCTTTTACCAACCACTCCCATTGCTTCTTTTCTACCCCCTTAGGCATATTCTTAAGAGCCTCTTGGATAGGTTTACCCTTCACATACTTTTCATGCAATTGACCTCTCCATTTATTCCATAACTCTTTCATCCATCCCAAAACATGATCTCGATGACTATTCATGTCATCACTATCAAATTTATCCTACAATGTATCAAATTGAAACATGAAGGAGCACACTAATTAAGCAGCGAGAATTGTATTAAGAAGAGAGTAGCCCAAGAAGAAATTGAAATACTTAATCCAATTACCTTGACAACAGCCCACATGTGATTTAGCTTTTCCTCCTTAATGTGTTTCCATGATGATACTCCCAACGGACATATATTACGATCACGAACTATTTTTCCCAAGTTCCTCGAAAATAGATTACTATTCTTCCCAACTGTTCGATTATTGTAAAATGTCACTTTTAGCTTTTGTCCAATATCAAGCGATGCAACTTCTTTGCACTTGTTACTTCCTCGAACCTTTTTATCCATTCCAGTAGCACATGAACCTACATTTACATAGTTTATAAATGGTATAAAATATTGTACATATGATAAACTTGTGATCAAATAGATTTGAGAAATGAAAGCATACTTGTTTCAGCTGTTTGGGCAGACTGTTTAACTTGATCAATAGGAGAAATTGGAATATCAAAATGCAAACTCTCTTTCTCATGAGCCAAGGAAGTTTTATCTATTGTTCTCAATCCTTGAGAGAAACCTAATGCAAGAAATTATATTAGTAAAATTACTTGAATTAAATTAAATTAATGTAATGACCCTCTCGGTCATTTCTGTATATTACCTTTTGTGTGTCATTTAGAGCATTCTTGTAGTGACCCCAAGTCATTTATGACTTGCTCGGACTGACAGCTCGGTCACCTGGTCGTTCATTTGGTTTTGGTACGAGTTTTAGTGTTTTGGAGCTTATGAACCTTGAACGATCATTTTCTATCAAAAGTTTAAGAAGACGACCTTAGAATAGAATTTTGACGGTTCCATCAGCTCCGGAATGGCCAAATTAGGCTAGTAGCATAGTTGGCACGAGTATCGAGGCCTTTTATGCTAGTTTGGATCATTAGGCGTTTTAGCCTTAGAAATTTGGCCTAAGGTTGACTTTGGTCAATATTATTGGAAAACGCGCTCGAATGAAAATTCCATCAGCGCAGTTAGCTCCGAAATGTTGAGTTTGGTCTATAACAACCTTTCGTTCGACTCCCGAGGCCTCCGGACTCATTCCGAGCCCCTCAGTGGATTTTGGTTAAATGGCTTTTGGAAGTGGGACCCACTTTTTATCGATGACCTTTGATGAAAATTTTGACTACGCCATTGAGTCTGGAATATCAAATTTAGTAGGGTAGCATATCTTTTTTATTTTTATCGGATTCCGAACGAATTTCGAGCATCCCGTTGGAGACTTTGAAATATATAGCCAAAGCTGAAATCTGGTGCAGCTGCTGAAATCTGGTGCATTTGCTGAAATCTGGTGCAGCACCAGATTTCAACTGCACCAAATTTCAGCTGCACCAGATTTCAGCTTTGGCAATATACTTCAAAGTCTCTGATGGGGTGCTTGGAATTTGTTCGAAAACCGATAAAAATAAAAAAGATATGCTACCCTACTAAATTTGACATTCCAGACTCAACGGCGCAGTAAAAATTTCCATCAGAGGTCATCTCGATAAAAAGTGGGTCTCACTTCCAAAAGCAATTTTAACCAAAATCCACCGAGGGGCTCGAAATGCGCCCGGAGGCCTCGGGAGTCGAACGAAAGGTTGTTCTAGACCAAACTCAACATTCTGGAGCTAACCGCACTGACAAAATTTTCATTCGAATGCGTTTTCCAATAATGTTGACCAAAGTCAACCTTAGGCCAAATTTCAAAGGTTAAAACGCCTAATGATCCAAACTAGCATAAAAGGCCTCGATACTCGTGCCAACTATGCTACTAGCCTAATTTGGCCATTCCGGAGCTGATGGAACCGTCAGAATTCTATTCTAGGGTAGTCTTCTTGAACTTTTGATAGAAAATTATCGTTCAAGGTTTATAAGCTCCAAAACACTAAAACTCGCACCAAAACCAAACAAACGACCAGGTGACCGAATTTTTAGTCCCAGAAAGTCATAAATAACTTGGGGTCGCTATAGGAACGCTCTAAACGACACATAGAAGGCAAGATACAGAAATGACCCGGAGGGTCATTACAATTAAATTCTGAAAAAAAAAAAAATTTAAGAAATCATACTTGTTTCAAATGTTGGGGTAGATTCCATAGCATCATCAGTAGAAAGAGAAAATGCAACATCAGTTTGCATATGCTCTTTCTCAAAAGCCAAAAACTTTTTATTCATTGTTCGCAATCCTTTAGAGAAACCTAATGCAAGAAATTGTATCAGTAAAAGTACTTGAATCAAATTAAATTCAATTCTGAAAAAGAAAGAAAATTAAGAAATCATACTTGTTTCAAATGTTGGGGTGGACTCCATAACATCATCAGTAGAAACATAATTTGGAACATTAGCTTGCATATGCTCTTTCTCAAAAGCCAAAAACTTTTTATTCATTGTTCGCCATCCTTGATCAGCAGAAGGTCTTGACATACTTGATGAATTTGTTTTGATGTATTGCATAAGTTCATCAGTAGATGAAAAAGATGGAATATGTCCTTTCTCAACACTTACGTAGTTTTTGTTCATTGTTCGCACTCCTTGAGCATTAGACATAGATCTAAGACCTTTTCCTCGTCCCTTTCGTATAGCACCCGGTGCCACATATGCATATTTGGTAGTAGCTTTCACCCTAGATGCCACCTGATTTTCATCCTTTGATGGTTTCATATCAAACCTACCAAAAAACAAAGACAATGTGTTAACAAAAAAGATGAAAAAACATTCTAAAAATCATATAGTTGCCAAAAAAAATTAAGACACTATAAAAATAATGTACTAACAAAAATCATATATCGAAATGTATAATAATGAATATGCTAAAGCTTAAGGAGATACTTCACCTCAATCATTCTTTTTCGTTTGTTTTGTGAAGAATTTTCTAAACCTTCAAATTCATTGTCCTTTTGTTGCACAATTTCATAGGAATCACGAGGTTGTACCTTTCTTGCTACACACCAACCTCTATTGGAATTATCATTCGCATAAAATACTTGAGAGGCTTGATTAGCTAATACAAAAGGCTCATTTATTTTCAAAAATCGCCCCCAATTTACACTTACAATGCCATACTCATCTATTTTCACTCCTTTTGTCTTATCATATGCATCAAACCATTTGCATTCAAACAACACAACTCTTCTACCAGTGAATTGCAATTCAAGAACATCGGTTAAAACTCCATAGTAATCAATGTTCTCATGTTTATCAGTTTCACCAACGACAACCACACCACAATTTTGAGTCTTTAAATTTTTATCATAATCTTCTGCATGGAATCTATATCCATTGACAATGTAACCATTATAATGTAATACATATTTAGTAGGACCATGTGAAAGTGCGAGGAGATCTTCCATGATCCGACTATCATCTTCTTTATGCAATTGTGCAACCTATCAACAAGATAAAATTGACCACTTCTAAATGAGTAACTCAATATTAGATTTCCAAATTTAATGTGTATATATTACTGACCTTATCTTGAAACCATTCAATAAATTGTCTGTTCCATTCATCATCAGACAAGTGTTGAGTAGAATCTACATGAATTTGTGCAAACTCTCTACAAATTTAAATTGAATCACAAATGTCATACAAAAGAAAAAATAATCCTAAAGAAACAAGGCAATGAAGTATGATATGTAGAAATAAATCATACTCTAGAAATGGTAGAACTTCATCGCAATTCTTTAGTATGTATATATGTGCTTGCTCTAATTCATTTGCTTCAAGATCACGCTGTTTTGGAGCCCCCAATGTTTTTCCAGATTGACAAAATAGAGATAATCTTCCCTCAGATTTTTTCAGACCACCATCATAGTTCCGTTCTGGCCTATTAAATTTTGTGTCAATTGTATGCAGATATCTTGAACATAAATTCATACATTCATTTGCAATGTAACCCTCTGCAATACAACCTTCTGGCCAAGCCTTATTACCAATGAGAGATTTCAAAAGATATAACCATCGTTCTATGGGATACATCCATCGATACTTGACAGGTCCACCAAGCATAGCTTCATTAGCTAAGTGAATAGGCAAGTGCACCATGACATCAAAAAATGAAGGAGGAAATACCTTTTCTAACTTGCAAAGAGTTATAGGAATTTGAGTCTCAACCCGAACCAAGTCATCAATCCTTAATAACTTAGCTCCAACCATATTAAAAAATAAAGACAATTCAATCAGTGGTTCACACACTTCTTTGGACAACATACCACGTAGTGCAAGAGGGAGTAAATGTTGGAGAAGAACATGACAATCATGACTCTTTAAACCAGAAATTTTGTGATCTTTCAAGTTAACACACTGAGAAATATTGGATGAAAAATCCATCTGGAACCTTTAAATTCTTCAAAAATAGGCAGAAATTGTGCTTTTCTTGTGGAGATAAGGTGTAACATGCAGTTGGAACTTTATATTTTTCACCTTTCTGGATAAGGTGCAACTCCGGCCTTATATTCATTTCTTTCAAATCTAGCCGAGTTTTAATAGTGTCTTTGGTCTTTCCTTTAGCATTCATAATTGTCCCCAAAATATTATCACATATATTTTTCTCAATATGCATAACATCCAAATTATGTCGCAACAAAAGAGACTCCCAATATGGAAGGTCAAAAAAGATACTCTTCTTGTTCCAATTATCTTTTCGACTATCATGTGATATTTTGATTCTTTTCTTTGGTTCCTTTGTTAACTGCAACCCTTCAAGATCATGAATTTGATGAAGAATCTCAATACCAGAACGTTTTTTGGGTGGGAGCCTTTTCTCTTCTGTACCATCAAATGACTTTTTATCATTCCTCCATTTGTGATTAAGAGGAAGATAACGTCGATGACCCATAAAACATTGTTTCTTACAATTGGCCAATCTGATTGAGGAAGTATCTTTGTTGCAACATGGGCATGCCAATTTTCCTTTGGTACTCCATCCGGATAAATTTCCATATGCTGGAAAGTCATTGATGGTCCATAACAAAGAAGCACGTAGCTTAAAATTCTGTTTGGTTGATGCATCAAAGGTCTCAATACCAATATCCCATAACTCCTTCAATTCTTCTATTAAGGGTTGAAGATATATGTCAATTGCATCACCTGGACCATCTGGACCAGGAATAAGCATGGACATGATAAAGTTTTCTTGCTTCATACACAACCAAGGTGGTAAGTTATAAGGAATAAGTACCACCGGCCAAATGCTATATGAGGTTTTTGCATTCCGAAATGGTTGAAAACCATCACTCGCAAGTCCAAGTCGAACATTACGAGGCTCGGCTGCAAATGAAGGATGAAGTTCATCAAATGATTTCCATGCCATTGAATCAGCTGGGTGCCTCATTATTCCATCATCAACTCTTTCATCATGATGCCATGTCATTAGAGAAGATGTCTTTGAAGACATAAATAACCTTTGAAGCCTAGGCTTTAATGGAAAATAACGTAAAATCTTTGATGCTATCTTTTTACCCTTTTTGTTCTTTGCTTCCCCATTACGTTTATCGACTTTCCATCTGGATTCGCCACAAACTTTACAAGAATCAAGTAATTTATCCTCTTTCCAATATAACATGCAATCATTTCTACAAGCATCAATTCTTTCGTAGGAAAGCCCAAGATTCCGAATTACCTTCTTTGCCCCATAATATGTATTCGGCAAATCGGCTTCATCTGGCAACAACTCCTCTTTTAACATTTTTAACAACATTGTAAATGACTCATTACTCCAACGACCTATACTTTTTATGTGAAGCAACTTAATCAAAGTTGAAAGTTTTGAAATTTTTGAACCTTGATAAAGTGGCTTCTCAAAGTCTCCCAATAGGCTATAAAATTTTTTGGCTTCAACATTTGGTTCCTCTTCATGTGAATCATTACAATCAACATCTGCAGTGTGTCCATAATGATTAGGATAGAAATCTCTCAAAATTTCTCGTATTTCATCCTCATTTTCACAATTTTCTATTTCATTATCATGTCTATATTCACATTCTGATTCTGGCTCACCTAAGACTTCCCCATGATGATACCAAAAGGTATAATTTTTAATTATTCCATATACTTTCAAGTGTGTTCTGACTGTCTCACGGGTTCCTAATGTGGTATTACAACATTTGACACACGGACATCGTATTTCATACATTTCTCCAGTTCTTTGAAAAACATAATTCAAAAAATTTTCCACCCCGATAAAGTAGGCCTCATTAAGTTGATCATCAACAAGTTGCATCCATTGCTTACTCGGTGCCATAACCTTTGATTATATATAAGAGTTAGATGAATAATAATTTAGGATAACAAATTTACTAAGATGAACATTATTTTCTATTAAACATGTCAAATCGTAAAATGAACTAATAACATCTTTTTCTTTTAATTGAATATGCGTTGCTATATATAAAAAAACTCAAATATAATAACAAATGCAAAATCCTAAACCTACTAGATTCATCAAGAAAAACAACGACAAGACAATATTGATTTGTTGATTTATTAAATTCTTTCATATTAGATCTATTTATGACAATATGCTAAAACATTATTCATAATTTTATGTTTCAAGGCTACAATGAGCTATGAAAAACATTCCAACTCAATCAAAATAGTTAAGAACACTACACACTACGAGCTAAATTTAATGGATCTAAAGTTAAATTTTTCATCCACGTGAACTATTGACCTTTTTCATGTTTCACAAAGCTAAACTCATCAGCCACTTCTCCAACAATTTTTTTTTATCAAACTACATGAGGATCCAAGCAATTTCACTAAACATTTAGAATCTAATTGAAATCAAGAACCACAAAACAACAATGTCAAACAACCATGAATTTCCAAGTAGCTTAAGATTTCAAAAATGAACCACAAGTAGTAACTTTACAAACCATTATGCAGCCATAGTTTTAGTAGAAAATAACAATTCAAACAACATTTGAAACACCAAAAAAAAGGTAACTACTATGAAGTATATTATATGATGACACACATACTTTTAAAATTCTTGGGATAACTTAACTTTAATCCAATAAAAAATACACTAAATTGATCAAAAGTAAGTAGAAATAGAAGTCACTCAAACTAAATTTTATGAACTTCAACCAATAGAGTGTTGAGAGATATCAATCTCTCTCATAGTAATTAATAATACTACTACTTCTCAACAACTCTCTTAAAGTGCATTTTGCTCAAGGATTCTAGACTCAACTATTCAACTCATGAAATTTGTATAGATCACAAAATAACTTGATATTCATAATATTGGCTGAAAGCAAAGATTGACAGCTAGTTTCGAGTCAATGTTGTTCAAGAAATTGAAAAATCTTGAAAAAGAGAAAGTAGAATTAAACTAGAATGCTACTGAATATTTCAGATGCTTTAACAAAGGTCATTAACAATTTTGTTTCTTTCTCATCTAATCCTCAAGCTACTCATAGACAAATAAAAAAATTTCAGATGCTTTAATAAAGCTCATTAACAGTTTTGTTTCTTTCTCGTCTAATCTTTTTACTGTTAGATTATACTTGAAAATTGAATACAATGGTAATACAATAAAAAGAACCATTCAAAATCAAAGCATATAAACTGGATATTGAAATTAAAGACACTAATGGTAAAAATATTCAACTAATTCATCACCTAATAGAAAAAAAATTGCAATGCCAGCCTTACAAAAAATTCTTGGCAGCCCTAGAAATTATGGAACCCTAACAGAGAAAATCCTTAAATAAACTCTCAATTATCTCCTCCTTGACCCTCAACCCCCAACCTTACCTACAAAACTATCATTTTCCGTGCTAACAAAACAATGAGTATATATCCATAAGACCCCAATCACATAATATTAACTCATCAAAAAGAAAAATGGAAGATTATACCGAAAAAGAAGAAGAGGGAGATGAATCTAGAGGAATAAACTTACTTTAGATGTAGATACTAGATGAAACGTTTTTCTCCAAAAAAAATGCCTTCAAGCTTCAAAAATTAGGAAATTTTTATGCCAATAATGCCTTCAACTTTCAAGATTTAGGGAATTCAAGACTACTGCATAGAGCAAGAGAGAAAACACAGAAGATACTTCAGCGATTTTTCATATTGCTAGAGAGATACAACGATTTTGGGGCTTTAGGTTATTACTATAGAGATAGAAAAATTTAGAGCCTTTCACTTTTGGTTTCCGCTCTGCCTTGTAGTTTCCCGCTGAAAATTTTCATTCAGGGACCAGTACTTTTATTTTTAGAAAATAATTTAGTCAAATAGAGACTAGTAAATAATATAATCCTTATAAGTACATTTTAGGGACCATATTTATAACTTGTCACTATATTTTGGTCTTTAATAAGCCTTTTTGTTGTAGTGATTACTCCTTTTTTCATATGAAGTTTTCTAGCAATTTGCTTAAAAGGACTTAGAACATTATCTTGTGGTTGTGTGATCACCTTATTATGATATTTATCAATCATTTTATTTATTAAATCTAGAATTTCTTGGCCATGGATTTTTCCTTCAAGATCTTTAGTTATTAACTTACTCCAAAACTTCATATAAAAAGTTCGTTGTAAGCATGAAAATTCTTTAGAAGTATTATTAACTTCCACATTCCACTTCATAATCCATGGAATAGAGAACTCTATAAAAAAAAATACATAATTGACATCCCTTCAAAAAAAAAAAATTATCTTGTTCTAAGCTTATGAGCTTTGGGGATATATCTACCCATTCCAAAAATAATTGCTTATATTGGTCTGATAAGATTTTAATGGAAGGACCGTATGACATCCACCATCTACAAAACCAATTTGGAATTACTTGCGTAAAAACATTAGAACAAACTTTTATGAGCCATGAATGCTTTCAATTAGCATTCTCGTATAATAGAGCTTTATTGAAGCTATCAACGTAATCCCAGTAATTGTATTTTACTGCAATTTTCTGCTCTGGGTGGATATAATCCCTTTCTTTTAATGGAATCATTCCCCATTCTTCTGGAGAGAGAATTATTTTTATAATTATCTTAGAAAAGTTATAAACTCGTTTGGTATTAGCTGGGTAAATGTTGAAATTTTGTTGACCCTGTTGCTGAGAGTATCATCTCAAAATGCATCCTTCATTTGTATGCAGTTGTAGTATAACAAACTGTATCCAAATACCTATTCATTAACTGCCATGGATTATCTTTCCATTTTAGGTCATGGTTTTCCAACAGAAGTATAACTTCTTTTTTTTCATTCATATCATAAACTTCCGTGTTTTCTTCATCCACTAATATGGTGGAATAAGTAGGAGGATTATCATCTTTATTTTGCTTGGATTTGATAAAATCCATAAATTCTTTGTACATTGGATGGTTTATATTAAAACCTTCTGTAGATGTCGACGAGCTGGAAGCTGCGACCAATTGCTTATTACTCAATTGAGTGAGGATATGACCTCCTCTTCCTCGACCTCCTTTTCCCCTTGTAGGGGGCCATGATGGTCTCATGCCTGAAAAAAAGACATTTATGATCAGTCTAAATATTCTCTGGTGAGAAAATCCAGAAGACTATTATCTTCTCCTTTTTTGTAAATAATTTCAAAATCAAAAGGTGCTAATAAAGCTTGCTATCTACCAAACATTTGTTTAGAAACATCATGTTTACAATCTTTATTAAACATAAACCTAGCTGCTTGACAATCAGTTTTAATTATAAACTTTTGATTATAAAGATCACCTTGGAATTTTAAAACACTTTTTACAATAGCTAAGATTTATTTAGGTACCGTGGCATAATTCTTCTGAGATGGATTCCATTTCCCAGAATAAAATTGAACAATGTAATGGCGTTTATTATTAGGACAATATTGAGTAAGGACACCTCCAAATCCTATATCTGAGGCATCTGTCTCAATCGTCTTTTCCCTATTTGGTTTGCCAAAGTGAGGCATGGAAGGTTTTTAACCTTAGCCTTTATCCTTTTAACAACTTCAGTATGATTAGCTGACCAAACTTTTGGATTTTTCTTAAGCCTATCATATAAAATAGTTGTATCAAGAGCTAAGTCCTTTATAAAAGGTGCTACATAGTTGAGACTACCAAGAAATCTCTGCAATTGAGTCTTATTAGTAATTTCATCAGGAAATTTATAAGCAAATTCAATACTCCTATTGATAGGACTAATATTACCTTTCTAAATATTATGGCCTATAAATCTAACTTTAGTTTGAAATAAAGCCATCTTTGGAGCAGATATAACCAAACCATTTTGAATAATAATTTTCTTGAATAAATCAAGATGTTTAAAATGAGTTTCTGTATGTTTTGAAAACACAAGAATATCATCTATATAAACAATGATAAGATTACTATAAGGTATAAAGATATCATTCTTAATTGTTTGAAATTTAGATGGGCATGACGTTCCATTCAAATTGACCCATAGGGACATTGAAAGCAGATTTAAATCTGTCAGACTCACTTATTTGAATCTGCCAATAACCTGATTTCAAATCAAATTTAGAAATTATAATTGCATCATAAACTCTATCTAATAAATTCTTTTTATTAGGGATGGAGTACCTAATCCATCTTAATGCTTTATTTAAAGGTTTATAATTTATAACCAACCTGGGGGCACCTCTTTCTTGTTTAGCATGTTTATTAACATAAAAAGCTGTACAGGACCATGGAGACTTAGAATGCCTTATAAGGCCTTTCTGCAGTAGAGATTCAATCTCTTTTTTACATAATTCCAAATATTCAGAATTCATTTGGCAGGGCCTATCTTTAGTAGGAATATTATCCTCATTAAAACCATCTTCTTATGAAAGACTAACAACATGTTTTGTTCTGTTCCAAAAAGCATTAGGATGATCTCCACAAATTTCAAGAGAAAACTGATTTTTTAAAATGGCAATTTTATCCTGTAATGTAGAATTTTGTAAAATAGTATCAATTTCAATGCTATTAATTTCCCCTTTAAGAAAATTCATTTGATTATTTTTTAAAATCATTTTTGAAGTTAATTTATTAAGCATCCTAGTAAAAGGTTTAGTGATAAACTCTAGTATAAAAGGTTTATTATTCCACGTACCTATAATTTTTTCATTATCCCAACAAGTAAGAGGGAAAATATCATTTATGAAAGGAACTCCCAAAATAATTTGGTTAATAATATCTTTAACTAAAACAAAGCTGTGAGGAATACAATTTTTCCCTTTACAAATAAAAGCTTTTGGTAATTTAAACTCAATATTCATTTTACTATCATTTGCGGATTTTAGATTATGAGTAGTTTTATGAAAATATCTTGAAGGAATAAGTCCTTGTATACAATTTAAATCAGCAGCACTATCAATAAGGGCAATAAATTCTTTTTTATAATTATAGTCTATAAGGAGAGTAATTTTTGTATAAAATTTTTGAGAATTAAAGGCCTTTAAACTTTGTAAAACATCTCCTTTATTATTACCAAAATTTAAATTTTTAAGAAAATCTAAATTATTAGTTTCTCCTTCATCTGAAGAGGTTGAGTTATTAGTCAGATTTTGTCTAATCTCAAAGCTATCTAGCCTTGTTTCAATAATAACATTCTTTTCTTCAAGTTGTCTAATATCATCCTTGAGATTATTAATCTCTTCTTTTAAATCATTAATAGTAGTAGGAAAACTTATAAGTTTCCTTTTTTCCAACAAAAGATTTTTAATTTCTTCCATGATATATGCACCTTCTTTAGTTGGTATCTCCTTTGGAATATAATCCTTTGAGGTAGATGGTTTATTACTAATTTTATCAATAATTTCAGCTCTTATCTCAAGATCCTTAATTGTTTGTAAGAGCTCTATGACTTTGTCATTATCAATGACATTGATACTTAATTATTTAAACTGACAGTAGATCTTATAAAGATCATCGTCCTATCCATCCTTTTCACATTCCAACCCTTGTTGACAAGGTAGACATTCATCTTCTGAAGACATATAATCTTCTTGGTGGATTGCCTTTAAATCTTCACTTGTAGATGATTCTCCTTGGGTACTATACTCAAAATCTAATTTTCCTGAATCAAAGTTGAGCATAATCTTATATAAAGAATTAATCTTTAATATTATCATCAATATCAAGGTTTCTGATTTTTTCCCTGACTCTGCAATCTTTTGCATGGTGGTCATATCTTCCACATTTGTGGCAAGTATCTGACTTATCATATCGACGTTTAGATTTATAAAATCTATGATCACTTTTCTTTCATTCTTTCTTCTTTTTTTTCTTTCTACTTTTTTCCTTTTCCATTCTTTATAATCCTTTTTGGAAGATATATTTTTGAAAGAATGCTTCTCTTTCTACTTCTCTTTCCTATCCTTAGAAACAGGTTTGGGAATATCTAGAGCAAATTGCTCACAGAATTCTCCCACCTGTTGTCTTTCATTAAGACAATGGCTTTTGATCTGTTGATTCAGCTTTATTTCATTATATAAAGCCAAAACTTCTTGCACACAAGCACAAATCACTTTCCCATAAGTATAATTCTCATAATTAATGCTAGGACTATCACCTCTAAGGACCTTCCTTACTCTTTCAGCAAAGAGAGATGGCAATCCATCAATAAATTTGGATTTCCAATGAGTGCTATTACACTCTGGCAGTTCCATAACCCTGCAAAGGAAAACATCTTTGTAGAATCTAAAAGATGTAAGAGTCTTACACCTCAGATTCTATAGTAAAGTCCTGATGGTTTCCCTATTATCTGACCATCTTCCTGAAAAATGTTCTATAATATTCAAAACCAGAGTATAAACTGAATTTTTAACTTCTCCTTCACCTTCTTGTTTTACAGCCTGAAGGATCTTATTTCTTTGTTCTTGGTTGAGATAATTATCCCACCATCCTTTCAACTGGCATGTAAACCCTGCAGTTATCATTTCTGCAATAGTCTTATCACTATTTTTATTAGTCTTACAGATGGTACTGTACATCAATATCCTATGCATAGACATAAATCTGTCTATCTATATAATCATCTATGTTCCATTCATAGATTTCTTTTCCATTATAACTATTTGCTATAATATATTTATGTTCTTCCATTAGAACATCCTAAGGAGTTGGCCTAGGATAGTAGAACATCCTTTCGACAAGTTTTCTGGCATATTTTTCTGAGATTTTATTAATCTGATCAGAAAACTCATTGTTCCCACTACTTTCCCCTTCTGAAAGATTATTAATCTTTAAGGGTTTAAGGTTATTACCTTTGAAAGCTTTTTCTGGGAAATTTTCTAAATCAGAAAAATCCTTTAACTTGGAGTCTTCATTTTCTGGGGGAGTTTGAATGCTAGGTTGACCAACTTTACCCTTACCTTTCTTATCAATACTCATTTGAGATAACAATTTATCAACTTTATCATGCAAAGACACTATATGATCACCTAACATGCTCATATAAATATTTGTATAATTATGCTGCTTTATCATCAAATTAATATATTGAGAAGGTAACTAAAGCAGTATCATTTTCAAATAATTTTGAAAAAGCATTAAAATGAACAATCTTATCGTCCTTATTAATTTGGAAAGATTGTAATGGCGGAAATACTCATCTCGTAATTCTCCATTACTTAGGGTAAAATCTTTTTCTAACATAGAAATTTAGTTATAAACATGCTTACACATAAACCATGGAACAAATGCAATTAAAACATTTTCCCTGATTCAATAAGATCTTTATAAAATTCTTCTTGAAATTGAAATTGCTCTTCTTTATTAAAATTTTTGAAAAACCATTTTCTAAAAGGTTTCCATCTGGATTTTTGAAATTCCTTAGCAATCTTTGCTCTTGCCTAGGAATCAGGACTAAAATCAATAGGTTAGACAGTCATCAAAAAACAAATCTATGTAGTTAACCCATCTGGAAAATTCATTTCAGATTCAGTTATGTCTAAATTTGAGCTAGGTCTAGCGATATTACCTTTATCAATTTTTATATTATCACATCTATAATTTTCTCTAATTTGAGAAGTAGAAGTCTAGATGGTACCTGCACAATATAATCCGGGGGAGAAATATATGAAGAATTAGATCTAGTAATTTAGAAAATATGATTTGTAAAATATAGAAATATAGGATCACCAATTTCTACATCCAGATTTTATTAATATGATTAGAAAACTCATTGTTCCCACTACTTTCCCCTTCTGAAAGATTATTAATCTTTAAGGGTTTAAGGTTATTACCTTTGAAAGCTTTTTCTAGGAAATTTTCTAAATTAGAAAAATCCTTTATCTTGAAGTCTTCAATTTCTGGGGGAGGTTGAATGCTAGGTTGAGCAACTTTACCCTTACCTTTCTTATCAATACTCATTTGAGCTAACAGTTTATCAACTTTATCATGCAAAGACATTATATGATCACCTAATATGCTCATATAAATATTTGTATGATTATGCTGTTTTATCATCAAATTAATGTGCTGAGAGGTAAACTAAAGCAGTATCATTTTCAAATAATTTTGAAAAAGCATTAAAATGAACAATCATATTGTCCTTATTAATTTGGAAAGATTATAATGGCGGAAATACTGATCTCGTGATTTCTCCATTACTTAAGGTAAAATATTTTTCTAACATAGTAATGTAGTTATAAACATGCTTACACATAAACCATGGAACAAATGCAATTAAAACATTTTTCCTTGATTCAATAAGATTTTTATAAAATTCTTCTTGAAATTGAAATTGTTCTTCTTTATTAAAATTTTTGAAAAACCATTTTCTAAAAGATTTCCATCTGGATTTTTGAAATTCCTTAGAAATCTTTGCTCTTGCTTGGGAACCAGGACTAAAATCAATATATTAGTCAGTCATCAAAAAACAAATTTATGTAGTTAACCCATTTGGAAAATTCATTTCAGATTCAGTTATGTCTAAATCTAAGTTACGTCTAGCAATACTATCTTTATCAATTTTTATATTATTACATCTATAATTTTCTCTAATTTGAGAAGTGGAAGATCTAGATGGTACCTGCACAATATAATCCAGGGGAGAAATATATGAAGAATTAGATCTAGTAATTTAGAAATTATGATTTGTAAAATATAGAAATATAGGATCGCCAATTTCTATATCCAGATTTTATTAATCTGATCAGAAAACTCGTTGTTCCCACTACTTTCCCCTTCTGAAAGATTATTAATCTTTAAGGGTTTAAGGTTATTACCTTTGAAAGCTTTTTCTAGGAAATTTTCTAAATTAGAAAAATCCTTTAACTTGAAGTCTTCAATTTCTGGGGGAGGTTGAATGCTAGGTTGAGCAACTTTACCCTTACCTTTCTCATCAATACTCATTTGAGATAACAGTTTATCAACTTTATCATGCAAAGACACTATATGATCACCTAACATGCTCATATAAATATTTGTATAATTATGCTGTTTTATCATCAAATTAATATGATGAGAGGTAACTAAAGTAGTATCATTTTCAAATAATTTTGAAAAAACATTAAAACAAACAATCTTATCGTCCTTATTAATTTGGAAAGATTGTAATGGCGGAAATATCGATCATGTAATTTCTCCATTACTTAAGGTAAAATATTTTTCTAACATAGAAATGTAGTTATAAACATGCTTACGCATAAACCATGAAACAAATGCAGTTAAAACATTTTTCCCTGATTCAATACGATCTTTATAAAATTCTTCTTGAAATTGAAATTGTTCTTCTTTATTAAAATTTTTGAAAAACCATTTTCTAAATGGTTTCCATCTGGAAATTTGAAATTCCTTAGAAATCTTTGCTCTTGCCTGGGAACCAGGACTAAAATCAATAGGTTAGTCAGTCATCAAAAAACAAATCTATGTAGTTAACCCATCTGGGAAATTCATTGCAGATTCAGTTATGTCTAAATCTGAGCTAGGTCTAGCAATGTTATCTTTATCAATTTTTATATTATCACATCTATAATTTTCTCTAATTTGAGAAGTAGAAGCTCTAGATGGTACCTGCACAATATAATTCAGGGGAGAAATATATGAAGGATTAGATCTAGTAATTCTAGAAGACATGTTACAACTTTTAATTCTATTATTATGATCAGAAAATTTAATTTTAACAGTTCCATCATTCAACTGTTCTATTTCTGAAATTTCTTCATTAATATTATTTTTAGGAGGAGTAGCTCCCTCAATAACCCATTCTTGTGGTAAATCAATTTCTTCCCACTTAATTGGTCTTCGAGTAACTACTCTGGATTTTCCAAAATTATTTTCTATTAAAATAGTCTCATTTTTATAATCAATAACTTTACACATAGGATTCAAAGTATGCAATAATTTATAATAAATTCTATAATAGATATACACTACTTCAGTGCCACGCATATAATCATAACCATGAAGTTTAATATTTAGCATCAGAGAAATTAATGAATTCTCATCTTGCAAAGAAATCAGCAGATTAGGATAAACATTAAAATAAATTGGTCCACAAGCTAGACTAGTTTGAATAGTCCCTATTATAGACTTCTTCCAATTATGATTTCTACCATCACGTAAAGCTGCTATAAAACTTTCAGGTAGTCCACGCAAAGTAAGGGGCTTAAACGCCACCTGAACCAAGCCAATATGCATAAATCCATAAATATCCCTATAAGGGGCAAGATCAGTTTCAGGTATAAGTCTAAAAGTCTGATGATCATTATCAATAGTAGTAGTTTCTTCAGTGGTTTTAACCACTTGTTTTAAACCAAGTTTTTCAAAAGTTCCCATCTGATCGTATAGCCTATTGTAAGGATCTTTTACAAATTCAAATAATTTTAGCATGATAATTAAGAATCCATATCCGGGTCTGCCCTTAGGGTAATCCAATGGTCTCTACCGGGTCCGCCCACAACACAGGGTAATCCAACGGATACATCCGGGTCCGTCCTTTTCAGGGTAATCCAACGGATTAAACTCATCTTTTATTAACATGCCATAAATTACTCAAATTAGACCTTAATTTTAGCCGTTTAAACCATCTTTTATAGTTACAATTCCATTTAATTATAATAATCTAGTATGATATAGATCAACACAATAATTTATCATGTCATCAGGCTAAGTATCAATAGAAGAAAAAATAAATACAATAATAGTACCTGAAGACGAACTTCAAAATTCCTCAAACCTAATTGCAAACTTTTATTCAAACTTAGAATACATTACAAGAGAGTATTTTAGAGAGAGAAAGAGAGGGGGTTCTAAAACCTGCCTCTAAACCAAAACTTAAGCCTCCTTATATAAAGGTCCAAAAGGGTAGAAATGTAGAATTACAATGGCCCACACACTCTTTACATTGGCCAATAATAAAAAGATAAGACTGACAAGCTGATGTGGTCTTCACATTTATTTCACGTGGCTGACATTACTTTTGGTCGCCACTATCTTTCTTTATTAAAGATAAAACTTTATTAAAGTTTGTTGTCCTTTTATGAATTTGTCTTCTTTACATCTTTTCCTTGCCTTTGCATGTGGCTTTGTCGGAGGATTCCTCCACTTGCTCTTGGAATCTCATGGAAAGAGCATCAATATCAATTTCTTCTTCTTCCCTCTGGCCTTCTCCTCCTAAACATACTTCATCATCTTGATTTGTATGACTAGTTGAAGTCATTGAAATATCATCGCCAGTTTCTATATCCAGATTTTTCATTAAATCTTTCTTTGTTTCTTCCATATATAAAGCAATAATTTCTGTTTTAGATATTACTCCTTTCTTCATCTGAAGTTTTCTTGCAATTTTCTTAAAAGGACTTAGAACATTATCTTGTGGTTGTGTGATCACTTGATTATAATATTTATCAATCATTTTGTTTATTAAATCTAGAATTTCTTGGCCATGGATTTTTCCTTCAAAATCTTTAGTTATTAACTTACTCCAAAACTTTGTATAAAAGTTCAATGTAAGCATGAAAATCCTTCAGAAGTATTATTAACTTCCACATTCCACTTCATAATCCATGGAATAGAGAACTCTATAAAACAATACATAATTGACATCCCTTGAAAAAAAAATATTATCTTGTTCTAAGCTTATGAGCTTTGGGGATATATCTACCCATTCCAAATATAATTGCTTATATTGGTCTGGTAAGATTTTAATGGAAGGACCGTATGACATCCACCATCTACAAAACCAATTTGGAATTACCTGCGTAAAAATATTAGAACAAATTTTTATGAACCATAAATGTTTTCTATTAGCATTCTCGTATAATAGAGCTTTATTAAAGCTATCAACGTAATCCTAGTAATTGTATTTTACTGCAATTTTTTGCTTTGGGTGGATATAATCCCTTTCTTTTAATGGACTCATTCCCCATTCTTATGGAGAGAGAATTCTTTTTATAATTATCTTAGAAAAGTTATAAACTCGTTTGGTATTAGCAGGGTAAAAATGTTGAAAATCTGCCCTATTGCTGAGAGTATCATTTCATAATGCATCCTGTATTTGTATGCAATTGTAGTATAACAAATTGTATCAAATACCTATTCATTAACTACCATGGATCATCTTTCCATTTTAGGTCATGGTTTTCCAACAAAAGTATAACTTCTTTTTTGTCATTCATATCATAAACTTCCGTGTTTTCTTCATCCACTAATATGGTGGAATAAGTAGGAGGATTATCATCTTTATTTTGCTTGGATTTCATAAAATCCATAAATTCTTTGTACATTGGATGGTTTATATTAAAACCTTTTGTAGATGTCGACGAGCTGGAAGCTGCAACCAATTGCTTATTACTCAATTGAGTGAGTATATGACCTCCTCTTCCTCTATTTCCTCGACCTCTTTTTCCCTTTGTAGGGGGCCATGACGGTCTCATGACCGAAAAAAAAGATATTTATGATCAGTCTAACTATTCTCTGGTGAGAAAATCTGGAAAACTATTATCTTCTCCTTTTTTGTAAATAATTTCAAAATCAAAAGGTGCTAATAAAGCTTGCCATCTAGCAAACATTTGTTTAGAAACATCATGTTTACAATCTTTATTAAATATAAACCTAACTGCTTGACAATCAGTTTTAATTATAAACTTCTGATTATAAAGATCACCTTGGAATTTTAAAACACTTTTTACAATAGCTAAGATTTATTTAGGTACCGTGGCATAATTCTTCTGAGATGGATTCCATTTCCCAGAATAAAATTGAACAATCTAATGGCGTTTATTATCAAGAAAATACTGAGTAAGGACACCTCCAAATCCTATATCTGAGGCATCTATCTCAACCGTCTTTTCCCAATTTGGTTTGCCAAAGTGAGGCATGGAAGGTTTTTAGCCTTAGCCTTTATCCTTTTAACAACTTCAGTATGATCAGCTGACCAGGCTTTTGGATTTTTCTTAAGCCTATCATATAAAATAGTTGTATCAAGAGCTAAGTCATTTATAAAAGGTGCTACATAGTTGAGACTACCAAGAAACCTCTGCAATTAAGTCTTATTAGTAATTTCATCAGGAAATTTAGAAGCAAATTCAATACTCCTATTGATAGGACTAATATTACCTTTCTCAATATTATGGCCTAGAAATCTAACTTTAGTTTAAAATAAAGCCATCTTTGGAGCAGATATAACCAAACCATTTTGAATAATAATTTTCTTGAATAAATCAAGATGTTTAAAATGAGTTTCTATATTTTTTGAAAACACAAGAATATCATCTATATAAACAACGATAAAATTACTATAAGGTATAAAGATATCATTCTTAATTTTTTGTAATTTAGATGGAGCGTTCTTCAATCCAAAAGGCATGACGCTCCCTTCAAATTGACCCATAAGGACATTGAAAGCAGATTTAAACCTGTCAGACTCACTTATTTGAATCTGCCAATAACCTGATTTCAAATCAAATTTAGAAAATAATTTCTGATCAGATTGATAAAATCGCAGAAAAATATGCCAGAAAACCTGTCCAAAGGATGTTCTACTATCCTAGGCCAACTCCTCAGGATGTTCTAATGGAAGAACATGAATATATTGTAACAAATAGTTATAATGGAAAAGAAATCTATGAATGGAACATAGATGGTTATACAGATAGACAGATTTATACAACTATGCATAGGATATTGATGTATAGTACTATCTGTAAGACTAATAAAAATAGTGATAAGACTATTGCAGAAATGATAACTGCAGGGTTTACAGGCCAGTTGAAAGGATGGTGGGATAATTATCTCAACCAAGAACAAAGAAATAAGATTCTTTAGGCTGTAAAACAAGAAGGTGAAGGAGAAGTTCAAAATTCTGTTTATACACTGGTTTTGAATATTCTAGAACATTAGGAAGATGGTTAGATAATAGTGAAACCATGAGGACTTTACTCCAGAATCTGAGGTGTAAGACTCTTACGTCTTTTAGATTCTATAAAGATGTTTTCCTTTGCACGGTTATGGAACTGCCAGAGTGTAAAAGCACTCATTGGAAATCCAAATTTATTGATGGATTGTCATCTCTCTTTGCTGAAAGATTAAGGAAGGGCCTTAGAGGTGATAGTCCTAGCATTAATTATGAGAATTATACTTATGGGAAATTGATAAGTGCTTGTGTCCAGGAAGGTTTGGGTAACCCAAAGACTTTCATTGTATCCGAGTCCGCCCTAAGGTAATCCAACGTCTTCTACCGGGTCCTCCCACAACACAGGGTAATCCAACGGATACATCTAGGTCCGCCCTTTTTACAGGGTAATCCAACAGATCAACGTAATAGTCTTTTAGTAATATGCTTAAAATTCCTTGAATTAGACCTTAATTTCAGATGTTTAAACCATCTTTTATAGTTACAACTCCATTTAATTATAATAATCTAGTATGATATAGCTCAACACAAAAATCTAGCCTGTCATTAGGCTAAATCTAAGAAGAAATAAAGGAAAATGAAAAGCAGTGCCTTTAAATGAACTTCATAATCAACAATATCCAAACCAAATTGCAAATTTTTATTTCCACACTAGAAATTTTACGAAAAAGAAATATTACAAGAAAGCTTATAAAGAGAGCTTATAGAGAGAGAGAGGGATTTTTAAAAACCTGCCTCTTTACTACAATTTCTGCCTCTTTATATAGAGATCTGAAAGGATAAAAATGTAAAATTACAATGGCCCACACTTTTTACATTGGCCAATAACAAAACGATAAGACCGACAAAATAATGTGGTCTTCATATTTATTTCACGTGGCCTACTTAACTTTTGATGGTCACTATCTTTCTTTATGAAAGATAAAATATACCCACTCTATCTTTCTCTATGAAAGATAAAATATACCCACATTCACTATCTTTCTTTATTAAAGATACCCACTTTATTAAAGTTTTTTTTTCTCTTATTATTTTTGTCTCTTATCAACTTGCCTACACCTTCACATCTTTTCTTTCCCCTTGCATGTGCTCTTGTCAAAGGATTCCTCCACTTGCTCTTGGAATTTCATGAAAAGAGTATCAATATCAATTTTTTCTATGCTGTTGTCACTTTGGGTTTCACCTGCTAAACATGCTTCATCATCTTGATTTGTATGACTAGCATATGTCATGGAAATATCATCTCCAATTTTGATATCAAGATTTTTCATTACATCTTTCTTTGCTTCTTCCATATATAAAGCTATGATTTCTGATTTGGATTCTGTGCCCTTCTTCATTTGAATTTTCCGAGCAATTTGCTTGCAAGGACTAAGACTATTATCTTGTGGTTGTGAAATTTCCTGCATATGATATTTATCAATTGTTTGATTTATTAAATCCAAAATCTCTTGGCCATGGATTTTACCTTCAGATCTTTAGTTATTAACTTACTCCAAAACTTCGTATAAAATGTTCTTTGTAAACAGAGAAATCCCTCAAAGGTAGTATTAACCTCTACATTCCACCTCATAATATATGGAATAGAGAATTCTATAAAAAAGAACATTATGGACATTCCTTCGAAAAAGATATTATATTTTTCCATGCTCATGAGCTTAGGGGATATGTCCAACCATTCTAAATATAATTTCTTATATTGTTCTGGCAAAATATTTATTGATGGTCCATATGACATCCAGCATTTGCAGAACTAGTTAGGGATATTTTGTGTATAAACATTTGAACAAATCTATATGAACCATGAATGTTTTTTATTAGTATTCTCATATAATAAAGTTTTACTAAAGTTGTCAACATAGTCCCAGTAATTATATTTTACTGCAACCTTCTGTTCCAGATGGATATAATCATTTTCCTTTAGAGGACTCATTCCCCATTCTTTTGGAGAAAGAATTCTCTTTATAATAATTTTTAAAAAGTTATAAACTTTCTTTGTGTTAGCAGGGTAGAAATGCTGAAATTCTGCTGACCCTGTTGATGAGAGTATCATCTTATAACGCATCCTGTATTTATACGCAGTCGCAGTATAACAGAGTATAACAGACTGTATCTAAATACCTTGTCATAAGCTGCCAAAGATCATTCTTCCATTTTAAATCATTATTTTCCCAAAGAAGCATAACTTCTTTTCTCTCATTCATATTAAAAAACTTTTGTGTTTTCTTCATCCACTAATATGGTGGAAAAGGTTGGAGGAGTATTATCCTGATTTTACTTGGATTTCATGAAATCCATAAAATCTTTATACATAGGATGATTTATATTAAAACCTCCTTCACTTGTCTAAGCACTAGATGTTGCGATCAATTGCTTTTTCCCAAGTTGAGCGAGGATATGACCTCCTCTTCCTCGATTTCCTCTTCCTCCACCCCGTGTGTGTAGGGGGGGGGGCATGATGGCCTCATGCTTGAAAACAAAGACATTTATGATCAGTCTAAATATTCTATAGTGAGAAAATCAGGAAGACTATTATCTTCACCTTTTTTATAAATTATCTCAAAGTCAAATGGTGCTAATAAAGCTTGTCATCTAGCAAACATTTGTTTAGAAACATCATGTTTACAATCTTTATTAAACATGAACTTAGCAGCTTGACAATCAGTCTTCACTATAAACTTCTAATTATAAAGATCTCCTTGAAATTTTAAAACACTTTTCACAATAGCTAGAATTTCTTTAGCTATAGTGGCATAATTTTTCTGAGATGGATTCCATGTCTCAAAGTAAAATTGAAAAATATGGTGACGTTTATTATCTAGGCAATATTGTGTAAGAACACCACCAAATTCAATATCTGAGGCATCAGTCTCCACAGTTTTTTTTCAATTTGGGTTTGCCAAAGTGAGACATGGAAGGTTTTTAACCTTAGCCTTAATCCGTTTAACGGCTTCAGTATGATTATTAGACCAAGCTTTAGGATTCTTCTTTAACCTGTCATATAAAATGGTTGTATCTATTGCCAAATCTTTTATAAAAGGTGCTACATAATTGAAACTATCAAGAAATCTCTGCAATTGAGTCTTATTAGTAATTTCATCAGGAAATTTAGAAGCAAATTCAATACTTCTATTAATAGGACTAATATTTCCTTTTTCAATGTTATGACCCAAAAATGTCACTTTAGTTTGAAATAAAGCCATTTTTGGTGCAAATATAACTAAACCATTTTGTGTAATAATTTTCTTGAATAATTCAAGATGTTTAAAATGAGTTTCTATTGTTTTTGAAAATACAAGAATATCATCTATATATACAATAATAAAATTACTATAAGGTATAAAAATATCATTCATAATTTTTTGAAATTCTGATGGAGCATTTTTTAAACCAAAAGGCATAACGTTCCATTCAAATTAACCCATGGGGACATTAAAGCGGTTTTAAACCTGTCAAATTCACTTATTTGAATCTGCCAATAACCTAATTTTAAATCAAATTTAGAAAATATAATTGCATCATAAACTCTATCTAATAAATCTTTTTTATTAGGGATTGGATACCTGATCCATCTAAGAGCCTTATTAAGAGGTTTATAATTTATCACCAACCTGGGGCACCTGTTTCCTGTTTAGCATGCTTATTAACATAGGATGTTGTACAGGACCATGGAGATTTTGAATGCCTTATAAGGCCTTTCTGCAGAAGCGATTCAATTTCTATTTTACATAATTCCAAATATTCGGAATTCATTTGGCATGGCCTTGCTTTAGTAGGAATATTATCTTCATTAAAATCATCCTCATAAGGGAGACTAACAACATGCTTTTTCCTGTTCCAAAAAGCATTAGGATGGTCTCCACAAATATCAAGAGAATTTATTTTTCAAAATAGCAATTTTTTTCTGTAATTTAGGATTTTGCAAAATAGTATCAACTTCAATGCTATTAATTTCTCCTTTTAGAAAACTCATTTGATTTTGCTTCAACATCATTTTTGAAGTCAATTCATTAAGCATTCTAGTAAAAGGTTTAGTAATAAATTCTAAAATAAAAGGTTTATTATTCCAAGTACCTATAATTTTTTTACTGTCCCAATGAGTAAGAGGGAAAATATCATATATAAAGGGGACTCCCAAAATAATTTGGTTAGTAATATCTTTAACTAAAACAAAGCTTTGAGGAATACAATATTTTCCTTTACAAATAAAAGCTTTCGGTAGTTTAAACTCAATATTTATTTTACTACCATTTGCAAATCTTAAACTATGAGTAGTTTTATGAAAATATCTTGAAGGAATCAGTCCTTCTTGAATACAATTTAAATCAATTGCACTATCAATAAGAGCAATAAATTCTTTTTTTATAATTATAATCAATCAAAGGAGTAATTTTTGTATAAAACTTTTGGGAAGTAAAAGCCTTTAAATATTTTTAAAAAATCAGCTTTGTTATTACCAAAGTTTAAATTTGTAAGAAAATCTAAATTATTAGTTTCTCCTTCATCCGAAGAAGAAGATACCGAGTTATTATTCAAATTCCTTCGAATTTCCAAGCTATCAAGATGAGTTTCTATAATAACATTCTTTTCTTTAAGATATCGAATATCATCCTTGAGATTATTAATCTCTTCTTTCAAATCATTTATAGTAGTAGGAGTGCTTACAAGTTTCCTCCTTTCTAATAGAAGTTTATTTACTTCTGCCATGGTATATGAACCTTCCTTAGTAGGTATCTCTTCTGGAATATGATCCTTATAGGTAGATGCTGTTTTACTAATCTTATCAATGATTTGAGCCCTTATCTCAAGATCCTTAATCGTCTGTAGAAGCTCTATAACTTTGTCATTATCAATGACATTTAAACTCAACTTTTTAAATTGAGAATAGATCTTATAAAGATCATCTTCTTCCTCTCCACTTTTGATACATTCTAACCCTTGTTGGCAAGGTAGACAATCATCTTCTGAGGTCATATAATCCTCTTGATGGAGAGCTTTAAAATCTTCACTTGTTGAAGAAGATTTATCATAACTGCTATAATCCGAATCTGATTTTCCTGAATCAGAGTTAAGCATAATCTTATATAAGGAATCTTTAATACTATCATCAATGTCAAGGTTTCTTATTTTTTCCCTGACTCTGCAATCTTTTGCATAATGGTCATACCTTCCACATTTGTGAAAAGTATCCGACTTATCATAGTGACGTCTAGATTTATAAAATCTATTGTCACTTCTTCTATCGTTCTTCCTTCTTTCTTTCCTCTCTATTCTTTTTCTCTTCCATTCTTTATAATCTTTCTTGGAAGATCTATTTTTGCAAGAATGCTTCTCTTTCCTATCCTTAGAAGCATATTTGGGTATATCCAATGCAAATTGTTCACATAATTCTCCTAATTGTTGTCTTTCATTAAGACGTGTCTCTTAATTTGTTGGTTTAGCTTAATTTCATTACATAAAGTCAAACCTTCTTGCACACAAGCACTTATCAATTTTCTATAAGTATAATTCTCATAATTAATACTAGGACCATCTCCTCTAAGGACTTTTCTTTCTCTTTCAGTAAAAAGAGCTGGCAATCCATCAATGAATTTGGATTTCCAATGAGTGCTATTACACTCTGGCAACTCCATAACCCTACAAAGAAAAACATCTTTATAAAACCTAAAAGATGTCAAAGTTTTACACCTTAGATTTTGGACCAAAGCCCTGATGGTTTCACTATTATTGACCATCTTCCTGAGAAATATTCTATAATATTCAAAACTAGTGTATAAACTGAATTTTGAACTTCTCCTTGATCTTCTTGTTTTATAGCCTGAAGGATCTTATCTCTTTGTTCTTGATTGAGATAATATTCCCACCATCCTTTCAACTGGCCTGTAAATTCTGTTGTTATCATTTCTGCAATAGTCTGATCACTATTTTTATTAGTTTTACAGATAGTACTATACATCAACATCATGTGCATGGTTGTATAAATCTGTCTATTTGTATAACCATCTATGTTCCACTCATATATTTATTTTCCATTATAACCATTAGTTACAATATATTCAAGTTCTTCCATTAGAATATCTTGAGGAGTTGGTCTAGGATAGTAGAACATCCTTTGGACAGATTTTCTAACATACTTTTTCGAGATTTTATTAGTGTTATCAGAAAATTCCATATGGTTATTACCACTATTTTCCTCTTCTGAAAGATTATTAATCTTTAGAGGCTTAAGGTTATTACCTTCGAAAGTCTTCTCTAGGAAATTTTCTAAATCAGAAAAATCCTTTAATTTGAAATCTTCAATTTCTGGGGGTGGTGGGGGGGGGTGGTGGGGGGGTTGAATGCTAGGCTGGGCAATTGTACCCTTACCCTACTTATCAATACTCATTTGAGATAAAAGTTTATCAACTTTATCATGCAGAGATACTATATGACCACCTAGCATGCTCATATAAATATTTGTATAATTATGTTGTTTTATCATCAAATTAATATGTTGACTAGTAACTAAGGCAGTATCATTTTCAAATAATTTTGAAAAAGCATTAAAATGAACAATCTTATCATTTTTATTAATTTGAAAGGATTGTAATGGCGAAAATACTGATTTCGTAATTTCTTCATTACTTAAGGTAAAATCTTTTTCTAACATAGAAATGTAGTTATAAACATGTGTACACATAAACTGTGGAACAGATGCAATCAAAACATTGTTTCCTAATTCAATAAGATCTTTATAAAATTCTTCTTGAAATTGAAATTGTTCTTCTTTATTAAAGTTTTTGAAAAACCATTTTCTAAAAGGTTTCCATCTGGATTTTTGAAATTCTTTAGCAATCTTTGATCTTGCCTGGGAACCAAGGCTAAAATCAATAGGTTTGTCAGTTATCATAAAACAAATCTATGTAGTTAACCCATCTGGGAATTTCATTTCAGATTCAGTTATGTCTAAATCTTAACTAGGTCTAGCAATGTTATCTTTATTAATTTTTATATTATCGCATGTATAACTTTCTCTAATTTGAGAAGTAGAAGCTCTAGATGGTACCTGCACAATATAATCCAGGGGAGATATATATGAAGAATTAGATCTAGTAATTCTAGAAGACATACTACCACTTTCAATTCTATTTGACATATAATCCGAAAACTTTATTTTAACAATTTCATTATTCAACTGTTCAATTTCTGAAATTTCTTCATTAATATTATTTTTAGGAGGAGTAGCTCCATCAATAACCCATTCTTGTGGAAAATCAATTTCTTCCCATTTAATTGGTCTTCGAGTAACTACTCTAAATTTTCCAAAATAAGTTTCTATTAAAATAGTCTCATTTTAAAAATCAATGACTTTGCACATAGGATTCAAAGTATGCACTAGTTTATAATAAATGCTATAGCAAATACACACCACTTCAGTGCCAGGCATATAATCATAACCATGAAGTTTAACATTTAGCATAAAAGAACTTAATGAATTCTCATCTTGCAAAGAAATCTGCAAATTAAGATAAGCATTAAAATAAACTGGTCCATAAGCTAGACTAGTTTGAATAGTCCCTATAAGAGATTTTTTCCAATTATGATTTCTACCATCACGTAAAGCTGCTATAAAGCTTTCAACTAGGCCACATAAAGTAAGGGGCTTAAACGCCACCTGAACCAGGTCAATATGCATAAATCTATAAATATCCCTATAAGGGGCTAGATCAGTCTCAGATATTAATCTAAAAGTCTGATGATCATTATCAATAGTAATAGTTACTTCAGTGGTTTTAACCACTTGTTTGAGACCAAGTTTCTCAAAAGTTCCCATTTGATATATAATTCTGGGAGAAATCTTAGGAATACTCCACTTATTAAGTAAATTCAATTGTTGACGCATATCATACTATTCTTTTCTACTGTTTTTAATAATAGACTTCTTCTTTATAATATTCATGAATAAAGGAGTGTTGAACTATATCATCTATAATTATTATAATTTCATGGCTCTGATACCATAATAAATGGATCCTACGGCCTACTGTAAGGATCATTTACAAATTCAAGTAATTTTTCAGCATAGTTATGATTATATGCCTAGCACTGAAGTGGTGTATATTTGTTATAGAATTTATTATAAACTACTGCTTACTTTGAATCCTATGTGCAAAGTAATTGATTTTAAAAATGAGACTATTTTAATTGAAACTAATTTTGGAAAATCTAGAGTAGCTACTCGAAGACCAATTAAGTAGGAAGAAATTAATTTCCCACAAAAATGGGTTATTAAGGGAGCTACTCCTCCTAAAAATAATATTAATGAAGAAATTTCAGAAATTGAACAATTGAATGATGGAACTATTAAAATAAAGTTTTTGGATTATATGTCAAATAGAATTGAAAGTGGTAGTATGTCTTCTAGAATTACTAGATCTAATTCTTCATATATATCTCCCCTAGATTATATTGTGCAGGTACCATCTGGAGCTTCTACTTCTCAAATTAGAGAAAGTTATAGATGCGACAATATAAAAATTGATAAAAATAACATTGCTATACCTAGTTCAGATTTAGACATAACTAAATCTGAAATGAATTTCCTAGATGGGTTAACTACATAGATTTGTTTTATGATGACTGACAAACTTATTGATTTTAGCCCTGGTTCCTAGGCAAGATCAAAGATTGCTAAAGAATTTCAAAAATCCAGATGGAAACCTTTTAGAAAATGATTTTTCAAAAGCTTTAATAAAGAAGAACAATCTCACTTTAGTTTGAAATAAATCCATTTTTGGTGCAGATATAACTAAACCATTTTGTATAATAATTTTCTTGAATAATTCAAGATGTTTAAAATGAGTTAAAACTTTCTAGACAGCTTATGATAGATAAGCAAAGAGAAAGATCTCAGCTTGGAAAGTTTTGTACCTAGTTTGGTTTACCCGAAATTTCGGATAAGCAGAAAGCCAAACATAGAAAGAACAATCCCAATGAACCTTATAGGAAAAGAAGACATAGACGTAGGTCTAGAGATGAAAGGGATGAGAGAAAAGCCTCGTGTAAATCTAATCGATTTACTAAAAATAGGTCTAGGCGGGAACTCTCAAAAATTAAGTGTTATAAATGCGGGAAATTTGGTCATATCGCACCAAATTGTAAGCCTGAAAAGCTTAAGACCCTAGAACTAGATGAAGAGGTTTATGATAAGGTTTATAGTTTCATTTACATTTCTGGTTCAGAGTCAGATTATGAGTCTGATTCAAGTTCGGATAAAAATGATTCTCCTGATAGTTCTGATAATACTTAGCATGATAATAATAATGCTTGTGATACTTGTAAATTTGGGCAAGGTGATATTTGTTCTTGCGAAAATGATGAATTTTATAAATTACAATCTCAATTTGAAAATTTGAATCTTAATACTATTACTTCTAATAATGTAATAGAATTTTTAAAAGAAGTTACTGATAATGACCTCCGTGAAAAGATTATTCGATTAGCCGCTAATAATACGGCTAGTTCTTCGAAAAAATTTGTTAACCAAAAGAATGATTTTGAATTTGAATATTTGGCTCCTTATTCTATATCAGAAATACATAATAGACTTAATAAACAAACTGTTTCTACAAAAGATTATTCTTTTGATGATTTAAAAAATGAAATTGAAAATTTGAAAAATGAGATTAAATCCATTAAGCAAAATCAAATGATTTGTTGTCACCATATTACTCAGATAGAGACTGCTAATAGCAAAGGAAAAAAATATTGCTGAAGAAAATACTCTTGCAAAACCTATGAATCATGATCCTAGACAAGGTATGTTTTTAGGAATGATGCAAATTGTCACTACTCATAAATGGTATGTTAAATGCACCATTTTAATTGATAATAGTTTTTCTATGACTAATGTTGCTATGATTGATAGTGGAGTCGATGTTAGTTGTATTCAAGAAAGTCTAGTACCTACTAAGTATTTTGAAAAGACAACTCACATGGTTAAATTTGCATCAGGTCATGCTTTAGATTAAAGTATAAATTGCCTAATACACGCATTTGCCAAAATAAAGTTTGCATTCCGCATTTCTTTTTCTTCATTAAAAATCAGTTATACCCTCTAATAATTCTTAGAACTCCATTTATCAATGTTATTTATCTATTCACTAGCATAACGGCTAAAGGTTTTTTTGCTACCTATGAAAATCAAAATATTAGTTATACTTTTATCACAGATCCTATCTCGCGAGATATTAATGCTTTAATTAATATGAAACAAAAGCATGTTGATTCTTTACAGCTGGAATTATTGCTTATGAATATATTTGATACTTTAAAATCTACAAAAGTAAAGGAAAAAATTAAATTGATTTCCGAACAAATGGTTGTTGATATTTGTGCCGATCATCCCAGCGCTTTTTGGAATTGTAAAAAGCATATTGTGACTCTTCCCTATGAAGATAATTTCTTAGAGGATAATATTCCTACAAAATCTCGTCCTTGTCAGATGAATGCTGAATTGATAGAATTCTGCAAAAAAGAAATTGATAATTTATTACAGAAAGGTTTGATAAAACCTTCGAAATCCCCTTGGTCATGTACTGCATTCTATGTTAACAATGCAGCAGAAAAAGAACGAGGTGTTCTCAGGTTGGTAATAAATTATAAACCTTTGAATAAATATTTAAAATGGATTAGGTATCCTATTCCAAATAAAAGAGACTTATTATCACGTTTATATGATGCTAATATCTTTTCTAAATTTGATTTAAAATCAGGATATTGGCAGATTTAGATATTTAAGGAACATTCTTATAAAACCGCTTTTAATGTGCCGTTTGGTCAATATGAGTAGAATGTTATGCTTTTTGATTGAAAAACGCACCTTCTGAATTTCAGAAAATAATGAATGATATTTTTAATCCATATTTGGATTTCATTATTGTTTATATTGATGATATTTTGGTTTATTCAAAAACTCTTGAAATGCAAATTAAACATTTAGACATTTTCAAAAAAATTGTTATACAAAATGGTTTGGTGATTTCTAAACCGAAAATGAGCCTGTTTCAAACAGAGGTAAGATTTTTAGGACATTTTATTTGTCAAGGGAGAGTAACCCCTATTCAGCGCTCTTTCCAGTACATCCTCCGTATTAGGTTCACTTGTTGGTTGAGCCTCTGCCACGTCATCACTTGCTTCACTTCTCATTGAAGTGTCGATAATAGACTTAATAAACAAATTGTTTCTACAAGAGATTCTTCTTTTGATGATTTGAAAAATGAAATTGAAAATTTAAAGAATGAGATTAAATCAATTAAGCAAAATCAAATGATTTGTGATCACCGTATTACTCAGATAGAAACTGCTAATAGCAAAGGGAAAAATATTATTGAAGAAATTACTCTTGCAAAACCTGTTATTCCTGATCCGAGACAAGGTACGTTTCTAGGAATGATGCAAATTGTCACTGCTCATAAATGGTATGTTAAATGCACCATTTTGATTGATAATAGTTTTTTTTATAACTAATGTTGCTATGATTGACAGTGGAGCCGATGTTAGTTGTATTCAAGAAGGTCTAGTACCTACAAAGTATTTTGAGAAGAAGCTTTATCAGGCGTTTTTAAATAAGTTTTTATCTGAATTATCAAAGCAGTTAATTCATCCAATTTTTTATCAAGAGAACCAATATGTTCACATAATACTTTCACATAAAGCCCCAAATAAATATTTTGAGAAATTAAATTATTAATTTCATTGATGCTGACTGCCGCAACATCTATTATTATTATTATTATTGTTGTTGTTGTTGTTGTTCTTATTATTTGTTGTTGTTGTTGTTGTTGTTGTTGATGTTGATGTTGTTGTTGTTCTTATTATTTGTTGTTGTTGTTGTTTGTTGTTGTTGTTGGTGTTGTTGTTCTTATTATTTGTTGTTGTTGTTGTTGTTTTTTTTTGTTGTTGTTGTTGTTTGTTGTTATTTGTTGTTGTTGTTGTTGTTGTTATTATTATTATTATTTGTTGTTATTATTATTATTATTCGTTATTATTATTATTATTATTGTTATTATTATTATTATTATTATTATTATTTGTTATTATTATTATTGTTATTGTTATTATTATTATTATTATTATTTAATTGTTGTTGTTGTTGTTGTTGTTGTTGTTGTTGTTATTATTATTATTATTATTTGTTTATTGTTCCAATATATTGCCCCCATACTGAGCTCGCAAAAACTAAATCAACAATTGAAATGAACACGAAAATGGAAGCTTCCAAAATCTCCTTTAATACATTAGAGAAATTGATAGTTTTCGCAAGCTTTACTGCAAATGAAATAGAAAGCACATTTATTGAACACCTGACATCCCTATTGGATTACTGTCTTCACCATAGGGAAGTTTGAAAGAATAGGAGTTCTTCCATTTCTAGTAGCCTATTTTGCCAAGCTTCTATGAGGCTAAAAGCAAAAAAAAAAAAAATGCACTCCTTTTTACATTTGAGGTGTTTGGACAAAAAAAAAGGTGAATTTTAACAATGACAAAACAAAACACACAATGTTTTTCTCCAAATCAATTTTTGTAAAAGTTTTTTTCATAAAAGTGGAAGCTTGACCAAACATGCTCTAGATATGAATAATATTCATTCCCACATTTATTTTATTTCTCTTTAATAAAAAAATAAAGAAAATATATAAAAGCCTTATCTTTCTTGTCAATGCGGCAAAGGAAGGACATTTTCTGCTAATGCAAATTGCTCAATTAGCCCTAAGCGATGAAGTCAACTGATTTATTCTCGACAATGTTTATGCACTAGTTTACAACAATAATAATATTCTCAGCGTAATTCCACAAGTGGGGTATGTGGAGAAAGAATATACGTAGACCTTAACCCCTATCTTTGAGGTATAGAGGTTGTTTTGATAGATCCTCGGTTCATAAGAAAGTTTATGCATTAGAATGGTTATAGAGAAATGTTTACTTTTCAGAATTTAACTGGTTTAACGATAACTACGTTGTGTAGGTAGAGAACGATGTTTCTAAAAAGACCCTTGTCTCAATTAAAGCATATCCAAACAATTTAACTCATCTTAAAACACCAACATATATACCCAACGGATTTAGAGATGGTGATATATACACAAACCTTACCTCTATTCTTTGCGAGCAGAGGAATTTGTTTCCAAACACACTCTTGCCTCTAGTAAAACAGATCAAAGTAATTTAACTCATCAAATAGTGATTCATAGTGAGTTTAGAACAGAACGCAACATCAAATTCTCCACATAAAACTCTGTAAGAAGATAAACTGCGATTTGAATCGAAAAGATACCTGATTCCTTAAGATAGCTGAAACAGAACATCACTTCAGGAATGAGAACTGAATTATCAGATTTGTGATTTGTAATTTGTGAATTGTGAATTGTCGGCGGCCATCAAGTAATAGATATATTACACTTCATATATTAGCAGGTTTCATTTATTAGATTTAGTTAAAAAGTTAAAAATCCTTATAAACTTATTCCAAATATGTTTTATCAGAATTAGTAATAGATATATTACACTTTATATTTTAGCAGGTTTCATTTATTTAATTTTCTGAAATAATTAAAAAATACTTTCAAAGTTATTCCAAAATTGTTATATCTGATTTAGTAATAGATATATTACACTTAACATTTTAGCAGATTTCATTTATTTAATTTATTCAAAAAGCTACACATCCTTTTAAAATTATTCCAAAATTATTATATCAGAATTAGCAATAGATATATTACACGTTATACTTAACAGGTTTCATTTATTTAAGTTACTTAAAAAGTTAAAAATCCTTTTAAATCTATTCCAAAATTGATGTATGAGAATTAATAGTTGAAACAATAATAAATGTTATGTTAGGAGTTGGGAAACAAAAGAATAACAGTTCGTAGTTATATACAACTAGTGAGTTGCGCGAGATTAAATATATTTTTTAAAATAATTAATATCTCTAATTGAATATTTTTTTAAAAATAGCGTATAAGAAAAAAATAGAAATCGAGTCACGATCGTAATGTTGTTTGTGCAAAAAATTGCTAGAGAGATATTTCAAACTGTAATTTTCGTTTAACATTGCCGATAAAAAGAAAAAAAACATAAAATGTTAATCTGAAAAATTTCAGTAAATTGATTATCATAGTTTCTTATTAAATTCAATGAATTTTATAACAACAATATTAGTTCAATCAAAGTAACATTAAATTTAATTCATTATAAATTACATGACTTTATTTATGTATAAACCACTTGATTTGTAATAAAAATAATATAAAATATATTTGTGATGCATTAAAGTAAGAATAATACTTGAACTATGTTTCAACATAGTTATACATGAAATTAAGAAGTTAGTGAGATCTTCTTCCTTTTGTTTGACTTTCTTTTATATTTAATTTTTTCGTATTGAGATTAATCTAATGTGTACGTGCATTGCATATGATTTGTTAATAATAACGGATCACATATTTCAACTTTCATTTTTATACAATATCTTTTGAGAAAAAACATCTCAAGAAAAAGAAATTAAGTTGATTATATAACATTACATCGGAGATCATACTTTGCAATAGAAAATAAAAGAATTGAAAAATATAACATCAAAAATAAAATGTATATTTATAAGAAGTCATGATGTCATTAGTAAGTTGATGTGTTACTTATGTTTTTTATTATATAAAGATTATTATAGAGTGACAAATATTAAATTTTCGAGAATACATAAAGTATCAAGTTATAAAAAGGTATACCAAGAGTTGAATCAATATTTATCCCCAACACATGTAGAGCGGTGGAAGTGTTTTATAATGTTAAGCTAATTATTATTGTATTGATCACTAAAAAAAAATTAATATATGATAATAACTATTCAAAAATAACTCCTTTAATGTAAAAATTTTAAGATAAATTATTTTTGCTTTAAATAGTTATAAGTTAAATACACATTAATCACATATGCACATTTATCATAGTGGAACTACAATTTTTTTTTTTTTTATAACTATAAAATATTTTTTTATTATAATATATGTACATCTTATTTATAATATCATAAAGAAAAATATTTTATATATGTATTCGATCATACTACATAGATATGTTATTGGGAGAATTAAATGAAGAAATTTAAAGCTTTTTTTTACAATAATAAAAAGAAATGTATATTTAGTTTAAATAAAATTAATGTGATTAAGAGGAAAAAATAAGTTGACTTTTGAGCTTTATAATATGAAACTGAGAATTTTTTCTTCATTCTTTGAGAAAATAGCCAAAAGCCCCCGTAATTTATTGTTGGATTCTCAACTACACACTTATACTTTACGGGAGTCCTATTACCCCCTAAACATTTTAAAAGTGAAATATATAACCTCTTAAAACGTCATAACCACGTATGTGTCTTGTAGTGAAACACACGCACTTGAAACGTGTATTTAATTAATTAATTATTATTTTTTTCAGTTTTTTCTCTCCTTCATCTTCTTCCTTTCTTCTATAACTATTTTTTCAATCCTAAGTTTTTACAGATATTGATTTGGGGAAAACATTGGTAAATGCATTGGGGTGTTCCCCCCACCCCTCTTCCACCCACCACCTCCACCTCCGCCTTTATGATCTCCCCTGCCTTTACCATTACTTTCTTCACCTATTCAAAATCTCTTTACCATCTCTTCCTAAGAAAAAGCTTCAACAAAGAAATATTCAAGCCACCATCAAAATCATCACAAATCAATTTGATTCCATCACCAAAGAAAAAAAGAACTTAATTGGGAGAAGATGCTATGGTTAATGATTGTAGATCGTGTGCTTGGAAGTATTTTACAAATATTGTAACCAAATCAACATAATCTTTCATTTTCCTGGTTCAATTCACTTACATTCTGACACCCAGAGCAGCAAAGGACTTTCTTTTTCTTTAATTAGACTTGAAATGATTTAGCCACATTCATAGCTCAGTGCAACGTCTTGCAAATCTATGTTGTGCTTCTTCTTTTTTTATAATCAAGAGATTTGAAATTGATAATAACTTTTTGGGGATTCAATTGCATTTGACGTGAACCCAAATTGATTTTTCTCAAATCCAATTTGAACTCTTTTGGGGTGATTGAAGATGGTTGACATTTTATTTGTAGTGGATTTAATTGATTTTGCAAGTATTTTACATGAGAGCTTGAAATTAATAATGGTGAATCCGATTGCAACGATGGCTGACGATGGCTGCTTAAGGTTGGTGAATGGTGGAGGTCCATATTGTTTTGGGGAAGAAAGAAAATAAATAAGAAAAAAAATTAAAACTACATATGTTTATGAAAATAATTAAAAATAAGATTTCTGTAATATTTATTTTTGCTGCTCACTCTCTCAAAGAGAGTGAAATACACTCTCTATGCCAACTCAGCACTTAGGGAGTTATTTATTCTATTTTAAAGTAGTTCAGGGGGGTAATAGGACTCCCGCGGAGAATAGGTGTGTAGTTGGAAATTCGGTAATAGGTTGAGGGGTCATTTGGCCATTTTCTCTCATTCTTTTCATTAAATAATTTATTTATTTATTAAATTTAAGTTTTAAAAATACTAAAAATATATTTTATTTATTTATTTATTTTGTAACCTTTTTTAATATGATAAACCATATTATATCTTTTTAGGGGTAACAATATGCAATAACTATGAAAAATGTAGCATGGGTAATATTATATCTTTCAATCACGATAACAATTTAAAATATTAATTAAAAATTGACAAATAGATCTACACAAAAATAAAAGCGTATAACTTTTCATCTTCATTCATAATAATAATAATAATAATAATAATAATAATAATAATAATAATAATAATAATAATACACATAATAATGATGATGATGATGATGGTGATGATGAGATGATGATGATGATGCGATGGTAGCACATGAAATGTTAAACATCGTTAAATGCGTTCTAAAATTTTAGGACAATTTATACAATCAAAAGTTTTTAATAAAAATGGCTCGACGGCTTAAGATAGATAAGTTGAAGGAACGATCTCAATTGGGAGATTTTTATGAACAATTTAGTTTACCAAATCCCACTGCTCTAAGCAAGGCAGTGATCTAACTCGCCGTTTAATTTCTTTCACCAAATTGGTAAGACTTTCAGTCCAAGGAGACTTATGATCATTTTTCAACCATTCATATAACGGGGCTAAGTCTCTAGAAAGATGTTTATAAAAAGGGAAAATGTAATTCAAACTCCCCAAAAATCTTTGTAATTGAGTCCTGTTAGTAGTAACATCAAGAAATTTATTAGCAAAATCAATGGCTCTTCTTTTTCCCACCAGTATAACTGGAGAATTTGATTCGGATCTATATGTCTTCTTGGCTCTGATACCAGATTTGCAGGATCAAGGACCTGACGGTAATTCACCCAATCATAAATCTAGCAAGTCAAGCATCCTACTTAGTGAAGATTTTTCACATATTCAGATGATAATTATTTGACACACTATTTTTCTGAATGATAACAAAAAGTTGCTACGTTTGCATAATTGATTTGTGATCACCGTATTACTCAGATTGAGATTAATAATACTGAAGAACGATTTTTAATCTATTCAGGGAACCAGATGTAGGCCCTTTTTTACTGTACATAGATGTTTGTTGTCTTTTAATTTTGCCTATATAAGTCTTAGTTGATTTTAGGAAAGAGCATCATAAAATTTAGAAGTGCGCTCTCTTTTTTCTTAAGTTTTGTACATCTTTTGTAAAGACTCTCTTTGATCACTGTTCCGATATTCATATAAATAAATCGGTCAATTCTTTAAGAAGAAGAAGAGGAGGAGGAGGAGGAGGAGGAGGAGGAGGAGAAAGTTAAATGTTAATTGAGATTTTTAATATGTTGGTTAGTAGAGTTTCATAATTTATTTTTTACTCAATAAAAGGAAATTATATATCTAATCAAAATAAAATAAAAAAGAATAAAATAATATTAATTAAAATCAAAACAATACATGAACGAATCTTCAAAATATTTGGAAACCAATCAAATTTATGTACTAATTTGATCATCTCTCTTGATGAAATCTTTCAAGATAATTAAGCATACTTCTTCATTTTGATGAACTTGTACCAAACTAATGTGAATATCCATGTGCTAAATCTTGAAGAATATATTTATAATCTCTATGATGAATTTTTGAAGAAGATATCTATGAACTTTATCAAAATGAAGATCATATGGTGACATTATTAAGTACATGATTGATGAAAAAGATGGAAAAAAAAATTAAAAAGAGGAAAAAAATATACTAATAAAAAGAAAGAATGAGAAAATGAAAATGAATATAAACATTCAACATATCCATAGATAATTGTTATTTATAGATGGTGTAAATCATAAGAATAGTTAGAAATGAGTTGAAGAGACATATTATTTAAGTAGGGAATGTAAATAGATGAAGATTTTTTTGTAACTTATTAGATATAATTAGAATAGCAAATATGATTGAATTTATTAATTAATAAACAATTTTTTTAATGAAAAGAAATGAAGAAAAAAGCCAAAAAAAAAGAGAGGAAAAAGAATAAATAGAAATGGAGGCCACAGAGAGGTGTCACATCATCTTGTATATGTTTCTCCTTTATATATATATATATATATATATATATATATATATGATTTTCATTTTGAACTATTAAAATTTGAGGCACAAATAAAAAAATAATTAAATTTCAACCCCTGCAACTCGTACATCACCAATTTTTAAAAGACTACCTCAATCTGCCCCCCACGACACATGTTTTACCTTGTTGCCATATCTAATATTATGGACGTATTTAGTATATTATTGGTAAAATTATACTGTCTTTTAATTTTCACGTCAAATAAACATATATGTTCATTTACAAATTTATCATCAAATTATAGATAACTGATTCACATTACCACATCAATTTTGTAACTTAACAATTATTAATTAATATAATTTGGTAAAAATATCATAAAAATTATAGTTAAGTGATTCAAATTTAATTTATCAGTTCCTGTGAATTTAATAGTTTCGTTTGATTCATCCACAAAAGTAATAATATAAGGGAAAACTATCTTATTAGATAAATATACATACTATATATATATATTCTAATTATACTTTTAATAATTACGTATCTTACCATGAATTAAGAGTATTCTACCATATATTAAGGAAGATACACATAAATACACTAAAATAAAGAGATTGGCCAGCAAGATGGGAGGGAGGTGAGCGGACAGTCATGTATCTCAGATATATGTGATCACACTAGCTATATACTAGATACATGTATATGTATGTAGCTGGTGTGATTCAGGTGTACTTGATTTACAAGATACATAGGAGAGTGGCAAGCGAGTCCAATGACCCGAAAGGTTATTTTTGAAAATTTTCATAAAATTACCAGTTTACCCCTCCCTATATAGATCCCGAATCATTTATGAATCAGTTTTGAATATTATTTTCGAAGTTGGTTGTGAACTTTAACTAAAAGTTGTAAATTTTTTATGTTTTTGGATTCCAAGGCTAAAGTTGTTAAAAAGTGATTATTGGTGTCTTTTAGAGTTTTGAGAGTCACAATCAAATTTCATCGATTCTATCAGTCCCAGAATGTGAAAATTGGTTTAGTAGGGTTCTCAGTTTAGATTAAATGCCTTTTTGGGGATTTGAGGTACTAAGATGGAAAATTGTAGAATTTTAGCCTTTGAGTTGACTTTCATCAACATTTGGGGTTCAGATGCTTGGGTCGAAATTCCAAGAGTTCCATTGGATTTGGGGATGATTTTTGACCTAAATGAGGTCTTGATTTAAGTTTCAGAGGGCTCGAGACTGATTTAGTATTTTTAGGGGTTAATTTCATTTCTTGCAACTTTCACACATTTTGGGGAGACCCAAAATTTGGGTTTCTATGGTTCCATTGAGTCCTAAACATTGAGTATAGTTGATTTGCATAAATGGATTGTGTGGACAGAGTTAAGAACAAATCTTGAGGGTCCATTCGATTATTTAAGTCTTGGGCATTTTTGTGGTACTGGTGTGCCTCGCTATTGCGAGAGGGTGATCGCTTTCGCGAACCCCACTTTTGCAAACCTCTCTTTCGCGAATCTCATTTTTGCAAGGGAAAGATCACTTTTGTGAAGGTCCAGGTAGCCTGACCTTTGCAAAAGTGATGGTCGAGATTTTTTAAAGATTGGCTTCTGCGAACCAGTGGTCAATTTTTGTGACCTCTGAGAGGGTTTTTGTAATACCTTGGAATTAGGAAAAGGTGAGGCGGGTTGAACGAAAAGGTCTATAGACCTTAGCCCAACTGTGAACCTTCAAGGGAGCCTAAACGGACCGTGAAGAGGGCTAGGTTTGCCGTTTAGGAAACCAAAAATTTTACCCTCATCGACTCCCTTAACAGACCATGAAGGGCTAAGCGGTCTGTGAAGGCCTCCCATATAAGTCTCCCATTAGCCTTTTAAGTCAAGGCTATTTTAGTCTTTCCCTTTGCGTCTACCACCTAATCTATGTCATTTTAAACCCTATTCTAAGCTCTATATAAGTATTTTATGTCCTAAAACTACCCGTTCTAAACTATCCTAAATCCTAAATTTTCCTTCAAATTCAATTGATCAAATTAGGGTTCTTCTTTATCTACATGGTTTCATTCAATTATCATTTCTATTAATGTTTAAATTTCTTATTGCATGATTTAAACTAAATTATATGATATCTAGTTGAAAATATTTTAACCCAAATATGATCCATGACTTCTAATTATGAACTTACGAAAACCACTGAAGCCATGAATTATGAATTGAAGGATTATGCATGTCTTATGAAAATGATGCTTATGATGATAAAGTGCTTTTGGATGAAAGTATCAATGTTGTTGTGAAAGGTTCTCTCACATATGAATATATTATGATTATGAATGGTAGTTTTCACACATGGACTCACATTGATGAATGGTTTTCTCACCTATGCGTGAGTGGTATTTTAAGGAGCAATTCCATGTTTTGATCTTTAAGTTGTGGATTGGTATAGATCATTGCCTTTTATATGTTATAGTGATATTTTATCTTATCCATTATTATGTTTCTTCAAAGATTTTGTACCTCTCTTATTTAAAATTCATTCACTATATCTGATAAAAAAAAATATTTTTTTGCTTCTTTAAGCCTTTAAATATTGAAATGTTGGTCATGCATTATATGTTTAGGCTATCTATGTCATCATGTCAATTTATGCATATTGCCCCACACTTAGTACATTCAATGTACTAATGTATACTTGTACCTACATTGTCTCATTAATGTAGAGCCCGACGCTGCTATGTCTCACACCCATGGATAGTTGATCATTCTAGAGGATTCAAGAGTAGGTGAGTGTCACGTCCCGAGCCTACACCCTAGATGCGACAGGCACTCAAGAACCATTGTTGGCCCCAAGCGAACCCTTGGCCTGACCCAACTCTAAGCGGAAGACTTACTGAACATAAGATGACTTTAAAAAGAAAACTATAACTCGAATCTCTCAAAAGATAAACTCAGAAATGTTTAAAAGTAACAATCAACTGGGCAAATGAGGTAACTCAAGTCTCAACATAAACAATTGGAAATCAAAATACTCATGAACTACTGTCTATCTATCTGTGAAGCCTTTAATACTTTAAGATATGTCGGAACAGGACCCCGATCATCCTAACAACTGAAATAACTGAAAGTAAATAAGGGATCCTCCGAAAGTAAGGAGGCCCACCAAAGAACTCTAGAACTCAACTAGATCAATGAAGTGCTTAATGCTGATTTTGGTTACCTATATTTACATCATAAAAGATGCAGGCCAAATGGAATCAGTACATGGAATGTACGAGCACGCAAGGGGAAATCTAAATATGACATAAGCTTGAACTGAAACTGAAGAGACAACTTACCTTGTCTCAACTCAACTCAACCGCAACTCATTTCAGTATAAAAGTAATAGAAATAATGAAAATATAAAGAAAATCTTTTAAAACAGTAGATAGAAACTCATTGTATTAAACAATACAATTTAACTCAATTTTTATATAAAGATACAAAATAACTTTGTAGGAGATTCTCCAACCGACAACTATCACTATGAGCTATGTGATGATATAACGTCTAACCCATGTTGCCAGAACTATTCTATACTTTGTTGGGGTATATAACTACTTACTATGTGGATCCACTAGTCTATGCTAAAAACCAATAAGGAATCATCTAAAAAGTATGACCCTTTCAACCCATGTTGACTACATGGTTTATAGGGGCTGTGAGTTGTTAGAACTATCTCCTATATCGGTGTTCAATACTACTCCCAAAATATAACTTAGCTCATATGTTAAAGAAATTATTTCCTCTTCCTCAACTTTGAGATTATTACTCAAAAACATTTTTCTTAAAAGAGATAGTACTCGAAACTACTCATGAACTCTTTTGGAAATCGGTGTTTCCTCTCTGCTTAAATGTAAAAACATTTACTCTTAGGAATACTTAGTTCCCATATATCATTTTAAAGAAATGAACTCAACTCTAATCTTCCTCAAACTCAAATTTTCAAGTCTTCAAACAAGTTTAAAAAGGTTGGCAAAAGACTCGAAAGAACTCTCAAGACTTGACTCTTATTTCTACCTTGAATTTGAATTATGAATTCAAGGTTATGATTCATGTTATTAATGATTTCTAGATGTTTAAAACTAGTTTGAGTAGTTAGAATCAATAGGAAGTGAACGTACACTTTAAAAGGACTCAAACGGGCTAAAAGACGGAAAAAGGGTGGGAGCAGGCGACCCTTGCGCACTGCTAGTGCAGGGCGCCAACCCCTTTAATTCAGAGAACTCAAAATGGTGCACTGCTGACATGCCACGCTAGACCTGTTGGCGTATCTGTGGTGCACTGCGCCATCCTTTCCCCAAAACATCCCGACAATTTTTCTCACTCGTTTTCTGATCCTAAATAACTTTTAATCAATTGTTTCCTCAAGTTTTCCTTAGATTCAATTACCAAATACAAGTACACAAGAATATACTCAAAAACAACTCTAAAAATTGATACAATTATCTCAAAACTCATCAAACCCATCTTAATTCTAGAACGAAAGAAATACTTCAAGATCATTAATCAAGAACTCCAATCCATCAACTTTGAGATTGAAATTGCATTAAAATAGCATGATTGGCGTGTGGGTGAACGAACCCAACACAATGAGAAGTCACATACCTCTTAGGGATCAAACCCTTGGCAAAATCCGCAACAACACTCAAGAATCTTGACGAACGCCTTGAACTTTTCTCCTCTTCTTGAACTCCTCTAAAGCCCTAAACGTATTTGGATGTATGAAAAATGACCCAAATCAGATTTGACCCCAAAAATAATACTAAATTCGTTTTAATTTTATTGGGTAAGGAAAAGACCAAAATACCCCTAACATTCGAGCTTGAAATTGATAAAACTCAATGGTGTTGGAAGTGGATTCCAATAACTTTCATTTGACATCTTATAGGCCACCTAAATCATCCTATACTGAAAGTTATAGTCGTTTGAAGTTGACTCAAAACTCACAACTTAAGTATAACTTGTAAAATTTCAGATTTGGCTCTTTCCAAATTTGTTCTTTCTTTTTTTTTTTAGCTCTTTTTAAGGCGGGATATTAAAATATCTCCCATTGGGAACATTCGTCCTCAAATGAGATTAGTCTAAGTAGAAATGAGGGTGGAAACATCTACACCCAACTCAAACACCAAATATGCAATTTAACACAACATTTTAACTTAAAAAGTACCAGGAAAAGAATTAGTACTTTCATTGGGAATTTCTCCGGGCTCAAAGAGATGTGGATATCTCTTCTTCATACACTCCTTAGCCTCCCAAGTAGCTTCCTCAACAAACTGATTCCTCCATAATACCTTAACTACTGCTACCTCCTTGGTTCTCAACTTCGAACTTAGCGAACTAGAATCTGAATGGGTATCTCCTCATAAGATAGGCTTTCCTTAATACCAATATTTTCAGTAGATATAATAAGTGAAGGATCGCTCATACACTTCTTCAACATTGAAATGTGGAATACCGAATGAACTGCTGCTAATTCTGGTGGTAGTTCCCACTCATAGGCTATGTTTCTAATCCTCTTGGATATCCTATAAGGACTAATATACCGAGGACTAAGCTTCCCCTTCTTGCCAAACCTCATAACACCCTTCATGGGTGAAACCTTCAAATACATCCAATCATCCACCTCAAACTCCAAGTCTTTTATCCTAACATCAGTATAGGATTTCTGACGACTCTGCGATGTTTTCAAACTTTCTTGAATTATCTTCACTTTCTCCATAGCTTGATGAACCAAGTCTGATCCTATCAATTCAACCTCACCAACCTCAAACCATGCAATGGGAGATCTATATCTTCTCCCATAAAGAGCCTCATAGGGAGCCATTTGGATGCTAGAGTGATAACTGTTGTTGTAAGAAAACTCAATGAGAGTTAAGTGTTCATCCCAATTTCCCTTGAAATCGATCACACACGCCCTCAACATATCCTCTAAAGTCTGAATCGTACACTCTTCTTGACCATCAGTCTGAGGATGAAAAGCAGTACTAAGGTTCACCTTTAAATCCAAACCCTTCTGGAAAGACTTCCTAAATTGTGCAGTGAATTACTCACCTCTATCTGAAATGATGGATACCGGAACTCCATGAAGTTTGACAATCTCTTGAATATATAACTTGGCATAACCTCTTCCCGAATATGTAGTCTTTACCGGTAAGAAATGGGCTAATTTAGTCATTTGATCTACAATCACCCAAATTGAATCGTGCTGTTTGCGAGACCGTGGCAAACAACTAATGAAATCCATATTGATCATCTCCCACTTACATTTCAGAAGTTCTATGTTTTGAACCATACCATCGGGCCTCTGGTTCTCTACCTTAATTTGTTGGCAATTCGGGCACTTAGCAACGAACTCTCCAATACTCTTTTTCATACAGTCCATTCGACATCTCTCAAGTCATGATACATCCTTATGGAACTCGGATAGATAGAATATCTGGAGCTATGAGCTTCCTCCATGATCCTCTCTTAAAGTTCATCCGTCCTTGGCACACACAATCTACTTTGATACCTCAATACACCATCTCTCCCTTGTTCAAAAGACATCATTTTTTGCTTATGAAAATTTTCCTTCAATTCAAGAAAAACAGGATCTTGGTCTTGTTTGTCTTTCACTTCAGACACTAATGATGATTTAACCCCATTCATCACCACCACTCAACTTTTATAGGAATCCATTAACCGGACTCCCAATCGTGCAAGTTTTGTGCACATCTTTTGTTAACTCTTTCTTTCCTTCCTCAACATGGGACATACCACCCATAGATAACCTACTCAAAGAATCAGAAATAACATTAGCCTTACCTGGGTGATAGAGAATACTCATGTCATAATCCTTGAGTAACTCCAACCACCTCCTCTGTCTGAGATTAAGCTCTTTCTGACTGAATACATACTGAAGACTCTTGTGATTGGTGAACACATCCACATGAACGCCATAAAGATAGTGATGCCATATTTTCAAAGTGAATACTACAACAACCAACTCTAGAGCATGGGTTTGGTAATTCCACTCGTAATTCTTAAGCTATCTAGAGGAATAAGTTATAACCTTGCCATTCTGCATCAATAGAAAATCCAGTCCAACTCTGGACGCATCACAATACATAACAAAACCTTGTGTACCCTCTGGTAAGATCAACACAGAGACAGTAGTCAACTTAGTTTTTAATTTCTGAAAGCTTTTCTCACAAGCTTCAGACCATTGAAACTTTGTTGTTTTCTGAGTCAAGTTAGTCAATGGGGATAAAATAGATAAGAACCCATTGACGAACCTTCTATAATAACCAGCCAATCTGAAGAAACTCTTGCATTGCCTCAATCTTCTGAGTATCAACTAGAATCCCATCACCAGAAACAATGTGGCCTAAGAATGCCACAGACTCAATCTAAAATTCAAACTTAGAAAATTTAGCATACAACTCCTTATTCTTTAAAGTTTGGAGAACTACTCTGAGATGACTAGCATGATCCTCCTCAATCTTTGAATATATCAGAATGTCATCAATGAACACGATAACAAACATATCCAGATATTGCTTAAACACTTTGTTCATAAGGTCCATAAATGCTGCAAGAGAATTAGTCAAACCAAATGACATGACCAAAAGCTCGTAATGACCATCGAGGGTCCTAAATGTTGTATCCGGGATGTCACTTTCTCTTATTCTTAACATGTGATAGCCTAATTTGAGGTCTATCTTAGAAAAACAAGTGGTACCCTGAAGATGATCGAAAAGATAATCAATCCTCGAAACTTGATACTTATTTTTGATAGTAACTTTGTTCAACTGATGGTAATCTATTCACATTCTAAGAGAACTGTCTTTTTTTCTCAAAAATAAGACAAGAGCGTCCCAAGGTGAGACACTTGGCTGAATGAAGCCTTTCTTAAGAAGGTCTTTCAACTGTTTTTTTAACTCCTTTAACTTAGTTGTAGCCATGCTATATGGGGGAATAGAGATTGGACAGGTATCAAAAATAATATCTATATCAAAGTTTATTTCTCTCTCAAAAGGGATTCCAGGAAAATCATCTGGAAAGACTTCTAGAAACACACTCACAACTAGAACTAACTGAATATGTGGTGTCTCAACACTAGAGTCATTAACTCGAACTAAGCAATAGATGCACCCCTTGGAAACTGACTTTCTCGCTTTAAGGTATGAAATAAAACGACCCTTAGGCACTACTTAACTACTCCTCCACTCTATAACTAGCTCATTAGGAAACTAGAACTTAACTACTTGATTTCTACAATCAACTGAGGAATAACAGGCATGAAGCTAGTACATACTTAGAATAACATCGAAATATACCATGTCTAACTCGACTAAGTCAACCATGGTGTCCTTGTGATTGAAAAAAATAACACAATCATGATAAACTCTCTTTACTAGAGTAGACTCACCAACAGGTGTAGAAACACTGAATGACTCAAGAAGTTGCTCACGAAGAATATCAAAATTCATAGTAATATAAGGAGTCACAAAAGATAGACTCTCCCCTGGATCTAGCAAAGCATATACATCAAAAGTAAAGACTATGATCATAACAGTGACAACATTTGGAAAATTCGCTTACTCTTGGCGACTGGTGATATCATACATACCATTTGCTCCTCCGCCTGTCCTGAAGTAGCTCCTCTAGGTGCAGCTCTGTCTGGTGGAGATGCTAAAGAACATTAGGCTCTATTGCCTCCATTACCACTGCCCTACCTTTTCTCAGGGGACTCTTTCATGAAGTGACCATTCTGACCACACTTGAAGCAATCAGTAGAGCCATCACAACACACTCCTAAGTGGGTCCTACCACACTTAGCATATGTAGGAATCCCATTACCTCATTGTGCCACACTACCTTGAGACTAAGCAGGCCTAGCTCTCAAATTCTGTGAATTCTTATTCTTGAAATCAGCTTTGTTCCTTGGTGCATGTTCACTAGAAGACGATGGAGCATGTCCATTTTTCTTGTGTTGAAAAGAAGACCAGTTTGCATTACTCTTCTGCTGCCCGGACTCATTTCCTGTTGTCTTAGCTTTCTTGTTTTGGAACTCTTCTCTATCTCTCAGCTTAGCTTCCTCAGCCTACTGCACGTAGATCATAAGTCTTGCTATATCCATGTATCCTTCCAACATAGTTGCCTTGCCCTCTTTTCTTGACAAACGAGACAACCCAAAACAAACAAACTCATCATGCTCCTCATATCAACAACCATCTCCAGATCATAGCGGGGAAGTTGGGTGAACTTGAGGCTGTACTCATGCACACTTATAGATTCCTGCTTAAGAGTGAGGAATTCCCTTACCTTCAGCTCTCTCAATTCATGGGGAAAGAAATGCCTAATGAAGGCCTCTTTGAACACAACCCAGCTCACAATTGGTGCACCCTCATCTCTACTCTTTTTCCATTGATCGAACCATACTCCAGTAACACCCTTTAGTTGGTATGCAACTAGTTCCACTCTCTCAGCATCAACAACATGCATAACCTCAAATATTATCTATCTATTTATAGAAACAACTGGAAATGAAAAGACTCATAAACTACTATCTATCTATCTATAAAGCCTCTAATACTATGAAAGATGTCGGGACAAGACCCTCAATCATCCTAACAACTGAAATAACTAAAAGTAAATAAGGGATCCTCCGAAAGCAATAAGGCTCACCAAATAACTCTGGAACTCAACTGGATCAACAAAGCGTTGGATGTTGATCCTGGTTACCTTTATCTGCATCACAAAAGATGCAGGCCAAATGGCGTCAGTACATGGAATGTACGAGCATGCAAGGGAAAATCTAAACATGGCATAAGCTTGGGCTGACACTGAAGAAACAACTTATCTCGTCTCAACTCAATTCAACCTAAACTTAATATAGTATAAAAGAAATAACAATAATGCAAATATAAAGAAAAACTTTTAAAACAGTATATAGAATCTTAATGTATTGAAAAATACAATATAACTCAGTTTGTATATACAGATACAAAATAACTCAGTGGGAGATTCTCTAACTGACAACCATCACTATGAGCTATATGATGATACAAATTCTAGTGCACGATGCCAGAACTGTTCTATACTTTGTCGGGGTATAGAACTACTCACTAAGTGGATCCACTAGTCTATGCTAATAAGCAATAAGAAATCATCTAAAAAGTATGACCCTTTCTACCCACGTTGGCTACATGGTTTATGGGGGTTGTGAGTTGTTTGAACACTCCTCCATATCGGTGCTCAATACTACTCCCAAAAATATAACTTAGCTCATATGTTTTAAAGAAAATATTTCCTCTTCCTCAACTTTGAGATCATTACTCAAAAATATTTCTCTTAAAAGAGATAGTACATAAAACTGTTCATGAACTCTTTCGAAAATCGGTGTTTTCTTTCTTCTTAAATGTAAAAACATTTACTCTTGGGAATACTTAGTTCCCATATATCGTTTTAAGGAAAATGAACTCAACTCTACTCTTCTTCAAACTCAAGTGCCCCAGTCTTAAAACAATTTTAAAAAGGTTTGCAAAAGACTTCTCAAAAGACTCGAAAATATTCTCACGACTTGAATCTTAGCTCTACCTTGAATTTAAATTATGAATTTAAGGTTATGATTCATTTTATGAATGATTTATAGATTATTAGAAGTAGTTTAGAGTAGTTAGAATCAATGGGAAGTGAAGTTACACTTTAAAATGACTTAGACGGGCTAAACGATGGAAAAAAGGTGGGCCAGGCGACCCTAGCGCACTACTGGTGCGGGGTGATATACCGTGAGTTTATAGTATTTTTAATACAGTTCACTTCAGATTTGTGTGTGTTTAGGGCCACATTGTATTAGGAATTAATGTTTTTGTATCATGTTTGCAGGAAATAGGTTTGGACATGGAAGTGTGAGATGAAAGCTGAAAATATAAAGAAGGAGCCACCCACGGAGGTGACCTACAGACCATAGCTCCAGTCACGGTCCATAGATGGGTGGTGTAGATGTAGCATCAGGAAAGTCAAACCAAAGTGTGGAACTACAGAGGCAAGTGCTAGAGCGTAGGTTGACCAACAGGCCGTCCTTCACATCCGTCAATGATCACTTGGGGTTGAAGTTCCAGTACCTGATGAAAAGTTCTAAGTGTGGAGCCGCGAAAGAGGACCCACGGTCCATTCTGCACGTCCGTCGTTTGTATCAAAGAGTGAAGGTTCCAGCCTCTGCAAGAAAAAGTCTAAGTGTTGACCTACGGAGGGTACCTGTGGCCTGTAAGTCGACCCACGGTCTGTAGGTCAAAGTCATCGAATGAAGCTGCATCCAGAAAGTTTATTTCCTTATTTCATTTCCTTTTTGTTTAGGAAATGTTTTTATATAAATAGGGTATGTAAACCTCGTTTTTGGGGGTTAGACACCATTGTATACTTTTAGTTCTTGGTATTTTATTGGGAATTAACTTGCAAACTTTGGCAATTTGATTTCCTAATTTTTGTTTATAAGATTTTTGCTTTGAATTTCAATTGTAGATTACAGGTTTCTTCTACTCAATACGTAAGTTCATGAATTCTTCTTCTAACAATATGAATTGTGTTCTTTCAAGCATGAGTAGCTAAATCAATAAATAGGGTAATGGGAGCCATGATCAATTAACAACGTATGAATAATAACTAAGTAATTCTTGAATAGTGTTGATGCATGTATTGGTAATTCTTTTGCTTAGAAGTTTTTTTTAACGGTGGCAAATGTTAGAACTTGCCTTGTTGCTACATGCCGGACCAAGGAGGTAGTTAATGAGAAAAGAATTATCAATAGAGATTTAGTGTGATACTATCTAATAGTCTAATGTTAATTGGTGCAAAGGTGAAAACTAAGTCATACATTGATGTAATGTCTAATCTGAGGTAATGGTAAGGATTAGTAAATTATACACATGTAGCCGGACCAAGGTGCCAGGTGAAATTCCCTATTTGGAGGACCAATCACTTAGGGATACCTAGCTTACCAACTTTGCATGTGATACACTAGGAAAGGATTACTATTATTAGGATTACCACATTAGGAGCTTATGGGGAACACATACACCCTAGTTTTTCTCTCATTGATAACAACAAAGTTTGAATCTTGCTCTCTTGTTACTTAAACATTACTCAATTATTTGTTTCACAAATCCCACCCTTTACTTGTCTCAGAAATAAGTTGAATACATGAATATATTGGTGAGTTAAGTTTAAGTCTAAACCATATTCCTCATGGGATCGACCCCAACCTCCAAGTTGGGTTCTTTACTTGATAACAATCGCTTATACTTCTTTAAGGAGGTGTAATTTGAGCGTATCAAATTTTGGCGTCGCTGCCGGGTAATAAGTCTTTTGGATTAAGTTTAACTATATTATTGAACTTTAGTCAATTATTTCCTAATTTTACGTTTTATTTTGTTTTTGTTTTCTTTAGGTTTCCACTCTAGTGTTTGCCAAGTACACGGAGTTGAGGTGAACCATTGATTCTATATGATCTAGAGTTGAGAAAAACTTTGAGAAAGATGAATAATCAAGGCGTCTGTGATAATCCACTCATAGAGGAGCCTAAGGAACAAGTGAATATTGAGAATGCTTAGGTTCAGGGTGATAATCTACTCGGAGATGCATTGAGAGTGCAGAACCCACTTGAACCAATATTGTGTAAAAATTACAAGGTCGAATTTAATACCGTTGAATTTGAAGGACCCATTGTTCTTCCTCCACTACCGCCAGGGCATACATTTGCGGTGACGAGCATTCTGATGCAGATGCTTACTGTGAGGGGGTTGTTTTATAGCATGGCTTCGGAAGATCCATGGCCAAGTTGAGAAGTGTCAACAAGAGTTTTTTAGGGCAACCAGAGTTGAATATGAACGTAATAGGGTAGAGAGTCTTCCCTTTATCATTGACCAGAAATGCTGCGATTTGGTTTTCTGAGCTTTCGTACAACTGGATTCACATTTGGGATTAATTCCACAAGGTGTTCATCGAAAAGTATTTTCTGTTGTCCAAGAAGCTGAATAACAAGGACAAACTGAACAACTTTGTAGCACTACCTGGAGAGTCTGTGAGTAGTTCGTGGGATAGGTTCACTGCATTCATACAAAGTGTTCCAAATCACCGCATTGATGATAAGTCAATGAAGGAGTACTTCTACAGAGGTCAGGATGACAATCGTAAAGTTGTGCTTGATAATATCTCTAGAGGATCATATGGTGAGTGCTCTTTCGAGGAGATCACTGAGAAATTAGAGAAGATTTCCCAAAAAAATAAAGCATGGAGCACTAGAAAGTCGGACACTAGAAGAAACACTTTTGCAGTTCAAGTTGCAGCTAGTCAATCTACCGATGACATTGGTGAGGAGATGGCTTAGATGAGGACGAAAATTGGGTTGGTGTTGAAGCATATGAGCGGAGGTGCATAAAAGGTGAATGCGGTAAATTATTTGACTAGAACTCCACCACCACCAGTTGAGAAATGCTACTATGACAAGGATGCTTATTTGGTGAATGATCAAACGGGAGGTTTTCGAGCCAACACCCAAGGTTTCAATTCAGATAATTGGTGCCAAGGTCAAGGAAACTAAGGTCGGAACTATCGTAATAATAATCAAGAGGGTTAGTATGTCCAGGATGGGAACTACAATCGCGAAAACAGCTACAACAGGAACAACTATGGCAACAGAAATGATAGGATTGGGCCTTATGTTCCTCCTGCAAATCAGAAATCTGGCAATAGGGAAGCTGGAGGTAGTATGTCATGTATTGAGGATATGATGTAGAAGATGATGAAAAGGTTTGATACGACTGATGAGAATGTGAAGGAGATACAAAACGACTTGTCTGGAATTGGTCAGAAAGTTAATTCCTATGTAGTGTCGATCAAGCAACTTGAGCAACAAAGAAATCAGTTGTCCACTACAGTAAACCCACGACAGCCTGGCACACTTCCTAGCAATACCATCCAAAATCCAAAGAATGATGGACATTGTATGGCAGACACTACTCTATGGGGTAAGCAGACCATTGACCCACCTATGTCGTTTGAGGTTGAAATTGTGGTTGAATAAGATGATGATGAGATTGAGGTTATCGGAAAGTCCAAGAATGCTATAGAGAAGGAAGTGGAGATAACCCAAAAAGTTGTTCCAATGCCTAGACCTCCACCTCCATTCCCACAGAGGTTGGTAAAGAAGTATGATGAAGGAAAATACTGCAGGTTTATTACTATGTTGAAGCAGCTTTCCATCAATGTTCTGTTGATAGAAGCTTTGGAGCAAATGCTTGAGTATGCAAAATTTGTGAATGATTTGGTGACTAAGAAGAGAACCATCAATTTTGAAGATGATGATAAGTTTCAACATTACAGTGTTATTTCTACTAGGTCGCTTATGTAGAAGAAAGAAGATCCCGGTGTTTTCCCTATTTCTTGTACCATTGGGTTATTGCATTTTTTGAAGGCGTAATGTGATTTGGGTGCTAGTTTTAATCTGATGTCATTGTCTATTTAGAAAAAATTGGGTTTAGGGACTCCAAAACTGACTGTGATGCAATTACTCATGGCCGATAGAACTGTGAAGAGGCCCATTGGTGTTCTCCAAGATGTACTTGTGAAAGTGGAGTCATTTATTTTTCCAGTGGATTTTGTGATACTTGATTGTGAGGTTGATTTTGAGGTTCCCATCATCCTAGGGAGACCACTGCTTGCTACTGGGCACTCCTTGTTCGATATGAAGATGTAACTTTTAATATCTGTAGGTCCATGAAGCAGGAAAGCGATCTCAAGTCAGTATCAGTGGTGAATCATATTTTGGAGCGTCCATTGAAGAGAGGTTGGGTGTTGATGCACTTGCAGCGGTAATGATAAATTTTGAGGGTGATGGTATTGAAGACTATGATGAGTTAGTTGCCACACTTGATAGGTTTGAATTCCGTTCCAAACCAAAGAAATTGGAGTTAGATATGAAGAATCGCAACTCTCCACCCGCAAAACCGTCTGTTGAAGAGGCCCCAAAATTGGAGCTTAAGGCTCTACCATCACATTTGAGGTATGCCTTCTTAGGTAGATATGGTACTCTACCGGTAATCACTGCGGCCAATTTAAATGCAGAACAAGTTGAGGCTTTGGTTTCTATGTTGAAGAGGTTCAAGCAGGCTATTGAGTGGACTATTGCGGACATTATTGAGATTCCTCCTGGAATTTGTTCTCATAGAATCCAACTCATGCCGGATCACAGCCTAGTATCGAGCACTAAAGGTGTAACGGCCTTTTTCCAATTACCATACGCAAATAAATCATGAGATATTTATATGCATATATTGTCCCCATGCAAGTAAATAATGATAAAAAAAAAAGAATTATCATCAACTTTCAAGTACCCAAACTTATTGGGTTCATGCTTCATACTATCATTCCAAACAAGTAGGAAAGGTAACATATTAAAAAACTTAGGCTTGCACACCCTAAATAAACCAAACATATAGCCATACTTAGATTACAACCCATGGACATGATAAGGTTAGGCTTCAAAATCGAATGCAAATATACATCACATAGATCGTGTATAAGTACCAAAATTTATACAAAATATATATGCCTATATGCAAATGTGATTTTCTTAAAAGTTCTCAAAATTTCCATCTCCCATGGCCATCTTCATGCCTCCTCTTGATCAGCCCCTGCGATAGAAACAACTATCGCTAAGCATCTAGCTTAGTGGTGTAAAAACTATAGGGTCGGAATCCTCAAAATTCACCAAGCTACCTTTTCCAAGTCAATGAGCATCATACTTGAAACATAATAAATAAATCAATAACAATAGATAACAAGTATTAAGTTATATATTCCAAGATACAAATGTCAAGAAGCTCATAGCACCATTTTCCAAGAATTTCAATAGCAAGGCTCGCCCCATATATACGTCATGTCATCACACCCGACACGAGCAAGTATCAAGAAGGACCGAAGCCCTGTATCAAGAGAACCAAGAACCATATTAAAAATGGTTTTCTAGTTCGTACTTAAAATGGATAACTTCCATTCCTAAGACGAACTACAAATCCAGAGTCAAGATGGAAAATGATCCGAATCAAGAGGCCTGCCAATAGTGACAAAGCCACAACCACAAGGAGGACATAGTCCCAACAAGAGTGCCAAGTGATCAAACAATCCGTACGAGTGGGCGAGTTACACAAGCATCATACCAACACGACAATGCAAAGTGACAAGAGGTAGCTGAGGTATCAAGATCAAATTTCATATATACCAGCCATTACAAGAGTGCAAGTACAAGTTTATACACAAACCTCAATACTTTAGCGTAGCAATAGTCCAACCAACTTTGCAGGATCAAGCCAGAGACGAACCAACGTATCAACGTCCTCAACTTGTTCACAAGTATATATATAACCTTAAAAATACAATTAAATGACTTCTTTAATTCCTAATATCTCAATAATATTGAAATAAAATAGGTTATCATCACAAGTAAGCTCAGCCCGCACAAATACAACTTTGTTCCTAAAACAGTGATTCTGGCCAGTTTAGTACCCCATATTGTAACTTAGATTTGAATAGGAAAACGGCAAAAATAGACTTTTTAACCTTCATGAAAGATGTAGATACATCTCTTAAGATTGCAAATAAAGAAGAATCACCAAAAAATATAATTTTTACAAAAAGATATCATCAATACACTAACAGTGGTTCCTACTGGGTTTCTACATCCGTAATCTGGACAAAACATGTCTTGCGTTCTGTCCCAAATTTCAAGTCCATAATAGCTAAATTAGATTTTCACATAAACCTAAAAGTTGTAGGTACATGCATCAGATTTCCAGATCATATTTATTTTCCCAAAACGGAGTTATAGAGAATGAGATATTCTAAACATAACACAACCTACTCAGCAACAACAACAGAGAAATATGGATAGAACTTGTCCTGTGTTGCGTCCCAGTTTTCACATCCATAATAGCTAAATTAGACTTTTACATAAACATAAGAGTTGTAGATACATGAATCAGCTTTCCAAAACATATTTATTCACCCAAAACGGAGTTCTAAAACACAAGAAATACACAAATTATCAAACACTACCCAGCTCAGAAACAAATTCCAGCACTTACCAACAAGGCAGTTTGTCTCTTGAATTTCAGCCAAAAGACCAAGGTTTTTTTCTTGTGATTTTGATGAAGAAAGGGTTAATTAAAGTTCTAATGTTCCAAGTCTTCAAAAGCCACGAAATTCTCTAGATAAGTGTTAAAATATATAGCCACACAAGGTGATATTTATCACTTTGGACAGCTGTCCTTCAAGCTGCCCAAATAGTGTTGTGTGCTGCCCAAAATGCACACATATACACTTATATATATATATATATATATATATATATATATATATATATATATATATATATATATATCCTTCACCTCCTTTTTACAATCATACAAAGTTATAAATAAACTCTTACGTAAATACCCCCATACAATCTCATAAATTACGATTACAATCTATGCTCAGCAAGTTTGCAAATATCACAAAATTTCAAGTTCCCAAAGTGTGAATAAATCATATTGAAGTAGTTTAGCAAAGGTAAATCAATATACAAATTCTTATTAGCATTTAGGGGTGTTATAACTCTCTCCCCCTTAAAGAAATTTCATCTCGAAATTTACCTTACCTTAGTCCCAAAACAAGTGCGGATATTGGGCCTCATGTCTTCTTCTCTCTCCCAGGTAGCTTTTTTTCCCGAGTGGTTCCTCCAAAGTACCTTTAATAAGGGGAATTTCTTGTTTCTAAGTTGCTTCACTTTTCGAGCTTGAATTAAAATAGGTTCTTCATTATACGTCAAATCAGTATTAACCTCAATAGATTCAATTGGAAGAACATGTGATGGATCAGAACGGTATCTTCTGAGCATAGAAACATGGAAGACATTGTGTATCTTGTATAACTCAGGTGGCAAAGCCAATTTATATGCAACTGGTCCAACCCTTTCAAGTATCTCATACGGTCCAATAAATCGAGGACTAAGTTTTCCCTTTTTGCCAAATCTCATAATCTTTTTCCATAGAGACACCTTTAAAAATACTTTATCTCCCACTTGATATTCAATGTCCCGCCTTTTAAGATCATCATACGATTTTTGTCTATCCGAAGAAATCTTTAGACGATCCTTGATAATTTTTACCTTGTCTTCTGTTTGTTGCACAATTTTAGGACCAATAAGTTTCTTGTCACCAACTTCATTCCAACAAAGAGGGGTCTGACACTTTCTTCCGTACAAAGCTTCATAGGGAGGCATTCCAATACTCGATTGGTAACTATTAGTATAAGAAAATTCTATCAAAGCCAAATGTTTGTCCCAACTACCCTCAAACTCTATAATGCAAGCCCGAAGCATATCCTCCAAAACTTGTATCACCCTTTCTAACTGTCCGTCTGTCTGAGGATGGAATGAAGTGCTAAATTTCAGCTTAATACCCAGAGCTTCCTGCAAGCTTCCCCAAAATCTAGATGTAAATCGTGGGTCTCGGTCAGATACAATAGACATCGGAGTCCCATGTAATCTTACGATCTCATTAATGTACAATTCAGCTAATCGCTCAAGTGAGTAATCCATCCTGATTGCTAAGAAGTGCGCACTCTTGGTTAGTCTATCCACAATCACCCATATTGCATCATGATTTCTTTGGGTGCGAGGAAGTCCAAAAAAAAAGTCCATAGTTATTCTCTCCCATTTCCATTCCGGTATCGACAAGGGCTATAGCAGCCCAACTGGAACCTGATGTTCTGCCTTTACTTGTTGACAAACCAAACATTTAGAAACAAACTCCGCAATGTCTTTCTTCATACCATTCCACCAATAATTTGCTTTGATAGTTTGGTACATCTTTGTGACCCCCAGGATGCATTGCATATGATGAGATATGGGCTTCATTCAGTATCTCCTTCTTCAAATTGTCATCATTAGGGACACAAAGTCTATCTTGATAAAATAAGACACCATCCTCTGATAATGTAAAATCAAGTTTCTCCCCGTTTTGAACTTCTTGGCCCACTTTGACAAGTTTCTCATCCAACTTTTGTGCTTTTTTCACCTGTTCAAGTAATATTGGCTTTACTTGCAAATTAGCGACAGTTGAACCCTTTGAATCAAGTGTCAAACAAACATTCATGGCTCTCAATTCAAGAAGCAAGGGCAAAGGCCTCAGAGAAATACTTGCGAAGGATTTTCTACTTAAGGCATCTGCAACCACATTAGCTTTACCTGGATGATAATCAATTGTACAGTCATAATCCATAATAAGTTCAAGGCATCTACGCTGTCGAAGGTTCAACTCCTTCTGAGTACCCAAGTACTTTAAGCTCTTGTGATCAGTGAATATATGACATTTCTCTCCATACAAATAATGCCGCCATATTTTTAAAGCAACCACTACCGCGGCAAGTTCTAGATCATGAGTGGGATAATTCAATTCATGCGGTTTTAATTTTCGAGAAGCATAAGAAATAACCTTCCCGTCTTGCATCAAAACACATCCAAGACCATTGTGAGAAGCATCGCTATATACTACATACTCCTTCCCTTCAGTAGGTAAAGTAAGTATAGGTGCTTGAGTCAGCAAGGATTTGAGAGTTTCAAAGCTTTCTTGGCATTTGTCATTCCAAGTAAACTTCACTTCCTTCTGCAATAGCTTAGTCAATGGAGAGGCGATAATAGAAAAGCCTTTCACAAATCTTCTGTAACATCCTGCTAAACCCAAGAAACTTCTTACTTCGGTTTGACTTTTGGGTGGTTTCCATTCAAAAACTGCTTGTATCTTACTAGGATCCACCTTGACGCCTTCGGTCGATACAACATGTCCCAAAAACTTCACCTCATTAGGCCAAAATTCACACTTGAAAAGTTTAGCATAAAGTTCTTTCTCCTTCAAAATTTGCAAAATGATCCGGAGGTGTTTATCATGATCTTTTTTACTTCTGGAAAATATTAAAATATCATCTATAAAAACAACCACAAACTGATCAAGATAAGGCTTGAATACTCGATTCATTAGATCCATGAATACTGTAGGAGCATTTGTCAACCCAAATGGCATCACCAGAAATTCATAATGACCATACCGAGTTCTAAAAGTAGTTTTAGGAATATCATTCTCTCTAACACGCAGTTGGTGATATCCAGACCTTAAATCAATCTTCGAGAATACTTTAGCACCCTTCAGTTGGTCAAATAAATCATCGATCCTTGGTAGTGGATATTTATTCTTGATTATGATTCTATTCAATTGTCTGTAGTCAATACAAAGCCTGAGAGTGCCATCTTTCTTCTTTACGAATAACACCGGGGCTCCCCAAGGAGAAACACTAGGTCGAATAAAATCCTTCTCAAGAAGTTCTTGCAATTGAGATTTCAATTCTCTTAATTCTGCCGGAGCCATTCTATAAGGAGTAATAGAAATAGGGGCAGATCCAGGAATAAGCTCGATAGGAAATTCAACCTCTCTTTTCGGGGGTAATCCCGAAAGATTTTTTGGGAAGACTTCTAGAAAATCACGCACAGCAGGGATGTCCTTAATACCTGGACTCTCTACCCGTGAATCAACTATGTGAGCAAGGTATGCCTCACAACCTTGACGCATCAACTTTCTTGCCAAGGCCGCTGAGATAATACTAGCTGTCAATGATCTTTCTCCTTGTACAATGATGTGTTAAAATGTAGGATCTTTAAAAGTCACCTGCTTAGACCTACAATCTACAATTGCATGATATTTATAAAGCCAATCCATCCCGATAATAACATCAAAATCCTTGAAGGGCATTCCAATCAAATCAGTAGGGAATACTAGATTTTGAATCATGAAGGAACAATCTTGATAGACTTGATTAGACACAACCTGATAACCGAAAGGACTTTCAACCAACACATCAAAATCAAGTCTCATAGATTTCACATTTTCAGGAAGAGAAACTGATGAACAAAGATAGGAATGTGTAGAACCGGGATCAAACAATGTAAACACACATAAGCCAAATAAGTGAAATTTACCGACAACCACGTCTTGTCCATCTTGATCCTCCCTCCGCCTCATAGCATAAGTGCGTGCAGTAGCCCGTGATCCACTAGCTTTATTCATTCCACTTGCACCTGTTGCTTATATATTTTTAGGTCTTGAACCTTCATTAGTTCAAGCAGGATTAATAGAAGGCTTATGAACTGAGCCTTCAGTTCTCAAGGAACAAACATTATTAGGATTAGCACAATCCTTCACTTTATAATCAAATCTCCCACAATTGAAGCATGCACCAGAAGCTCTCCTGCAAGTACCATAATGATTTTTTCCACATTGTGGACAAGTGGGGACACGAGACCTGCCTTGGCTATAATTTGGAGTGCTAGCAGTAGAAAATTCTGATCTGCTTTGATTTTGCTGAGGTGGCCTGTTAACACTACCGACTTTAGAATCATCAAACATTCCCCTTTTGGATGGACCTCCAAAATCTGATCTCGGCTTTCGGAATTTATTTTCATTTCGACTAGCTTCTTCTTTATCAAGTCGTTTCGAAGTAAAAGCAGCAGACACCAACTTACAAAAGTTCTCATGTTGCAAGATCGCCACATTCTTCCTAATGGAATCATTTAAACCATCTTCAAATTTTTGACACTTGTCTTTTTCTTCTTTAATAATACCTCTAGCATACTGAGAGAGCCGTAGAAACTTCTGTTGATACTCAGCAATAGACATGCCTCGTTGCCTTAAATTCAAAAACTCTTTTCTCTTTGCATCACAATAGCAGGTGGGACATACTTCATACAAAATTCCCTAAGAAAATCATCCCAAGTAAGAACAGGAGGTTTTACCTTGGCATTCGGGACACTTACCCACCAATCATAAGCATCTTTTTTTAGGAGTGAAATAGCATACTTAAATTTGGCAACATCGGAACACTCTAATTGCTCAAATACCCTTTCCACGCGTTCCAGCCATTGTTTAGCATCCGTGGGATCAACAGTGCCTTCAAATTCCACTCCACCCATTTTTCTCATTTTCTAAAAGTTAAGCACATTAGGATCATGGATCGCTTCCGCCATGTGGTGGAAGAATTCAGCCATTTGTTGAAAAGGAGGATTTATAGCTTGAGTACCACGACTCATGTGAGGACGTGAACCATCTCTGGCACCCTGCTGGTTTCCCACTTCAGACCCACTAGTGTGGGGAATATAATGATCCGGTAATGGTTCTCCAACCTCTTCAAGTGTATTAGGTTAGGAAACAGAGGCACCGAAACCTTCACGAGCAGCTTCCATAGGTCGGTCAGCAGAAGAGGCCATAATTTAATTCCTTCAAAAGGGAAGATCACATTGTATTATGAACATGTATATGATGCACGTACACTCTACATACGATAAAAATATTATGAACCATGTAAGTGAACAAATAATCCACATAAACTTTTGTCTCCGAAACGAACAAGTATACAAGTACTTTACAGCTAAAGTCCTAGAACCACAAACATAGGATCTGATACCAAATTTGTAACGATCTTTTTCCAATTACCATACGCAAATAAATCATGAGATATTTATATGCATATATTGTCCCCATGCAAGTAAATAATGATAAAAATAAAGAATTATCATCAACTTTCAAGTACCCAAACTTATTGGGTTCATGCTTCATACTATCATTCCAAACAAGTAGGAAAGGTAACATATTAAAAAACTTGGGCTTGCACACCCTAAACAAACCAAACATATAGCCATACTTAGATTACAACCCATGGACATGATACGGTTAGGCTTCAAAATCGAATGCAAATATACATCACATAGATCGTGTATAAGTACCAAAATTTATACAAAATATTTATGCCTATATACAAATGTGATCTTCTTAAAAGTTCTCAAAATTTTCCATCTCCCATGGCCATCCTCAGCCTCCTCTCGATCAGCCCCTACGATAGAAACAACTATCGCTAAGCATTTAGCTTAGTGGTGTAAAAACTATAGCGTCGGAATCCTCAAAATTCACCAAGCTACCTTTTCCAAGTCAATGAGCATCATACTTGAAACATAATAAATAAATCAAGTAACAATAGATAACAAGTATCAAGTTATATATTCCAAGATACAAATGTCAAGAAGCTCATAGCACCATTTTCCAAGAATTTCAATAGCAAGGCTCGCCCCATATATACTTCATGTCGTCACACACGGCATAAGCAAGTATCAAGAAGGACAGAAACCCTGTATCAAGAAGGACCAAAGCCCTGTATCAAGAGAACCAAGAACCATATTAAAAATGGCTTTCTAATTCGTACTTAAAATGGATAACTTCCATTCCTAAGAAGAACTACAAATCCAGAGTCAAGATGGCAAATGATCCAAATCAAGAGGCCTGCCAATAGTGACAAAGCCACAACCACAAGAAGGACATAGTCCCAACAAGAGTGCCAAGTGATCAAACAATCTGTACAAGAGGGTGAGTTACACAAGCATCATACCAACACGACAATGCAAAGTGACAAGAGGTAGCTGAGGTATCAAGATCAAATTTCATATATACCAGCCATTACAAGAGTGCAAGTACAAGTTTCTACACAAACCTCAATACTTTAGCATAGCAATAGTCCAACCAACTTTGCAAGCTCAAGCCGGAGACAAACCAACGTATCAAGGTCCTCAACTTGTTCACAAGTATATATATAACCTTAAAAATACAATTAAATGACTTCTTTAATTCTTAATATCTCAATAATATCTAAATAAAATATATTATCATCACAAGTAAGCTCAACCCGCACAAATACAACTTTGTTCCTAAAACAGTGATTCTGGCCAGTTTAGTACCCCATATTGTAACTTAGATTTGAACAGGAAAAAGGCAAAACTAGACTTTGTAACCTTCATGAAAGATGTAGATACATCTCTTAAGATTGCAAATAAAGAAGAATCACCAAAAAATATAATTTTTACAAAAAGATATCATCAATACACTAACAGTGGTTCCTACTGGGTTTCTACATCCGTAATCTAGACAAAACATGTCTTGCGTTCTGTCCCAAATTTCAAGTCCATAATAGCTAAATTAGATTTTCACATAAACCTAAAAGTTGTAGGTACATGCATCAGATTTCCAGATCATATTTATTTTCCCGAAACGGAGTTATAGAGAATGAGATATTCTAAACATAACACAACCTACTCAGCAACAACAACAGAGAAATATGGATAGAACTTGTCCTGTGTTGCGTCCCAGTTTTCACATCCATAATAGCTAAATTAGACTTTTACATAAACATAAGAGTTGTAGATACATGAATCAGCTTTCCAAAACATATTTATTCACCCAAAACGGAGTTCTAAAACACAAGAAATACACAAATTATCAAACACTACCCAGCTCAGAAACAAATTCCAGCACTTACCAACAAGGCAGTTTGTCTCTTGAATTTCAGCCAAAAGACCAAGGTTTTTTTCTTGTGATTTTGATGAAGAAAGGGTTAATTAAAGTTCTAATGTTCCAAGTCTTCAAAATCCACGAAATTCTCTAGATAAGTGTTAAAATATATAGCCACATAAGGTGATATTTATCACTTTGGACAACTGTCCTTCAAGCTGCCCAAATAGTGTTGTGTGCTGCCCAAAATGCACACATATAAACATATATATATATCCTTCACCTCCTTTTTACAATCACTCAAAATTCTAAGTAAACTCTTACGTAAATACCCCCATACAATCCCATAAATTACGATTACAATCTATGCTAAGCAAGTTTGCAAATATCACAAAATTTCAAGTTCCCAAAATATGAATAAACCATATTGAAGTAGTTTAGCGAAGGTAAATCAATGTACAAATTCTTATTAGCATTTAGGGGTGTTACAACAGGAGACTAAATCCACCTATGCAAGAGGTAGTGGAAAAGGAAATCTTTAAGTGGTTGGATGCTAGAGTCATATATCCCATTGCAGATAGTAGTTAGGTTTGTCCTGTTCAATGTGTTCCTAATAAATGTGGGATTATTGTGGTTCCTAATGCAAAAAATGAGCTTGTTCTAATGTAGCCAGTTATTGGATGGAGAGTATGCATGGTTTACCAGAAATTGAATGCTTGGACAAAAAATGATCATTTCCCTATGTCGTTCATGGATCAGATGTTGGACTGCCTTGCTGGTAAGGGTTGGTATTGCTTTCTTGATGGTTATTCGGGCTACAATCAGATCTCCATAGCTTTGGAAGACCAATAGAAGACCACCTTCACTTGCCCTTATGGGACTTTCGCCTTCAAACGGATGTCATTTGGGTTGTGTAATGCTCCAGCGTCCTTCCAAAATTGCATGATGTCGAAATTTTCTGATATGGTGGAGGACACTATTGAGGTATTTATGGATGATTACTCTATGGTAGGTGACTCATTTGATGGTTCTTTGGATCATTTGGTTGAGGTACTTAAACGGTGTAAAGAGTTCAATCTTGTGCTCAATTGGGAAAAGTACCACTTCATGGTGAAATAGGGGATAGTTCTGGGTTATCGAATTTCTGAGAAGGGTATTGAGGTTGATAGAGCTAAAGTCGAGCTAATAGAAAAGCTTCCACCACCTATCTCTATTAAAGGTATTAGAAGTTTTCTTGGGCATGCAGGCTTTTATAAGAGGTTTATCAAGTATTTCTCCAAAATTTTGCACACCCATTGTGCCAATTGCTCGAAAAGGAGTGTAAGTTTGATTTTGATGATGCTTGTTTGAGAGCAATTGGAGAGTTGAAAGAAAAAACTAGTTTTCGCACCTATCATTATTTCATCGGATTGGGGGCAACCGTTTTAAGTGATGTTTGATGCGAGTAGAGTGGCGCTTGGTTTGGTATTGGGACAAAGGTGAGAGAAGATTCTTCATCCTATTTACTATGCCACCAAATCTCTAAATGTGGCTGAAAAGAACTATACAGTGATGGAACAGGAACTCCTTGCTGTGGTTTTTACATTCGAGGAATTTCGATCCTTCTTGTTTGGTACTAAGTTCATAGTGCATACTGACCATTCTACATTGAGGTATCTGATGGCTAAGAAAGATGCAAACTCGAGTTGATTAGATAGGTATTGTTGCTGCAAGAGTTCTATTTTGAGATGAAAGATAGAAAGGGGATAGAAAATCAAGTTGCCGATCATTTGTCCAGATTAGAGAAGGAAGCTATGCTCAAGGTAGGAGATGGGGCTGAAATTAATGATGATTTTTGAGACGAACATGTATTATCTACTTCTCATGATCTTATTTCTAGGTTTGCAGACTTTGCTAACTACTTGGCAAGTGATCTGGTTCCCTCGGATTTGTCTTTTCACCAAAGGAAAAAGTTTATGTATGATGTGAAGAAGTTCTTTTGGGATGAGCCTTATTTGTTTCGTATTTGTGCTAATGGGATTATTCGCCGCTTTGTGCCTGAGGTTGAGATGATGAGTATACTAGAGGCGTGTCATTCTTCTCCTATTGGTGGGCATCATAGTGGTATTTAGACTGCACATAAAATCTTGCAGTGTGGGTATTATTGGCCAACCATCCACCAAGATTCTCATGATTTCGCCAAGTCTTGTTATCGTTGCTAAAGAGAAGGGGGGATTTCAAAGAGGCAAGAGCTTCATATGAATCTGATATTGGTGATTGAGTTGTTTGATGTATAGGGCCTTGACTTTATGGGTCCATTTTTTAGTTCACATGGGATGAAGTATATTTATGTTGTGGTTGATTATGTGTCGAAATGGGTGGAAGCAATTGCACTTTCAAACAATGAAGGGAAAAGTGTCACCGTATTCCTGAAAAAGAATATCTTCTCCAGATTTGGTACACCTAGGGAATTATCAGTGATGGGGATTCCCACTTTTGTAATAAGTTCGTCAAGATGTTGCTAGAGAAATATGTGGTCCGTCACAATGTTGCCACTTCTTACCTCTGCAGTCTAGTGGGCAAGTTGAAGTGTTTAGCAGAGAGATAAAGCAAATCCTTGCTAAGACTGTGAATGCAAATAGAACTGATTGGGCAATGAGGCTTGATGATGCTCTAGGGCCTATCGCACCGCATTCAAGACTCCCATAGGTATGTCCCCTACCAACTTGTATATGGGAAGTCTTGTCATTTGCTGATAGAGCTAGACCATAAGGCTTTGTGGGTGCTAAAGAAGTTGAATTTGGATTGGGGCTCCACATCGAGTCAAAGAGTTAATGACATGAATGAGCTTGATGAGTTTCGCCTAAAAGCTTATGAAAGTTCAGCTTTATACAAGGAGAAGATGAAGAAGTATCATGATGAAAAGATTGAAAAGCGTGAATTTGCCATATGTGATCTGGTGCTTCTATTCAACTCAAGGTTGCGCTTGTTTCTTGGCAATATCAAGTCCAAGTGGACTGGGCCATTCATAGTCACTCAAGTGTTCCCACATGGAGCGGTCGAGCTCAAGAACAAAGAGGGAACAAGGTTCAAGGTGAACGGTCAAAGGATAAAGTTCTACATGGGGAAAGAGGAGAGTGTGCAAGAAGTGATTGAGGCCTATTATCTTGATGAAGTCTGAGTAATCAAGGGGCCTGCGTTGTGCTGCAATATTAAATCAAGTGCTGCTTGGGAGGCAACCCAAGATGTACAATCTAGCGAACCATAGGTTTTTTATTTCAATTTAGGAGTTTTCTTCTTTTATTTTAATTTCTGTAATTCTTTAGATAGGTGTTTTATTTTTGTATTAGTGTTGGCTAGATATAGAATAGGGTTCGTGTCTAAAAGTGTCTAGAAAATATAAAAATAAAGACCTCATGGTTGCTACATGTGCAGGGATGAACAATTGAATTTGCAGAAAACAAGTTGTGCAGAGGTCTATGGACCCCATCGACAGTCTGTGGAACCATCCACAGACCGTGAATGGTGTCTGTAGACCCTAGGTAAGTCCTCCAAAATTCTAAGTGTCTAAGTGACCTACGGTCCGTAGGTCGACCCACGGCCCGTAGACGGGGTTTTGTGGGTACAAACATAGGGTTCTGCTAACCCGACCTGGACCCCTTTTAATAAAAACTCTTTATTTTAAATTCATCCCCCACTACCCAAATTCCTCCTAACCGTTTCTAACCCCTCAAAATTCCAAAAACTCCCCAAATCACTTTCCTCTTCCATACTTATCCTCTCATCTCCCATAATTCCCTTCTTCTCTCTGAAAAATCACTACATTCTCCCTTGGCAAAAGATCTCTCGGTCTGGTTTTGGTGTCAAAGGGTTCGAAAAAGGTGTAAGGAGTTCATTGCATCACCCATTTCACTTGCTTGAAAGGTAAACGACTTCACCCTAACTTTGAATTCACTATTCATTGTTGTATTATGAAGTCACGAAGTTGGAAGTTGGAAGTTGACCTTGGGTTGTTAGGATTGTAAATTATAGAGTTAAATGTTGAATTGTATGCTAGAGTAACCCTTGGTATGATGGTATGTGAGTGTGTATTTTCTTAAAACTAATTGAATCAGAGTAAAAGGTCTAAATGGAAGTTTTAATTTAGGGTTCCTAGTTCGGTATGTTAAAAATACAAAATTGTGAGTAATCGGAACTCTAGGGATGACAAACTATCATATATTGTGTTGAAATGCGTGATTAGACTTAGGTTGATTGTTTGAATTGTTGCAAAAATGGGTACGAAAATGAGGATGTCTGATACCTGGCACAAAACTGACCCATGAGACCCTATCCATGGACTGTAGGTCAACCTACAGACCGTAGGTCGAGTTCGTGGGTCTGTTGCACATAAAAAAATCATTAAGTGTCGAACCACGAAGGTGGACTACGGTCCGTCGTTCCATCGACGGACCGTTCTGCACATCCGTGGTTCATATGATAAACTCATATTTTGGGTACTCTGACCTACAGAGGTACCTACGGACTGTAGGTCCAACCACGGACTGTAGGTACCCACCGCGGGTCGGCAGTTCAGCTACTGCCCAAAAATTTTTTGGTTTTTTGTTTTGATTCGTTTCTTGTTCTAAAATTTTTCTAAGTGTGTTATTTGCTTGTTTCGGTACTAACTAAGCTTCTACAAGTACTATGGCCCTCAAACAAGCTTCAACTTAAGCTGTGAAGGGCAAGTCAAAATTAGTGGCACTATCATTTCGGCTGATTGATGTGGAGACTGACCCTGCATATGTCCCACCTCCTACTAGGACATCTCCCACTGCACCATACACCACATGGAGTCAAGCCCGGCAGGTGCAAGCAAACGTGGTTACTGCCCCCAGTTTGATGAGGGGGATACACCGATCGGTTCACCGACTGGCTCTGAGTTCGCGTCAAGTTTCGGCTATGTCTCTGGCTCCAGCTCTAATGGCATCGCTGCCTCATCCTCCGAGGCTATTAGTGTGGGTTACATCCAAATGACCCAAATACTAATCCTGCATCAGTTCCTGAGGAGCCAAATAAATGGTGTGTAAGTGGTCAATTTCAGATATACAGAGACTCCCGCATGCTGAATAAGAAGGAAAGGATGACTCGACTTATCACTGATGAGCGTCAGGTTCTCACAAGCAGTCTCTACACCATGCCCGACATCCACACTCTCTTCTAGAGGCAAAGGTGTGAATGGATGGTCCATAGCCCAGGGTCCTTCAGTGAGGAGATAATTAGAAAGTTATTTGCTTCCTACCCTGCCACCCTCAAAGGATCGATTGACAGACAGGCCAAGCCCGCAGCCCAGCCTCCACTCACAACTACACTAGTATGCGGGTTTTCAGTTGATATATCAGAGACCACTCTCCGCAGGTTCCTCTACAGTCCAGGCTACACTCTGCCTATTAACACGGCTGAGTTTGACTATTGCATGGATATTTTTTAAAGTGAGGCATTTTAGAGGAATGTCGATCAGAGGGAGACTCTTTTGCAATGGTTAGCCCGTCATCTTCCTACAGACGGAGAGTGTGCCGAGTGGGTCAACACCCTGAGCTTGGTATCAAGAAAGCCACCTTGACATTTGTGGCCAAATTATTTTGGTTACTAGTGTGGAACCGTGTGTCTCCTACTCAGGCAGATAATGTACTCATAAGGGATCGAGCAATTATGATTGCAGCTTTAGTTGCTGGGATGGAGGTCGACTTTGCCCGCATGCTTATTGTGGAGATACATGAGAGGGCCTCCAAGGCCACCATTACCTTGCCTTTCTCATACCTCATCTTCCAACTTTGTAGGGATGCTGGAGTACCATTTTGGCACTGTGATCAGTTGATTAAGGCGACCAAGACCCTAGATATTGGCCTAATTCGGGATGAGGCCAATGTAGCTGCACCTCGTAGGGAGCCGCAGCTTGAGGTGCCCCCATTAGGCGACGATCTTATAGCGGATGTGGAGCAAATACAGGATGATGACACTACCCCTACAGACACTACCATAGATGCGTAGGCTCCACGATCTCCGACCGCCATTCAGGCACGTAGCGTCCAGAGCCACTCATTATTTCAGTTCCATCGACATCCCTCTAGCCCGAGTTCAAAGGCTAAAGGCATAGATGGCCACTTTACTTCACAATATGAGGCCATGGATGCAGCGTGCTATAGCAGAGTCTGAAATGAGGGTTAAGCAGCGGATAGAGCATTGGATAGACCAGAATGTCCAAGCCGTTCATAGCCGCCTAGATGCCTTTGAGTTACAAGTCCTAGAAAGGCTGGCCTCGAATGTTGAGGTGACCACCCTCAAGAAGAGATACAGAGCCTTCGTGTTGATATTATTGTACTTATTGCTTCCTCAGAGACTGATCCAGAGTCTACACCTACGAAACCGATTGAGGTGGAGCTAAGTGCCCTATTCAGAGATGGTATGCCACCGATAGATTCTTCCTATACTACTGGGAAGCCCCACCGCTCCAGTCATACTTTTGATGATTTGAGGCTGGGAGAGCAATTAAGAGGGAGCGCCAACAGACTGAGGCAGCCCGACGGGCATCCATAGTCGACGAGGAGTTGAGACAGCAGTGGACTAGGGAGATAGGTGTTGGTGCATCTAGCAGCGTGAGCACTACTGATGGTGCAGTGAGATTTGATGATAGAACTACTGAGGATGCCGAAAGGGTAGATGAGAGCATTACTGATGGCATTTCGAGTGTAGATCTAGCGGGCTCCGAGAAATCGGACCCACCCACTGCTTGAGTATTCTTTGGCGCATATGCGCCACAAGTTTGCTTCACCCGATCCTTTGCTTTGTATTTTCTTGTGCATTGGGGACAATTGCACTTTATTTTGTTGGGGGTGTGGCAAATAGATTGTGAGTGATAGGGTGAAGTTTGAGTAACCCAACTCATAATCCTCTCTTGGGGTTTTCTTGCCTTTGTTATTTTCCCCCAAGAGACTATTTTAATTTATGTTGAACCGGCATGTTTAGGAATGTATGTGTAGGATTAAGTAGAAAAAATGAAAGCATGACGACATGAAAAGCATGAGAAAAATGATCCCTGTCCAAAAATTTTGAATTGTGCTAGATCTACAGTCTTGATGAGTTGAATGTGTTGGATCTCAATGTGACATGATAAGAACCGATTTGAACTCATGAATTAAGCTAAAACTTGAACTAGGTAATCTGATAATCTAATAATGGAATAATGTGCCAAGAGTGTGTGAGAAAAGTTGAATGTTCAGACAGTTGTGCCAATCTAGAACTTGCCCCGTTGGTCCTACTAAGATAATCTAGGCTAGAAGTTGGGAAGTGATCATAGGCCCTTGTTCAAATTAGTCTACTTAAGCCTAAAAGGTTCCAACCAAATGAAATTAATGTTCCCTTTGATCCAAATATTTGAGCCTAAAATAGACCATTTCTTTTGATTCACCTAACTCACCTTTCCTAAAATAAGTGTTTTGGCCCTGGTCCCTTCTTGGACATGTGCACCTTGACTTAGGCCAAAAGCCTAAGTTGAGGGTGGCCAATGCAAAAGTTACCCCAATCTTGGCCCTTATCCGACATCGAATAATGTGCACCTCAACTAATGTAAAATCCATAAGTTGAGGGTGGCTATGAAAGAGGAAACCGAAAAAAAAGGGTATGAAAAGAGTTTTGTGTTGGAAAGAGAAAAGGAAAAGATAGAAGAGGATGTGACTTTGTGCAAATGAAGAAAAAAGATGATAAATAAAACTGCTGAAAAATAAAGAAAAATAAAGTGAAAGAAAAAGAAGAAAGTGAAAAATAAGAGCAACAAAAGTCAAAAGTCACATTCATATTGAAAGGAGTCAGGGGAAAGAAAGTAAAATGAAAGGATGTCAAAAATAGGTTAAGAAAAGAGGTAAAAATCCAATGTAATGTCAAGGAGGGCATAAAGTCACTAAAAAATACCCAAATATATCACACCTGACCCTGAGCCTACGTTACAAGCTAAAAGTCTTATAGTGATCTTAGCAACTAGTTTGGACAGTCTAAGTAGTGAAAATAGGGGAAGACAATGGTATTGAGCACTAACTATACTTGAAATCACTTGTGAGCGTGAGTGTTGAATGAATCCTAAAACTCAAATATTCATATCTTCAGTGTGAAAAGGATTTTGTTTGAAATGAGGGCACTAGTTACATTGTCGGATATATGTTACATTGGTGATTGTGAAAAAGTGTATGTTGTGTGTCTATTGGTCAATCTGTGTCATATCTTGATCCACATGAGTTAGGTTGTTGAGTCTAAGAGAAAAGATTTGCACTGAAAAAATGGAATGGATTGAAATGCCATTTGATTGCTTGAGTTTGTATGTCTGCTAATAAATAAGGGTCGTTTAGATTTTAGTGTGTCGCTTGAGGACAAACAATGAGTTTAAGTTGAGGGTGTTGATGTACCATGAGTTTACCTATTTTTAATGTAGTTCACTTAAGAGTTGTGTGAGTTTAGGGCCATATTGTATTAGGAATTAATGTTTTTGTATCATGTTTGCAGGAAATAGGCTTGGATGTGGAAGTGTGAGATAACAGCTGAAAATATGCAGAAGGAGCCACCCACAGAGATGACCTACAGACCGTAGGTCTAGTCACAGCCTATATATGGGTGGCATAGATGGAGCATCAGGGAAGTCCGACCAAAGTGTGGAACTACGGAGGCAAGTGACGGAGCGTAGGTCGACCCACGGGCCATCTTGCACATCAATCAATGATCAGTGGGAATTAAAGTTCTAGTACCTGATGAAAAGTTCTAAGTGTGTAGCCACGGAAGAGGACCCACGAACCGTGGATCAACCCACGTTCCGTCCTGTACGTCCGTCATTTGTATTTGGGAGTGAAGGTTCCAACCTCTGCAAGAAAAAGTGTAAGTGTTGACCTATGGAGTAGGTCGACCCATGGTCCGTAGGTCAAAGTTGTTGAATGAAGCCATGTCCAGAAAGTTTATTTCTTTATTTTGTTTCCTTTTTGTTTAGGACATGTTTTTCTATAAATAGGGTATGGAAACCTTGTTTTTGGGGGTTAGACATCATTGTATACTTTTAGTTCTTGGTATTTTCTTGGGAACTAACTTGCAAACTTTGGCAATTTGATTTCCTTATTTTGGTTTATAAGATTTTTGCTTTGAATTTCAATTGGAGACTACGGGTTTCTTCTACTCAATACGTATGTTCATGAATTCTTCTTCTAAATATATGAATTGTGTTCTTTCAAGCATGAGTAGCTAAATCCACAACTAGGGTTGTGGGAACCATGAGCAATTAACAACGTATGAATAATAACTACGTAATTCTTGAATAGTGTTGATGCATGTATTGGTTATTCTTTCACGTCTTTGTAATGGTGGCCAACATTAGAACTTGCCTTATTGCTACATGCTGGACCAAGGAGGTAGTTAATAAGAAAAGAATTATCAACAGAGATTTAGTGTGATATTATCTAATAGTCTAATGTCATTTGGTGTGAGGGTGAAAACTAAGTCAGACATTGGTGTGATATCTAATCTGAGGTAAAGGTAAGGGTTAGTAAATTATACACACGTAGATGGACCAAGGTGAGGGTGAAATTCCCTATTTGGAGGACCAATCACTTAGAGATATCTAGCTTACCAACTTTGCATGTGATACACTAGGCAAGGATTACTACTTTTAGGATTACCGCATTGAGAGCTTATGGGGAACACATACACCTTAGTTTCTCTCTCTCATTGATAACAACAAAGTTTGAATCTTGCTTTCTTGTTACTTAAACAATACTCAGTTATTTGTTTCACAAATCCCCCCCCCCCCTTTACTTGTCTCGGAAATAAGTTGACTAAATGAAAATAATCATGAGTTAAGTTTAAGTCTAAACCATATTCCTCGTGGGATCGAGCCCAACCTCTAAGTTGGGTTCTTTACTTAATAACGATCATTTATACTTCTTTAGGGAGGTGTAATTTGAGTGTATCACGGGGTGCCAGCCCCTTTACTTCAAAGAACTAAAAGTTGTGCACTACTAGAACGCCATGCCTGACTTGCTAATGCGCCACGGTAGACCTACTGGAGCATCTGGGGCGCATCCTACCACCCCTTCCCCTGATCATCCTGGCGAATTTTCTCACTCATTTTTTGATCCTAAATCACTTTTAATCGATTGATTGCCTCAAGTTTTCCTTAGATTCAATTACCCAATTCAAGTACACAAGAATATACTAAAAACAACTCTTAAACTCGATAGAATTATCTCAAGAACTCATCAAACCCATCCTAATTCAAGAACGAAAGAAATACTTCAAGAACACTAACCAAGAACTCCAATCCTTAAACTTTGAGAACAAAATTGCATTAAAATAGCATGATTGGCATGTGGGTGAATGAACCCAACACTATGAGAAGTCACATACCTCTTAAGGATCAAACCCTTGGCAAAATCCGCAACAAAACTCAAGAATCTTGTCAAACACTTTGAACTTTACTTCTTTTCTTCTTTTCTCCTTTTCTCCTCTTCTTGAACTCCTCTCAAAATCCTAAGCATATTTGGATTTATGAAAACTGACCCAAATCAGGTTTAACCCTAAAAATAATACTAAATTCATTTTTAATATGATTGGGTAAGGAAAAGACCAAAAGACCCCTCACATTTTTGGGTAACTTTCCTTAACTAGACATCCTGACTTCAAACGGGCATATCTCCCACATACGAGCTCAAAATTTAGCAAACTCGGTGGCATTGGAAAGAGGATTCAAAGAAATTTCAGTTGATATTTTATGGGACACCTAAGTCATCTTGTACTAAAAGTTATGGTCATTTGAAATTGACGAAAAACTCACAACTTATGCATAACTTGTAAAATTTCCAATTGGGCTCTTTCCAAATTTGTTGTTTCTATTTTGTTAGCTCTTTCTAAGGCGAGATGTTACAGTGAGTCCTCATGTTATGAGTATTGAGACACATTTACTTGATTTATGTCTAGTTTTCGGATGATGTATGTGGTGTATGGGTTACATCCCAACCACTTCTTTTGATGTTTAGATGACTTGTTTATACTATGTTAGATTTCCACATTTTCAAACTCTTTGTTTTTATGAAGATGCTTATTTGAAATCTATATTTCTTCTATCTTTTAGGATGTATGTTATGTGGCTCGTGTAGGGCCTTCCACGGTTATGTAGGCCATGTTTCACTTAGGATATACTTAGGGGTCGTTTGGTTTGAATATGAGTTATGATGAGATAAGTTATGTTGGGATAAGTTATGTTGGGATTAGTTATGATGGGATAAGTTGTCCTGGGATTATTTCTTATTGAGTGTTTGGTTTGTTATATTCAAAATAATATATATTTATAAATTTTAAGAACAAGTTGTTTGTTTACAAAATTACCCTTCACTTTATTTAAACTTTTTAAATTCTTCTTTGTGAGCTTTAGTTATTCATTTTTTTTAAAAAAAAAATTATTTTATTTAACTTAAATATTTTTGTTTATGTATTCCCATGATAAGTACCATGTGTATTTAAAAATATAACTTTTTTCTTATTTAGCTTAAAAATAGAACTTTCCTCTTAAGTTTATTAAAGAGAAGAAAATTTATGAGAAATCAAAATAAAATAAACATAAGAATTAGTCAAATAAATTCATAAATAAAAGTTATATTTATATAGTATAACTTTTTAATAGAAAAATATGTATAATTATCATAAAAGTAAGGAGTAGTAAATATTATTATACATGATATTAAAAAAATGTAAATATACATAAATGTGAAAAATGATGTATAAAAAGGATTTAAAGGGGCATATTTGTCATTTACCTATTTTATCCCAGGATAAGTTATCCCGGGATTACTATATCACCCATGGGGAGGGACAACTTATCTCGGTACTAATTATTAATCCCGAGATAAGTTATCCCGGACTTGCCAACCAAACAACATAATTTTTTTTATCCCATCACTATTATTTCCAATCCCTTACACCAAACGAGCCCTTAGGGTCATGACAGTGTCGGATGTGAAATCCAAGAAAAGTCTTGATCTGATTTTTTGTTAATTTGAAGGAAGCGGTGCTTAAAAAGTCATTTATGTTTTCCCAATGTTGATGATTTGAGGGAGAAAATTTTATTTAAATCCCATAGTTCTAGATATTCCATTTACCTAAGTCACTAAGATGTACCTTGACTTGCGGAAGGTCTATTGGTGGATTGGGATGAAGAAGGATATTGCAGAATTTGTGGTGAAGTGTCCTAATTGTAAACATGTGAAAGTTGAGCATCAAAATTTGGGAGGTTTGTCCCAAGATATTAGCATTCCTACTTGGAAGTGGAAAGACGTGAATATGGACTTTATTATAGGTTTAACCCATATCCAGTGGCAACATGACTTGATTTGGGTTATTGTAGATCGTATAAAGAAGTAGTCTCATTTCATTTTCATCAAGGTTTCTTATTTGGCTGAAGATTATGCTAAGTTGTAACTAAAGGAAATGGTTAGGTTGCATGGAATGCCTCTATCTATTATCTCCGATCGTGATACCCAATTTACTTCTCAATTTCAGAAGTCATTCTGAAAAGGGCTTGGTACTCGTGTCAAGCTTAGTACGGTCTTTCATACTCAAACTGATGGGCAAGCAGAGCATACTATCCAAACTGTTAAAGATTTGTTGAGAGCTTGTGCTATTGACTTCAAGGGTAATTAGGATGATCATTTTCCTTTGATTGAGTTTGCATATAATAATAGCTATCTTTCAAGTATTGGTATGGCCCTATTCGAGGCTCTTTATTGTAGGACGTTTTGATTTCCTATAGGTTGGTTTGAAGTTGGTGAGGTTGTTTAAATAGGTCCCAATTAGGTTCATGAGGCTATGGAAAAGGTTCAACTTATTAGAGAAATGTTGAAAACAACTCAAAGTCGACAAAAGTCTTATATTGATGTTAGAAGAATAGATCTTTTGTATGATGTTGGTGATTCGGTTTACCTGAAAATTTTACCTATAATATGTTGATGAGGTTTGGTAAGAAAGGGAAGCTTAGTCCCTGATATGTAGGCCCATGTCAAATTTTGAGGCGTATTGATAAAGTTTCTTATGAACTTCATTTGCCTAATTATTTGGCATCAGTGTATCTGATTGTCCATGTGTCATTGTTAAAAGATTATATTGGAGATCCGACATCTATTGTACCATTAGAGAATCCTTGTATAAAGGGAAGCCTTTCATATGAATATGTTCCAATTGAGATTTTTTGACCAGTACGTAAGTTTAAAAGTTAAAGAACAAAGAGATTGCATCGGTAAAGGTGTTGTGAAGGAATCAAATGATTGAGGGTGCTACTTTTGAGGCCAAGGCCTATATGATGTCCCGATATCCTCATCTCTTTCTCTCCCATCTTACTCTAGCTTGAGGTATTTTGCTTTCATGGTTCATTCTTTCGGATTCATATGTCTTAGTCATTCTTATGTTTCCATATGCATACATGTATGTTTTATTAAATGATCTTTTGAGTATGTTTTAACTTGGAGTCGATTTTCCTCCTTGGATATTTGTATTTTGATGAAATTGCATTCATGTTGAGTTTTTAGTTTCTCTCCTACTCTCTTCATGCTAGCTTGAGACCCATTCAAGGATAAATGTTTCCAAGGGGGAGATATTGTAACACCTTGGAATTTAGAAAAAGGTAAAAGTGGTTGAATGGGCACATCCACAGACCCTAGCCCAACCGTGAACCTTTCATAAAGGCCTAAACGCCCTATGGAAAAAGACCAGTGAAGAGGGCTAGGTTGATTGTTTCGGCAACCCAGAATTTTTCCCCAATCTTGACGACTTCCATCACGGACGGTAAAGAAATAAATGATCCATGAAGGCCTCATATATAAGTCTCCCGTCAACTTTTTAAGCCAGAGCTATTTTAGTATTTCCCTATGTGTCTAGTCCCTAAGCTATGTCGTTTTAACCACTATTCTAAGCCCTATATAAGTATTTTTAAGTCTAAAACTACCCCTTCAAAATCATTCTCCTAAATCCTAAATTTCCCTCGAAGTTCTTCCTCAAAATTCTCTCTTAAGGCTAAGCAAGAAGAATCTAGTGTTTCCACCAAGGATCTTCAATATACTATAGCTCTTGGGCCTTGATCACGAAGGTATGTTAGTATTCACTTATAGGCATGTTGAATTTATTTCTTATGATTGAAGATGGGAAAAACATAATGAAAACTCTCATACACTTTTCACTTGTGTCTCTATTCCAATATGAAAATACTAAATTATATTAACCACCGAACAACAGCTAGCTAGCTACACCCACCATTTCCAGTTTGTTATAAGAATAGAGCAGCTAGAACAAGAGTTGTAACGATAGCCAGTTCTAATAGATAACTAGGTAACAATTAAAACTTTATCAATCAGTTGCTGTCCAATTACATCGACTAAAGGTCGAACAAGAGTTGTAACGACAACTAATTCTATTACTATTGTTTCATGCCTATGTTAATTGCATATCTTTCTAGAATTTGAAGTTGTATTTTCTTTTAACATGTTGTTGGAAAGATTGCGAGTTCACTCTCTTTGACGTATAGCTGGATAGAATTGCAAATTAAAAAAACACTAAGTGAGTTGAAATTCTTTTTATCAAGATGGTAAAAAAGTGGTTGGCTCTTCAAAGTGGCTTCATTTTTTATTCTATCATACTTGGTAACTTTTTGTAAGTTAATAGAGAAAACAAGGATTAATAGTGTTCATTTTCTCTAGTAGTTCCACAATACTAAATTCAACCAACATTTTTAGAGAAGAGACAAATAGAGCTTAAGGACTTCAAGCACATAAGCAATGTGGAGATATTTTACTATATTATTGTTAAGTTTCTGAATATGATCATGGTTAAAGTTACAACAAACACACAACTAAACAAAATATATCACAACTTAAGAAAATAGTTAAATTTTTATTAATGAACATGAGTTTTGTTATTGTGTCAATTGTGTCTCTATATGGATGTATTCTCTTCTTTTATCCCTCCCTTTTGATTTCTTCTAGGTTCTTGATTGTATAATCTGCTTACTTTGTTGGACAAAAAGTAGAAAATATTAATTAGTTTATTTAAATGTTAAACATATAGTTGAGGAGCTTTAATTAGTAATGTGTGAATTGTAGCACCTCTACTTTCTGCAACTAGTTGTTGCCTCAAATTTCCTACGTGAAATTTCTACTTGAAGAACATTAGAAAAATCACCGGTAGATCTTCTACTTTCAGCAGTTAGTTGCTCCCAGCTACATGGACTAAAGCTCGAGCAAGAGCTATAACTATGGTTGATCTCAATACCATTGTTTCATTACTCTGTTCTCTGTAAATTAGCCCACAAATTAAACTCGCAAATCTCTTGGACAAAATAGTTTACTCTCCTTCAACATTAGTTTAAGAAGCTTAACTATCTTAGAGAAAATTTCTTGCTTCTTTTGAATTACTAAGTAAAATTTTTACTTAAAGAACAATAGAAAAGCACATGTAGCATCTCTACTTTCAATAATTAGTTGCTGCCAAATTATATACAGAATTGAGCTTCAAAGTGGCTTCATTTTTACCATGTTGTACTTTGTAACTTTCAGTAAATTAATAGAGAAAAAAGAGATCATAAATGTGTTCATTTTTTACAGTATCTCCAAAGTACTAAATTAAGTCCGCATTTTAAGAGAAGAGAGAAGTGGAGCTTAAGGAATTCAATCACATGGAAGTTTTTACTATATTGTTGTTGAGTTTCTCAATATGATTATGGTTAAGCTTACAACATACGCACAACTAAACAAAACATATCACAAGATAAGAAAATAGTTAAAATTTCTATCATTGGACATGAGTTCTGTTATTGTGTTGATTGTGTCCCTATATCGATGTGTTCTCTTCTTTTATCCCTCCTTTTTGCTTTCTTCAAGATATTTAGTTGTATAATTTGCATACTCTGTTGGATAAAAAACATAAAATACAAATTAGTTAATTTAAATGTTAAACATACAACTGAGGAGCTCTAATTATTGACTATTTAATGTTTGAATTGTAGCACCTCTACTTTCTGCAATTTGTTGTTGCCTCGAAATTCCTAAGTGAAATTTCTACTTGAAGAACATTAGAAAAATCCCCTTTAGATACTTTACTTTCAACAATTAGTTGCATCCCGACTACATCGACTAAAGCTCAAGCAAGATTTATAACAACGGTTGATCTCATTACTACTGTTCCATTACTCTGTTCTCTTCAAATCTGTCTAAGAATTAGACTCGTAAATCTCTTAGACAAAATAGTTTACACTTCTTCAACATTAGTATAAGAACCTTAGCTGCCTTAGATAAAATTTCATGCTTCATTAGAATTCCTAAGTGAAAATTTGACTTGGAGAACATTAGAAAATCACCTCTAGCACCTCTATTTTTAAACAATTAGTTGCTGCCCAATTATAAACAAAATTGAGGTTCGAAGTGGCTTCATTCTTATTCTATCATACTTTCTTACTTTTTATTAATTAATAGAGAAGAGAAATGCTATAAGTGTGTTCATTTTCTCTAGTACTTTCATAATACTAAATATAACCCCCATTTTCTGAGAAGAGAGAAGTAGAGCTTAAGGACTTCAATCACATAAGCTACATGGGAAGGTTTTTACTTTATTGTTGAGTTTCTCAATATTATTATGGTTAAGTTGACAACAAACACACAACAAAGGGAAATAGATAAAAACTTAAGGAAATAGATAAATTTCTATCAATGTTATGAGTTTTGTTATTGTGTCACTTGTGTCTCTATATGGATATGTTTTCCTCTTTTATCTATACTTTTAGATTTCTTCTATGTGTGAAGTTGTATAATCTGCTTACTTTGTTAGAAAGAAAACAAGAAATATAAATATGTTAATTTAAATGCTAAGCATACAACCGAGGAGCTCTAATTATTGAATATTTAATGCATGACCTGTAGCACATCTACTTTTAGCAATTAGTAGTTGTCTTAGAATTACTAATTGAAATTTCTACTTGAAAAACATTAGTAAAATAACATGTAGATCCTCTAATTTCGGCAATTTGTTGCATCCCAGCTACACCAATAAAGCTCAAGAAAGAGCTATAACGACGACTAATCTCATTATGGTTGTTCCACTAATTTGCTTACTGAAAATTTGTCCAACAATTAGACTAGCAAATCTCCGGGACAAAATAGTGTAATCTCCTTCAACATTAGTTTAAGAAGCTTAGCTACCTTAGAGAAAATTTCTTGCTTCTTCGGAATTCCTAAGTGAAATTTCTACTTGAAGAACATTAGAAAATCACTTGTATCATCTCTACTTTCAACAATTAGTTTTTGCTCAATTATATACAGAATCGAGGTTTGAAGTGGATTTATTTTCATTCTATAATACTTTGTAACTTTCTTTCAGTTAATAGAGAAATAATAGATTATAAGTGTGTTCATTTTCTCCAGTAGTTTCATAATACTAAATTCAGCCCCCATTATTAGAGAAGAAAAAGTAGAGTTTAAGAACTTCAATCACATAGCTACATGGGAAGTTTTTACGTGTGTTCATTTTCTCCAGTAGTTTCATAATACTATTATTAGGTGTCATTTTCATAGAAGAAAGATTTTGAGCTTAAGGACATTAATCACATAAGCTATGTGGGATGTTTTTACTATATTGTTGTTGAGTTTCTCAATTTGATTATAGTTAAGGTGACAACAAACACACAACTAAAGGAAACATATCAAAACATAAGGAAATAGCTAAATTTTTATGAATGGACATGAATTTTGTTATTGTATCGGTTGTGTCTCTCTATGGATATGCTCTCTTCTTTTATCCATCCTTTTAGATTTATTTTTAGGTATGTGTTTGTATAATCTTTCTTAATTTGTTGTAAAGAAAATAGGGAATGATAAACATATTGCCAATGAACTATAATTATTGACTATTTAATGTGTGAGATGTAGTAGCACTTCTATTTTAAGCAATTAGTTGTTGCCTCAGAATTCCTACGTTAAATTTCTATTTGAATAACATTAGCAAACTCACCTGCAGATCCTCTCCTTTCTATTTAAGAGGTAGTTGTTATCATCCCAGGGTACCCTCTTGTTCCTTTTACCTTATACTTTGTTCTTTTTGAGAAAGAATGATTTTGAGACTTGTAATTATCTTTTCAATTATGTGTTTACATTAGTGACTTGTACACATAACAACAAGGTTTTGGGATCATGTTAGAATGAATCAGTTTTCTAGTCTTATCTTATTCTTGCTTGAGTTTCCGCTTTTCATTTGTTTTATTGGGTTGAGGCTGACTTATCATGGTGGGAATAGACATGTTCCATCACGTCCATTTTTTTGGATTATGAAAAAATTTTAATGATAATTGAGGAATCCAAAATACTACTAGCCTTTATGAAAATTCATAAACTTTGAACACCCTATTCATCAAGCCCATAAATGCAGCCGGAGCACTAGTCAAGAAAAAGGACATCACAAAAAGATCCTAATGAAAATACCGAATTTGAAAAGCCATTTTCGGAATGTCATCTTCCTTCACCCTCAATTGGTGATAACCCGACCGACGGTCAATCTTAGAGAAATAACTTGGTCCTTGTAGTTGATCAAATAAATCATCTATCCTTGGGAGAAGATATTTGTTCTTAATGGTATCCATCTTTCTTCTAAATGAACAAAATTGAAGCGCATAGAATTTATTTTGATTTTGGATCCCGCTAAAACCCAATGAAGGGTTAGGTTGATATCGTCGACGATTATCTCCTTCATTCTTAGAAATAGAGGGACAATCCCTTATCTTATGATCCATCTTACCATAGCCAAAACATGGATTAGAGCAAGACACATTTACCCTAATGCTTTCTTCTACATCTAGCACAAGTAGATAATGTAGATCCACTACCACTTCCTCCTTGAGGATTAGGGTTAGGTACCCTATCTTTGTTGAATTTAGGAGGAGCATTGGATAAACCGTTGTTGTAACTTTGACCTTGAATGTGAAAAGTCACCATCATCGGTGTGTCTCCCTAGATCTTTCCTTAAGTTTCGTTTCTTCTATTTTTAAGCATGCACCATTAGATCAGAAATGGCTATATGATTGATGAGTATGGCGGTATGACAATCTTTGACTACAATCTCGGACACACCCGAAAAACACTTACTTACCCTTTCCCTAAGATTGACAACCATAGTAGAAGCATACCTACACAATTGTTTAAACTTAAAAGAATATCCTTCCGCTCATGTTTCCTTGACAAAGGTTGATGAATTCTAGTACATTTGTATCCTTCATCTCAAGGGGAAAGAAGCTATCAAACAAAGCTAACTTAAACTTTTCCCAATCAAGAGGGCCTGCATCGACCTCCCTCTCTCCTTTCCATTGGTTGAACCAAACTTGAGCGACACCCTTAAGTTGATAAGTGGCCGATTCCGCCTTTTCCACCAGCGTCACTCCATGATCATCAACAGCTTATACATTTCATCAATGAACTCTTGAGGATGTTCCTGAATCTTGGAACCATGAAACTCTGGAGGATTCATTCTAGTGAAGTCCCTTACTCTAGATGTCATCTTACCCACATTTGGGTTCATAGGGACCAAAACCTATCGATTGGCTTGAGTCGTCATGGCTTGGACCAATGCTTGAAAAGCAGCCCTAAACTCCGCATTAGTGACTTGTTCAGCCAAAGGATCGACCAAAACTTGAGGAGATTATGGATGATCTTGTGGAGTAGCTCGAGGAGCTTCTCGCATTCTCATTCACAATCCTGCTAACGTATGATCTTTGAGGGACCATATCCTGAAAAGCATCGGATAGGGATTAGGAGAAGGACATATAGAGTTAGACTATATCGCACGATGTTAGAGTAATGAAAGAAGTGGAACTTCTTAAACATCTTATAGCTTCTTGTTCATAATTGTGGCACTCATGAAGAAGACTCTACTCGACGTGGCTTAGTGACTTCCTAGGACCTTTCTAAACTCTTGTTCCTTGAATATCAAATTTGTCATGACCCAATGTACACCCTAGTTGTAACATGGCATATAGGACCCTAAGAGACCCTATACAAGCCACTTAGCATATATACATGATAATAGAATCCTAAATGTAACACCCTATATGTTAGAAGGACAAAATGCAGATTTTCATAAGTTGCATGAGCCACCAAAGGAGGCCACCTATGGACCGTAGGTGGGGCTCGTGGTTGGCCACCTGCAACCCCTTTCCAAGAACCCCAGAAAAATATAGTTAAGCTTGGACCAAAGCCAGGACCTATGGACCGTAGGTCAGACCATGGCCGTGGTTCAGATCCCCAGATCCCAGTCTCTGAAGCCAATAGACGACTGACCAGGACAGAACATAAGTCAGTCGACGGTCCGTCATTCAAGACCATCGTTGGCCCCGACAGCTTTTAAGTCAGAGGTCGTTTGGTCTTTTCCCTTATGCATTGGACACCTAAACTATGTCATTTAACCCCTAAACTACATCGTTTTGGTAAGTTTAAGCCCAGTAACTTGATCAAAACTTACCCTAGTTAATTCATTCTTTAAAGTTCATCTAATTAGAATGAAAAGATGAGAAACAGTTGACTAAATCCTCTCCAAGAACGCAACAGGTTTTCCTCAGTTCTTGCCCCGAAATTGAAAGATTTCTCTATGAAATTTGTCACCAGTTATGTGGGATTTCATTGGTGGATTCCTTTCATCCACTAGAATCCTAGAACTCAGTCAAATTCTTGATTCCCTTCATATTATCAAGATCTAGGGTTTCTTGATCTTTAGCAATTGTTGTGATTTAGTTGATAGAATATTCCTAATTGAATTTTCATGTTGTTGTTAATACTATAGCTTAGTTCCTTGCATGAAATTTAGAACCCTAGTGGTGTAGATTCGGTCAGTTCATGAAATACACTAGCTAGGACAGATAAACATCTATAGATGCCTCAGTTTTCAAATGTTTCATTACTAGTATTTAATGTTGTGTTTTTAGTTAGAATGTAAGAATATTTGGGAGTAGGCTTAACACTGAGTTGGACTAGGGTCAGTCACCCTTATAGTACTAGAAATATGTGCCCTCATAGGTTTATAAGTCCCCTCTATGGGCATCATATTTAGTGATCATGCCAGTCATGCCTCTATATCCCTAGCAAGGTATATTGGGTCCTCTCGATGGGGCGTATACATCGGACTCCACATTTTTGGTTTTATGTCGGTTAATAGTAGCTCCCATAGTAAGATTCTAGTGTATTGACCAGGTTTCTAGTTATATTTCAGTATTTAGCTTCAGCATGTTATGTACTTGGTCATTGCATTCAGTTTAGTTCATATTAAGTATATCTCAATATCTTTATCATGTTTAGATTATATCATTGCTCAATATTCTTTGTTTAGTTATGTGTTTGTTCAGTTTATCCTATCCTACATGCTCAATACCTTCCAAGTACTGGCGCATACTCTGCGCTACATCTTTTTGTGATATAGGTTTAGGTCCTCAGCATTCAGATCACGTGTAGATTGGTTTCCGATCCTTACTCAGCAGTATCAGTGGTGAGTCCTTATTCTTTAAGGACGATAAACATGTTCTTTATATTTCAGTCTTTCATTTTAGTTTCAGTTTTACTAGAGTTAGTTGGGGGCATGTCCCAGCATCCCTAGTTAGTAGAGGCTTATTTCAGACATAGACAGATTCAGCTTTAGTATTTGAGTTATAGTTCAGAATCTTAAAATCTTGCTCAATATTTATATATTTAGACTTAGATTGGGTATTCCCCCACCATTTCAGTTTATTTCATATTTTAAACTTCCGCATAGTATCTTTTGTTCAGTTGGTTAAGTACGCTTATGATATGTCAACTTAGGGTTAGCTTGGGGTCACTCGTGATCCTAGGTCCCGTGTTTACGTCAAGGGGGTACATTCTGGACGTGACAATCTTGGTACTAAAGCATTAGGTTAAAAGTCTTAGGATGCTGGAAAGCCGTACAAAGTAGAGTCTCTTTCATGAGTGTGAAGCGCTTCACACTTATGAGGGGGAGGCTATGAAGTGTTTTTAGGAAAAACATCACTTTCTTGTTATTCTTATCATGCGTAGGCATGATCTCCTTACTAACTCAACGTTATGCATTTCAGATCATGCCTCCTTGTAGAGTTTACACGAGGAATGGTAATGCCCGCAACGCTAATGCAGTCCTTCCAGTCCCAGACCATAAGGATTCGAATGCAGAGTTTCAGAATGCTATCCAACTTTTGGCTCAGAGTGTAGCCAACTAGAACAATCAGCATGTTCCAGTTCCTACAAATACTAGTAGTGGATTAGTGGCAGCTAGGGTCCGAGATTTTGTTAGGATGAATCCGCTTGAGTTTTTAGGGTCGCAAGTTGGTGAAGACCCCCTGAACTTTATTAATGAGGTCAAGAAGATCTTTGGAGTGATGCAAATGACTAGAAATTATAGGTTAGAGTTGGCGTCCTACCAACTTAAGGATGTGGCTCACATATGGTTCACGCAATGGAAAGAAAACAGGGTTAGAATGCAAATCCTGTGACTTGGGAGTGTTTTACCAAAGCTTTTCTGGACAGGTTCTTCCCAAGAGAGTTGAGAGAGGCTAAAACATAGGAATTTATGAATTTAAGACAAGGTTCGATGTCAGTCCAAGAGTACGAACTCAAGTTAACCCAGCTCTCCAGGTATGTTCCACATATGGTTGCCAATCCCAGGGCACAAATGAGTAAGTTCCTATTTGAGGTATCTGACTTGGTGAAAATAGAGTGCAAAAATGCTATATTGTTAGAAGATATGAACATCTCTAGGTTCATGACACATGCTCAGCAGGTTGAGGGAGATAAGCTTAGAGAACTAGCTAAGGACAACAAAAAAGCTAGAACAGGGAACTATGAGTACTCTTAGAAGAAATCAAAAGGTGGAAATTGCTCACAATTTTGAAAAAGGTCTTCAGCTCCAACACCTTCATCAGCTAGTGCTCCATCGCCTAGGTTTCGACAGGATCAGAAAGGTAGGGCATCGGGCTCAAAGTCTCAGGGGAGTGTTTCAGGTAGCAGAATCTACCCAACTTGTCCAAATTGTGGTAAGAACTATCGGGGCGAGTGTCTTGCAAGAAAGGATAGATGTTTGGATGTGGTCAGACTTGCCACAGGTTGAGCGATTTCCCTTCTTCTAAACAGGGACAAGGAGGTAACAATAGTAGGGCTCAGTCTACAGCTTCAGCAGCACCAGCAGGTCACCCAACTCAACAGGGTACTTCATCTGGTACAGGTGGCGGTCAGTGCTAGAACAGGTTGTATGCTCTCCAGGCTCGCCAGGACCAAAAAGATTCTCCTGATGTGGTTACTGGTAGGTTACCAGTCTTTTATTTATATGTCTATGCTTTGTTAGATCCAGGGGCTACTCTTTCCTTTGCAACTCCGTATAACATTGAACTTTGGTGTCAGTTGAAGAGTTTGAGGTTTGGACTCATTTAGGGATTTATTTACAATGATTTATTGTCCTCAAATGCTTATTTTGTGCAAATAACTTATGCAAAACCCTTGATTTCCAGGTATATGGATTGAGGAACAATAGGGGTTGATGATCGTCAATGCATCTCGGCGACTCACCAAGTTGCGACTCTACCACCTAAAGTTACATAATGTTGAGGCTAAATTAAGGGTAAACTTTGGCGAGCAGTAGTTCCATTCGGCATGTCGCCATCACTTCGGCGTTGGAAGACCAAGTTGCCAAAATTACTAATGGAGATCCAGACAAATGCTGATGGGTGAGATGAAAGGAAAAAGTGCAACTCGCAGAATCACTCAGCGATCCCGATCTGGCTCACCAAAAATAATAGTGGTTGGACTAAAAAGAAGTGAAAAATGAAGGCGAGAGGAAGGAAAATCGGTGAGTCGTCGAACGATCAGCGAAGCCCGGCTTACCTCGTCGATTGGTCCTAAACAGCCATACATCAGACTTGCATAAAATGATTTTTGCTAGAGAGAGAGGGCATTCAGAAATGAAAGGAACAAAAGATTAAGAGCGAAAAACACTACCATTGTAGATTTCAAGTGATTTTAGAAAATTTTTTCTTGGAGATTTTGTAGTAGTGAAGATTTTAGTTAATTTTAACTTTCGAATTTCATTTACCCAGCTATGGGAAACATGGCAGGTGCTTATTTTCATCTTTTCACCATGACTGGCTAAAACCCGAACCTTGGGGGCTTGATAATGTGACCAATTGATGCATTCTACTAAATGGGTGTTATCGATTAGTGATTGTTGGTGTTAATCTGAAACGGGTCTAAGTTATTATGGTGGTTTAACTTGATTATTGCATCTTTTGTGTGATAGATTTTAGAGTTTTGTTCTTGCTCGGGAGAGAAGTACAAAACCAACGTAGTATTTTGGCATTCTTAGTAGTGGGTCTTGACAGTTTCAGCTTGAGAAAGTGAAACCCAAGACCTAGCCTTTGTATCTAACTCGAAAGAGTGGATTTGATGAGAACGTGGGCTGGTTAGCTTATGGATAGTGTTAAAGTTCGAGAGAATTCAACGGAAATAAGGCACTTGTTCAAGAGAAAATTGTCTTACTTACAGTCCATTATACCCATTAAGTTGTATTCGGTAATTGGTTAGCCAATCCCCCAAGTGTCTTCTAGTTATCTGATTGTTTCTTGTTAATACTTTAGTGTGTGTTGGTGACGACATCCTAAAAAATTGATTATTAAACTCTTAAGTGTGTGTTGCTCGGCTGGAAAGTTCATTGTCATAGTTTAGTATTAAAATTCAAATAAAGCTACTCTCTGTGGGATCGACCCCAACTCAGTTATTTGGGTTATATACTAACTAACGATCGTTGATACTTAGAATTGGATGAAGTGTCCTTGATATGTTAATCAAAATGGCGCCACTGCCGGGGAGTAGCATTACTTAGAATTCTTTGATCGAAGATTTGATTTGTGAATCTGTTGGTTGTAGTTGAATTGGCGTAGGCTGCATTATGTAGTGTTGGTTAGGCTACATAGAAGTAAAACTGAGTGAAGAAGAAGTGAATGGTAGTCAAGTAGGACATCAGGACGGTATCGATGATATCAATAGTGTTTACAACCCATCTCATGCAGGTAAAATGGGTGCAATTTTCATACCACAAGCTGATGGGAATGCAATATTTGAGGTCACTAGCACGACTCTTCATCTTCTCCAAATGAGGGGACTCTATGGAGGGCAAGAACACGAAGACCTGCATGAGCATGTAAGAAATTTTACAGAGGTGTGCAGCCCGTTTTTATATAAGAATGTATCTAAAGAGTCGATCCGGCTTCAGTTATTTTCACTATCTTGAACGGGGGAGGCTAGCAAGTGGTTGGCCGAGTTACCAAGCAATTCCATCACATCATGGGAGGAGCTGATTATAGCATTCAATGCAAGATTATTTCCCCATCAAGGATGATGAAAATTAGAGATGAAATTCAAGGTGTCAAGCGATGGGAGGGTGAACCCATCCATGAAACATGGGTGAGGTTTAAGAAACTCTTACTTAAAATCCCAACTCACGGGCTACCAAACGATTTGCAACTCCAATATTTTTACCGGAGTCTTGATTTGTTTAATAAAGGAGTGGCTGATCAATTGGTACGAGGGGGAATAATGTTGCAATCGTTTGAAGTGGCTTCATTTCTTCTTGATGACATGAAAAAAATAAATCAAACTTGGTACACTCTAAAGGATCAAGTCTCTCCGTTTTGTTTTAGAATGACACAAGAACAAATTGATAAAGAAAGAGAAAGGGATGCAAACATCAAGAAAATGTTAACCCAAATGGAGCTATTACAAGAGCATATGATGGAGAATGTGTGAAAAACCAAGGGGACAAATGGAGTGTTTAGAGTTGAGGAGGATTCTTCCTCAGGTTATTCAAAGCCGAGAGAGAATCAAGGTTGGAACTCCAAGAGATATGAGGAAGGTTTTCATCCACGCTATTTACAGCGAGGTAGAAATCAAGTTTGGAACGAAGAGCAAAGGAGATACTATCAAGATTGAGTTGAACAAAGTGATTATTGGAGAAGGGAGGATGACCATGAAGAGGACCACACTCACTCAAGTGAGAGCCCAAAATCAAAAGGGAGTGCAAGTAGTCCCCAGTCACACATCCTTTATAAAGTTGAAGGTTCAGCTGATTTGTTGAAGGGGATGAAAGCTGACTTCTATCATTGAACAATAAAGTGAACTCTCACGTAGGTGCAATCAATATACTTGAAGGTCGGTTGAGTTTAATTTCAGCACAATTGAAACCAAAAATGACAATGGAAGATGACGATAGAGGGCTGGTTGTGGTTACTCATAGTGGAAAGGTAGCAATAGGTGATGACGGGCAATGAAGAAGCTCAAACGCATGAAGAAGACAAAGACATGGAGGAAGAAGAGACACCTATCCATCAAAGCATTGCCAAAGGACCACAAAGAAAAATGGAGAAACACAATCCAATCCCAAAATTTATGCAACCTTTACCCAAAATATCTCCCTCATTTCCCAACATCTAAAGAAGAATAATGAGGATGAGAAGTTCAAGAAGTTCTTATCGATGTTCAAGACATTATCAATTAATATCCCCTTTGTGGAAGCTTTGTTAGACATGCCGGGTTATGCCAAGTTTATGAAGGAGTTAGTGACAAAGAAAAGGAGCTTGGATTTTGAGACAATTGAAGTTTCCCATAGTTGTAGTGCAATTATGACTAAGGAGTTGATCAAAAAGAGAGAAGATCCCGGAGCGTTTACCATCCCTTACACTATTGGCATGCTCCAATTTGCTATAGCCCTATGCGATTTGGGGGCAAGCATCAACCTAATGCCATATGCGATCTATAAAAAACTTGGGTTGGAGAATTGAAAGCTACAACAACGAGACTCTTGATGGCATAATGATCAATTAAACATCCTGTGCGGATACTAAATGACATCTTGGTAAAGTTTGACCGATTAATTTTTCCAAATTATTTTGTCATTCTCGATTGTGAAATAGATGCTAAAATTCCCATCATTTGGGAAGACCATTCTTAGCAACTGGGAGAGCATTGGTGGATGTTGAAAGCTGAGAATTGAAGTTTCGGGTGAACAAAGATAAAGTAACCTTTAATGTTTGTAAGTCAATGAAACACCCAAGTGATATCCACGTGGTCTCCACTATTGATGTTATTGATGAGGTGGTGGCTAGTGCGAGCCATTTGATGTGTATGAGTGAACCACTTGAAGTTGTGCTTGCTAATTATGATGAATTCAAAATTCAAGGCTATAAAGAGGTAGTAGCTGCTCTTTCAGGCTTGGGGGGATATTCAAAGGCTCCATTGAAGTTGGACATTGATCTAAAGAATCAAGAGAGTCCTTCGGCAAAGCCATCAACAAAAGAACCACCAAATCTGGAGTTGAAAATACTTCCCTCCCATCTTCGATATGCTTTCTTGGGGGCAAATAACACCTTACTAGTGATCATTGCAGCTGACTTGCTTGAATGGCAGGTAAAATTGATCCTTGAGGTGTTGAGAAGACATATCAAAGCTATAGGTTGGATTATCGCTGACATAGTGGGCATACCTCCCGGTATTTGCACTCACAAAATTTAGCTTGATAGTGAGTGTAAGCCGAGTATTGAACATCAGCGGAGATTGAACCCACCGATGCAAGAGGTGGTGAAAAATGAGATAATCAAGTGGTTAGACGCATGTGTAATCTATCCTATTGCAGATAGCAAATGTGTAAGCCCGATAAAATGTGTACCGAAAAAGGGAGGTATCACAGTGGTCCCAAATGAAAAGGGGGAGCTTGTATCTATGAGACCAGATGGATTACCGAAAGTTAAATTCATGGACTGAAAAGGATCATTTTCCCATGTCCTTTATGGATCAAATGCTTGATCAACTCTTAGAAAGAGGTTGGTATTGCTTTTTGGATGGGTATCCAAGTTACAACTAAATCTCCATTACTCCAGAAGACCAAGAGAAAACCATCTTTTCACCTGCCCTTATGGAACTTTTGCCTTTAAAAGGATGTCGTTCGGGTTATGTAACGCTCCGGCAACATTTCAATGTTGCATGTTATCTATTTTTGCAGACATGGTAGAGGATTCAACGGAAGTATTTATGGATGACTTCTCGGTTGTGGGCGACACTTTTGAAGCTTGTTTAACACACTTAGGACAAGTCCTCCAAAGATGTGTGGAGACAAACTTAGTCCTAATTGGGAAAAATGTCACTTCATGGTTAAGGAGGGTATAGTCCTAGGTCACAAAGTGTTGCAAAAGGGGCTGGAGGTTGATAAAGCGAAGATTAAAGTGATTGAGAAATTACCACCACCAATTTCGGTGAAGGGTGTTCGGAGCTTCTTGGGACATGCCAGTTTTTACTGGAGGTTCATTAAAAACTTCTCAAAGATTGCACATCCTCTATGCAAACTCTTAGAGAAGGAGGTGAAATTTCACTTTGATGACGCTTGTATGATGGCTTTCAAGTGCTTGAAAGAAAAATTAATCTCCACCCCCGTCATAATTAGTCCCGATTGGTCAGAAGCCTTCGAAATAATGTGGGACACAAGCGGCACGGCATTGGGTATTGTATTGGGGCAAAAATGAAACAAACTATTTCACCCCATTTACTAATTAACTTTTATCCATTACATCATTGTGAATTTTCTAGACTCTTAAGAATCAATGTTTATTTCCTAGACTCTTTGCATCAATGAATTTTCTAGACTCTTTGCACGTTCTAAATGCTTCAATGCTTATTTCATATCTAACTTTTTTTTTATTTTATTTTCAGGCATCATAACGAAACATAACTTAAATTAATACATGATAAAATGTTCGAAACAGAACAAACAAAGGCAAGTTATTATTGCTCAATACTATTTTTGGTTCCATTATATTCTTAGTCATATTTTCTGTGTGACTTAGTGACATGGTTAGTGATATTTGATGCTCCTATAAAAACAAAGTGAAATTATTGTCTTCAATGATTATTTTGCATCTTACATTATTATAGAAATTGTGATATAAGAATGATGTTAAAATTCTACTACATAACTATATTGTTCAAAATCGAGTCTCACATGCATGGTCGAATAGAAAAAGAAATAAAGTGAAAAAAAATAATCTAACGTGACATTTAAAATTAGAAAAAATATCTCAAACATCGATCAAATATCAGAATCTGCTTAAAGCAAACATTCTTCCAGCCATGTTCTCATATGCAGTACAAAAACATACTTCAAAAATGACAGCTACATGATGACTTTTACTTTGCACTCCACAAATACATAAAATTAAATAAAACTCATAAAAAAAAGTAGGGACAAACTTAATATATATTTGGAATTCAAAATGTATTAGCATGAAAGTTTTCTATTTTAAAAAAAAAGACCCGTAAAAACTTTTCATCAAAAATAATTATAGGATATATCATTTTGTCATATGAACAAATGATATAGTCATTGGCTTAATAACTGTAGTTATCAAGGCTCATAAAAAAATTGATTTCTTATCGAAAAATTGTTCCGATCATTAAGCCAATGATAATACCATAGTAGTTATTATTACAATACCGTCCATCGTGATACATTTTAAATACATAATAATATCATAATATTTATTTGCTTAACTAATTTATTCATCAATTGTATTTGATAATTTTTTTTTTAATTTTATTTATTTATGGAGTTCATATTTATATGACATAAAATAATTTATTTAGCTATCCAGAATGAAATGGACTTATGAGTGATTGATTACGAGAGCTCGATCGATCAAAACAGGAAGAAGAGAAAGAAAGGTCCATCTCTGTCCTTTTTTTATTTTGCATTTAATATAAATTAACTATTCCTGACTCTCTTTTAATTTTTTTTAAATTTTAATTTAAACAAAATTTAAGAGAATAAAAAATATTTTTGAATCTTTCGAAGTAGAATAAAATAATTAAAAACTTGCTAACAAAAAAAATATTTTTTGTAATTAACATAAATAAATAAAAAGGAGGTTGAACATCTAAAAACATACGAAGACATTGTTTTTTTTTTTTTTTATCAAAGTAAGATAATTTAAAATTAATATTATCCTTATTAAAACGTAATTTATCATTAAATTAAAATTGCAGCTGATTATAATTATTATAGAAATAAAATTTGTGCTAATAATATTGATTTAATATGCTAAAATAAATAAGTTTTTTATTTATATTATCTTTTAAGAAATATAATACATAGTATAAAGATAATAAAATTAGTTATTTTTAATTTAAACCTTATTGCTTTTTAAAATATCTGCGCAATGCGCGGGCACGAATACTAGTGTATATATATATAATAGGAAAGGTGATAGCGTCTACGTGTCAATGCCACAATTAATCTCTACTTTTTAACTTTTAAATTATCAATTAATTCAATATAATTAATTTGTTTTTTTAATATAGAAAAGAAGTTACTATTTTAGAAGATAAGCTAGAGTTTTTCACTTAATAAAAATTGTTTTAAAAAAAAAAAAAACGTGTTATTCTTGAATTCTGAGTTTGAAAAAAAAAATAATTAAATTGATTAACAAAAAGTATCTATTTAATAAATAACAATCTTCTATATCTCTCTATATAGGAGAGGTGATAGCGCCTACGTGTCAGCGCCACAATTAATCTCTACATTTTAACTTTTAAATTATCAATTAATTTCAATATAATTAATTTTTTTTATTTAATAAAGAAAAGAAGTTACTATTTTAGAAGATAAGCTAGAGTCTTTCACTTAATAAAAATTGTTTTTTTAAAAAAAAAACTTGTTATTCTTGAATTTTGAGTTTGAAAAAAAAATAATTAAATTGATTAACAAAATGTATCAATTTAATTTTTTTTTAAAAAAATAATAATAATAATAGTACTAATAGTATAGATTTTTTTAAAATAAAAAACATCCAGCTGAATAGTGTATTTTATAATAATAATCTGAATTTATAATTAAATTAACTAAATTAATTTAAAATCCGAAAATAAAATGAAAAATGAAAAATTACAAACGCAAAAGGAAAACAAATTGAAAACACGCTTTTGAGTTTTTAAAAAAATAAATAAAAAATCTAACTTCCCACGTTTTCTTATAAAAAAAAAAAAAAAACATATTATGGAAAAAATCCAAATTTTACAACTTCTCAATTTTAAAGAATTAAATTTAAATATATTAAATTAACTAAATTAATTTAAAATCTGAAAATTAAAAAATAAATTACAAACATAAAAGGAAAAAAAAAACTGAAAACACGTGCAATGGCACTTATTTAGTATAAAATTAGTGGGATCAGTTTAAACCTTAGATAAATATTGTTATCTTTTAAATTTTGGGTTACAAAAAGGGCAGTAATGATTCCTAAAATAAAGCTAACTAATTAAAATTAGATAATTAATTTGAAAATAATTAACAGTGATGTGGTTTGAATTTTGAAAATTCCACTAAATCTATAGCTTTTATGTGGTTTGAATTATGAATTTGATTTTAACTTCAGTAAAAGATAATATATTTATGACAGTTTAATAGTGATTTATGACAGTTATATTTTTAATTTTAAATGCTTATAAAACCAAAAAGATATAGCAGCATTGGAAACCACCACTGCTCCTACTTCCCATTCCCTTCTCTCACGGACATTTTTTTCTCACTGATTTTTTTTTTTTGCTTTTAATTTTGTTGTGATTGGTTGAATTTTTATGTAATTATCATCCAAATAATTGTTCATATAGCATAATTGATCATTATTTCTTATTGAATTATTTGTAGATAGTGTTATTTCTATGTGAAAATAAAATTTCAATTCTTATCTTTATTCATTAATTTAATTTGTATTTTATTTTATTGTTAAGTACAAGAATTTGTGATTACTGATTAGTTTTGCATCAGTTTTATCTGATATCTCCGAAGGGATGATTTAGTTTTGCATCTGTACTGACCATTTAAATTTTGGATGGTTATTTCCACATAAAAAAGATAAGAATGAATAGTTAATCTCAAAATCAAGTGCTTAGCCGATAATTCTTGAGAATGATGAAGATCTTCTCAATTCCGACATTCACTTTTCTTTTCGATTGTGATGGTAAGTGCAAATTCATTTTGTATTACTCATTTTCATATATCAGGTAAAGAAGTGATCATGTGCAAATTTCTTTATTAAATAAGTGTTGGACTTTCTTTTTCTTTTTTCATTTTCACTCATTATTTTTATAGTTATCTATCAATTTTCTCATGATATATATATATATATATATATATATATATATATATATATATATATATATATATATATCAGGTAAAGAAGTGATCATGTGCAAATTTCTTTATTAAATAAGTGTTGGACTTTCTTTTTCTTTTTTCATTTTCACTCATTATTTTTATAGTTATCTATCAATTTTCTCATGATATATATATATATATATATATATATATATATATATATATATATATATATATATATATATATATATGTAAAAAGTGTCACGTGTCAGCGCCACAAAAATAATATTTTTAAATTTTATTAGATAATTTTTTTTTAAAATGGTCTTTTAAGGAGATACTTACATTAAAAAATAAATAAAATGATCTATTTTAAAATTAAAAAATTTAAAAAACTTCATATATATATATATATATATATATATATATATATATTACACCAATAAGAGGTGGAGCCAAGATTTGATGTTTATGGATTCTAAATTCTAAAACAGAACAACATATTAGACTAATATAACAATCGTTATATTACAAACATACATACATATATATATATATATATATATATATATATACAAACATATTATTAGAAATGCACTCGACAAGTTGTATGTTTTGAAAACAATAATGATGCATCATTTGGTACACTTTCAAATACTTCATTTATTAATATGAAGATTTGAGTTATTTATTTTAAAGTTCTAACATATTTTTCGGTAAAAGGTAGATAAGTGTTATATTTTAGTATAACTTTTGAACATTTTTTTTCAATAATCTCAATATTATTTAAGTAAAATTAAAATTATTAAATTCACCATTAATATTGTTGGGACCTAAAGGGAAGGTTTTACTTGCTTCACCCTTGAGCCACTCTTGCCTTGAAAGTTGAAGTTCCGAGAAGCAAACAATAACTTAATTAATATAATCAATTATTAATACGTGGAACAGTCTTAAAATGAAAGATAAAAAATAAGATCTTTGAATAGATTGTTATACAATGTAAAGACAAATTTAAAAAAAAAACAGAGAAAAGGGAGAGCCGAGGAGGAACTGAGAAGAGTAAATAGTACTTACCAGCATAGGTTTGCACTTAGACAACAAGCAGTAGCAATGAAGTAGGTAGTAAAAATTATAACCCTAACTTTTTTAAAAAATAAATTTTGGGTTTATCGTTTTATTGAATGCTTCAAAAGAAATCAATAGTGAGATGTTGTTTTAGAGTATGACACTATATTTTTGTTACTTACAATTATCTATTTTGAAATTAATATTCAAATGTTGTTTTGGAGTATGACACCACTTTTTTAATATTTTCAATTATCAATCTTCTATTTTATTGTTTGAAAAAAAATTTAGAAAAATCTATATAGGAAAAATTGAATTAAAGGAGGGTAAAAGATAGGCACAAAGAACTTTTTTAATCCAAAATAAAAAAATTTTAAATAAATGAATTGTCGCCAGTGAGGCTAACCCCCAACCGAAGAATCAGAGCTGCCCGCTCTTACTACTACGCCACACACATTAGTTTGATGTGGGTTCGCACGCAAAATTTAAATATATTTGTACATAATTTTTTAGTATGTATATAGGATCTACGTAAAAGTCAGTGTATTCGTTCGAACCCGCATTTAATACTGTAGCTCCGCCCCGACACCAACAAGAAGATAAAATCAGACCACAGCAAAAAAATATTAACTAACAAGAAGATAAAATCAGAACACAGAAAAAAAATATTAACTAACTAATTATAAATATGTGGCAAAAATAACTACTCGAGGGTTTTCAAACATAATTTATATTGAACTAATGAAATTAATTTAAAATCTGAAATCAAAAATTAAAAATATTTTAAATCATAAAATCTTTTTAAGGAGAACAATTAAGTATATCCAACTGGTTAACCATAAAGAATTTTCTTAAAGACTATTTTTATTATTGTACTATTAGTAGAAATACATTTAATGAAGAATTAGGTAGAAAATTATTTAATAAATTACCAGGAGCTTTAGGAAGAAAAATAGAAGAAAGATGGTATAAAAGAGAAGGAGTGGTGCAAAACCCCACACTATTATGGCCTATAGGACAAAAAATAAATCACATAATGGAAATACTAACTGAAAAATGTACAAATATACAAATACAAAAACAATTAAAACAAAATGAAATGAACTTTTGCAAAGCAATGATATATACTACCCAAAGTTATGATAAAGAACCTAATAAAATAAGAAAATATAAAAGAAGACCAGTTTATAACCAAAAACCTTATAGACATAAAAAATATTTCTTAAGAAAATCTTCAGCTAAAAAACCTTATTTAAATAGAGATAGACATGTTAGGAAATATAGAAATGATAGAAATTATAAAAATAAATTAGAATGTTATACTTGTGGAAGTATAGAACACTTAGCAAATACATGCCCTAAAAGGATTAATATGAAAATTAGAAATTCTCAGTTAATAGAAAACTTCCAAGAAACCCTATTAAATGTAGATGAATACATGTCAGATACAGAAAGTATATACTCAGTAGTAAGTATAGAAACAGAAGAAATAAATACCCAATCAGACACATCTGACTCAGAAGATGATAATTTAATTAATGAAATAGGAGCAGAAAGAAATCAAGATTTCCTAGATAATATAATAATAAATACGATGATGAATATTTCTCAAAAATGTAGTCATGAGTTCGAAAGACTAAAAGGAATAGATAGTAACAAATGTAATATATGTAAATGGTATCCTAGTAAAATAAATAGGGCCAAATGTAAATACTGTTACATGGAAGTCTGTATTAGTTGTATAGAAAATAAATTAAAACAAAAAAGTAAATAAAAATGAAGAACAAGTTCATATAAAAGACCAGGCTACTAATCTAAGACTAATAACTCTAGAAACAAGAATAAATGACTTAAAACAAAGAATAACTAAGTTAGAAAAAGATAAACAAAAAATAGACATAGATACTACACAATCACAAGGTACAACACATTTAGACCAAATAGAAGAAAGTGAATTAATGAACATAGAAGAAAATAATACTTGTTTTATATGCAATGAAGATAAAAAATTTGAAACAATAAAAATACTAGTAAGAATAAAAATAAAAGACGTAGAAATAGAGACTTTAGTTTCAGTAGATATAGGTTGTACAAGTTGTCTACTTAATAAAAGGATAATACCTCATAATTTATTATCAACTTTAAAAAATTTTAAGGAACCTATACAAGCAATACAAATGAATGGAACTTATAAACTCTACGACCAATACATAGAAAAAGCTCAAATAAGCTTTATAAATACATGTAGTGAATTCTATAAACCTACATATAATATGCACAAAATATTAGTAAGAGATCTTAATATCAAAACTAATTTAGTCTTAGGTTTACAATTCCTTATACAAAATAACGGAAGTTGTTTAATTTCCAAAGATGGAGTAATGCTGTTTAGAAATACAACATATACCCCTGTACAAACTAGAAAAATCTCAACCAAGGAATTAAATAAAGATAATAAAATAAAGATAATAAAATAAATATAAAAAATACCAATCCATGTTGTGACGATTGTGGCAATAATGAAAGTTGTTCTTCAAAAAACCTATATGAAGAAAAACAAGAAGAAAATTATTTAGAAGATACATACATAGAAGACATAAAAAAAGATTATACCTTAATAAATATAGAAACAAAATTTTACAATTTTCAACAAGGAATAAATATAGTTGGAAAAATAAACAATCATAAAGACTTAGAAAATATAGTAGCAATATTAGATGAAATGGAAATAATAGGAGAAAAACCTTTAATACATTGGAAAAGTAATAAAATTATGTGTAAATTAGACATAATAAATCCCGAGTATACTATAAAACAGCAACAATAGAAGCAAGTAATGAAGACACTAAAGAATTTACTAAACAAATTAAAGAATTACTAAAACTAGAAGCAATAAGAAGATCTACATCTAGACATAGATCAGCAGCTTTTATGGTTAGAAATCATAGTGAACAACTACGAGGAAAAGCTCCCATGGTAATAAATTATAAAAGATTAAATGACAATACAAGAACAGATGCATACAAATTACTTGACAAAAGTGAGTTAATTAATATAATACGAGGTAAAAAGATATTTAGTAAATTTGACTGTAAATCAAGATACTGGCAGGTAAAAATGCACCCTGAAAGCATTGAATGGACAACCTTTACTTGTCCTGAAGGACATTTTGAATGGCTAGCTATGCCTTTTGGGTTAAAAACAGCTCCGCCCATATTCCAAAGAAAAATGGACGAGATGTTTGAAGACTATAAGAATTTTGTGTTAGTATATGTAGATGATATTCTAGTATTTAGTAAAAATATACAAGAACATTTAGGACACCTACAGACAGTATTTAGATTATTTGTAAAATACGGAATAATAATTAGTAAAAAGAAAATGGAACTATGTAAGATACATATAAATTTCTTAGGAGTAACTTTAGGAGAAGGAAAAGTAAAATTACAACCACATATAGCTAAACAAAATTAGAAATGCCAGATAAGTTAGATAATACAAAAGAATTAAAAAAAATTCTTAGGTTTAGTAAATTATACTAGAAACTTTATTCAAGACTTAGGAAAAATAGCAGCACCTTTGTATGCTAAGACAGGTAGTAAGGGACAAAAATACTTTAACATAGAAGATATAAAATTAGTCCAACAAATAAAAGAAAAAGTTAAAAATATACCAGACCTACAAATACCTTTAGAATCAGATTACCTAATAGTCCAAATAGACGGAAGTAAATTAGGATGGGGTGCTATTTTAAAATCTCGACCTAATAAATATAGTCCCAAAATTGAAGAAAAAATATGTGCCTACCAAAGTGGACAATATAAAGAAAAAGGTAATATGAGTAGTGTAAACGCAGAAGTATTAGCAGTAATATATGGACTAAATAGTTTTAAATTATACATTTTAAATAAACAAGAAGTATTAGTTAGAACAGACTGCGAAACAATAGTAAAATTTCACGAAAAAATAAACAGTAAAGATAGTAGTAAAAGAAGATGGTTAAATTTTATAGATATAATATCTATATATAATAATATTGTTTTTGAATATGTTAAAGGAAAAGACAATGATTTAGCAGATAAATTAAGTAGACTACAATTAAAAACTAATTAATTTTTATTTCAGTATGAGACCAAGCATGAGACCAAATGGCCAATAGGCAGCAGACAAAGGCAAGGGAATAGCCCAGTCAGATACTTATGCTCAGACATTATTAGGAAGACAAAATTTCAAACCACTAAGTACAGCAGACAACTTAATAGAAAGAATTTATTTTGATAAGTATAATTTAATTTCATATCCTAAGTGTAATTTATCTTTCAGAGTAAATCTAGACTGTAATTTAGACAAGTCTCAGCAATGTTTAATAGATATTCTATGGATAACATATAATACACAAGACACCAAATACTTTATTGCTGCATCTAATGCTTTGTGTCAATACTTTTCAGATAAAAATAGAGACAATAAATTTAAATATTATGTAGTTATACGTGGAAAAAATAAAGGTGTTTTTCAGACTAGGATAGAAGTAGTAGATTCTATAAATGGGGTTAAAAACCCACTTTTTAAAGGTTTTAATAGTTTTACTGAAGCTTTGGACTATCCAAGATGAATATTTGGGCCTAACTATTATATTTCACCAGCTCTCAGACAAAGCCCAAACCAAATACCAAAATACAATATCCAAAAAGACTCAGACAAAATAATTTTGTGTGACCATTGTTCAGCCATGACAGAGGGTTTCAAAAGACTCAATACAAAAAATGAAAACCTTATCCAAGAAAATATGAGACTTATGAAACAGCTAGAGACTTTTCAGAATAAATATGGTCCAACAACAGATAGCACTCTGATGCAAGAAATGAGTTCTCCATCACCTTTAAAAATGGATGAGACGGGTGTGCATTCCCCCCTGAATGCTAAGAACTCTACTGTATCGAAGCATGATACAGCTAGTCCGGTTCAAACTGTAACCGGTAAGACTTATCAAATCCGTTAAAGGCTGTCACTTTGCCAAAAGGTGAAGAAGAGGGGTCAACTTCTTCACGAAGAAACTACCGAAATATTTTCAGAAAGACTCTTTAAGCAAAAATGATATTTTAAAAAAGAAAAAAAATGAAAAATTAGAAAAAATAATCAAACAAACTTTAGAAAAATTTTTGAAGACAAAAGCCAAGACAAACATATAATTAAAAACATTCCCAGTCCAAGTAATGATTCAGAAGACAATATTGACAGTCCTTCATTATCAGACAAGGAACAGATAAATAATATTCAAGACTCACAAGACCCTTATGAAGATGATGACTCAGGCATGAGTTTTGATACTATTGCCTTACACAATTTAGGCACTTAACCATTTCAAATACTTCATTCCTTGCTACTAAAATAAACATATCAAGGACAAAAGTTAATAAAGGCACAACTACTACAAAGACTCAAATGACAAATATTTCAAGGAAGACAACGGAAGCAAAGACAAAAGTTGATAAAAACACAACTACTACAAAGACTCTTGGCAAAAATTTCAAGAAAAACAACGGAAGCAAACAATAAAGTCAAATATGGCATAATGGCAAGCATGGAAAAATATATATGTACATACTTCAACCTATTAGGTGGGAATGCCCACTATGTGTCCTGTAATATATTAATTAGTATGTAGGAATACCCACTACGTGTCCTGTAAAAATAAGTGTGTTGTCACTTTATCACTACCCTCCGAAAAAGGGAAAAACTGTTGACATAACATGCGTCTGTTAAATAATTGAGTCTGTCAAAAGATGAAATTAATAATGCATGTGACGATGGGGCCCAATGAGTACCGGACTTGCATTATTAAAAGAATCTTATCAAGTTGTCGGCCATTAAAAAATTAAGGCCGCTTGGTAGTGTCATTTTGGTCTTTTTAAGTTTCTTATTTTGCATATATAAGGGGTAGTTGTAAGAGTTGAGAAAGGGTGTGAAAAAGAGTGGAAAGAATAGAAGTTAGAAAAAATTTGTCATACGCCCTCCATACTTCCTCCATCCTCCTTCCATACTCCTTTATGTACCAAAAATCCTCCTTTGTATATTAAAGTTTGTGAAATAAAAATAAGTTGTGTTAAAGTTTTTGAAAGCTTTTACAAAGTCCTTCGGGGGTTCCTGAAAGGAAAACCTCTCTCAGTTTATCATGTAAGTTTTATGATGTTTACTTCCCGAAATTCCCCCTAAAAAATATGTTATCTTTTTATGAAAATTTTTGTTTGATGTAAATTATTATATATGTGTTAAAAAATTTACCCTTAGTATATGGTTAGATTCTTAATTTCTTAACAACGACTATGGATTAACCTGTAAATTCCTAGGATTCTTGGCTTTATAGTCCACTTGATGAAAGGACGAAGTTGTTGCCAATTTTCATATCTGGGGTGTGGTTAAAGATGAAATTGTTAAGAACAAAGGTTAAGAAGAAGAGATGAACTGGGTAAGATAAAATCCAAAAACAAATATAAAAAATAAAAACAAAAATAAAAAATTGAAAAATAAAATAAAACATGGGAAACTAGGGATTTAAGTCATAAAATTAGCATAATTAATCTAAATGAGAGAGGAAGTACTGAGTAGGACTTACAAAATATTTGAAACAAAGCCTAAATACGGAACAACTTGCAATATCTTGCCATACCTTACCAGGACTACTAAACTATATAGTTATTATTATATATATTATACTTATATATACTATATATACTAATATTATATTATATATATCTACATATTATACTATATATCTATATATTATACTTATATATATATATATATATATATATATATATACGTATTACTATATATATTATATTAAGTCTTACTATATATATATACGTACTACTAATATTATATTATATATATATCTATATATTATACTATATATCTATATATTATACTTATATATATACGTATTACTATATATATTATATTAAGTCTTACTATATATATATATACTAATATATCATATCTATACATTATATCTATATACTATATATACGTATTACTATCTTATATACTTATATATACTTTTATATTTATATATTATTAAGTACTATTACTATATATATTATACCCTACCATACCTAAGATATATATGTAATATTAAAATATTTACTGTATTTACTGTATTTTCTGTGTTTACTGTATTTACTTTATACTGTTTTTAATAAATTTACAGTATTTACTATTTTTGTATTATACTGTTATACTATACCCTATATACCCCTTTCCTTATACCCCTTTACTATCTAAGTGTCCCTTTTATTAAGAATAAGACAACTTTTATCTTTAGAAGAATCAAACCTAGATATATCATACTTTAAAAGAGAACTAAACTATATTGAAAGACAAATAGAAAATTCTAAAAGAAGAATAAGAATATACGAACAAAAACTTACATCTATACATTTTGGATAATATACATGCCTTTAGAATATATAAAAAGATTAGATTAAGATATAGTTGGCTTCATAAAGAAATGCAATATAAGTTAGAACTTAAACATCATCTAAAAAGATCAATAGAAATCTTAACCTGGATAGAAGAAGAGTTAGAAAACGAACAAATAAGCGAATTTTTAATATGGTCAAAAGAAGAATTAGCTAACGAAGAGATACCTAAAACTTATACTATATATTTTTTGAATAAAGAAAAAGCTAAAGTAATAAAAGACATTAATCACATAAATTTAAATATTAAATATACTAATAATCGGATAAATTACTATAAGCTAATATGTCCAATTAGAAGTTCTATAGGATAGAAAAATAGATTCTCTAAAACAATTAGAATATTTAGATTTAAGAATACACCCAGAAAAGAAATATATATCACTACCCAAAAATAGTATTTTAAAGTGTAATTTTACTGACGGAGAATATATACTACATTCTGAAGACAAGCAATATAATACTTTAATAGACTTAATAATAAATCTTAGTGAAAAAATTCAACAACAAGATAAAATCATAATAAAATCGTTAGAAGAAATAGAGGTAGTACAAAACAAACAATTTAAAATACTAGATAAATTAGAAAAGAATTTAGACTTCTTAAAAGCACAAGAATTAGAAATAGATAGAAAAATTCAATATTTAAATACAAAGTTCAACTTAGAAAAAATACCTACTAAAAGAGAAATAGAAAAAACTGATAAAAACTATAGTAGAAAAGCCTAAAGAATTAGAAATTAAAAATACTCAAGTAATAACAAAAATCATAGAACAAGTAGAAAAAATTACTATTGAAATAAGTAATCTAAAAGAAATAATTATAAGACTTGAACGGATATCACTTTCATGAGTGAAGAAGATATAAATTATAAAAAAATATTAGAATATACAACTAAATTTCATCAAGAAGTAGTAGGATATTCTAGTCACGTTCCCTCTAGCCTAACAGACAAAATGCTCCTAAAACAAAACAATACTATAATAGCATTACTAATAGAATTAAACATAAAAATAGATAAAATATTAAAAGAAAAACAACCCGAACAAATTATTAAAAATACAGATATAGATGAATTAATAACTCAACTTAATAAAGTAGAAATAACACCTAAACAAGAGAAACATAAGTTAACCAGAAAATCTCAAAAATGGACTTTCTTTCAAACAAACGAACAACCCAAGAAAGTAGACCAAGTTTCTCAGAAAATAGAATCGAAAATAATTTAATTTCTAGAATACTGTCTAGAAGATCCTCAAATACAGACGAAAATCAGGAATTAAATGATATTATAGATATAGATAGAGATCTACAAATTTTTCAACAAAATCAACTAAAACTGTTAAATCCAAAAACATTATATAATGTAAAAAATTTCTCTAGAAATAATCAATTATACAGACACTATAGAGAAGAACAGATATCAGCAATAGGAAAAGAATTTGCCATATTAGACTTAGTAAACCCAATTGTCATAAAGACTGTAAAAAATCCCAAACTTATGTTAATGCATATGGGATTAATAGTAGTAGGAATGAAAGGATTAACTAGAAAAAATTTAGAATCTAAAGTGTTAATTGTATTATACGATGATAGATGGTCAGACTTAAAGAAATCTATAATAGGATTAACTGAAGTAGACATGACAAATTATGGTGGAATATTCTATATTAGCCCAGACTTTTTAATAAATCTAAAAGAATTTGGCAAACATATTAAAATAGGAATCCAGACTAAAGGATATGAAAAAATGAATAAGGGAAATAATTTATTAATGTGTATAGGCTTTATTGGAAAAATGGCTTTAAGTAGTAACACAAAATTTAAACTCCAAGTAAATGATGTAGTAGAAATAATGGGTAATAAAGGTATAAAACTAATAAAACTAATAAAAATAAATCCAGAAGAATACGCAGGATAAGAATGGAATCTAGATAAATTAAGTACACCAAAAGTATTTGCTCCCGAGCAACATTTCATGTATACTAGCTCAAAAGGAGAAACATCAATTAGGTTTACAGACTATAATTATACAAATCAAAGAAACTTAGATGATACTAAAACAGAAAGTACCATAGAAACAGAACAGGAAGAATTTATGAATACAGAATTAATACAAGAAGGGTATGAGGTAGAAAGAGCTATAGAAGAGGCAAAAAGACAATACCAAGAAAATAGTCTTATAATTTTTAAGTGTAAAAGATGTAAAAAAGGTAAAATGGATATAATGAAAACAGTAGAACATTTTAGAATATGCCAAGACAGAGAAGATAATTTAGCATATAGAATAGAAGAACCTGAAGACATAAATGAAGATAAAATAGATACTTTATCCATAACTAGTTATACTGAACTAATGGAAGAAGCAACTAGTTCACATAGTGCTAGTCCGTTCCAAAGAACTAGTATTAGCTATAATACAGGTAATCTACCTAGAAAATCATGGACAAGACCTGATCAAGAAATAAAAGATAATATTAAACCAATAGGAAAAAGAATGCCTATAGAAGAACCTATTAGACTACAAGAAGGAGGAAATAGAGGAAAAATGTTAAATATAGTAGCACATGATCCACAAATGTGGAATACAGTAATAGACTTATGAAAAGGAATAGTGGTAGCAGACTTTATTAAAAATTATCAAGAAATTGACGCTGAAACTATGTATAGATACTTAGAAACATTTTTAAGAGAATCATGTAAAGCATTATGGGAATCTTATAAACAAACTTATCCACAAGAATTTCAGAGTTTAATAGAATTAGGACCAAACCGATACAATTTGACAAATAAAATACATGTATTATTAACAGGAGAAGATCCGAATAGTAGCATAGTAGCACTACAACGTAATGTTGTAATAAAATTAGAACAATTAAGTGTATCCAACTGGCTAAACATAAAAAATTTTCTTAAAGACTATTTTTATTATTGTACTATTAGTGGAAATACATTTAATGAAGAATTAGGTAGAAAATTATTTAATAAATTTCCAGGAGCTTTAGGAAGAAAAATAGAAGAAAGATGGTATAAAAGAGAAGGAGTGGTGCAAAACCCCACACTATTATGGCTAATATGACAAAAAATAACTCACATAATGAAAATACTAACTGAAAAATGTACAAATATACAAATACAAAAACAATTAAAACAAAATGAAACGAACATTTGCAAAGCAATGATATATACTACCCAAAGTTATGATAAAGAACCTAATAAAATAAGAAAATATAAAAGAAGACCAGTTTATAACCAAAAACCTTATAGACATAAAAAATATTTCTTAAGAAAATCTTCAGCTTGAAATCCTTATTTAAATAGAGATAGACATGTTAGGAAATATAGAAATGATAGAAATTATAAAAATAAATTAGAATGTTATACTTGTGGAATTATAGCACACTTAGCGAATACATGCCCTAAAAGGAATAATATGACAACTAGAAATTCTCAGTTAATAGAAGACTTCCAAGAAACCCTATTAAATGTAGATGAATACATGTCAGATACAGAAAGTATATACTCAGTAGTAAGTATAGAAACAGAAGAAATAAATACCCAATCAGACACATCTGACTCAGAAGATGATAATTTAATTAATGAAATAGGAGCAGAAAGAAATCAAGATTTCCTAGATAATATAATAATAAATACGATGATGAATATTTCTCAAAAATGTAGTCATGAGTTCGAAAGACTAAAAGGAATAGATAGTAACAAATGTAATATATGTAAATGGTATCCTAGTAAAATAAATAGGGCCAAATGTAAATACTGTTACATGGAAGTCTGTATTAGTTGTATAGAAAATAAATTAAAACAAAAAAGTAAATAAAAATGAAGAACAAGTTCATATAAAAGATCAGGCTACTAATCTAAGACTAATAACTCTAGAAACAAGAATAAATGACTTAGAACACAAAGAATAACTAAGTTAGAAAAAGGTAAACAAAAAATAGACATAGATACTACACAATCACAAGGTACAACACATTTAGGCCAAATAGAAGAAAGTGAATTAATGAACATAGAAGAAAATAATACTTGCTTTATATGTAATGAAGATAAAAAATTTGAAACAATAAAAATACTAGTAAGAATAAAAATAAAAGACGTAGAAATAGAGACTTTAGTTTCAGTAGATACAGGTTGTACAAGTTGTCTAATTAATAAAAGGATACTACCTCATAATTTATTATCAACTTTAAAAAATTTTAAGGAACCTATACAAGCAATACAAATGGATGGAACTTATAAACTCTACGACCAATACATAGACAAAGTTCAAATAAGCTTTATAAATACATGTAGTGAATTCTATAAACCTACATATAATATGCATAAAATATTAGTAAGAGATCTTAATATCAAAACTAATTTAGTCTTAGGTTTACAATTCCTTATACAAAATAATGGAAATTGTTTAATTTCTAGAGATGGAGTAATGCTGTTTAGAAATACAATATATACCCCTGTACAAACTAGAAAAATCCCAACCAAGAAATTAAATAAAGATAATAAAATAAATATAAAAAATACCAATCCATGTTGTGACGATTGTGGCAATAATGAAAGTTGTTCTTCAAAAAATCTATATGAAGAAAAACAAGAAGAAAATTATTTAGAAGATAAATACATAAAAGACATAGAAAAAGATTATACCTTTATAAATATAGAAACAAAATTTTACAATTTTTAAAAGAGAATAAATACAATAGGAAAAATAAACAATCATAAAGACTTAGAAAATATAGTAGCAATATTAGATGAAATGGAAATAATAGGAGAAAAACCTTTAATAAATTGGAGAAGTACTAAAATTATGTGTAAATTAGACATAATAAATCTCGAGTATACTATAAAAACAGCAACAATAGAAGCAAATAATGAAGAAACTGAAGAATTTACTAAACAGAATAAAGAATTACTAAAACTAGAAGCAATAAGAAGATCTACATCTAGACATATATCAGCAGCTTTTATGGTTAGAAATCATAGTGAACAACTACGAGGAAAAGCTCCCATGGTAATAAATTATAAAAGATTAAATGATAATACTAGAACAGATGCATACAAATTACCTGACAAAAGTGAGTTAATTAATATAATACGAGGTAAAAAGATATTTAGTAAATTTGACTGTAAATCAGGATACTAGCAAGTAAAAATGCACCCTGAAAGCATTGAATGGACAACCTTTACTTGTCCTGAAGGACATTTTGAATGGCTAGCTATGCCTTTTGGGTTAAAAACAGCTCCGCCCATATTCCAAAGAAAAATGGACGAGATGTTTGGAGACTATTAGAATTTTGTGTTAGTATATGTAGATGATATTCTAGTATTTAGTAAAAATATACAAGAACATTTAGGACACCTACAGACAGTATTTAGATTATTTGTAAAACACGGAATTATTATTAGTAAAAAGAAAATGGAACTATGTAAGACACATATAAATTTCTTAGGAGTAACTTTAGGAGAAGGAAAAGTAAAATTACAACCACATATAGCTAAAAAGTATTAGAAATGCCAGATAAGTTAGATAATACAAAAATTCTTAGGTTTAGTAAATTATGCTAGAAACTTTATTCAAGACTTAGGAAAAATAGCAGGATCTTCGTATGCTAAGACATGTAGTAAGGGACAAAAACACTTTAACATAAAAGATATAAAATTAGTCAAACAAATAAAAGAAAAAGTTAAAATATATCAAACCTACAAATACCTTTATAATCAGATTACCTAATAGTCCAAACAGACGGAAGTAAATTAGGATGGGGTGCTATTTTAAAATCTAGACCTAATAAATATAGTTCCAAAATTGAAGAAAAAATATGTGCCTACCAAAGTGGACAATATAAAGAAAAAGGTAATATGAATAGTATAGATGCAGAAGTATTATCAATAATATATGGAATAAATAGTTTTAAATTATACATTTTAAATAAACAAGATGTATTAGTTAGAACAAACTTCGAAGCAATAGTTAAATTTCACGAAAAAATAAACAGTAAAGCTAGTAGTAAAAGAAGATGGTTAAATTTTATAGATATAATATCTATATATAATAATATTGTTTTTTAATATATTAAAGGAAAAGACAATGATTTAGCAAATAAATTAAGTAGACTATAATTAAAAACTAATTAATTTTTATTTCAGTATGAGACCAAGCATGAGACCAAATGGCCAACAGCCAGCAGACAAAGGCAAGGGAATAGCCCAGTCAGATACTTATGCTCAGACATTATTAGGAAGACAAAATTTCAGACCACTTAGTACAACAGACAACTTAATAGAAAGAATTTTTTTTGGTAAGTATAATTTAATATCATATCCTAAGTGTAATTTATCTTTTAAATTAAATTCAAAATGTAATTTTAGACAAGTCTCATCAATGGTTAATAGATAATCTATGGATAGCATATAATAAACAAGACACCAAATACTTTATTGCTGCATCTAATGCTTTGTGTCAATACTTTTCAGATAAAAATAGAGACAATAAATTTAAATATTATGTAGTTATACATGAAAAAAATAAAGGTGTTTTTCAGACTTGGATAGAAGTAGTAGATTCTATAAATAGGGTTAAAAACCCACTTTTTAAAGGTTTTAATAGTTTTACTAAAGCTTTAGACTATCCAAGAGGAATACTTAGGCCTAACTATTATATTTCACCAGCTCTCAGACAAAGCCCAAACCAAATACCACAATACAATATCCATAAATACTCAGACAAAATAATTTTTTGTGACCATTGTTCAGCCATGACAGAGGATTTCAAAAGACTCAATACAAAAAATGAAATCCTTATCCAAGAAAATATGAGACTTATGAAACAGCTAGAGACTTTTCAGAATAAATATGGTCCAACAACAGACAGTACTCCGATGCAAGAAATGAGTTCTCCATCTCCTTTAAAAATGGATGAGACGGGTGTGCATTCCCATCTGAATGCTAAGAACTCTACTGTATCGGAGCATGATACAACTAGTCCAGTTCAAACGATAACTGATAAAGACTTATCAAATCCATTTAAGGCTGTCACATTGCCAAAAAGTGAAGAAGAGGGGTCAACTTCTTCACGAAGAAGACTACCCAAATATTTTCAGAAATACTCTTTAAGAAAAATGATGTTTTAAAAAATAAAAAAAATAAAAAATTAGAAAAACTAATCAAACAAACTTTAGAAAAAAAATTTTGAAGACAAAAGCCAAGACAAACATATAATTAAAAATATTTCCAGTCCAAGTAATGATTTAGAAGACAATATTAACAGTCCTTCATTATCAGATGAGGAACAGATAAATAATATTCGAGACTCACAAGATCCTTATGAAGATGATGAATCAGGCATGAGTTTTGATACTATTGTCTTACACAATTTAGACACTTAACCATTTCAAATACTTCATTCCTTACTACTAAAATAAACATATCAAGGACAAAAGTTAATAATGGCACAACTACTACAGAGACTCAAATGACAAATATTTCAAGGAACACAATGGAAGCAAAGACAAAAGTTGATAAAAGCACAACTACTACAAAGACTCTTGGCAAAAATTTCAAGAAAAACAACGGAAGCAAACAATAAAGTCAAATATGGCATAATGGCAAGCATGGAAAAATATATATGTACATACTTCAACATATTAGGTGGGGATGCCCACTATGTGTCTTATAATATATTAATTAGTATGTAGGAATACCCACTACGTGTCCTGTAAAAATAAGTGTGTTGTCACTTTATCACTACCCTCCGAAAAAGGGAAAAACTGTTGACATAACATGCGTCTGTTAAATAATTGAGTCGGTCAAAAGATGAAATTAATAATGCATGTGACGATAGGGCCCAATGACTACCCGACTTGCATTATTAAAAGAATCTTATCAAGTTGTCGGTCATTAAAAAATTAAGGCCGCTTGGTAGTGTCATTTTGGTCTTTTTAAATTTCTTATTTTGCCTATATAAGGGGTAGTAGTATGAGTTGAGAAAGGGTGTGAAAAAGAGTGGAAAGAATAGAAGTTAGAAAAAATTTGTCATACGTCCTCCATACTTCCTCCATCCTCCTTCCATACTCCTTTATGTACCAAAAATCCTCCTTTGTATATTAAAGTTTGTGAAATAAATATAAGTGTATTTGTGTGTTAAAGTTTTTGAAATCTTTTTCTAAGTCCTTCGGGGGTTCCCGAAAGAGAAACCTCTCTCAGTTTATCATGTAAGTTTTATGATGTTTACTTCCCGGAATTTCCCCCAAAAAATATGTTATCTTTTTATGAAAATTGTAGTTTGATGTAAATTATTGTATATGTGTTAAAAAATTTACCCTTAGTATATGGTTAGCTTCTTAATTTCTTAACAACGACTATGGATTAACCTGTAAATTCCTAGGATTCTTGGCTTTATAGTCCGCTTGATGAAAGGACGAAGTTGTTGCCAGTTTTCATATCCGGGGTGTGGTTAAAGATGAAATTGTTAAGAACAAAGGTTAAGAAGAAGAGATGAACTGGGTAAGATAAAATCAAAAAACAAATATAAAAAATGAAAACAAAAATAAAAAATTGAAAAATAAAATAAAACATGGGAAACTAGGGATTTAAGTCATAAAATTAGTATAATTAAACTAAATGAGAGAGAGAGTACTGGGTAGGACTTACAAAATATTTGAAACAAAGCCTAAACACGGAACAACTTGCAATATCTTGCCATACCTTACCAGGACTACTAAACTATATTAACTATCTAGTTATTATTATATATATTATACTTATATATACTATATATACTATATATACTAATATTATATTATATATATCTACGTATTATACTATATATCTATATATTATACTCATTGGGCCCCATCGTCACATGCATTATTAATTTCATCTTTTGACTGACTCAATTATTTAACAGACGTGTGTTATGTCAATAGTTTTTCCCTCTTTCGGAAGGTAGTGATAAAGTGACAACACACTCATTTTTACAGGACACGTAGTGGGTATTCCCACATACTAATTAATATATTACAGGACACATAGTGGGCATCCCCACCTAATATGTTGAAGTATGTACATATATATTTTTCCATGCTTGCCATTATGCCATATTTGACTTTATTGTTTCATTCCGTTGTTTTTCTTGAAATTTTTGCCAAGAGTCTTTGTAGTAGTTGTGCTTTTATCAACTTTTGTCTTTGCTTCCGTTGTCATACTTGAAATATTTGTCATTTGAGTCTTTGTAGTAGTTGTGCCTTTATTAACTTTTGTCCTTGGTGTGTTTATTTTAGTAGTAAGGAATGAAGTATTTGAAATGGTTAAGTGTCTAAATTGTGTAAGACAATAGTATTAAAACTCATGCCTGAGTCATCATATTCATAAGGGTCTTGTGAGTCTTAAATATTATTTATCTGTTCCTCGTCTGATAATGAAAGATTGTCAATATTGTCTTCTAAATCATTACTTGGACTGGGAATGTTTTTAATAATATGTTTGTCTTGGCTTTTGTCTTGAAATTTTTTTTCTAATGTTTGTTTGATTATTTTTTCTAATTTTTCATTTTTTTTTCTTTTTTAAAACATCATATTTACTTAAAGAGTCTTTTTGAAAATATTTGGGTAGTCTTCTTTGTGAAGAAGTTGACCCCTCTTCTTCACCTTTTGGCAAAGTGACAGCCTTTAACGGATTTGATAAGTCTTTATCGGTTATCGTTTGAACTGGACTAGCTGTATCATGCTCCGATACAGTAGAGTTCTTAGCATTCAGAGGGGAATGCACACCCGTCTCATCCATTTTTAAAGGAGATGGAGAACTCATTTCTTGCATCGGAATACTGTCTGTTGTTGGACTATATTTATTCTGAAAAGTCTCTAGCTGTTTCATAAGCCTCATATTTTCTTGGATAAAGATTTCATTTTTTGTATTGAGTCTTTTGAAACCCTCTGTCATGGCTGAACAATGGTCACAAAAAAATATTTTGTTTGAGTCTTTTTGGATATTGTATTTTGGTATTTGGTTTGAGTTTTGTCTGAGAGCTGGTGAAATATAATAGTTAGGCACAAGCATTTCTCTTGCATAGTCTAAAGCTTCAGTAAAATCATTAAAACCTATAAAAAGTGGATTTTTAACCTCATTTATAGAATCTACTACTTCTATCTAAGTCTAAAAACACCTTTATTTTTTCCATGTATAACTACATAATATTTAAATTTATTGTCTCTATTTTTATCTGAAAAGTATTGACACAAAGCATTAGATGCAGCAATAAAGTATTTGATGTCTTGTTTATTATATGCTATCCATAGATTATCTATTAAACATTGATGAGACTTGTCTAAATTACAGTCTGGATTTACTCTAAAAGATAAATTACACTTAGGATATGAAATTAAATTATACTTACCAAAATAAATTCTTTCCATTAAGTTGTCTGTTGTACTTAGTGGTCTGAAATTTTGTCTTTCTAATAATGTCTGAGCATAAGTATTTGGCTGGGCTATTCCCTTGCCTTTGTCTGCTGGCTGTTGGCCATTTGGTATGATGCTTGGTCTCATACTCAAAATAAAAATTAATTAGTTTTTAATTGTAGTCTACTTAATTTATCGGCTAAATCATTGTCTTTTCCTTTAACATGTTCAAAAACTATTTATTATATATAGATATTATATCTATAATATTTAACCATCTTCTTTTACTACTAGCTTTACTGTTTATTTTTTCGTGAAATTTTACTATTGCTTCGCAGTCTGTTCTAACTAATATTTCTTGTTTATTTAAAATATATAATTTAAAACTATTTAGTCCATATATTACTGCTAATACTTCTGTGTCTATGCTACTCATATTATCTTTTTCTTTATATTGTCCACTTTGGTAGGCACATATTTTTTCTTCAATTTTGGGACTATATTTATTAGGTCGCGATTTTAAAATAGCACCCCATCCTAATTTACTTCCGTCTGTTTGGACTATTAGGTAATCTGATTCTAAAGGTATTTGTAGGTCTGGTATATTTTTAACTTTTTCTTTTATTTGTTGGACTAATTTTATATCTTCTATGTTAAAGTATTTTTGTCCCTTACTACCTGTCTTAACATACAAAGGTCCTGCTATTTTTCCTAAGTCTTGAATAAACTTTCTAGCATAATTTACTAAACCTAAAAATTTTTGTAATTCTTTTGTATTATCTAACTTATCTGGCATTTCTAATACCTTTTAGCTATATGTGGTTGTAATTTTACTTTTTCTTCTCCTAAAGTTACTCCTAAGAAATTTATATGTGTCTTACATAGTTCTATTTTCTTTTTACTAATTATTATTCCATATTTTACAAATAATCGAAATACTGTCTGTAGGTGTCCTAAATGTTCTTGTATATTTTTACTAAATACTAGAATATCATCTACATATACTAACACAAAATTCTAATAGTCTCCAAACATCTCGTCCATTTTTCTTTGGAATATGGGCGGAGCTGTTTTTAACCCAAAAGGCATAGCTAGCCATTCAAAATGTCCTTCAGGACAAGTAAAGGCTGTCCATTCAATGCTTTCAGGGTGCAATTTTACTTGCTAGTATCCTGATTTACAGTAAAATTTACTAAATATCTTTTTACCTCGTATTATATTAATTAACTCACTTTTGTCAGGTAATTTGTATGCATCTGTTCTAGTATTATCATTTAATCTTTAATAATTTATTACCATGGGAGCTTTTCCTCGTAGTTGTTCACTATGATTTCTAACCATAAAAGCTGTTGATCTATGTCTAGATGTAGATCTTCTTATTGCTTCTAGTTTTAGTAATTCTTTAATCTGTTTAGTAAATTCTTCAGTGTCTTCATTATTTGCTTCTATTGTTGCTGTTTTTATAATATACTCGGGATTTATTATGTCTAATTTACACATAATTTTATTACTTTCCCAATATATTAAAGGTTTTTCTCCTATTATTTCCATTTCATCTAATATTGCTACTATATTTTCTAAGTCTTTATGATTGTTTATTTTTCCTATTGTATTTATTTCTTTTTGAAAATTGTAAAATTTTGTTTCTATATTTATTAAGGTATAATTTTTTTCTATGTCTTCTATGTATGTATCTTTTAAATAATTTTCTTCTTGTTTTTCTTCATATAGATTTTTTGAATAACTACTACCATTATTGCCACAATCGTCACAACATGGATTGGTATTTTTTATATTTATTTTATTATCTTTATTTAATTCCTTGTTTGGGATTTTTCTAGTTTGTACAGGGGTATATGTTGTATTTCTAAACAGCATTACTCCATCTCTAGAAATTAAACAATTTCCATTATTTTGTATAAGGAATTGTAAACCTAAGACTAAATTAGTTTTGATATTAAGATCTCTTACTAATATTTTATGCATATTATATGTAGGTTTATAGAATTCACTACATGTATTTATAAAGTTTATTTGAACTTTGTCTATGTATTGGTCGTAGAGTTTATAAGTTCCATCCATTTGTATTGCTTGTATAGGTTCCTTAAAATTTTTTAAAGTTGATAATAAATTATGAGGTAGTATCCTTTTATTAATTAGACAACTTGTACAACCTGTATCTACTGAAACTAAAGTCTCTATTTCTACGTCTTTTATTTTTATTCTTACTAGTATTTTTATTGTTTCAAATTTTTTATCTTCATTACATATAAAGCAAGTATTATTTTCTTCTATGTTCATTAATTCACTTTCTTCTATTTGGCCTAAATGTGTTGTACCTTGTGATTGTGTAGTATCTATGTTTATTTTTTGTTTACCTTTTTCTAACTTAGTTATTCTTTGTGTTCTAAGTCATTTATTCTTGTTTCTAGAGTTATTAGTCTTAGATTAGTAGCCTGATCTTTTATATGAACTTGTTCTTCATTTTTATTTACTTTTTTGTTTTAATTTATTTTCTATACAACTAATACAGACTTCCATGTAACAGTATTTACATTTGGCCCTATTTATTTTACTAGGATACCATTTACATATATTACATTTGTTACTATCTATTCCTTTTAGTCTTTCGAACTCATGACTACATTCTTGAGAAATATTCATCATCGTATTTATTATTATATTATCTAGGAAATCTTGATTTCTTTCTGCTCCTATTTCATTAATTAAATTATCATCTTCTGAGTCAGATGTGTCTGATTGGGTATTTATTTCTTCTGTTTCTATACTTACTACTGAGTATATACTTTCTGTATTTGACATGTATTCATCTACATTTAATAGGGTTTCTTGGAAGTCTTCTATTAACTGAGAATTTCTAGTTTTCATATTATTCCTTTTAGGGCATGTATTTGCTAAGTGTTCTATACTTCCACAAGTATAACATTTTAATTTATTTTTATAATTTCTATCACTTCTATATTTTCTAACATGTCTATCTCTATTTAAATAAGGTTTTCTAGCTGAAGATTTTCTTAAGAAATATTTTTTATGTCTGTAAGGTTTTTGGTTATAAACTGGTCTTCTTTTATATTTTCTTATTTTATTAGGTTCTTTATCATAACTTTGGATAGTATATATCATTGCTTTGCAAATGTTCATTTCATTTTATTTTAATTGTTTTTGTATTTGTATATTTGTACATTTTTCAGTTAGTATTTTCATTATGTGAGTTATTTTTTGTCCCATAGGCCATAATAGTGTAGGGTTTTGCACCACTCCTTCTCTTTTATACCATCTTTCTTCTATTTTTCTTCCTAAAGCTCCTAGTAATTTATTAAATAATTTTCTACCTAATTGTTCATTAAATGTATTTCCACTAATAGTACAATAATAAAAATAGTTTTTAAGAAAATTCTTTATGTTTTGCCAGTTGGATATACTTAATTGTTCTAATTTTATTACAGCATTACGTTGTAGTGCTACTAGGCAACTATTCGGGTCTTCTCCTGTTAATAATACATGTTTTATTTGTAAAATTGTATCAGTTTGGTCCTAATTCTATTAAACTCTGAAATTCTTGTGGATAAGTTTGTTTATAAGATTCCCATAATGCTTTACACAGTTCTACTAAAAATATTTCTAAGTATCTATACATAGTTTCAGCGTCAGTTTCTTGATAATTTTTAATAAAGTCTGCTACCACTATTCCTTTCCATAAGTCTATTACTGTATTCCACATTTGTGGATCATGTGCTACTATGTTTAATATTTTTCCTTTATTTCCTCCATCTTATAGTCTAATAGGTTCTTCTACAGGCATTCTTTTTCCTATTGGTTTAATATTATCTTTTATTTCTTGATCAGGTCTTGTCCATGATTTTCTAGGTAGATTACCTGTATTATAGCTAATACTAGTTCTTTGGAACGAACTAGCACTATGTGAACTAGTCGCTTATTCCATTAGTTCAGTATAACTTGTTATAGATAAAATATCTATTTTATCTTCATTTATGTCTTCAGGTTCTTCTATTCTGTATGCAAAATTATCTTCTCTGTCTTGGCATATTCTAAAATTTTCTACTGTTTCCATTATATTCATTTTATCTTTTTTACATCCTTTACACTTAAAAGTTATAAGACTATTTTCTTGGTATTGTCTTTATGCATCTTCTATAGCTCTTTCTACCTCATACCCTTCTTGTATTAATTCTATATTCATAAATTCTTCCTGTTCTGTTTCTATGGTACTTTCTATTTCAGTATCATCTAAGTTTCTTTGATTTGTATAATTATAGTCTGTAAACCTAATTGATGTTTCTCCTTTTGAGCTAGTATACATGAAATGTTACTCGGGAGCAAATACTTTTGGTGTACTTAATTTATCTAGATTCCATTCTAATCCTGCGTATTCTGCTGAATTTATTTTTATTGGTTTTATTAGTTTTATACCTTTATTACCCATTATTTCTACTACATCAATTACTTGGAGTTTAAATTTTGTGTTATAACTTAAAGTCATTTTTCCAATAAAACCTATACATATTAATAAATTATTTTCCTTATTCATTTCTTCATATCCTTTAGTCTAGATTCCTATTTTAATATGTTTGCCAAATTCTTTTAGATTTATTAAAAAGTCTGCGCTAATATAAAATATTCCACCATAATTTGTCATGTCTACTTCAGTTAATCCTATTATAGATTACTATAAGTCTGACCATCTATCATCGTATAATACAATTAAAACTTTAAATCGTAAATTTTTTCTAGTTAATCCTTTCATTCCTACTACTATTAATCCCATATGCATTAACATAAGTTTGGGATTTTTTACAGTCTTTATGACAGCTGGGTTTACTAAGTCTAATATGGCAAATTATTTTCCTATTGCTGATATCTGTTCTTCTCTATAGTGTCTATATAATTGATTATTTCTGGAGAAATTTTTTACATTATATAATGTTTTTGGATTTAACAGTTTTAGTTGATTTTGTTGAAAAATTTGTAGATCTATATCTATATCTATAATATCATTTAATTCTTGATTTTTGTCTATATTTGAGGATCTTCTAGAAAGTATTCTAGAAATTAAATTATTTTTGATTCTATTTTCTGAGAAACTTGGTCTACTTTCTTGGGTTGTTCGTTTGTTTGAAAGAAAGTCCATTTTTGAGATTTTTTAGTTAACTTATGTTTCTCTTGTTTAGGTGTTATTTCTACTTTATTAAGTTGAGTTATTAATTCGTCTATATCTGTATTTTTAATAATTTGTTCGGGTTGTTTTTCTTTTAATATCTTATCTATTTTTATGTTTAATTCTATTAGTAATGCTATTATAGTATTGTTTTGTTTTAGGAGTATTTTGTCTGTTAGGCTAGAGGGAACGTGACTAGAATATCCTACTACTTCTTGATGAAATTTAGTTGTATATTCTAATATTTTTTTATAATTTATATCTTCTTCACTCATGAAAGTGATATCTGTTCAAGTCTTATAATTATTTCTTTTAGATTACTTATTTCAGTAGTAATTTTTTCTACTTGTTCTATGATTTTTGTTATTTCTTGAGTAATTTTAATTTCTAATTCTTTAGGCTTTTCTACTATAGTTTTTATTAGTTTTTCTATATCTATTTTAGTAGGTATTTTTTCTAAGTTGAATTTTGTATTTAGATATTGAACTTTTCTATCTATTTCTAATTCTTGTGCTTTTAAGAAGTCTAAATTCTTTTCTAATTTATCTAGTATTTTAAATTGTTTGTTTTGTACTACCTCTATTTCTTCTAACGATTTTATTATGATTTTATCTTGTTGTTGAATTTTTTCACTAAGATTTATTATTAAGTCTATTAAAGTATTATATTGCTTGTCTTCAGAATGTAGTATATGTTCTCCGTCAGTAAAATTACACTTTAAAATACTATTTTTGGGTAGTGATCTATATTTCTTTTCTGGGTGTATTCTTAAATCTAAATATTCTAATTGTTTTAGAGAATCTATTTTTCTATCCTATAGAACTTCTAATTGGACATATTAGTTTATAGTAATTTATCCAATTATTAGTATATTTAATATTTAATTTTATGTGATTAATGTCTTTTATTACTTTAGCTTTTTTTTATTTCAAAAAATCTATAATATAAGTTTTAGGTATCTCTTCATTAGCTAATTCTTCTTTTGAACATATTAAAAATTCGCTTATTTGTTCGTTTTCTAACTCTTCTTCTATCCAGGTTAAAATTTTTATTGATCTTTTTAGATGATGTTTAAGTTCTAACTTATATTGTATTTCTTTATGAAGCCAAATATATCTTAATCTAATTCTTTCTATATATTCTAAAGGCATGTATATTATCCAAAATGTATAGATGCAAGTTTTTGTTCGTATATTCTTATTCTTCTTTTAGAATTTTCTATCTGTCTTTCAATATAGTTTAGTTCTCTTTGAAAGTATGATATATCTAGGTTTGATTCTTCTAAAGATAAAAGTTGTCTTATTCTTAATTCTCTGTCTAAAAGAGATTTTTTATGGTAATTTTCTTCTATAAGCCACTCTTCTAGTTGTCTATTTCTTTTAATTATAGCTTGCATTTACTATCCTAATAGAATTGCTTCTCTTTTTAAATTTCTATTTATACTATCTATTCTAGTATTACACCAATCTATATCAATATAGTAACCTTGTATTTCCCACCTTATATTATTTATGAATTCCTGATCTAAAATATTATCTAAATCTTTAGTAGTCTTAATATTATATGTATTTTCTATATGTCTTTTTCTAGCTACAGCTACTCCTTTTAGATTATATTCTCTATATAAATTCCAGTATATAAATCTTATTTTTATAAACGAATGATGCCTTTTCATGTAGTATTGTTATGTACTAATAAGATCCCAAAAACTTCTCGCTCTGATACCAAATATAAGGGACACTTAGATAGTATAGGGGTATAAGGAAAGGGGTATATAGGGTATAGTATAACAGTATAATACAAAAACAGTAAATACTGTAAATATAGTAAAAAACAGTATAAAGTAAATACACAAAAAATACAGTAAATACAGTAAATATTTTAATATACTATAAATATAGTAAAAGCAGTATAAAGTAAATACAATAAACACAGAAAATACAGTAAATAAAGTAAATATTTTAATATTATATATATATCTTAGGTATGGTAGGATATAATATATATAGTAATAGTACTTAATAATATATAAATATAAAAGTATATGTAAGTATATAATATAGTAATACGTATATATAGTATATAGATATAATGTATAGATGTGATATATTAATATATATATATATAGTAAGACTTAATATAATATATATAGTAATACGTATATATATATAAGTATAATATATAGATATATAGTATAATATGTAGATATATATAATATAATATTAGTATATATAGTATATATAAGTATAATATATATAATAATAACTATATAGTTTAGTAGTCCTGGTAAGGTATGGCAAGATATTGCAAGTTGTTTCGTGTTTAAGCTGTGTTTCAAATATTTTGTAAGTCCTACTCAGTACTCCCTCTCTCATTTAGTTTAATTATGTTAATTTTATGACTTAAATCCCTAGTTTTCCATGTTTTATTTTATTTTTCAATTTTTTTTTTATTTTTATTTTTTATATTTGTTTTTGGATTGTATCTTACCCAGTTCATCTCTTCTTCTTAACCTTTGTTCTTAACAATTTCATCTTTAACCACACCCCGGATATGAAAACTGGCAACAACTTCGTCCTTTCATCAAGCGGACTATAAAGCCAAGAATCCTAGGAATTTACAGGTTAATCCATAGTCGTTGTTAAGAAATTAAGAAGCTAACCATATACTAAGGGTAAATTTTTTAACACATAAATAATGATTTACATCAAACTACAATTTTCATAAAAAGATAACATATTTTTTGGGGGGAATTTCGGGAAGTAAACATCATAAAACTTATATGATAAACTGAGAGAGGTTTCCCTTTCGGGAACCCCCAAAGGACTTTGAAAAAGCTTTCAAAAACTTTAACACACAAACACACTTATTTTTATTTCACACAATTTAATATACAAAGGAGGATTTTTGGTATATAAAGGAGTATGGAAGGAGGATGGAGAAAGTATGGAGGGCGTATGACAAACTTTTTCTAACTTCTATTCTTTCCACTCTTTTTCACACCCTTTCTCAACTCTTACTACTACCCCTTATATAAGCAAAATAAGAAACTTAAAAAGACCAAAATGACACTACCAAGCGGCCTTAATTTTTTAATGGTCGACAACTTGATAAGATTCTTTTAATAATGCAAGTCGAGTACTCATTGGGCCCCATCGTCACATGCATTATTAATTTCATCTTTTGACTGACTCAATTATTTAACAGACGCGTGTTATGTCAACAGTTTTTTCCTCTTTCGGAGGGTAGTGATAAAGTGACAACACACTCATTTTTACAGGACACGTAGTGGGTATTCCCACATACTAATTAATATATTACAGGACACATAGTGGGCATCCCCACCTAATATGTTGAAGTATGTACATATATATTTTTCCATGCTTGCCATTATGCCATATTTGACTTTATTGTTTGCTTCCGTTGTTTTTCTTGAAATTTTTGCCAAGAGTCTTTGTAGTAGTTGTGCTTTTATCAACTTTTGTCTTTGCTTCCGTTGTCTTCCTTGAAATATTTGTCATTTGAGTCTTTGTAGTAGTTGTGCCTTTTTTAACTTTTGTTCTTGGTATGTTTATTTTAGTAGTAAGGAATGAAGTATTTGAAATGGTTAAGTGTCTAAATTGTGTAAGGCAATAGTATCAACACTCATGCCTGAGTCATCATCTTCATAAGGGTCTTGTGAGTCTTGAATATTATTTATCTGTTCCTCGTCTGATAATGAAAGATTGTCAATATTGTCTTATGAATCATTACTTGGACTAGAAATATTTTTAATAATATGTTTGTCTTGACTTCTGTCTTTAAAAATTTTTCTAAAGTTTGTTTGATTATTTTTTCATCTTTTTTCTTTTTTAAAACATCATTTTTTCTTAAAGAGTTTTTCTGAAAATATTTCGGTAGTCTTCTTCGTGAAGAAGTTGACCCCTCTTTTTCACCTTTTGGCAAAGTGACAGCCTTTAACGGATTTGATAAGTCTTTATCGGTTATCGTTTGAACCGGACTAGCTGTATCATGCTCCGATACAGTAGAGTTCTTAGCATTCAGCGGGGAATGCACACCCGTCTCATCCATTTTTAAAGTAGATGGAGAACTCATTTCTTGCATCGGAGTACTGTCTGTTGTTGGACTATATTTATTCTGAAAAGTCTCTAGCTATTTCATAAGTCTCATATTTTCTTGGATAAAGATTTCATTTTTTGTATTTAGTCTTTTGAAACCCTCTGTCATGGCTGAACAATGGTCACAAAAATTATTTTGTTTGAGTCTTTTTGGATATTGTATTATGGTATTTGGTTTGGGCTTTGTCTGAGAGCTGGTGAAATATAATAGTTAGGCCCAAGTATTCTTCTTGCATAGTCTAAAGCTTCAGAAAATTATTAAAACCTTTAAAAAGTGGGTTTTTAACCTCATTTATAGAATCTACTACTTCTATCCAAGTCTGAAAAACACCTTTACTTTTTCCATGTATAACTACATAATATTTAAATTTATTGTCTCTATTTTTATCTGAAAAGTATTGACACAAAGCATTAGATGCAGCAATAAAGTATTTAGTGTCTTGTTTATTATATGCTATCCATAGATTATCTATTAAACATTGATGAGACTTGTCTAAATTACAGTCTGGATTTACTCTAAAAGATAAATTATACTTAGGATATGAAATTAAATTATATTTACCAAAATAAATTCTTTCCATTAAGTTTTCTGTTGTACTTAGTGGTCTGAAATTTTGTCTTCCTAATAATGTTTGAGCATAAGTATCTGGCTGGGCTATTCCCTTGCCTTTGTCTGCTGGCTGTTGGCCATTTGGTCTGATGATTGGTCTCATACTGAAATAAAAATTAATTAGTTTTTAATTGTAGTCTACTTAATTTATCTGCTAAATCATTGTCTTTTTCTTTAACATATTCAAAAACAATATTATTATATATAGATATTATATCTATAAAATTTAACCATTTTCTTTTCTACTAGCTTTACTGTTTATTTTTTCGTGAAATTTTACTATTGCTTCGCAGTTTGTTCTAACTAATACTTCTTGTTTATTTAAAATATATAATTTAAAACTATTTAGTTCATATATTACTGCCAATACTTCTGCGTCTATACTACTCATATTACTTTTTTCTTTATATTATCCACTTTGGTAGGCACATATTTTTTCTTCAATTTTGGGACTATATTTATTAGGTCTAGATTTTAAAATAGCACCACAACCTAATTTACTTCCGTCTGTTTGGACTATTTGGTAATCTGATTCTAAAGGTATTTGTAGGTCTGGTATATTTTTAACTTTTTATTTTATTTGTTGGACTAATTTTATATCTTCTATGTTAAAGTGTTTTTGTCCCTTACTACATGTCTTAGCATACAAAGGTCTTGCTATTTTTCCTAAGTCTTGAATAAAGTTTATAGCATAATTTACTAAACCTAAGAATTTTTGTAATTCTTTTGTATTATCTAACTTATCTGGTATTTCTAATACTTTTTTAGCTATATGTGGTTGTAATTTTACTTTTCCTTTTCCTAAAGTTACTCCTAAGAAATTTATATGTGTCTAAAATAGTTCCATTTTCTTTTTACTAATTATTATTCCGTACTTTACAAATAGTCTAAATACCACCTGTAGGTATCCTAAACGTTCTTGTATATTTTTACTAAATACTAGAATATCATCTACATATACTAACACAAAATTCTTATAGTCTCCAAACATCTTGTCCATTTTTCTTTGGAATATGGGCAGAGCTGTTTTTAACCCAAAAGGCATAGCTAGCCATTCAAAATGTCCTTCAGGACAAGTAAAGGTTGTCCATTCAATGCTTTCAGGGTGCATTTTTACCTGCCAGTATCCTGATTTACCGTCAAATTTACTAAATATCTTTTTACCTCGTATTATATTAATTAACTCACTTTTGTCAGGTAATTTGTATGCATCTATTCTAGTATTATCATTTAATCTTTTATAATTTATTACCATGCGAGTTTTTCCTCATACTTGTTAACTATGATTTCTAAACATAAAAGCTGTTGATCTATGTCTAGATGTAGATCTTCTTATTGCTTCTAGTTTTAGTAATTCTTTAATCTGTTTAGTAAATTCTTCAGTGTCTTCATTATTTGCTTCTATTGTTGCTGTTTTTATAGTATACTCGGGATTTATTAAGTCTAATTTACACATAATTTTATTACTTCCCCAATGTATTAAAGGTTTTTCTCCTATTATTTCCATTTCATCTAATATTGCTACTATATTTTCTAAGTCTTTATGATTGTTCATTTTTCCTATTGTATTTATTCCTTTTTGAAAACATTAGAATATACAACTAAATTTTATCAATAAGTAGTAGGATATTCTAGTTACGTTCCCTCTAGCCTAACAGACAAAATACTCCTAAAACAAAACAATACTATAATAGCATTACTAATTGAATTAAACATAAAAATAGATAAAATATTAAAAGAAAAACAACCCGAACAAATTATTAAAACTAAAGATATAGAAACTATAGAGAAGAACATATATCAGCAATAGGAAAAGAATTTACCATATTAGACTTAGTAAATCCAGCTGTCATAAAGACTGTAAAAAATCCCAAACTTATGTTAATGCATATGGGATTAATAGTAGTAGGAATGAAAGGATTAACTAGAAAAAATTTAGGATCTAAAGTTTTAATTGTATTATACGATGATAGATGGTCAGACTTAAAAAAATCTATAGTAGGATTAACTGAAGTGGGCATGACAAATAATGGTGGAATATTTTATATTAGCCCAGACTTTTTAATAAACCTAAAAGAATTTGGCAAACTTATTAAAATAGGAATCCATACTAAAGGATATGAAGAAATGAATAAGGGAAATAATTTATTAATGTGTATAGGTTTTATTGGAAAAATGACTTTAAGTAGTAACACAAAATTCAAACTCCAAGTAAATGATGTAGTAGAAATAATGGGTAATAAAGGTATAAAACTAATAAAACCAATAAAAATAAATCCAGAAGAATACGCAGGATTAGAATGAAATCTAGATAAATTAAGTACACCAAAAATATTTATTCCCGAGCAACATTTCATGTATACTAGCTCAAAAGGAGAAACATCAATTAGGTTTACAGACTATAATTATACAAATCAAAGAAACTTAGATGATACTGAAACAGAAAGTACCATAGAAACAGAACAGGAAGAATTTATGAATATAAAATTAATACAAGAAGGGTATGAGGTAGAAAGAGCTATAGAAGAGGCAAAAAGTCAATACCAAGAAAATAGTCTTATAACTTTTAAGTGTAAAAAATGTAAAAAAGGTAAAATGGATATAATGGAAACAGTAGAACATTTTAGAATATGCCAAGACAGAGAAGATAATTTAGCATATAGAATAGAAGAACCTGAAGACATAAATGAAGATAAAATAGATACTTTATCCATAACTAGTTATACTGAACTAATGGAAGAAGCAACTAGTTCACATAGTGCTAGTCCGTTCCAAAGAACTAGTATTAGCTATAATATAGGTAATCTCCTAGAAAATCATGGACAAGACCTGATCAAGAAATAAAAGATAATATTAAACCAATAGGAAAAAGAATGCCTATAGAAGAACCTATTAGACTACAAGAATGAGGAAATAAAGGGAAAATATTAAATATAGAAGCACGTGATCCACAAATGTGGAATACAGTAATAGACTTATGGAAAGGAATGGTGGTAGCAGACTTTATTAAAAATTATCAAGAAACTGACGCTGAAACTATGTATAGATACTTAGAAACATTTTTAGGAGAATCCTGTAAAGCATTATGGGAATTTTATAAACAAACTTATCCACAAGAATTTCAGAGTTTAATAGAATTAGGACTAAACCGATACAATTTTACAAATAAAATACATGTTTTATTAACAGGAGAAGACCCGAATAGTGGCCTAGTAGCACTACAACGTAATGCTGTAATAAAATTAGAACAATTAAGTATATCCAATTGGCTAAACATAAAAAATTTTCTTAAAGAGTATTCTTATTATTGTACTATTAGTGGAAATACATTTAATGAAGAATTAGGTAGAAAATTATTTAGTAAATTACCAGGAGCTTTAGGAAGAGAAATAGAAGAAAGATGGTATAAAAGAGAATGAGTGGTGCAAAACCCCATACTATTATGGCCTATAGGACAAAAAATAAATCACATAATGGAAATACTAACTGAAAAATGTACAAATATACAAATACAAAAACAATTAAAACAAAATGAAATGAACTTTTGCAAAGCAATGATATATACTACCCAAAGTTATGATAAAGAACCTAATAAAATAAGAAAATATAAAAGAAGACCAGTTTATAACCAAAAACCTTATAGACATAAAAAATATTTCTTAAGAAAATCTTCAGCTAGAAAACCTTATTTAAATAGAGATAGAAATGTTAGAAAATATAGAAATGATAGAAATTATAAAAATAAATTAGAATGTTATACTTGTGGAAGTATAGAACACTTAGCAAATACATGCCCTAAAAGGAATAATATGAAAACTAGAAATTCTCAGTTAATAGAAGACTTCCAAGAAACCCTATTAAATGTAGATGAATACATGTCAAATACTGAAAGTATATACTCAGTAGTAAGTATAGAAACAGAAGAAATAAATACCCAATCAGACACATCTGACTCAGAAGAGGATAATTTAATTAATGAAATAGGAGCAGAAAGAAATCAAGATTTCCTAGATAATATAATAATAAATACGATGATGAATATTTCTCAAGAATGTAGTCATGAGTTCGAAACACTAAAATGAATAGATAGTAACCAATGTAATATATGTAAATGGTATCCTAGTAAAATAAAAAGGGCCAAATGTAAATACTGTTACATGGAAGTCTGTATTAGTTGTATAGAAAATAAATTAAAACAAAAAAGTAAATAAAAATGAAGAACAAGTTCATATAAAAGAGCAGGCTACTAATCTAAGACTAATAACTCTAGAAACAAGAATAAATGACTTAGAACAAAGAATAACTAAGTTAGAAAAAGATAAACGAAAAATAGACATAGATACTACACAATCACAAGGTACAACACATTTAGACCAAATAGAAGAAAGTGAATTAATGAACATAGAAGAAAATAATACTAGCTCTATATGCAATGAAGATAAAAAATTTCAAACAATAAAAATACTAGTAAGAATAAAAATAAAAGACGTACAAATAGAGACTTTAACTTTAGTAGATACAAGTTGTACAAGTTGCCTACTTAATAAAAGTATACTACCTCATAATTTATTATCAACTTTAAAAAATTTTAAGGAACCTATACAAGCAATACAAGTGGATGGAACTTATAATCTCTACGACCAATACATACAAAAAGCTCAAATAAGCTTTATAAATACATGTAGTGAATTCTATAAACCTACATATAATATGCACAAAATATTAGTAAGAGATCTTAATATCAAAACTAATTTAGTCTTAGGTTTACAATTCCTTATACAAAATAACAGAAGTTGTTTAATTTCCAGAGATGAAGTAATGCTGTTTAGAAATAGAACATATACACCTGTACAAACTAGAAAAATCTCAACCAAGGAATTAAATAAAGATAATAAAATAAATATAAAAAATACCAATCCATGTTTTGACGATTGTGGCAATAATGGTAGTTGTTCTTCAAAAAATCTATATGAAGAAAAACAAGAAGAAAATTATTTAGAAGATACATACATAGAAGACATAGAAAAAAATTATACCTTAATAAATATAGAAACATAATTTTATAATTTTTAAAAAGGAATAAATACAATAGGAAAAATAAACAATCATAAAGACTTAGAAAATATAGTAGCAATATTAGATGAAATGGAAATAATAGGAGAAAAACCTTTAATACATTGGGAAAGTAATAAAATTATGTGTAAATTAGACATAATAATTCCTGAGTATACTATAAAAACAGCAACAATAGAAGCAAATAATGAAGAAACTGAAGAATTTACTAAACAGATTAAAGAATTACTAAAACTAAAAGTAATAAGAGGATCTACATCTAGACATAGATCAGCAGCTTTTATGGTTAGAAATCATAGTGAACAAGTACGAGGAAAAACTCGCATGATAATAAATTATAAAAGATTAAATGATAATACTAGAACAGATGCATACAAATTACCTGACAAAAGTGAGTTAATTAATAGAATACAAGGTAAAAATATATTTAGTAAATTTGACTGTAAATCAGGATACTAGCAGGTAAAAATGCACCCTGAAAGCATTGAGTGGACAACCTTTACTTGTCCGGAAGGACATTTTGAATGGCTGGCTATGCCTTTTGGGTTAAAAACAGCTCCGCCCATATTCCAAAGAAAAATGGACGAGATGTTTAGAGACTATAAGAATTTTGTGTTAGTATATGTAGATGATATTCTAGTATTTAGTAAAAACATACAAGAACATTTAGGACACCTACAGACGGTATTTAGACTATTTGTAAAATACGGAATAATAATTAGTAAAAAGAAAATGAAACTATGTAAGACACATATAAATTTCTTAGGAGTAACTTTACGAGAAGGAAAAGTAAAATTACAACCACATATAGCTAAAAAAAAAAGTATTAGAAATGCCAGATAATTTAGATAATACAAAAGAATTACAAAAGTTTTTAGGTTTAGTAAATTATGCTAGAAACTTTATTCAAGACTTAGGAAAAATAGCAAGACCTTTGTATGCTAAGACATCTAGTAAGGGACAAAAACACTTTAACATAGAAGATATAAAATTAGTCCAACAAATAAAATAAAAAGTTAAAAATATACCAAACCTACAAATACCTTTAGAATCAGATTACCAAATAGTCCAAACAGACGGAAGTAAATTAGGTTGTGATGCTATTTTAAAATCTAGACCTAATAAATATAGTCCCAAAATTGAAGAAAAAATATGTGCCTACCAAAGTGGATAATATAAAGAAAAAAGTAATATGAGTAGTATAGACGCAGAAGTATTGGCAGTAATATATGAACTAAATAGTTTTAAATTATATATTTTAAATAAACAAGCAGTATTAGTTAGAACAGACTGCGAAGCAATAGTAAAATTTTACGAAAAAAATAAACAATAAAGCTAGTAGTAAAAGAAGATGGTTAAATTTTATAGATATAATATCTATATATAATAATATTGTTTTTGAATATGTTAAAGGAAAAGATAATGATTTAGCAGATAAATTAAGTAGACTACAATTAAAAACTAATTAATTTTTATTTCAGTGTGAGACCAAGCATGAGACCAAATGGCCAACAGCCAGCAGACAAAGGCAAGGGAATAGCCCAGCCAGATACTTATGCTCAGACATTATTAGGAAGACAAAATTTCAGACAACTTAATGGAAAGAATTTATTTTGGTATGTATAATTTAATTTCATATCCTAAGTATAATTTATCTTTTAGAGTAAATCCAGACTGTAATTTAGACAAGTCTCAGCAATGTTTAATAGATAATCTATGGATAACATATAATAAACAAGACACCAAATACTTTATTGTTGCATCTAATGCTTTGTGTCAATACTTTTCAGATAAAAATAGAGACAATAAATTTAAATTTTATGTAGTTATACATGAAAAAAATAAAGGTGTTTTTCAGACTTGGATAGAAGTAGTAGATTCTATAAATGGGGTTAAAAACCCACTTTTTAAAGGTTTTAATAATTTTACTGAAGCTTTAGACTATGCAAGAGGAATCCTTGGGCCTAACTGTTATATTTCACCAGCTCTCAGACAAAGCCCAAACCAAATACCACAATACAATATCCAAAAAGACTCAGACAAAATAATTTTCTGTGACCATTGTTCAGCCATGACTGAGGGTTTCAAAAGACTCAATACAAAAAATGAAATCCTTATCCAATAAAATATGAGACTTATGAAACAGCTAGAGACTTTTCAGAATAAATACGGTCCAACAACAGACAGCACTCCGATGCAAGAAATGAGTTCTCCATCGCCTTTAAAAATGAATGAGACGGGTGTGCATTCCCATCTGAATGCTAAGAACTCTACTGTATCGAAGCATGATACAGCTAGTCCGGTTCAAACGGTAACCGGTAAAGACTTATCAAATCCGTTAAAGATTGTCACTTTGCCAAAAAGTGAAGAAGAGGGGTCAACTTCTTCACGAAGAAGACTACCCAAATATTTTCAGAAAAACTCTTTAAGAAAAAATGATGTTTTAAAGAAGGAAAAAAATGAAAAATTAGAAAAAATAATCAAACAAACTTTAGAAAAATTTTTGAAGACAAAAGTCAAGACAAGCATATTATTAAAAACATTTCCAGTCCAAATAATGATTCAGAAGACAATATTGACAGTCCTTCATTATCAGACGAGGAACAGATAAATAATATTCAAGACTCACAAGACCCTTATGAAGATGATGACTCAGGCATGAGTTTTGATACTATTGCCTTACACAATTTAGACACTTAACCATTTCAAATACTTCATTCCTTACTACTAAGATAAACATATCAAGGACAAAAGTTAATAAAGGCACAACTACTACAAAGACTCAAATGACAAATATTTCAAGGAAGACAAAGGAAGCAAAGACAAAAGTTGATAAAAGCACAACTACTACAAAGACTCTTGGCAAAAATTTCAAGAAAAACAACGGAAGCAAACAATAAAGTCAAATATGGCATAATGGCAAGCATGGAAAAATATATATGTACATACTTCAACATATTAGGTGGGGATGTCCACTATGTATCCTGTAATATATTAATTAGTATGTGGGAATACCCACTACGTGTCCTGTAAAAATGAGTGTGTTGTCACTTTATCACTACCCTCCAAAAGAGGAAAAAACTGTTGACATAACATGCATATATTAAATAATTGAGTCAGTCAAAAGATGAAATTAATAATGCATGTGATGATGGGGCCCAATGAGTACCGGACTTGCATTATTAAAAGAATCTTATCAAGTTGTCGGCCATTAAAAAATTAAGGCCGCTTGGTAGTGTCATTTTGATCTTTTTAAGTTTCTTATTTTGCCTATATAAGGGGTAATAGTAAGAGTTGAGAAAGGGTGTGAAAAAGAGTGGAAAGAATAGAAGTTAGAAAAAGTTTGTTATACGCCCTCCATACTTCCTCCATCCTCCTTCCATACTCCTTTATGTATCAAAAATCCTCCTTTGTATATTAAAGTGTGTGAAATAAAAATAAGTGTGTTTGTGTGTTAAAGTTTTTGAAAGCTTTTTCAAAGTCCTTCGGGGGTTCCCGAAAGGGAAACTTCTCTCAGTTTATCATGTAAGTTTTATGATGTTTACTTCCCGAAATTCCCCCCAAAAAATATGTTATCTTTTTATGAAAATTTTAGTTTGATGTAAATTATTGTATATGTGTTAAAAAATTTACCCTTAGTATATTGTTAGCTTCTTAATTTCTTAACAACGACTATGGATTAACCTGTAAATTCCTAGGATTCTTGGCTTTATAGTCCGATTGATGAAAGTACGAAGTTGTTGCCAGTTTTCATATCCGGGGTGTGGTTAAAGATGAAATTGTTAAGAACAAAGGTTAAGAAGAAGAGATGAACTGGGTAAGATAAAATCCAAAAACAAATATAAAAAATAAAAAATTGAAAAATAAAATAAAACATGGGAAACTAGGGATTTAAGTCATAAAATTAGCATAATTAAACTAAATGAGAGAGGGATTACTGAGTAGGACTTACAAAATATTTGAAACAAAGCCTAAACACGGAACAACTTGCAATATCTTGCCATACCTTACCAGGACTACTAAACTATATAGTTATTATTATATATATTATACTTATATATACTATATATACTATATATACTAATATTATATTATATATATCTACATATTATACTATATATCTATATATTATACTTATTTATATATACGTATTACTATATATATTATATTAAGTCTTAATATATATATATATACGTACTACTAATATTATTTTATATATATCTATATACGTACTACTAATATTATATTATATATATCTATATATTATACTTATATATATATATACGTATTACTATATTTATTATATTAAGTCTTACTATATATATACACTAATATATCATATCTATACATTATATCTATATACTATATATACGTATTACTGTATTATATACTTACATATACTTTTATATTTATATATTATTAAGTACTATTACTATATATATTATATCCTACCATACCTAAGATATATATATATATATATATATATATAATATTAAAATATTTACTGTATTTACTGTATTTTCTGTGTTTACTGTATTTACTTTATACTGTTTTTTCTATATTTACAGTATTTACTGTTATACAATACCCTATATACCCTTTACTATATTTATATATATATATATATATATATATATATATTCTCACGATTAAAAAAATACATATATAACTATCCCAATAATGCTCTACTAAAATTTAGGAATAACAAATTTATGTTTACATTTATATAAATTTTAAAAAACAAATCAATTTAGCCTATTGTTATGTAAATTATATTTCCACAAAATATCTGGTAGATAATTGCATATACAAATAATAATGCTATAATTTAGGAATTTAAAATATATTGCATGTACACATAATAATGCTATGATTTAGGAATTAAAATATATTTATATAAAATCAAATATTGAATATAAAATTAAATATGTTATCACCACAAAAATTCTTAAATTTTCGGATTTAAAAAATATTAAATATTACATCTACTCATCTTTTTAATTATTGTTCTCCAATCTATTATTTTATATATTTATATTATATATAATATAAGTCTAAAACAAATAATTTTGGAACCGTGGGTGATGAGTTGTGTAGGGAGAAAAACAAGCGAATATTGTTATTTTTGTTTATGCTAATTATATAAAAAATTATCAAAATTGCCTAAATAATTAATTTTAAAAATTTAAATTTTAAAACATAAGTAACTAATCTTATCTTTATCCTTGAAAGCACCTTTTTTTAGATACTAAAACGTTGCTTTTTGCTCTTCTTTTTTCTTTATTTTCAATTTATATATTCCGTTAGAATTTTGAATTTAAAAACAATTTTACTCAGTTTTTCAATTTTTATTCTTAATTTAAATTAATTATGTTGATAACTATAATTTAAATAGGTAATTTTAAAACCTCCACTACCTTGCTATTTCTGAACAATTTTTTTTAATCAATTTGTAAAAAGTGTAAATCTTTTCACTAAAAAATATATTATAAATCTATTTTTCACAAATATCATGCAAAAAAGTCAATTGAGTATCCAATAATATAATTCCCTTTATCAGTTTTTCTAACAATACATTTATTGTTATTCACTTTAAAAAAGAGTTTTAAAACATTCGACTACACTCTCTATTTTAAATAAATTGTAAAGTTTTACATTTATTGATTATTCTTTTGTAAGAAAAACAACTATAAATTAGAGGCATCGTATATTTTTATTAGAAAAATACTATACATTTCCTTTATTAGAAAAATACTATACACATCACAAAATAATTCAATTCAAATTTTGAATTTATATAAAAATGAATTTAGTATTTCAAATCAATATTTTGTAATAAGAAAATAGCATTAACATAAATATTTTTAAATTATAATTTTTTTAAAAAGAATAAATTTAAAATATTGTAAATTTGTATTTTGCAAAATATTGCAACATTCATCATCAGAATAATTCTAAACTTTCTATTTGAATATTTTTTTGAAAAATTCTCTCCAAAAAAATATAATTTTAATTTGATAAATAATTATGTAAAAAGTTGTCAAATAAATTGCCAAAAACAAAAATGGGTAGTTATATTATTTTAACACTTTCGAGATTTTCTCGAAAAAAAAATCTTTATTAAAAAATACTAACAAATTACAAAACACCTATATCATGTAGTGTTCTCTTCTATTTCGTATAGACTTTACTTATATTACTTAATTTTTAGATTTATCAAACCTTTTAAGCTTATCATTAAATAATATAATTTCAACTCTTTTTTAGAGATAAGGTGATTTACATCCTTATTGATCTCAACTACATTCTTTTTCAGAGATAAATGATTTGCAACTATTTTTAGTAATTTTCAAATTAAAATTATATCGAAAAATATTTTTTAAAAAATAATTTTATTATAGTATCTTTTGTTTTAATTTATAAGTGAACACCATTTTTTTTATACATTCTTATTTTATGGAATTGTATTTGATTAAATAAATTATATTTTATTTTGCAAGGTTGAACGAGAGAGGAGTGTGCTAAAGAGGTTGCAACATGCTTTGCAAATTATACTTAGATTTAGCTAATTCACTACTAAAAAATTGTCAAAAACAGACGGGAAAAAGCGACGGACTCGCAAAAAGCGACAAAAATGCGACGCTATCAATTTCGTTGTTTTTTGGCTCGACGCTTTTCCAAAAGTAACAGACTGCGTCGCATTTTTACTATTTTTGAAATTTTTTTAACAAAAGCAACGGACTGCGTCGCTCAAATTTAATTTTTATTTTTTTTAAATTTCCAAAAGGCGACACAATCCGTCGTTTTTGTGGAAATTTTAATTTTGGAAATCCCAGAAAAGCGACGGACAAAAGGACCCTGTCCGTCACTTTTTTGGGTTTTAATATTTTAAGCACCTAGAAAAGCGACGGACAAAACCACGATGTCCATTGCTTTTTTGGGTTTTTAAAAAAAATAAAACCTAGAAAAGCGCCGGACTAAACCACGCTGTCTGTCGCTTTTCTGCAATTTAATTTTTTAAAAACCAAGAAAAGCAACGGACAAAATCACGCTGTCCGTCGCTTTTCTAGGTTTTAAAAAAAATAAAACCCAGAAAGCGACGGACTAAACCACGCTGCTCGTCGCTTTTTCTGTAATTTTTTTGACAGCAGAAGCTTCCAATTTCTGTTGCTTACGTGCAAATGCAATTCAATTCAATTCTACACTATTCAGCCTAATCAAACACACACAATTATAAATAATCTAAACAAAACATAAAACAAAAAACTTAAAATAACATTCAAAAGTATTTAAATCACAAATTAAATACTTATAAAGTCTTTCAAAATTCGTTTCAAAATTTCAAAAAGTTCATAAATATCCAGAGATCTAAACTAGGGAGTGGGATCTACATAATCATCCTCAGCACTCTCGTCGTCGGTGTCATCGGGAGTCGAAATAGTAGATTGACGAGCGAGGTTCATCACTTGTTCTTTGATTTGATGAACGGTCTCACTCATGCTTTCTTGTTTAGCTACTCTTCTCCTCTCCGACTCTACTAATACCACTGTAAGTTTAGCTATTTGATCCTATATAGTAGCAATCTGAACACTGTCAAGTGTCTCGGTTTGACGTGACTATCCAATACCTTCTAGGCCTGACTGGAGTCATCTAACATCATTTCGAGAGCCTAAAACATAGCATATACCCTTGTGTGTCCCCCCCCCCCCCAACCCCCTACCACTTTTTCTTTCCAAATCTAGGTGGACAGTTCAAGTGTCAATTGGACCGAACTATCTAGATTCTCAGTGACGTATGGATGAAAGTCATTCTGCATATTAAATATAAAAATTGACATCAATATATATGCATATCATAAGGGCTCGTTTGGTGTGAGGGATTAGAAATAATAGTGATGGGATAAGGAAATAGTGATGGGATAAAAAAAATATTATGTTGTTTGGTTGGCAAGTTTGGGATAACTTATTCGGGGATTAATAATTAATATCGGGATAAGTTATCCCTCCCCATGGGTGGTATAGTAATCTCGGGATAACTTATCCCGGAATAAAATAGGTAAATGACAAATATGTCCCTTTAAATCCTTTTTATAAATCATTTTTCACATTTATGCATATTTATATTTTTTTTAATATCATGTATAATAATATTTACTACTCCTTATTTTTATGATAATTATACATATTTTTCTATTAAAAAATTATACTATATAAATATAATTTTTATTTATGAATTTATTTGACTAATTCTTATGTTTATTTTATTTTGATTTCTCATAAATTTTCTTCTCTTTAATAAACTTAAGAGGGAAGTTTTATTTTTAATCTAAATAAAAAAAAAGCTATATTTTTAAATACACATGGTACTTATCATGGGAATACATAAACAAAAATATTTAAGTTAAATAAAATAAAAATTTTATTTTAAAAAATGAATAACTAAAGCTCACAAAGAAGAATTTAAAAAGTTTAAATAAAGTGAAGGGTAATTTTGTAAACAAACAACTTGTTCTTAAAATTTATCAATATATATTATTTTGAATATAACAAACCAAACACTCAATAAGAAATAATCTCAGGACAACTTATCCCATCATAACTAATTCCAACATAACTTATCACATCATTACTCATATTCAAACCAAACGACCCCTAAGTATATTCACTATTAATATATATTATTCATATTAAATAACTTACAAAAGTTCGTTCGGCCCTTTCCTCCACCCACACATCCAGATCCGACTCATTTTCTTTCTTCCTAACATGAGTCTTCTCGAAAACCTCCGGTTCAATGGGAGTGCGTCCCAATTCTTTTTCCTATAAAATAAACTGAAATTTATAACGATATATATGAATCAACTAATTATTTATTTAAAAGTCTGAATTAGAACTTATGATCTCTCGTGCAATTGTTCCAACCGTCTTTGCACCTCCGGTGTGCAACGAGCCACCTTTAAGACTGCCTTTAGCCTTTTTGGCTTGATCTGATATTGCCTTAAACTTGTTTGTGTTCTAATACTAACCCAATTCATCAAAAATATGAGGCAACATCCAACCGGGACGTTCACCACTATCCCAAACTTTCTTTAGCCAACTAGACAGTCTGGAGGATTCCTTCCTCTCAAATGTGGTCCCAATGACCAAATTGTACCTCGACTCCCAAGTACACATAGTCTGAAAAAAAATTGAATAACATTAATTAGATCGATAGTAAAAAAAAGCAAAGTATACTAAACTTAACTAAAATATATATATATACCTTAAATTTATTAAATATCGTCTGGCGTATACTGTTTGAAATCTCTCTCCAAGAGTGATAAGCCTGTGTATAGAGTCTTCTAACACAATCTTTTAAAGTCCGGGCAGCATCTTTGCAAGATGTCACCTGCAAAACACATAATAAATATGTTAGTTCATGAATAATATATTAAAGTATAAGAAATAAATAAAATAAATTAACAAATAGATAACAAAACAAACTTACTATGATCCATCCGGCTCAATCATGATTCTACCAAGTCTTTCCTTCTGGCCAGGAGCTAGAGCATGTATCATATCATCTGATGTAGCACTAGGTGTAGATGTAGACGAGGGTGATACATCAGGATGCACAAAACGTTAAGTCAATGAAGGTGTACTAGCCATAGCATCTGATTGCTCGCTACTAGAATCTTCAATCCTCATGGTAGATAACTGAGGAGATGTACCTATGGGAGATGGAGTACCTGTCGATAAGGATCGTGCTCAACGAATAGCCTATAAAGGTAGGTCCTCGTAGCATCGTGAAGGCAATGCCTGTGAAGTAGATGAAGCACCGACTGATCGACGATAATTAGGATAAAATTGTCAAGGATCCACCGTACCAAACGGAACAGCTAATAAATAAGTATCATGGCTGATGCGCTCTGGCGCAGAAGAAATAGATCCTGCAATATCCTCAGCATATATGGGTCTCCTAGACTTCTTCTTTTTCTTAGTTTGTTTAGTCTGGCTAACTCCAAGATGCTCGTGATGTCTATCACCATCATCGTCTGATGACATCTGTATGCAAATTGACATGTATAATATATATAAAAATCATAAATTAAATAAAATTAGCAAAATACACTTACATATGTATACTAGCTAGCTTTCATTCTACATTATTCCTCCTCACTTGTTTCATTTCCATCATTCTCCCATTCTTCCTCCTCAATTGTTTTATTTTGATTATCGTCCCATTTTTCGTCATCAAATGATTCAGTTTCCTCATTCTCGAATATTTCTTCCTCAACATTCAGTATCTCATCATCTGATACTTCTTCTAATATGTGTTGAGGATGTTGTAGTGTGGTTTCCAATTCAACATCAACTTATTGTTGAACAATTGCAACATCATTTTGATACGCCATATCTAAGACATTTTCAATTTCAATTCTTCCCACAGGCTTACTTTTTTATAGCAACCCACCAATCAGCTTTGTTGATACGCAATGGATATGGAGCGTAATACACTTGTTTAGCATTTTGCGCAATAATAAAAGGATCATAACTTTTGTATTTCCTGGTGTGCTTAACTTCAATTATATTATGTTGATGGTCCACCTTTGTGCCTCTATGTGATGGGTCAAACCACTCACACCGAAATAATACAATCTTTTTCTTAGGTCAACTTGAATACCTCACTTCAATAATCTCTTGAATGACACCACAATATTCAATAGTTTAATCAGTACCATCAACATCACCTTGTATGTAGACACCGCTATTATTTGTTTTCTTGTTCCTAGAAACTTCTTCAGTTTGAAACTTAAAACCATTCACACAATACTTATTCATTGTCAGTACTTGAGATGCAGGTCCTAGTGCTACTTTTTTCACTAATTGCAAATGTTGGACACTTGAGTCTTTATCGTAAACGTACGTGATTGTTATTTCAAGTAATATAATTTAGTATAACATGAATATATTATTAAATATTTAGTGATTGCACACTTACATAGTTTCTCGACCATTTGAAAAATTTTGTATAGATGGCTTCATTACCCCCATGTGTTTACGAACAAGCTGATCATTTTACATTCAAGTATTTCGTTAGTTAATGATCACTTATTACTATGTAATTTAATAATATAGTTTTAACACTTACTTGATATATGATTGAATCTCTAGAAAATTAAGCAAAATATGTGTCACAGCTGATTGCATTTCCATATCAATGAAGCCTCGCTTTCCACGCTTTTTAGATCCTCGACCATTTTGATTAAAAATTGATATCGCTGAAAATAAAGGATTAATATCGCCTTCATCATTGCGATTGGGCCTGTTTCTCTTACATGACATATCATCACCAAAGAAATAAGAATAAAAATCACCAGTTTTCCTCCCAATACGACCTTGAACAAATGATCCTTCGATCCTTCCCATTTGCTTAATCGTTTGCTTTGAACTGCCAATTTTTCTGCATGTATATATGTATATATATGTTAATATATAAAAGACTTGAAAAATATATATAACTTAGTGAATATTTCAAATGGATATCTCTCAAATAGATACATCCATCTTATTTGAGCCGGACCTCCGAGGCATGCCTCTTGTACAAGGTGAATTGGAAGATGCTCTATCACATCAAAGAAACCACATGAAAATATCTTCTCCAACTTAGTAGTAGTAACAAGAATATTTTCATCCATCCTATCTAAACTACTCTCCAACAACTTTTCAAAACACAAATCTTTTAAAAAAAGACTTTTCTCTGTGATTGATTTTCATATCCTTTTGGATAGATGGCTAAAATTGATAGGAATTAAAGTTTCCATGAACACATGAAAATCATGACTTTTCATACCAATCAATTTTCCTTCATTCATATCTTCCCTCTTTCCTAAATTCGAAGCATAGCCCTCCGGCATCCTCAAATTTTAAACCACTCAATAATTTCACATTTCTCATCTAATGTGAATGAAAAGCTGGCTTTGTGCTTAACTATTTTACCATTCTGTAATTCATGCAGTCATAACTCTTTTCTCCTACAATATTCATTTATGTCCATTCTAGCTTTGGATTGTCTTTTGTCTTACCCTTAACATCCATCATTGTGTTAAACAAATTGTCAAAGTAATTTTTTCAATGTGCATCACATCTAGATTATGTTGTAGCAGATTGTCCTTCCAATACGACAACTCCCAAAATATGTTTTGTTTGGTCCAATTATGTTCAACACCATATCCATAAAATCTAGAAGGTGAAGCTTCTGTAACTTTAGGTAATTGAGAAGCTCTCTCCCAAATTTGATGCCCTGTGAGTATTGAAGGTGGGGGAGGGGGGGTCACTTTCAACCTTATTTTTCCTAAATGCATTTTTCATCGTTCTAAACTCATAGTCCATTGGCAAGAACTGGCGATGACAATCAAATCATGTATATTTTTTTCCATGATTTAAAGTGAATGCATTACTATTTTCCATGCAATACGAACATGCTAGCTTTTCAGTTGTCATCCAACCATACAACATTCGGTATGCAGGAAAATCATTAGTAGTCCACATTAAAGAAGCACACATAACGAAATTCTGCTTAGTTGATATATCATAAGTCAAAACGCCTTCAAATCACAATTACTTGAGCTCATCTATCAATGGTTGTAGATATCAATCAAACATTTTGGACTACGGGGACTTGGAATAACACAACTTAGAAAGATGTAGGGACTGGTCATGCACATTTCAGGAGTAAGATTATACGGAGTAAGAAAAATCGGCCAGGATGAATAAGGCGAAGCATCATTAGAGAATGGTGTGAAGCCATTTGGACATAACCCCAATCTAACATTTCTTGGTTCACTAGCAAAATCAGGATATACATTATCAAAATTCTTCCATGTTTCACCATCAGATGGATGAGACAAGACACCCAGCGGCCTTCTATATTCACGATACCATCTCATATGTGGGGCAGACCTCATCGATGCATACAACCTCTTTAACCTAGGAATTAGAGGTAGATAATGCATCGCCTAAACTGGGAACATCTTTTCAGTCGGAGTCCTCTTATAACGATTATGTCCACTAAACTTACAATTTTCTAATTCACTATCAGTCTTGTAAAACAACATGCAACCATTAACACAACAATGAATTATATCATACGTCAATCATAACTTGGACACCAAACGCTTTGCCTGATAGAAGTTATTTGGTATGTTAAACTCCGGATTAACTAGTTCACCTAAAAGATCAACCATTGAGTCCATAGCCGCATTAGGAACATTCCAATCTGATTTAATATTCATTAATCTAACCGCAATTGATAAGGCAGAATGTGCTCCCTTCACATAGTGGACGACTAGACTCTTCTAATTGATCATAAAAGCGTCTTGCTTCTTCATTAGGAGCTTTATCAAAATATTATCCGGTTTTATCCCACCTTGAACCCCGAAAGCATCATCAATCATTTCATAAACCCTATCATGTTCAACCCTAAATTGGCCATGTGGTATAACCGTCTTATATACATCCACGGGCATCGAATTATAAAACATACTATCTAATCCATCACTTTCTCGATGATCAATCCATACAAAATATCTAGGCTTAAATCCATTACGGTACAAATGAACCATAACTCTATTTGGTTTAAAAAAAAATTAAGCACTTACATGCACTACAAGGACACCTAACCAATCCATTATTCTTGAAAATGTCAAGTGTCATTGTATGTTCAATAAAATTTCTAACACCGTCAATAAACTCAGGTTTCAAACCAGCACCAGTTTCATAATGCATATTATACATCCACAAACGATGATCCACCTACAAAAATATAGATATTCAATTATATTATAAATAAAATTTGATAATAATTTTACTAGTAGTAGTCCTAAAACTAGTTTAGTATTGACTTAACCACATTATTTATTTAACTTATTTAAACAACTTAACAACTTTTTAACTTGAACTAGTTTAGTTTTGACTTAATTCCAACAACTAAATCTGTCAACAAAACCACATTATTTATGTTAACTTATTTAAACAACTTAACAACATTAACTAATTTAGTTTGGACTTAATACAACAACTTAATCCACCAACTAAACCACATTATTTATTTTAACTTATTTAAACAACTTAACAACCTTTTAACTTGAACTAGTTTAGTTTTGACTTAATTCCAACAACTAAATCCATCAACAAAACCACATTATTTAAATAACTTAACAACTTTATAACTTTAACTAGTTTAGTATTGACTTAATTCCAACAACTAAATCTACCAACTAAATCACATTATTTATTTTAACTTATTTAAACAACACAACAACTTTAACTAGTTTAGTTTTGACTTAATTCCAACAACTAAATCCACCAACTAAACCACATTATTTATTTTAACTTATTTAAACAACTTAACAACTTTTTAACTTGAACTAGTTTAGTTTTGACTTAATTCCAACAACTAAATCCATCAACAAAATCACATTATTTAATTTAAATTATTTAAACAACTTAACAACTTTATAACTTTAACAACTTTTTAAAGCTAAGTGTCAACATTAGATGGACACAAATCGATCTTGCAAGAAAATCAATTTTTTTATCAATAGGATCAACTAGTGTTGGTACTTGTGCTTTACAAATATACTATTTCTAAATTTAAAGTTAAGTGTCAACACTAGATGGACACAAATCGATCTTGCAAGAAAATCAATTTTGTCATCAATAGGATCAACTAGTGTTGGTACTTATGCTTAACAAATGTATTATTTCTAAATTTAAAGCTAATTGTCAACACTAGATGAGCACAAATCGATCTTGCAAGAAAATCAATTTTGTCATCAATAGGATCAACTAGTATTGGTACTTATACTTAACAAACACCTTATTCCTAAATTAAAGCTTAATATCAACACTAGATGGACAAAAATCGATCTTGCAAGAAAATCAATTTTGACATCTGTTGACACCCAATTTTGACAGACCTTTAATCATTTTGGAATGCTATTTGATTAAATACGTATTTTTAAAACATATTTCAAAATTAATTTTAATTAATTTTGTTTAAAATTAATATGTTTGGTATGCATGATTTTCAAAATTGTTGTATTTATTATCAAAAAAATTTGTGAAAAATTATATTTACCAATAGTTAAACTTGGAACTCTACTTTACGTAGTTATTTTTTAAAATATTAAATATATTTAATTGAATAACATTCTCTTAATTCTCGTTCAATTATTTAACTTTCAGCCTATTCTATTCAAATTTTATTTCAATTCAAGCCTTTTCTTATTCAATTCATTCCAATTTTAGCCACTTCAATTCAAATTCTTATTTCAATTATAGCCACTTTTCATTTCAGTTCTAGCCAATGCTATTACAATTGTGGCCATCCAAAATTCAATCTTGACCGTCTATATCTAAGATCAAATCTCATCCCTTCATCTCTTATTAAATCAACGGCCGAGATCTATTTTGTCTAACCCTTCCTATTTTAGTTCTAAGATACCAAACCCTAAATCACTCTCAATTTCCTCCCTTCCTCTCTTTATCAGCCGCCTCCCTCCCTCATTTCCACCGGAAACAGCGGTGCCGCTAGGCGTTTGCTTCTCTGGCGAAGGCAACATCAGCGAGTGGGGGCAGCAGTCACCGGCGCCGCTCCCTTTCTCTTCCAGCGAGGTCATCGATGAGGACCAGCAGCAAAGGAGGCCACCAACAGCCAGCAACGACTGCCGTGAGCCTCCATCGCTGGCAGCAACTCCGACTGCTTCCCTCTCTTCTTTCCTCTTTTATTTTTCTCTCCTCTCTTCGCAGGACCGCCAGCAGTAGCCGGCGAAGACCAGCAGCAGATTCGGCCAGAAGCAGCAATAAGCCAGCCGCTCTGACCGGCGCCAACAGCAACAACCAGTGAAGAGAACAACAATAATCTGGCGCCGACTTCTTTTCAGCAAGGATGGACAGTGTATTTCGATAAGTCTTTTAAAATTTTGAGTACATGAAAGATGGATCTTTCACAGATCCGTCCAGGTAAATTCTGTCCTTATTCATTTCAATGCTTTGTTTTTGACTGCGAATTAGTCAAACACCAGATTGGTTTTGTGCTGGTCCCTTTTAGCGTTTCTTAGAAAGGCAGGTCTAGGTTGTGATTTCTCTGTCTAAATTAATGTGTTTGCTTCTGTGGGGATCTTTATATTAAGATTGTTAATTCAATGTGCATGTTAATGAGTTTCATGATGCTGATTGATTTTCTTTAAGACTGATTTCTTATCGAAAAATCGCTTAAACCTTGATTTAATTGAGAATTATGTTGTTCTGTCTCCCAATTTAATCAAGCTATTTTTCCATTAATTATTGGAATATACGCGTGATTCTATGTGCGTATTTCACCTTAATTGTTGCCTAAGAAAGGTAATTCTATCAATCGTAATAATTTCTTAATTGGTTAAATTGTTATGCTGAAATTGATTTGATTTGCTAGTGTGTTTAAAGTAATTCTTAATTAATAAATAAAAATGGGTATGACTTCTTTTCCGATAATTTTCTACTGCTGATTTTAACATTTATTAACAGTGGTGTAAATTGATTCCTCCTTCCCTTAATATTTGTCTTGATTGATTTTATTCGTCACATTTATGATAACCCGGATTTGAGTAAATTTTGTGATTTGGTGAATATTTTGACGGCAATCTAGTGTGATACTATTTTTTTATTTTGATAAAAATATTTAAATAAGTTAACAATATTTGACCGTTCAATTCTTTTTCAATAAGGATTTCTTTTAATTTAATGATTTCTTTTTCCTTATTGGCTTATCTCTCAGTGACTATATAAATAATTCCTCCCCTAGTTGTTTAGGCAATGGATACTTGGCTTACAATCAAAAAAGAAAGCATAAAAATACTGCTCCCTATTCTGAAATAAATAAATAAATAAATAAATTCAAAGTTTTCCTCGCTGTTTGCTATTTTGCTGTTTTGCTGTGTTCGGGTCGATATCGAATTTAGTGTGTGTCTTCATTGCTGAGTGCTTTTACTGCTTTACCGGTTAGTTTCTTTTATATCTATATCATCTTACAAATAGATTTATTTACCTTTACGCATGAGTCCAAAAATTTGGATTTTGAATAAAAGGAAGCATCCGGGTTAGTCTCCTATTCCCTCAATACGGTGTGTGATTTTGTGTGATGTGATGAAGTTTGGGTGTTTAGCTGTAATGTGTTGTACATGTCTATTTATTAGTTATTATCATGCTATGATCTCGTATTGGTGTTATTCTATTTAAATAGGTTTCGAACTTGAGGTTCAAGTCGAAGAATCGCCATGAGACGAGGCTACTTAATTTCTATATTCTTAATTTGTATTTATTATTCATTTTTAGTCTATAATAATCTTGTAGCATCTTCAAACTCTCCCTATACAATATAATTTGGGGGTATCATCTAGAGGGTGAGGGAATATGTGCTAATTGTTTACTTTCGATTGCTGAATATAATTTGTCTATTGATTAATAATAATTTCGAAATAAGTGGAAAGTATATTGTCTTCTAAATAATCGATCTAAAATCAAGAACTGATTTGTTTAAATTCCATCCTATACGAATTTGAAATCAATTAGCATGTTATTAAACAACTCCACGTTTTAAAATCAATAAGCATGCTTACTTGATGTTATTTGTTTATGTACTTTTGTTGAAAATTTGTCTCGTACTTTTAGCATGTTAAGAATTGAAGTAATTTGTTTTAGCATTGTTACAATTTCGGCAACGGAATTACTTTTCTGCAATTTGAAATAGACCAATAATCATTGTCTAATAGTTAAATTAAATTAATGCATGATTGCTGCAACTTTGTCAATGTGTAGATATTTTTATATGTTTAAAAGTGCAAGTAGTAGGGTAATAACTTAACTAAAATTGGATTTGTTCTAAATGTTTGTTGGCTTATATTAATTAGTTATTATGGCAGACCGATCATCAGTTATTGATCAAGTTCTAATAAACTGCAGCATATTAAGATCATGTCTACAGATTTTTCAATATTATTAGCATGCCTACATTTAGAAATTATGCTTAAAGATTAAGTTTTATATGTCAATTGGGTGTAGATACCATGCCTATAGGTTGTGGATATTGTTTTTATTTAGAAATCATGTCCGTGGGCATTTCAATATTTTCCATGCACATTTAATAATATAATCAAAAATCAATATGATTATTTACTGCCCATTTGTTAACTGTTTTCTGCAAATATTTACTTTCTACCATTTTGATAGAAATAAAAAATCAATCCTTACATGCTATAATTTAAAATCTACCCCAACTTAGATAAACCATTTTAACTCCATTTCTGCTTTAATATCATGCCTGGAATTAATTCTTTTTTGCATTTAAACTGCTACTTAAATTAATATCTGCCCCAATAATACCTCATGCTATGGTTCTAAAAAAAAATTATATTTGGTACGTTTGCTACTTGTTTGTCCTAATTAAATCGGCTGTGGACTTCTGCCTGTAGCAATCTGGCTGTCGTATTAAATTTCTGTAACAACAATATTAAAATCTGCTACTTTTCTGCATGTGTAATATTTTCCTATCCTTTTTAAAATCAGTTGTTATTTAAAATATGTTTTAGGTGATAACTTGTTGTTCTTTATTAAAAATCAGTTTAATAGGCTTCTTATGCACTTATAGCAACCGTTTTTTTTTATTTTTGTTAAATGCCTGTTTGTATATTCACACACTTAGCATGAGGTTCGTCATTTTATATGTGTTTAGTATCATGTTAATAAGTAAAATCTAGAGGCCAATATGAGACTCTATGTGCTAAATGTTGTCCTATTTGTTTGACTTGCTATCTTGGTGGGCCTATTAAGATTTTATTTTGTCTAAAACTCGTCCAATAGTAGTTCAATGTCTCTTGGACATTAAGCGGGGACGATAGGCACCTTTTTAGGACGAAAAGCATGCGGTGGTGGGGTAGGGGTAGTTTAGGCCCTATGGATATGATGACATCGACTCAGACTTAAGCGACAAACTTTGGTTTTGTCAGTCCCTATACGGAAGCCTATCGGAAAATTAAAAATAAAAGTCGAGTGCTGATCCATAAAGTCCTCCAGAGTCTCCCTTTCCTTTTTTCCCCTTTTTGTGTTTAATTATAATTATTTGGGGTAGTGTAATAAAAAACAAAATATGATTGCCTATTTATTTGTGTAATTTTTGTCTCCTCGCTTATCTCTTTATTAGTTGTTTATTTATTTATTTTTATATTATCACCTAGTAAGAATGATTAATCGAAATAATAATAAAAAAATTCTGTTATCACCTAGATCTCATGTTTAATTAAATATTAAACAACAAAGTGACCTTATTTGCAATCTGTAACCCTCACATATTGTATGAGATACGGTCGGGACCCACATTTGTGAACCTTGAGGGATGCCTAACACCTTCCCCTCGAGGTAATTTGAACCCTTACCCGATATCTGGTTCATTGACCTTAGTTAGGTTTAGTTAGGTTAGATAGGTACCCTAACGCACCTTAACTCGTTAGGTGGCGACTCTTCATCTTCGAAAACCCAAAAGAGTTGTTAGGTCGTGCACCAAAATCTGTTTTGAGAAAAATGGAATGCAACAGAATGGCGACTCCGCTAGGGATTTTAGGTTCAAACCATTACATGTTTTGTGCTTTATGTGGGTTTTTCTTAGATTATTTTATTGTTTATTTGGTTTATACCATGTTAGTTGTTTGATTTCCATGTTTATTTGCTTTCCTTATATAGATTTATTTTTATGTTTAGTCTCTTTCCCCATTCCTTATTTGTCTATTTCCATGTTTCACCTTTATCCCTTTTCCTTATTTGTGTGATTTTTGTTTGTTTATATTTATGTATTTATTTATTTATCGCTTTTCTTAAAACTGTTTATGTGTTACTGTTTTTAAACTATGTGCTAAATGTTTACCGCTTTGATAAACTGGCATCCCGTTCATACTTCCCCAATTGGGACCCTTTTCCTTTTTTTATTTTTGTTATTGTGATGTCGTGCCTTTGCACTTCTCACAAATACTCCAATCCTTTTCAAACACCTAATTATAGAGAGTCAGCATATGCGTGTACGGAACAGATAGTTTTACTACCGGAAAACCACGAGCCTTCTCGCATAGAATCCCTTTCAAGTCTGTGTCAAGCCCACTCTTAGAAAACCTTATTTAGGTCATACATGCTGTATAAGCCCTAGGTGGTTTGACCTTTGGTGTTAATCCGCATAATTAGTAGTCACCTTATCGTCTAAAGGGCCCCAACACCCTTTAGACAAATTGCATATTATGTGTCAATGTGGTCATAATAATTAAATTAAGCCAATTTTGCCAAAATGGAGTTTAGAATTTGTCTGTTATTTTGCAGAATCATGTCCTATCCTCACTTCCCCAACACACAAATGGTGGTCAAAGTGAATCCTACCCTGAAGGTTTAGTGGAGGGATATTAAGAAGAATCGAGAGTTAGAAGCAAACGAACTACTAGGTGGCCTTACTGCTTTAATCTCTGTCGAGTTAGATCGTCACTTAGTCAAAGCACTGTTGAAGTTTTGGGACTCAGAGAGATTATTTTTCAAATTTAAGGACTTTGAACTAACCCCAACGATTAAAGAGATTGGTGGATTTCTTGGTCTCCCTTACGAAGAACAGGAAATGATTATTCCACACAAGCCATCACCAAGGTCCTTTTTGAAACAAATGGGCATGCATCATAATCCGAGTCTACTATGTCTGAAAGAGGGATGGATTTCTTTAGAATTTTTATATGCACGCTTTGGAGACGAGGAAGGGCATGAAAACTTTCATAGGGAATTTGCTTGTTCTCTAGCAAAATGGGAAAGATATCGTCTTAACGCATTTGCTGTCGCACTCTTAGGCTCATTAGTTTTTCCTATGGAAAGGGGAAAAATACACATTAGTCTAAGTTACGTGGTTCGAATGTTAGCTCGAGGCGGGAAAACCATAGTTCCCATGATACTAGCAGAAATCATAAGGGCACTGACTAAGTGTACTAGAGGCAAAAGGTATTTCGAAGGGTGTAACTTCTTACTGCAACTCTGGGCTGTGGAGCACTTCTATCAAAGGGCTAATATGGTAGATATCATCAGAGGGAGTATGGGAAATAAGATCATCAGTCATGCTTCAAGGACGAAATATTTTGTTTCCCCTGTAGGGACGGAGGATTGGTTTCTGTACTTGAAAGAACGTGCAGCCACCCAAATTCAATGGAAGTATTACTGGCTAAAGCCTCGTCGTGCCATTATAAGGGGTAATAAGCTCTACTTCATTGATTTTATTGGTTTAAATGGTGTACAACCATATGCACCACTCCGAGTCCTTCGACAGTTTGGACAAATACAGATGATACCTCTGCGGTCACATATGGGTCATTATGGGTATGACTTTGGGCCAGAAATACCACAAGTAGACATCATACTGCGAAGGTGGGAAAGAATAGTGACTATTGATGTTCAAGAGCATCGACCCTTCTGCACGCCTGAATATTACGTATGGCTTTTGGAGGATGCAAAGCATGCAGATTTGAGCGAGGAGGGCATTCCGGGCTTTGGTGATGAGAGAGAAAGAAGATGGGCTCGCAACCTTCTCAACAACAACTACGACATCACTCCTAAAATGAAGCAGCAGATCATGCCCAACATTGAAGACCAACATTGATTTCTTTTTAGGATTTCTATTTTCCCATGTTATCCCTAGCCCTCTAGTTTATTTTTAGTCTGATGTAATAAAGTTGAAACTATTCAATATATGAAGTTTTTATTTTTCTCTAACTCTAAACTCCAATTGGCAAATAAGGCTTAGTTTAATCATTGTGCATCACTTATATGTCGTCTTAGGCCTACCTCTGGCTCAACGAGGTCCTCTGCATTTAGGGCGTTTATTTCAAACAATGTGTTATTATTCTTATTTACTCTAACCTCCTAACACTGTTTTCTGTTGATTGTATTGTTTTTCCCATTCCTAAGGTTAATCTGTTCTTCACCCTGGCACATACAAGATCAAAAGGGACCCCCCTCCTCCTCTTCCTCAGAGAACTAGCTATAGAGACAAAGGTAAAATGGTCGACAACAATAGCAGCAATGAAAGAGGAGAAAATTCTGAGGGAGAACATCTGCAGAATGATCTTGTCCTTAGACTTGAGCATAAAATTTTGGAATTAGAAGAAGAAGTAGCACACATGCGCGATTTGGCCAAGCTGTCTATTTCTCTCGGAACCCATTTTGGGGAAAATATAGACAATCCTCCCCATTCTAATCCAACAACTCTACCAAACAATCCTCCGACCAATATGTCCTGACCTGAACCAAATCATCCAAATATATTTCCACCACCTCATACCCAAAATACTCAAATTCCTTTTTACCATTACTACCAACACACCAAGCCAACCATCCCAGAACCAATTCCAAATGCAAATCCTTCGTACACTCTGGGAAACAATAATCTCAACCCTATATACGTGGAAACCGCTCCCTTGATGCATAACTACCATGAATCAGAGTCCTCCTAAAAGGACATTCTGATTAAAAACCTGACCGAGAAACTAGATAGCTTGGCCAATAGGGTGCAGCATATGGAAGGAAGTAAGAGGCTAGGAGGTCTGAACTACGAGGATTTGTGCATGCATCCTGACATAGAATTGCCGGAAGGATACAAGCTTCCAAAGTTTGAAATGTTTAATGGCATGGGAGATCCCAAAGCTCATTTGCGGATGTAATGTGACAAGCTTGTAAGGATAGGAAGAGATGAGAGGATACTCATGAAGCTGTTTATGAGGAGTCTCACTGGGGAGGCTCTATCATGGTATATTGAACAAGATCCTCGAAAATGGGTCGAGTGGGTGGACATGGCGACTGACTTCATGAACAGGTTTGGATTTAACATAGAAAATGCACCTGATTGGTTTTACATCTAAAACCTGAAGAAGAAGCCCAGCGAATCCTTTAGGGAGTATGCCATAAGATGGAGGTCTGAGGCGGCCAGAGCCAGACCTCCTATGGAGGAATCTCAGATAAAAGACTATTTCATCTGTGCCCAAGAACCACAGTATTATGAGAGGATGATGTTGGTGGCTGAGAAAAGTTTCACCGAAATTATCAAATTAGGCGAAAGGATTGAAGAGGGCATAAGAAATGGGACTATCATCAACTTAGAGGCCTTACAAGCCACTAACAAAGCTCTGCAAATCGGTGGAATGTCAGAAAACTAAAAGAAAACAGGTACAGTCATGATGGCTCAAGGAACCCGAACTCCGTACAAGTACTAAGCAACAACCCTACCTCCATCTCCATATCCATCAGCTCCATCACCTATATCTCCCCATCCCACGCCAATATATTACCAAAATGCCCTTTCCCAATATCAACAAGTTTCATATCCCGTCTATAATGCCCAGCCAGCATATTTCCAAACTCCACCACCAACTCAAACTCCAAACTACCGAAACAGACCTCCATACGAAAAAAGACCTGCAAAGAACTACACTCCTCTAGCTGAACCCATAGCCCAGCTTTATGAAAGACTGAAAGAAGCAGGCTATGTGACCCCAATTCCTGTATTGCCTGTGGATGTCCGTGCAAAATGGTATGATCCTAACAAGGTTTGTACCTACCATTCTGGGATGAAGGGACATACTACTGAAGTTTGTAGAGCCCTGAAGGATAAGGTTCAGATATTGATTGATACAAAGGCCATACAACTCAAGGATCATATGCCAAACGTTGCAAACAACCCTCTGCCCAAACATCAGGTCAACATGGTGGAGATTGATGATGCTTCGGATTGGGAGCAGTCCATTTGGGCCCTTGAGTCAGAAGAAGCAATGAGTGTTATCACCCAGAAGCCAATTGTAGTGCAAAGGCGTATGCCTTTTAAGGTTGAAGTTGCCATGCCTAAGCCTCCATTCACCGTGTGCAGGGCGCCTCCCCCTATCCAATATGATACTCATGCTGTTCCATGGAGCTATAAAAAGGAAAAAACAAAGGTAGAAGAAGTAAACACTGCAACATGAGTGACTAGATTCGGAAGAATTTACACTTTCGAAAAGTTGGTTCAGGGAAGTTCCAGTAAATCCAAGGCACTAATTGTAGAGCTTGAAGACCAGAGTATCTGGAAAAAAGTGCAAGCTATGAAGTACTCTATTGTAGAACAATTAAGCAAAACTCTATCCTAAATATCGATCCTGTCGTTGCTGCAGTCTTCCGAAACTCATCGAAATGCTCTTTTAAAGGTCTTGGGTGAAGCCTATGTCCCATCTAGCATCACTCATGGAGAGGTAGCCCAAATGGTTGGGCAGGTTTTTGAAGCATACAAAATATCCTTTCACGAAGATGAGTTGCCAGTGGAAGGAACATCCCACAATATGGCTTTGTATGTTTTAGTTCAATATCAGGACAAGGTTATCACCAAAGCTTTGGTGGATTCAGGTTCTGGTTTGAATATTTGCCCGCTGAGCACATTGACAAGACTAGACATGGATAGTGCAAAGATCCAAACCTGGAAGATGAATGTAAGAGCATTTGATGGCTCTTAGAGGGGTACCATTGGGGAAATTACCCTGGACATGCTCATTGGTCCTACAAATTTCCCAATAACTTTTCAGGTCTTGGACATTCCATCATTGTATAACCTATTGTTGGGTCGTCCTTGGATTCATATGGCTGGAGCGGTTCCTTCCACTCTTCATCAATGTTTGAAGTTTGAATGGGATCATGAAGAAGTCGTAATCCATGGGGAAAAGGGACATCCGATGTATGCTATAGAAGGAAGGGGTCATCTGGACGGGGAAATGTATCACACAGTGGAGCTTGTTGGTAATATTAAAGTGCAACCGTGGCTCAGTCAGAAGATCATAGACATGATGGCCTGGTTTGGTTTCGAGCTCGGGAAAGGTTTGGGAGCTAATCTGCAAGGTATAGTTGAACCTATACAACCTGTTCGGCATTCAACCACTTTCAGCTTGGGATATAAATATACTACGGAGGAATGGCTTGACTGGCAACCACCTAGAGATGGGTACTACTATCCTTTGAAGAAACCAATACCACCGTTGCACCAATCCTTCCGATCAGCAAGTCTCATGGGTGGAATCATGGATGAGCTTCTGGAAGACATGAAGGGGTTGTCTCTGACCAAGGAGGAAGGCAAAGGCTGCAATGTCGTGATCAACGAGGAGGAGAAAGGGGACCCTAAAGGAAGCAACGAAGTGAAGATTAGCATCAGAACTTGGACCTCAACTCCATCCAGACCTCGTCGGGCATCTGGGTAGCCTTGAGAGATTTTTCTATCAGATTTTGAAGTTTTCAATAAACAGTTTTAAATTTTAGTTCTCTGTTATTGTTTTCAAATGCTAGTATTCTAAAACTTTTGAGTTTTGATCAATAAAGTTTTTTTCCCATCCATTTAATATCCTATATTTATTGGTGTTTTATTTTCTTTTTCCAGCAAAATCTGTTATAAAATTATTGAATCTGAGACTACGGCATATAATGAGACTGCACAATTTAACGTTAATGATTTAGAAGAGGTTGAGGAAAATGAGGTCCCTAAAGAGTTAATCAGAAAGGTTGAAGAATTTAAGAAAAAGCCCAATCCAAATTTAGCAGAAACAGAGGTAGTAAATCTAGGAAATTTGGAGGTAACACAAGAGACACGAGTATGACGGAAGATGACAAGAAAGAGTACATTGAGTGCCTTATGGAGAATAAGGATATTTTTGCCTGGTCCTATGTAGACATGACAGGGCTAAGCACCTCAATAGTAGCTCACTGGTTGCCTACTGATCCAGCCTGCCCTCCAGTGAAGCAGAAGCTACGAAAGTACAAGCCTGGGTTGAGTTTGAAAATCAAAGAAGAAATATCAAAGCAACTAGATGTTGGAATCCTTCGAGTAACGAAGTATCCAACTTGGCTTGCAAATGTCATTTCAGTGCCGAAGAAAGACGGGAAGGTTAGAGTTTGTGTGGATTATCGGGATCTCAACAAAGCTAGTCCCAAAGATAATTTTCCATTGCCCAACATACACATCTTGATTGAAAATTGTGCCAAGCATGAAACACAATCATTCATGGATTGCTTCGCCGGTTATCATCAAATTGAGATGCACAAGGACGATGCTGAGAAGACTGCTTTCATCACACCGTGGGGTGTCTACCACTACAAGGTAATGCCTTTCGGGTTGAAGAATGCCGGGGCTACATATATGAGGGCAATGACTACCTTGTTTCATGATATGATCCATAAGAAAATTGAAGTTTATGTGGATGACGTCATTATCAAATCGAAAAAGGGTTCAAATCATCTGGATGATCTGCGACAGTTCTTTGCCAGACTACGCAAGTATAACTTGGAGCTGAATCCTACAAAGTGTGTCTTTGGGGTGCCTGCTGGAAAGCTTCTGGCTTTCATTGTCAGTCGCTGGGGTATTGAATTGGATCCATCAAAAATCAAGGCCATTCGTGACCTACCTCCGCCGAAGATTAAGAAGGAGGTAATGAGTTTTCTGGGACGACTTAATTACATTAGTCGTTTCATAGCCCAATCTACTATTATTTGCGAGCCTATTTTCAAGCTATTGAAGAAGGATGCTGTGGTAAAATGGACAGACGAATGTCAACAAGCATTCGACAAGATCAAGGATTATTTGTCCAATCCTCCTGTGTTGGATCCACCAGAATCTGGTAGACCACTGTTGTTGTACATATCAGTGTTAGATAATGCTTTCAGTTGCATTCTAGGGTAGCATGATGTAACAGGAAAAAAGGAGCAGGCGATATATTACATGAGCAAGAAGTTTACATCATATGAAGCTTGATACTCTCTATTGGAGCGTACATGTTGTTCTTTAACGTGGGTACCCAGAAGCTGCGACACTACCTTTCTTCTCACACTACTTATCTGATTTCAAGGATGGATCCTTTGAAGTATATCTTTCAGAAGCCCATGGCTACGGGAAAACTAGCTAAATGGCAGATATTATTGAGCGAGTTTGATATAGTATACATCACGCAAAAAACAGTGAAGGCCCAGGCATTAGCGGATCATAGGGCGGAAAATCCTGTAGATGATGATTATAGACCTTTGAAGACTTACTTCCCGGATGAAGAAGTAGCTTTCGTAGGGGAAGATATTTCTAAAGAATATGATGGGTGGAGGATGTTCTTCGATGGAGCTAAGAATTTGAGTGGATTTGGCATTGGAGCTGTTCTAATTTCACCAACTGGGCAGCACTATCCGATATCGGCAAAGCTCAGGTCCCTTTGTTCAAATAATATGGCAGAATACGAAGCATGCATACTAGGGCTACGACGTGCTATTGATCTTGATGTCAAGGAAATGCTGATAATAAGAGATTTAGATCTATTGATTCATCAGGTTCGAGGTGAGTGGGCAACCAGAAATCGAAAGTTGTTACCATATTTGGAGTGCGTGCATAGGTTGTGCAAAAGGTTCAGCAAGGTAGAATCCAAACATGTGCCAAGGATCCAGAATGAATTTGCAGATGCATTAGCCACTTTGTTGTCCATGATTCAACATTCTGACCATAATTATATCAATCCTATATGTATCCATATATATGAGCAACCAGCGTACTGCTTTCATGCTGAAGAAGAGCCTGACGGAAAGCCTTGATACAATGACATACGAGAGTATTTGAAGAATGGTGAGTATACAGAAAAGGAAACAAGTGTACAAAAGCGTACAATTCGGAGGTTAGCAAATCAATTCTTTCTAAGTGGGAAATCCTTTATAGGAGGACTCCCGACTTGGGGTTGCTAAGGTGCGTCGAAGCTGGAGAAGCTAGCAGATTGATTGAAGAGATACATGCAGGAACATGCGGAACGGTTTTACTTTGGCAAAGAAGATTTTAAGGTCAAGGTATTTTTGGTTAACTATGAAAACATATTGTATTTGCTATGTTTAGAAATGTCATCGATGTCAAACTCATGCAGATATGATTCGAGTTCCTCCCAACGAACTCCATGTTACCAGTTCACCTTGGCCCTTTGCAGCTTGGGGCATGGACGTCATTGGTCCAATCTAGCCAGCAGCATCCAATGGACATAGATTCATTCTAGTTGCAATCGACTACTTCACTAAATGGGTCGAAGCCACCTCTCATAAATCGGTGACAAAGAAGGTTGTGGATGATTTTGTCAAAAATAATATCATCTGTAGGTTTGGAATTCCAAAGTCAATCATCACTAATAACGGAACCAACCTAAATAGTGATTTGATGAGGTCATTATGTGAAAAGTTTAAGATCAATCATCGAAATTCTACAGCATATAGACCACAGATGAATGGAGCAGTCGAGGCTGCAAATAAGAACATCAAGAGAATATTGCGCAAGATGATCGATAATCACAAACACTGGCATGAGAAGCTACCTTTTGTGTTGCTTGGGTACCGTACCACCATTAGAACTTCTACTGGAGCTACACCTTATTTTCTGGTGTATGGTAATTAAGTTGTGATACCCGCAGAAGTAAAGATACCCTCTCTAAGGATTATTTAGGAAGCAGAGTTGTGTGATGCTGAATGGATACAGGTTCGGTCGGAGAATCTGGCATTAATAGATGGAAGGAGAATTAACGCCATTTGTCATGGTCAGCTCTATCAAAATAGAATGGCCAGAGTTTTCAACAAGAAGGTTAGACCCGGACATTTCTCACCTGGACAGCTGGTTCTGAAATGGATTTTTCCAAATCAAGATGAAGCAAAGGGTAAATTTTCACCCAACTGGCAAGGTCCGTACATAGTCTCTCGGGTATTGACAGGCGGAGCGCTCATACTTGCAGAAATGGACGGAGAAGTTTGGCCCAAACCTATCAACTCAGATGCTGTGAAGAGATACTACATTTAAGCTTGTCTTATGCTCTATGTATTTGGAACTACGTCAGACCTGATTCCCGTTTAAGGGGGGATACGTAGGCACTCCTTTGGAGTTCGGTCTCATTATAATAAAAATTTTCAGTTTCCCCTTCAACTACATAACTGGGGCAGAATTTTTGAGAGGGTCTCAAAAATTCTTTCAATGAGCATTTTCCACACAATTCAAGATTGGGGCAGAATTTTTGAGAGGGTCTCAAAAATTTACGGCAATCAAGCTACAATCTACGACAAAGATCAGAATGACAGAAGCATTACTGGAACTGGAATTTGGAACGTCGTTGAGTCAGATGTTGTAAAGTCTCAAATTGTGCCATGGTCATAGATTTGACATTACTTTCATAAATTAATATTTTCAAAAGTTTTTCAAAAACTCTCTCTCATGCTATTTTATATTCTCTCCAAGGCAAATGCTCGAAAAGGTCTGGATGCCAAGTCAAAGGGAGCGCACCGGTTGGAACAGATCAACCACACCCAATTATAAACTCATAAATTTTCTTTGAATACAGAAAGACAGGTATTTACACAAGAAGCAACTCCAACATTGCTTGAAGGACCGCTATATTGAGTTCGACTAAACGCTACACAACAGCAGAGTCGCTCTTTCAAACAGACAAAAAGATCAAGCTACTTCAACAATCGTCATTCAATGACAACCTTTTCTTACTATAGGACGGAGGATGAAGTTACAATACTCTAAGCTCAAAAGTCACCAACAAATAGCACTCGACCCTTCCAACTAGACGAAGGTCCAAGCTACGTTATGCCCTCAATCAACTACTACTTTGTGCCCGAGAATTGTATGTGCTCGAAGATTGCATTGTGCCCGAGAATTGCATTATTGCATATGCCCGAGATTGCATTGTGTCTGAAGATTGTATTATGCCCGAAATTGCATGTGCCTGAAGATTGCATTTTCCCCGAGAATTGCATTATTGCATGTGCCCGAGATTGCATGAGCCCTAGATTGCATTGTGCCCGAAGATTGCATTGTGCCCGAGATTGCATGTGCCCGAAGATTGCATTATTGCATGTGCCCGAGATTGCATGAGCCCAAGATTGCATTGTGCTCGAAGATTATATCGTGCCCGAGAATTGCATTTGTGCCCAAATTGCATGTACCCGAAGATCGCATTATGCCCGATATTGCATGTGCCTGAGAATTGCATTATGCCTAATATTGCATGAGCCCGCAAATTGCATGTGCCCGAACAAATCAAATCACAAGTATCAACAGATGCCCAAATTACAGATACACTTTCTTTACTCATTACTTATATTCTTAAGGCGTCATGGTCTAAAGGCATCATTTTCATGGCCTGTGGCCATCATATCATGGTCTAAGGATCTACTTTATGCTTATCATGATCCAAAGGTGTCATAGTCTAAAGGCATCATTTTTCATGGCCCGCAGACAACATTTTCATGACCTGAGGATATATTTTTTGCGTATCATGGCCTGGACATCATGTTCATAATATTAAGGCAAACATCATAGTCGATATGGGAAATTGCATCATGTTTATTTGATATATATTCTCTAATTTTTTTACCACAAGCTACAAATTTGCAGAGACTGGCAATTTTGTAGATAAGATCAATTGCCCTCTAAGCTATGATTGCCTTGCTGTCTATCGCAACGACACCTTACCGAACATTCAGGCCTGTCTGCCTTACAATGCGACATCAGGCTCGTCCGCCTTATAATGCGACATTCAGGCTCGTCCGCCTTACAATATGACATTCAGGCTCGTCCACCTTACGATACGAAAGCAGGCGTTCGTCTTACAATATGGCATTTAGGCTTGTTCGCCTTATAATAGGACATTTAGAGATGAGTTGCAATTCTGCAAGAAGTTAAGTCAAAGTCTATCAAAGGTTGCACTATGTCTCTTAAAGCAGATACGTCTTACTATCTCATCTTGTCATTATTATTTTCTAGCACTTATATTTTATCATATTGGTTCACACTTATCGTATTTATAAGCTAACATGTTATCTAGTCATATTAGAAATTGCAGGTGTGATCAATCGCCATCTCAGCTACGATTATCATGTTCACTTATCTATCGCAACAAAGGCCCTTTGCTACTGGTATCACCGTTTTCATTGGCTACTCATATTACCTCCGTTTCATCGGATACTTCACTCTTAAGCCGAAAATCTTTCTGTCACGCTTTTCTCGCTACTCTAATCCTATCCACCAAGCCAATATCTTTCCTCTTCGAATATATCGTATTGCCTTTGCAAATTTTAGGAGTTTTGTTTACTCCTGAATCCAAAACTACACACGACCTGATTCTCGTATAACCAGAGATATGTATGTGGCTTAATACCAAAGTCTCGATCGTACCCTTTTCCAACTTTTTATTATTTCAACTGACCCCACCGGCATCTCTCTTCGGTCGGACAAAATCAGCTACTAAGTCAACGTTGATTTCCCGACAATTCATTCTCCATTCCCAAGCAACCAAGGGGCAGCTGTTGACACCCAATTTTGACCGACCTTTAATCATTTTGGAATGCTATTTGATTAAATACGTATTTTTAAAACATATTTCAAAATTAATTTTAATTAATTTTGTTTAAAATTAATATGTTTGGTACGCATGATTTTCAAAATTGTTGTATTTATTATCAAAAATTATTGTGAAAAATTATATTTACCAATAGGTAAACTTGGAACTCTACTTTACGTAGTTATTTTTTAAAATATTAAATATATTTAATTGAATAGCATTCTCTTAATTCTCGTTCAATTATGTAACCTTCAGCCTATTCTATTCAAATTTTATTTCAATTCAAGCCTTTTCTTATTCAATTCATTCCAATTTTAGCCACTTCAATTCAAATTCTTATTTCAATTATAGCCACTTTTCATTTCAGTTCTAGCCAATGCTATTACAATTGTGGCCATCCAAAATTCAATCTTGACCGTCTATATCTAAGATCAAATCTCATCCCTTCATCTCTTATTAAATCAACGGCCGAGATCTATTTTGTCTAACCCTTCCCATTTTAGTTCTAAGATACCAAACCATAAATCACTCTTAATTTCCTCCCTTCCTCTCTCTATTAGCCGCCCCCCTCCCTTATTTCCACCGGAAACAGCGGCGCCGCTAGGCGTTTGCTTCTCCGGCGGAGGCAACATCAGCGAGTGGGGGCAGCAGTCACCGGCGCCGCTCCCTTTCTTTTCCAGCGAGGTCATCGTCGAGGACTAGCAGCAGAGGAGGCCACCAACAGCCAGCAAGGACCACCAGTGAGCCTTCATCGCTGGCAGCAGCTCCGACTGCTTCCCTCTCTCATTTCCTCTTCTATTTTTCTCTCCTCTCTTCGCAGGACCGCCAGCAGCAGCCGGCAAAGACCAGCAGCAGATTCGGACAGAAGCAGCGACATGCCAGCCGCTTCGACCGGCGCCAACAGCAACAACCAGTGAAGAGAACAACAGCAATCTGGCGCCGACTTCTTTTCGGCAAGGACGGACAGTGTATTTCGATAAGTCTTTTAAAATTTTGAGTACATGAAAGATGGATCTTTCACAGATCCGTCTAGGTAAATTCTGTCCTTATTCATTTCAATGCTTTGTTTTTTACTGTGAATTAGTCAAACACCATATTGGTTTTGTGCCGGTCCCTTCTATCGTTTCTTAGAAAAGCAGGTCTAGGTTGTGATTTCTCTGTCTAAATTAATGCGTTTGATTCTGTGGGGATCTTTATATTAAGATTGTTAATTCAATGTGCATGTTAATGAGTTTCATGATGCTGATTGATTTTCTTTAAGACTGATTTCTTACCGGAAAATCACTTAAACCTTGATTTAATTAAGAATTATGTTGTTCTGTCTCCCAATTTAATCAAGCTATTTTTCCCTTAATTGTTGGAATATACGCGTGATTCTATGTGTGTATTTCACCTTAATTGTTGCCTAAGAAAGGTAATTCTATCAATCGTAATAATTTCTTAATTGGTTAAATTGTTATGCTGAAATTGATTTGATTTGCTAGTGTGTTTAAAGTAATTCTTAATTAATAAATAAAAGTGGGTATGACTTCTTTTCCGATAATTTTCTACTGCTGATTTTAACATTTATTAATAGTGGTGTAAATTGATTCCTCCTTCCCTTAATATTTGTCTTGATTGATTTTATTCGTCACATTTATAATAACCCGGATTTGAGTAAATTTTGTGATTTGGTGAATATTTTGACGGCAATCTAGTGTGATACTATTTTTTTATTTTGGTAAAAATATTTAAATAAGTTAACAATATTTGACCGTTCAATTCTTTTCCAATAAGGATTTCTTTTAATTTAATGATTTCTTTTTCCTTATTGGCTTATCTCTCAGTGACTATATAAATAATTCCTCCCTTAGTTGTTTAGGCAATGGATACTTGGCTTACAATCTAAAAAGAAAGCATAAAAATACTGCTCCCTATTCTGAAAAAAATAAATAAATAAATAAATAAATTCAAAGTTTTCCTCGCTGTTTGCTATTTTGCTGTGTTCGGGTCGATATCGAATTTAGTGTGTGTCTTCATTGCTGAGTGCTTTTACTGCTTTACCGGTTAGTTTCTTTTATATCTATATCATCTTACAAATAGCTTTATTTACCTTTACGCATGAGTCCAAAAATTTGGATTTTGAATAAAAGGAAGCATCCGGGTTAGTCTCCTATTCCCTCAATACAATGTGTGATTTTGTGTGATGTGATGAAATTTGTGTGTTTAGCTATAATGTGTTGTACGTGTCTATTTATTAGTTATTATCATGCTATGATCTCGTATTGGTGTTATTCTATTTAAACAGGTTTAGAACTTGAGGTTCAAGTCGAAGAATCGCCATGAGACGAGGCTACTTAATTTCTATATTCTTAATTTGTATTTATTATTCATTTTTAGTCTATAATAATCTTGTAGCATCTTTAAACTCTCCCTATATAATATAATTTGGGGGTATCGTCTAGAGGGTGAGGGAATATGTGCTAATTGTTTACTTTCGATTGTTGAATATAATCTGTCTATTGATTAATCATAATTTCGAAATAAGTGAAAGTATATTGTCTCCTAAATAATCAATCTAAAATCAAGTACTGATTTGTTTAAATTCCATCCTATACGAATTTGAAATCAATTAGCATGTTATTAAACAACTCCACGTTTTAAAATCAATAAGCATGCTTACTTGATGTTATTTGTTTATGTACTTTTGTTGAAAATTTGTCTCGTACTTTTAGCATGTTAAGAATTGAAGTAATTTGTTTTAGCATTGTTACAATTTCTACAACAGAATTACTTTTCTGCAATTTGAAATAGACCAATAATCATTGTCTAATAGTTAAATTAAATTAATGCATGATTGTTGCAACTTTGTCAATGTGTAGATATTTTTATATGTTTAAAAGTGCAAGTAGTAGGGTAATAACTTAACTAAAGTTGAATTTGTTCTAAATGTTTGTTGGCTTATATTAATTAGTTATTATGGCAGACCGATCATCAGTTATTGATCAAGTTCTAATAAACTGCAGCATATTAAAATCATGTCTACAGATTTTTCAATATTATTAGCATGCCTACATTTAGAAATTATGCTTAAAGATTAAGTTTTATATGTCATTTGGGTGTAGATACCATGCCTATAGGTTGTGGATATTGTTTTTATTTAGAAATCATGTTCGTAGGCATTTCAATATTTTCCATGCACATTTAATAATATAATAAAAAAATCAATATGATTATTTGCTGCCCATTTGTTAACTGTTTTTTGCAAATAATTACTTTCTACCATTTTGATAGAAATAAAAAATCAATCCCTACATGCTATAATTTAAAATCTACCCCAACTTAGATAAACCATTTTAACTCCATTTCTGCTTTAATATCATGCCTGGAATTAATTCTTTTCTGCATTTAAACTGCTACTTAAATTAATATCTGCCCCAATAATACCTCATGCTATGGTTCTAAAAAAAAAATTATATTTGGTGTGTTTGCTACTTGTTTGTCCTAATTAAATCGGCTGTGGACTTCTGCCTGTAGCAATCTGACTGTCGTATTAAATTTCTGTAACAATAATATTAAAATCTACTACTTTTCTGCATGTGTAATATTTTCCTATCCTTTTTAAAATCAGTTGTTATTTAAAATATGTTTTAGGTGATAACTTGTTGTTCTTTATTAAAAATCAGTTTAATAGGCTTCTTATGCACTTATAGCAACCGTTTTTTTTTATTTTTGTTAAATGCCTGTTTGTATATTCACACACTTAGCATGAGATTCGTCACTTTATATGTGTTTAGTATCATGTTAATAAGTAAAATCTAGAGGCCAATATGAGACTCTATGTGCAAAATGTTGTCCTGTTTGTTTGACTTGCTGTCTAGGTGGGCCTATTAAGATTTTATTTTGTCTAAAACTTGTCCAATAGTAGTTCAATGCCTCTTGGACATTAAGCGGGGACGATAGGCACCTTTTTAGGACGAAAAGCATGCGGTGGTGGGGTAGGGGTCGTTTAGGCCCTATGGATATGATGACATCGACTCAGGCTTAAGCGACAAACTTTGATTTTGTCAGTCCCTATACGGAAGCCTATCAAAAAATTAAAAATAAAAGTCGAGTGCTGATCCATAAAGTCCTCCAGAGTCTCCCTTTCCTTTTTGCCCCTTTTTGTGTTTAATTATAATTATTTGGGGTAGTGTAATAAAAAATAAAATATGATTGTCTATTTATTTGTGTAATTTTTGTCTCCTCCCTTATCTCTTTATTAGTTGTTTATTTATTTATTTTTACATTATCACCTAGTAAGCATGATTAATCAAAATAATAATAAAAAAATTTGTTATCACCTAGATCGCATGTTTAATTAAATATTAAATAACAAAGTGACCTTATTTGCTATCTGTAACCCTCACATATTGCATGAGATACGGCCGGAACCCACATTTGTGAACCTCGAGGGATGCCTAACACCTTCCCCTCGAGGTAATTTGAACCCTTACCCGATCTCTGGTTTGTTGACCTTAGTTAGGTTTAGTTAGGTTAGATAGGTGCTCTAGCGCACCTTAACTCGTTAGGTGGCGACTCTTCATCTTCGAAAACCGAAAAGAGTTGTTAGGTCGTGCACCAAAACCTGTTTTGAGAAAAACGGGGCGCGACATCATCAATAGGATCAACTAGTGTTAGTACTTATGCTTAACAAACACTCGATGGACACAAAAACATTATCACAAAATTAAAACTAAGTATCAATACTAGATAGACACAAACACATTATTGAAAACAATTGTACTTGAACTTTAGAAATTTAGAAGCACCAGACTTGTCTCCTACTTTGATGAAAGAAGCAATATAGTCTTGTATCAACTTTTTTAGATGTTGAGCTTCCTCAATTACCTAGCACGAAAAGTTCTAAAATTAGTTAAATATAAACTTCAAATCCAAGAATATTAGTTATATATATATATATATATATTCAAGTTCATATCTAATTTCTAAACTTAATTAGTTATATATTCAAGCTAATTAGTTCCAAGTTCAAGTTCTAATTTCAAGTTCGAGAAGTTCAACTTCAAATTCTAAGTTCAAATTCTAAGATCAAGTTCTAATTTCAGGTTCAAGTATAAGTTCAACTTCATTTGTTTGGTCTAATTAAATTCCCAAAATATGCTTTGTTTGGTCTAATTAAGTTCAATTAGTTCAAGATCTACAAAGTTAAAGCTTAATTAATTAATCAATTCTAATAAATTAAGTTCAAATTAAGTTCAAGTTCTAGTTAATTAGTTTATCAAAATTAAGTTTATATTAATTCCTAATTAAGTTTTCAAGTTATTATAAATTAATTAAGTTTAATATAGTTCTAATTAATTAAGGTCAATAAGATTTTCAAGTACTACAAAATTCTAATTAAGTTCAAATAAAATTCAAGTTCTAATAAGAATAAAAATTAAGTTCTAATAAATTAAAGTCAACAACATTTCAAGTTCATATTCCTAATTAAGTTCAATTTATAGTAAATTCAAGTTATAATTAATTATAAGTTCTAATTAAGTTGTAATTCAAATCCCTAAAACTTCAAATTCAAACTAGATAGATAGTGTCCCAAATTCAAACTATTAGTCCTAAAATATCAAATATAATTCAAACTAGTCCTAAATTCCAAATTCAAACTAGTCTTAAAATCACAATTCAAAATACTCCTACATTTCAAAAATCAAACTAGTGCTAAAATCCCAAATTCAAAGTATTAGTAGTCCAAAAATCTCAAGTATAATTCAAACTAGTCCAAAATTCCAAATTCAAACTAGTCTTAAAATCAAAATTTCAAACTAGTCCTAAAATCCTAAAATCTAACTAGTGCTAAAATCCTAAATTCAAACTAGTTAGCTATTCCTAATCCCAAATTCAAACTATTAGTCCTAAAATCTCAATAATAATTCAAACTCTAGTTAGTCCTAAAATCCGAAAATCAAACAAACTCAAATAATACCCAAATTCAAACAACTCCTTAAATTATAGCCTAATTCAAACTAATCCTACAATCCCAAAATAAAACTAATTAACTCAAGAAATACCCAAATTCAAACAAATCCTAAGATACCCTAATTCAAACTAACCCTAACATTAAAATTTTCAATTTACTCACTAACTAATAATCCTAATTCAAACTAACAATCAATAAACACAAATTCAATAAACTAATTACAAATAAATAGCTAACAAAATAAAAATATAGTTCAATTTGGAAAAAAAAATTGATGCATTATTAAACCCTAACCTTAAAGGAGAAGGAGAGATTGAAGAGAGAGGAGAGGCAGGTGGCGGCGGCGGTGTCTGGTCCGGTAGCTCTAGAGAAGTAGGTGGCAGTGGCTAGCAAGTGGCGGGTTCGGCGGCAGCAGTGATGCAGTGGTGGTGGTGAGGAGTGGAGAGAAGAAGGAGATTTCACAAATGGAAAAATGGAGAAATGGGGGGAAATCGCGGATCTATTTTTAGATATTTAATAAAAAGCGACGGACAGTGTCTCTATGTCCGTCGCTTTTTTTTAAGAATGTTTGACTAACATTTTGACCAAAAAGTGACGGACTAAGAGACACTGTCTGTCGCTTTCTTAAAATATTTGACCAAGAAGCGACGGACATAAAGATGTTGTCCGTTGCTTATTTAAAAAATGATTAAACAATTAAAATTAATAAAAAGCGATGAACGGCGTGGCTTTTTTTTAATTTATAAATAATTATTTTTAATAAAAAGTGACGGACTGCATCACTATTTATAAAAAATAATTAATTATTGATTATATATATATATATATATATATATATATATATATATATATATGACGCAAAAATCCGCGAAAAAAAGTGATGGACTAAGCGATGCTGTCCGTTGTTTTTTTAAAAAAATAAAAAAAAATATTTTAATTAAAAAGAGACGGACAATGTGGCTAATGGCATCGCTTTTTGGAGCGACGCCGTCCGTCGCTTTTACTTCCATCATTTTTTAGCAATTTTTTAGTAGTGTAAAATTATCATAAATATTTTTAATACTAGGTTTTAGATTGATCTATTAATTTAAGATTTAATTAATTAGCACATGTATCAATTCAATGCACGTCACATATGTTATCAATCTTCACTATACTAGAAGAATAAGAATTGTTAGTATAATGTTTAGTCTTTGAAGAAAATACCCTCATTGCACATAATTATGGTGATTTTTTGTTAGCATAAGTGTATATATGAAATGAAAACATTATATATTATTATACGTGCACTTTTGTTATTCAATAATAATTTATATTAATTATTTTAAATTTTAAAATATTTGCACAACACGTGGGCACATATACTAGTATGTATATATATTACAAAATAAAAGTAGTTGTAACCGTTTGTAGTTCGTTTAAAGTGTGATTTACCACCTTTTTAAAATAAAAGAAGACTTGAAAACCACTATTATTCCTACTTTCCTTTCCCCCTCAATGTTTGTATCTATATATAAATTCAATTCAGTTCCATTGAATTGAATTTATATGTGATAATTATCCAAATAATTTGTCTATTTATCACTTTTTTATCAGCATTATTCTATTTTGCAAGACATTGGTGTTTGTATGCCAAAATAACAGCCTTACTTCTTATTTTGCTATAAATTGGTAAGTTAATCGTTATATATATCTCTCCATTTTGTTGTTCTTTTGATATTTTGTGGGATTGTTTTCATGTTGAAAATTTATATGATGTCTAAATTGTGACCTTTTTATACGACTAATCATAGACTCATAGTTAGGTTATTTGATAATCATCCAAATAAAAATACTTTTTCAGGAACATATTGATATTCTTTTTTTTGCAGATATTGATATTTTTATACCAGTTATAGTCTAATTTTTCAGGAACATATTGATCTTTTTTTTATTGACACAATATATATTTTCTTGCAGACATTGATGTTTTTATGCCAATTATAGTCTAATTTATATGTTGCACTCATTGCTAAGTTGAGAATTATATTGGTGATTACTGATTAATTTTTTTTATTATTATTGAGAAAGGAAAGAAGAACTATAAATATTTTTTGTACATCAAATCATCATAATATTGATTGATATTTGATTAATTCTCTCTTTTCTTCTGCAATTTAGGAGTTGTAACAAATTCCAAATATACCACCCACATTTCACGGGAAAAAGTTATTTTCAAAGTTGCTAAAATTTTCAGTAAGTTTTATTTGAAGTGTTTGAAACATGTATAATGTTTGCAATTTATCAATAAAAACCCACAAAAATTAAATTTTAGATAATTAATAATAATGGACTGAATCGTATGATGTATTTGAACAAAAAATAACATTTTCAAGAGAAAATGACGAAGCGTCAATATATGCTATGAAATGTTTGAAATATTATGTTTTTAATTATCAAAAGTTTGATAATCTTTAACACCATTTGTGTTAATAAAATAAAGTAAAAATGACATATTTCAAACACATAAGATGTCAAAACTAGAAAATAAATTACATTAACAAGTATTTTAACCACATTTGAATATTGTGACAATTATTTTTCTTAAAAATATAATAAGGAGGTCCTCTAAGAAGTGAACAAAGTTGCGTTAACAAAAAGTATAGTCTGTAATTTAATGATACTAAGTAGTGAATAATGGACTAAACAACATCAAAGTAATATGAAATTTGAAAATATATAATTTTCTAAAATGATCTAATTAAATACTAAGTATCTTACAATTTCAACTCCTTCATCCCCGTTTCAAGTAAAATATTATTTTCAAGTTACTAAAATTTTAGGTGTTATTAACTTATATAAATACAAAATATTAATAAAAAATAATAATTTGCTGTGCGTTTAATAGAACAAGGAATATGATTGTGTAGAAAGAACCGTGAGGATCAGAATTATTATTATTGTTTTTGCTGGTCATGGGTTGATGAAATTATTATTTTCCTTTAATTACGTGTTTCAGTTTTAATATGTGATTTTATTGATTGAAAATTTATAGGACATAAAAGAAAAAAAAAATCTATGAATATTTTCTGAAAATTGATACATATATAACTAATTTTTTTTTCTCACAGATTTTTCATACTTTTTTAATGAATTTTTCTTGCAAGAAAAAATAAATATTATCGAATTATCTATCTTATATATCCTTATCCATTCAATGTGTTATCCAAAATTGATTTTGAAAATGTAACAACTACATAGTAATTAAATATTGTATGATTATATGATTTATTTAAAATATCATATAATTATTATATGATTTTTTTAAAAAAAATTGAAAGATAATATTTAAAAATTTGAAGAGCCTGCCAACAATTAGATATTCAAGTTACTAAACTTTCTTATTGTTATGCTTAACATTATCATAATTGTAGAGCTTTTCTTAGTTATATTTTATTTGAATCTAACATTTAGATTTTATTAGGATAATATGGATTGTGTGAGAGTATATGATTTTGAATAATTTGAATAAATAAATAAACAAAATAATGATTATTATCAAATTTAGACAATGAACCAAGCTTATATATTGATTTATTTCATAAGTATTCTCTTATAACCTGTCAACTTGCTAAATGAATATTCTTTCATAAAAAGAAATTATAATATCATTTTATAGTACGTTGAATTTTGAAATTTTCAACGAATTGATATTTACAAGAGTATTTATTAACTGAACGCTCGGGTATGTATACTAGTATATATATAATAGGAGAAGAAATATGACACGTGTCAGCACAAAAAAAAAGATTTTTTAAATAATTAAAATTAATTAAATTTAATAGGATTAAATCATAAATTACAATTGTATTTGTAAAATAATTTTAAATATGCTGACGTGTGTGTGTGTTTGATTTCCTTTTTTTTGGAAATATTTTAAATTAATTAAACTTTATTATTTAAAATTAACATCTAATTAGATATCCTCAAAATATTAACCCAAGTTTGGAAGTTTCTTAATTTTAAATAAATATTTTCTAGAAAATTAGAAAAAAAAAAAAAAAAAAATAATAATAATAATAATAATAATAATAATCTATATCTATATAATAGGAGAGGTAATAGAGTCTACGTGTCAGCGCCACAATTAATCTCTAATTTTTAACTTTTAAATTATTAATTAATTAAATATAATTAATTTGTTTTTTTAATAAGGAAAAGAAGTTACTATTTTAGAAGATAAGTTAGAGTTTTAAATTAATAAAAATTGTTTTTTTTTAAAATAAAAAACACGTTTAAAAATTGTAGTTACATTCTCAAATTTTGAGTTTTTTAAAAAATAATTAAAAATTGTTTGAAAAAAAATATTTATCAACCTCCTTATTTACAGCAAAACAAAACAATAATAATAATCTTCTATACATATATAATAGGAGAGGTGATAGCGCCTACGTGTTAGCGCCACAATTAAGCTCTAATTTTTAACTTTTAAATTATCAATTAATTAAATATAATTAATTTGTTTTTTTAATAAGGAAAAAAGTTACTATTTTAGAAGATAAGTTAGAGTTTTAAATTAATAAAAATTGCTTGTTTTTTTTTTTTTAAAAAAAAACACGTTTAAAAAATAGTAGTTACATTCTCAAATTTTGAGTTTTTTAAAAAATAATTTGTTTGACAAAAAATATTTATTTAATAATGATAATAATAATATGTTTCCACAATCTCCTTATTTATAGCAAAACAAATGTACAACAACAACAACAACAACAACAATAACAATAATAATAATAATAATAATAATAATAATAATAATAATAATAATAATAATAATAATTAAAACAGATATTATCATAATAATAATATTAATTATTAAATGAATTTAAAATCTATCTATATTTATATATAATAGGAGAAGAAAAAGTGTCACGTGTCATCACCACAAAATTTCTTAATTATTAAATTTTGAAAAATAAAATTTAAATTTAAAAATAAGTTAAATTTTAAAATGTTTTGAAAAAAGAATACAACTACGTTATTTTTTTCAAAATATTTACCACACTTTTTACATTTTAAAAAGTCAAATTAAAATAGAAAGAGATAAAAAAAAAAATAAATAAATAAAAGGATTGTTGAAACTTGAAACCAATTATCCCGTTTTCTTCCTCTCTTTTTTTAAATTTAAAAAATGCAGTTTTTTTTACATAAGAGTGTGCAATTTTGAAAAAAAAAATTAAAAATTTGAATTTCAAAAAATAACTAGCCTTATCATTAGAAAACACCATCTCAAAACTACCACTCCACACCCTCTGAAAACTAATTCTTTAAATCAGTACAATAAATATTCTAGAATTTTTAGTTTTATAAAATCTAATAATCAATATTAATAATTATTAATTATTAATAATCTCTTATAACTTCCCACACGGTTGTAACCGTTCGAAAGTTTTATCATAATTTGATTATTTCATTAGATGATTGAAACAATTCATCATGGACAACTACGAATTGGAGCAGGAGGTGCTCAAAAGAAGATTTTAATTTAAATTCTTTCCATGATTTCTCAAGTGCCAAGGTATTAAAATGTTAATGTATCTTTTTGGTATGTATATCAATTACTTCATTTAGTTCTACATACTACTTCGATATTTTTTGATATGTAGTTCAGTTTGTATATTTTGTTATTAATTTTTTGAAATTACAACAATTCTCGAGATCTATGTATGTAGTTTGATCTGTATATTTTGTTATTTAAATTTTAGAATTGCAATAGTTTTCGAGATTTTGTAAGTTATATGGAATGAGGCATTACATAAATGTTTCTGAATAATTTCACATTATCCGTGGGAAAAAGTCAATTTGAAAAATCTTTTTGTGGAGGATAGCATAAGCAATACGAAGTAAAATAGGAAAATATAAACGTTTCTTAACCACATAATTAATGTCGTAGTAAAATATTAAATACATTAAACAATGAAGTAAAATATAAATACTGTGCAAGCTACCTGAAATTAGTTCTATATATAATAATAGTAATAATAATAATAATATAAACAAAATAAAATTACATACACGTATTATTAATAATAGATTAAAACAATTACTAAATTCACAACAATCTAATGATAGTTTAAAACTCAAATAAATTCACTATAAAAAATAACAGTATTACATACACATATTATTACATACACAAATTATTACATAAAATTACATACACATATTATTAATAATAGATTAAAACAATTACTAAATTCACAACAATCTAATGATAGTTTAAAACTCAAATAAATTCACTATAAAAAATAACAGTATTGTATTAAGGGATAGTAACATACAAAAATTATTTAAAAAATAGAGTAACAATCATATGAAATTTAAATTTAAATTTTATTCAAAATGAAAAAGAATAGTAAAATTTAATTGCTATTGCACAAAATATAAAAATTACTTATTAAAAAAATTGCTATATCTAAATCAATATTGAATAATGAAATAATTCACCCAAAAAAGTAAATGTACCAAAATATATTTAAAGTTCTCATATGTGAAATGTTTATTTTCACTATTCAACTCAAAACTTCGTATAGAAAATAAAAGAGAAGGAAAATTATTATTTAAAAAAATATATTTATTGACTTTTTTAGAGTATATAATAAAAATATAAAATGAATGATGACTTGTAAAATGTTATTTTTGAGATTTTCATTTTTATTTATATTTTCATTTTACCATATAAAATTTGTCTACACGTATTTGAATCGAAGATAATAATTAATATTATTGCTTTCAAAATATTGTATTAAAATTGACTTAAAATGACTTTGTTATGTATATTTTTACGGTTTACTCATAATAGCAGGTTAGAGGTGCTTATAACTCTGCAATTATATTTTATTAATATTAAAAATAATAATTAATAATTAATTATTTATATAAAATTAGTTTAAAAAATTTTAAAATTAAAACCTATATTATATGTCATTGTTAAATAATTTAATTTAATTGTGATTCTTTTTAATTGGTCGCTGAAATTTAATTTTTGTGCATTTTTATTTAATTAAATTATATTTGATTAAATAAAAATAGTCTTATTTTGTGGGGTTGAACCAGAGAGGAGTGTGCTAAAGAGGTTGCAATATGATTGGTTATATTTAAATTTTAGTTCAAACTTCAAAGTAGAATTATTGTTTATAATACTAGGTTTAAATTTAAATTTGATACATGGATTTAAAATCAATCAATTAGTACAAATATCAAATACAAGCTACAAATGATATTGATCTTCATTATACTATAAGAGGGAGAAGTTATAATTGTTTGATTTCTTCGAAGAACATTATTTCACTATACATAAATTAGGGTAAAATTAATTTTATTAGCATCAGGTTTTTATAAAAAAAATCAAGATGTCATACATGATAAGATATGCATTTTTATTATTCAATAATAATTCATAAAGTTATTTTTTACTTACAAAATTAATACATTTTAAATATTCGTGCACCGCACGGACACGCATACTAGTACTAATCCACCTAAATAGGGCGTTTTAATTTTACTTATTTTGAAAAATAAAGTAATTATCCAACTAAATAGGGAGTTTTTAACTTCTCATTACTTCTAAAAAAATTGAAGAACTTTTAAATTAAAATTATTTAAATTATTTCTTTTAAAAAAACATACTAACTAAACAATCTATTTAGTTTACGTAAGAGTTTCTTCTTTGTTTTAATTTTCCTAAAATTAAAATATAATAATATTACTATTATTATTAATAATAATAATAATATAAAAAAACATCCACCTAAATAGGGAGTTTTACTCTTTATTTTGAAAAATAACGTAATTATCCAACTAAATAGGAAGTTTTAAAACTTCCCATTACACTCTTTCTTCTAAACAAATTGAAAAACTTTTAAATTAAAATTTATTAAAATTATTTCTTTAAAAAAAAACATACTAACTAAACAATCTATTTGGTTTACGTTAATTAAATTTCTTCTTTGTTTTTATTTTCTTAAAATTTAAAATTTTATCCTGACAATTAAAATTTTAAAATTCAAAAACTGAATGCCAAACAAATTAAATAAGAAATATGAAGTTAAAAAAAATAGATATTTTAGTCATTATTTTATAATTTTAAAATTGATTGTCAAAAAATTAAATAAGAAATATCTATATATAAATAATAGGAGAAGTAAAAGTGACACGTGTCATAAAAAAATGAAAATATTAAATAATTAAAATTTTATTATATGTAATAGGATTAAATAATAAATTATTATTTAATTGATAAAATGGTTTTAAATTAATAACACATGTCAGCAATACAAAAAAGACTTTTTAATATTTAAATAACAAAATTTTAGAAAAATTTTAAAAAAGATTTTAAAGCAGTTTTTATAATTAAAAAATTAATTTAAATTCCGAATTGGTAAATAAGAAAATGAACAATTACAAATAGAAAGCCAAAAACTGAAAGATAACGGTTCCACAAATTAATTTAAAAATTAAAAAAATCAAACAATTAATAAAGACGTTTAGGACTCAATACATTTTTTTTTAAAAAATAATAATTTAACTACTTCTGAAGTCTCCTTTTTGAATTCATTTTTAAAAAAATGGTAGTTATCTAAATTAATCCCCAAACGTAAGCTTTTAAAATTTGGCTAACTAATTTAAAATTTAAATTTTAAAAGATAAGAAATTAATCTTTATCTTATCCCTAGAAAAAAGCCAACCGCATAACACAGTATTTAAATAACAAGAACTATTCTTAACTCTATCACTTACATCTTCTTAAGAATCTACTAATTTAAAATTTTCTATTCTCTTATATTTATTCTTGAACATGATAATAATTTTTTGCATTTTTTTTTATATTACATTGGTCTATAACAATTAATCTTCGGTGTTTGAAGTGATGAGTAATATATATCTATATATATATAATGGTGGTTGTATGCAAATGATTTAGGTGGTAATTAGTAATTTGTATGTTATCGATATCAAGTCTGAACAGGTTTGGATAATCATCATGAAAGAATCAATATAGGTATCTTTCAATGGAATCTACTTCTATTTGGTAGATCTATTGAAAATTTTATCAGAGAGAAACACTCTCATATATGCACTCAATGGAGAACTATGTCTACTTTTGTAATTGTCATTGTGCAGGTAGAAATTGGATAACTCTAATTTGAACTTGATTTTTGAAATTTTATGAAATTTTAAAGTGTCTAACTATATATAATTTTAAATCTACATCTTATGTCATATAAAAGTGTGTTTGATATGTTGAGAAGGTGTTATGATTTGAAATTAACAACATGATTTCATCTTTTGTTGAGTTATTTAAGGAAAGTCAATGTCATTATTTTATGAGAATTTACAATTTTCACATTTTTTTTTATTTGATAACTTAAATTAAAAAAAAAAAACATTAATAACTTTATCGTAAGTTGTAAGTTTTTATGTTTTGTACTTATTTCAAATAAATAATAAACATTGATTTTAAATTAATGACACATGTCAGCAACACAAAAAAAAGACTTTTTAATATTTAAATAACAAAATTTTAGAAAAATAATTAATTAAAAAGTATACATGAAAACATAAATTAAAAACAATTTTTACAATGATATATATTTTTAAATAATGAATCACTATTTTATTTTTTTTAAAAAAAAGATTTAAAAGCAGTTTTTATAATTAAAAATTAATTTAAATTCCGAATTGGTAAATAAGAAAATGAACAATTACAAACGGAAAGCTAAAAACTGAAAGATAACAACACAAATTAATTTTTTTTTTAAAAAAATCAAACAATTAATGAAGACGTTTAGGACTCAATACATTTTAAACGAAATAAATAAATAATAATTTAACTACTTCTGAAGTCTCCTTTTTGAATTCATTTTTAAAAAATGATAATTATCTAAATTAATACCCAAACGCATAATACAATGTTTAAATAACAAAAACTATTCTTAACTCTATCACTTGCATCTTCTTAAGAATCTACTATTTCAGAATTTTCTATTCTCTTATATTTATTCAATCACTTGAACATGGTAACATTTTTTGCTTTCTCTGTTTTTTTTTTAAATATTAAATTGGTCTATAACAATTAATTTTCGGTGTTTGAAATGTTATAAGTAATATATATAGAATGATGGTTGTATGCAGATGATTTAGGTGGTAATTAGTAATTTGTATGTTATCGATATTAAGTTTGAACAGGTTTGGATAATCATCATGAAAGAATAAATAGATATTTTTCAATGGATTCTACTTCTATTTGGTAGATCTATTACAAATAAGAGAGAAACATTCTCATATATGCACTCAATGGAGAACTATGTCTACATTTATAATTATCATTGTGCAGGTAGAAATTAAATAACTCTAATTTGAACTTGATTTTTGAAATTTTATGAAATTTTAAAGTCTCTAACTATATATAATTTTAAATCTACATCTTAAGTTGTATAAAAGCGTGTTTGATATGTTGAGAAGGTGTTATGATTTAAAATTAACAACATGGTTTCATCTATTGTTGAGTTATCTAAGGAAAGTCAATATCACTATTTTATGAGAATTTGCACTTTTCACATTTATTTTTATTTGATAACTTGAATTAAAAAAAAAAAAATTAATATCTTTATCGTAAATTGTAAGTTTTTATGTTTTGTACTTATTTCAAATAACTAATAAACATTGTAATATCAAATAATTTAATAAAGTATCAAATCAAATATGTTCAAGCAAATGAGATAATAATTTTAATGGATTTTTTCTCTAACACTTTCCATGCATCTATTAAAGTAAGAACAAAAACACAATAATAACTCAAGGAAATAAATATGTCATGTTCTTTTTTTTTTTTCCACAAAGGGCGGGGTCTTATATCACTGATAACAAAGGAGCATAAATTCACCTTAACCGTGTTATATTTTTGAGTTGGTTGTATCCAATTATGCTATTTAAAGATCATTCAAATGCCTATTGAATAATTAAGTTTCTTAATATTATACAATTTTTTAGATATATTATATTAGAAGGTGATAATTGTTATTTAATTTATGTGATGTATTTTAACTAGGCGTGAAGTTCTAGAAATATGAAAAGAATAAGTATACTTATATATATATATATATCAAAAACCTCCCACTACCTTTTCATTTCGAAACAAATTGCTAAAAGAAAAATCAATTTTTAAAAATATTTGAAAACTAATTTTATGAGAAATAAAACTTAAACTTTTGAATTTAGGATAAATAATATTTATCTATATTTAGGATATGTTAAATTCTATCCTGAACAATATCACAAATTCGCAATTATAAGTTATTTAGCAAATTTAAGACTATTCACAACATAGTTTAAGTTTAAAGGTACGATTTTAAACTATATGATATAACTTTTTATTTGAAATTTTAAAATATTTGAATTTCAAGATAACTATAATTACACATAATATGCTTCATCGGATAATTTGTATTAGTTACTTTTAAATTAAAAAAATTATTTATTTTAAAATATTCGTGCAATGCGCAGGTATGTATACTAGTGAAGTTTAAAAACAAAACTGAAACATTTTTCCTCACTTATACGTGTAGCTAAAAATTAGGATCTGGTTAACTAACTACTACCCAATTCATTTTGAATTTTGAATTTTACGCCGTCCAATTAAATAAATAACCGTCGGATGTATTAATTTCAAAAGTTATACAAAGCCCTAAATTAACAACTGCAAGAAAAAAAATGGTACTTTAAAACTCCAACAAAGTTTAAACTCATCGCCTGCAATTGTGGAAAAAAATTTACTCTCCATTATGCAAGGAACTGCTATTTTACTCAGGTAAGTTTTCAAATATTTTTAGACGTTTCTTTGCTCATCAAAATTGGATTGGAATTAGCCTTTAATTTTGACAGCAAAGTGCATTAGTGGCTTTTGTGGAAAAAAATAGTGCATTAGAGCAAAATTTTGGTCATTTTACATGCTTAAATTTTTTTTTACGGACAATAAAGTGTATTTTTAGTTGGTGAAACAAATTTTAGACATGTGAAAATTAAATCAAGATGCATATTACAGCGAAATTATGATAATTGACACTCATGCGATTGTGAAGAACTAATGAAGATATATGCAAGTGAGAAGACAAAGAAATATGTGTGAAGAGTGTCACAATTGAAAGCTTTGATGAATGTTGTTAAGCCTTGCAGAAACGAGTTGGTGTTCGATTTTTTGTATTTACTCTACAACAATCGAATATTATAGGTTATATCTTTTGAGGTTTAAATAATCAGAGGTTCTTGAGATTTTCTCCGAACAAACAATTTAATAGATTGCTCTTTTTCTTTTTATTTCCTCTAAATACAATGCTTATGATGATTAATTATAAACAATTTTAGCTGCTTAAAACTTACGGCCGGCATAAATTTTCAAGTTAACCATCCATATTGTTGATTTCTCCGGAGTTAGATTAATTTTTCGAGTTTCAATATTTTGCTCATAGATTATTTTTCTTGCAGGTTGGACATCGTGTTTTAAGTTATTTTTGTCAATAACTTAGAAATTTGAATGTGTATCAGACAAATATTAGAGATAAAAAAAGTATTTCACTTGAAATATCAAAAATAAACACGGCGAAGTGATTCACGTCTTTTTTACTACTTCTTTATAGTAACTACAATGACAATTTTTGCCCCCTATGATAGTTAAATTAATTTGTTAAATTTTAAAATTCTTTTTAGTGTTATTTATGCGGTTTAATTAGTGGAATCACTTTTAAATTTTTATAATTGCGGTTATCTTTTACTTAAGAAGGCATGCAAAAGAATTTTAACGGAATCGCATAATCTATCTTTGCCATTTAATTAAATACAAATATAAAATATGTTCACATTAAAGAAGTTCCAAGACTATGACACAAATATTATTAGATCGAATTGCAATACAATAATTCATGAGGGAAACATGTACTTGATTAGTATATATTAAGTTGTGTAAAGTTTGTTCATATATATTTACTAGAAAATGTAGTTGCTTGGATATTTTTCCTTACTTTATAAATAGGTGAGAATGTTTGTTTGATTGAAGTTTACTGTTGATCTTATTTCCTTTATTGATTAATATTAACTACAAAATTTTTGATATGGTTTGATCCACAAATCAATCAAAATCGAGTACACTCTATCTACAAATACTTAGTATAGAAAACTATTCATTTTCTTCATGTTAAAACCAATATTTATTTTTATTTAAGGTTTTAACACATTATCGTGGTTATCACTACTTTTCCACTCTATTCTTGAAGATTTTAAAAATATTGTGCATAAAATATATTTAATTTCATTGGTATGTTATAATTAATATTACTATTTACAACTAAAATTTAATATACCATATTGAAAATGAAAGATAAGTACTTCAAAATCACTATTTGAATTCTAGGTAAACACTAACTTGCTGGGATGCATAAAAGACCAATATATAAAAGAACAATATAAAATTTAAAAGAATAATATATAATTTAAAATATTATAGTAATAAATGCATACAATTAGCTAATAACTAAGCTTATATATTTATTTACTATAGATTATTATAACTTGCCGGGATGCTAAATATACTAATATTCTCAAATACAATTTTTATAATATCATTTTATAATAAATTAAAATTTTATTTGCTACTACTCGATTTTATGAGTATATGTATCAATTAGTAGCGTATTGCGCGGGTACATATACTAGTAGTCTAGTAAATATAAAAAAAAGAACCTTAGGCCCGCCTATGTGGCACCACCACAAACCAAGATTTCTTTTTAATTTATTTATTTTCAAAATTAGTCTTTCCCTTTCATTAAATGTTGTGACTTTCATTAAAAGATGTGACTTTTATGAAGAATTGTGACTTTTATGAAAAGTTGTAACTTTTATGAAAGGTTGTGACATTTCTGAAGGATTGTAACATTTCTGAAGGGTTGTGACTTTTTTAAAAGAGTTGTGACCTTTCCGATAAAGCACAATAAGATTTATTTACACTATCATTTGTTGTCTATAAAGAGAAGAATTTTCCCTCATTTTAAAACAATGAAAATTCCGAACTTTTTCTTCTTTTGCACAATTAAATATTCGTGTATTTTGTTCATGTTGAGTGGCTCACTGATACCATTGTTTTTGTATCAATATATTAGTGAATAAAATCATTCTGTCCTGAGAGAATTTATTCATTTAAACCTCGGGTACTAGAGGGGAATAATTTTCTTAAGGGAATACTGTACGTTCAGTGGACTCAATTTTTTCCTTTCTATTTTATTCTACTGTTACAGATCCTGGTATTTTTTTTTTTTTACAGTCAGTAGGAATTTAATAAATAAACATGATATAATCCAAAAATTAAAAAATAAAATTAAATACAAAATAGAGCTCAATAACAATAAGAAAAAAAAAACATGCAATAATAATAATAATAAATAAATAGTAACAAAGGCGAAAAAAACAAACAATCAACAATTTAATTTTCAGCTGAATGAATTCTTCCAAACAAAATATCAATTAGCAACCAAACAACATAAAATATTAATAAAGAATGAATTCTTCCAAACAAAAATAACAACAAAAAGAAACTGAAATCCTAGTTAAACAAATTAACAAAAAAATTTTGCAATGAACTCATAAGAACTTGAAAGGAGATTTCAGCCGGATCTAAAAAAAAATATGAACACATATCGTGTAACCCCAAAATTAATATAATACTAAACAAAAGATAATATTAAAGTAATATGCAAATAACCTACAAAACAGTGACCAAATGATAACAATATAATAATAGCAATCAAGTAATATTAACCTAACAAAATAATCACAATAATCAAATAAATAATAACGTAGCAACACATGTCATTGGAACTTTTTAGAAAATGAATATAACCAATTTAATATATCCAAAATAACTATATGAGAACAAAAGTAGAAAGATAAAGTAAAAACCAATTCCAAAGTCATGAACAAATAGTAATAATAAAAAAAAAAACTAGAACAATCACATGTATGAGTATATTAACAACCCAACCTATACTCCAAAGCTATTTAAACAAAGACATGGCTAAGTGCAACTAGCAGTGAATAATAAATGGAATTAAACAGAGTAACAGTAAGAATTTAAACAGTAAAACGATGAATCACAATGGAGAAGATAAACCTCCGTCTAATATGGAATTGTTGATTTGTGGCTGTTGCTGGAGTTGGAAGCTTCTGGTTCATTGGGTTCCTAAGCCTTCTACTTCATAGGAGTTGGTCGGAATGTCTCTAAAACAAGAGAACAAAAATCGTTAAAAAATGAAAAGGGAATGGGGACTGAACACCATTTGTATTGGTTCCGATTCGTCGGAGCTGGGCTTCCCGTGCCAACAATAAGAGCGCAAAAGGGAGGGGTCTGGATATTGTTGTTTTGGTGGCTGTTTGGGGAAGATCCGGTGGTTATTGGGTTGTTTTCTTGTTGTGGTGTTCGCTGGAAAAGGCGAAAAACGAGTGAGGGTTTTGGGTTGGGGTTTCTTGGAGTAATTTGGTTGTTGCAGCGGGCTACTGGCGGTTCACCGGTGGTGTGAACGAGGCTGTTTGGTGGTCGGAAGGTGAGGTTTGGCCGCGATGGTTTGGCCGGATTCCGGCATGGGTGTTGCCGGCGGAGCTTCTGGTCTGGTTCGGTGAGGGGAAGTAGAGGTCGGAGCTTGTTGTAAATAATAATTCAAAGTTTGAATATGAATCCTAAGTTTATTAACGTTTGTTATTTATGATATTTACTTATTTATATTTAATAAGCATTTGTTAGTTAGAGTGATTCTTATACATAATTTAATTTGATTTTTATTTTTATAAATAGAAATGTTACTAGTTATTCTTTAATATATAGTAATCTTCTATATATATATATATATATATAATATGAGAGGTGATAGCGTCTATGTGTGCGTAAAAAAAAAGCAGTAATTTCAAAAAATTAAGAAATAATTAAATTATATTTAGAAAAAAACAAATGCACGTGTATTGGTAGTTAATATTTCAAAATTAGTGGGATCAGTTTAAAATTTATATATATGTGTAAAACTTACACAGTAGTAACTACCATAAAGTTTTAATTTTTTTATTAAAAAAATAATCCTAAAAAACAGTTTTTAAAAAACCGTAATATTTAAATAAAAATTTAAACTTTGAAAATATAAAAAATAAAAATAAAAAACACACGCTAAAATTTTGGTTTTGTGGAACTCTATCAAGCATTATCTAATTTTGTGGAACTATCAAGTATTATCTTTTTAAATATCTTAATTTAAAAGATACTGAGCCTACTTTTGTAGAAATATCAAGCATTATCTAGTTTTGTGGGACTATCAAATATTATCCTTTTAAATATCTCAATTTAAAAGTAATATATATAAGTTTTAACAATAATAATAATAATAATAATAATAATAATAATAATAATAATAATAATAATAATAATAATAATAATAATAATAATAATATTAATATTAATTGGGTAAAAATAAATTCTCTTTTTTTTTTCAAAATATTTGTTTCTGATAATAACCTATGAAGAAAATTAGTTTTAAAAAGAACAAAGAAAAGAAACATGAGTTCAACCAAAAAAAAAATCACCAATTTTTCACTTTTATTATTGTGAGAATCTGCACTTGGCAGCTCTTTTTAAAAATAAACTACAGCCACTATTAATTAGCAAAATTAATTTAAAATATAATAATTAAAAAAAATGAAAAGGAAATTTAGAAACGTAAAAAAAAACTGAAATAGTTTTGCTCAAATATGTAACCACCTTTTACTATTTAATAATAATATATTAAAATTTGGAGTTAAGTATAATTACAATTAATTATTTGTAGTTAATTTAAATAAAAAAATTAATTTTAAAATCCATATAGTATTTTAAGTTTTTCTATTTTTTTAAACAGTCAATTAAATTCTTATGATTCAAATAATAATGTAAAACCTCGGTTACTTTTACAGTTTTTATTTTATTGGATAATGAATTTCATATTTTGTGGCAACACTATATATTTTTAAAAGCAGTGGAGGAGTAATTTGAAAAGGCTGAAATTCTTGATAGTTTTTTTTTTTTTTTTTTTTTTTTTTTTTTTTTTTTTTTTTTTGTCGTGAACTCTTTCAGCACATTCACTGTATTTATATGCAGATTTTTTAATTTTTTTTTTGAAGGAATTTGCAGCATACTGAATTTGAATAATTAATTCAAGACAACTACTCAAAAAAGTAAGAAGATAGCAAATAAATTTTTAGAAGTTTTTCTTTCATTTATTGATTGCTTTTAATGTTCTCTGTTAGATTATATTATAATTAGTTTGCTATTTTATTTATTTTGAAATTTTGGTTCATGAACGCTATTCTTTTGATATGTATTAGTTTGTCGACTTTCAACAATTATCTATGGATTATCTACTACTTTTAGTTTTTTTTTTGTTATGTTTGAAAGTTTGTTGTATGAATGTTATTCTTTTAATTAATAATATTTAGATTCAGTTTGTATGTTTAATTAGTCAAGTTGCAACAATCATCAGAATTATCTAAATTATATATAAGATGGAATTTATAGAATTTATGGAACGTACCACATTGCAAGTATTTACACATCTTATTTTTTGATGAATGGATACTTCAAGATAAGACTGTAGCAAATAATCTGTAAAAAAATATTCTTTCATCTATTATTTTTAAAGCTATTTATTGTATTATATTACAACTGATTTGTTGTTTTAGTTTTTTTTTGGAAGTTTATTTTGTGAACACTAATTTTTTTGGTGATAAATTTAAAATATGCACTAACTATTTTTTGTTGCAATTGAAAAGTAGGAATAATCTCAAATAGGAACGTGGGTCTCCACATAAATTTACATGCTTCTTTGCATACTATGGATATAGTCTGTTCTCTTCTTATTTTTTTTTAATATAAAAACAATGTCATCCTTTGCTCTCGATTATAAATTATGATGATAAAATTTAGTTTGCTTTGAAACAACAAATTGATTAACATGAAAATGGAGTGTATTCTCTTTTATGTGTTACATAGAACAAAGCTTAAAGTTAAATTAATGTGCTTTTGATATATGTTTTGATATATAGGAATGTTTGGGCTATTTAACCTAATTTTTTAGATACTTATTGAATTAAATAAAAGGAGCCTCATGACCCATTATTGACCAATTATTGACCAAAAATGATAAAATATAAGGCATGATTCCGCAAATGTAACATATTTGGATAGCCGAAAAAATGTTAAGTTACAGCTATCAAAAATGCATTATTTAATTAATGATCAATTTTTTTTTTTCTCTTTATATATATATATATACACACACACGCGCGTCTGTAATTTATTAAAACAAATAATCTATAATTATTTTTAAAAATATATATATATACAAAATGTATTGAATTATTAAAATTAATTTAAAATCTATAAATAAAATAAAAGCCGTTAACACTTAATTTTTTTATTTAAAAACGGTTACCAAAAACAATACAAAACAAAATAAAAAATAACGTAACAAATTGTTAAGGATGATCAAATATTAAAATAATTTTATGAGGAATAAAAATTAAACTTTTGAAATTAGGATAAATAATATTTATTTATAGTTAGGAAGCATTAAATTCTATTATGAACAATATCATAACTATAAGTCATTTTAGCAAATTTAAGACTACTCACACTATTATATAACAACATTAATTTAAGTTGAGAATTACAATTTTAAAATATATGATACAATTATTAATTTAAAATTTAAAATATTTGACTTTCAAGATAACTGTAGTTACATATAATGTGCTTAATCTAATAAGTTCAAATCAACATAACACCCTAGTCATCCACATTTATATATTTTCTAATACAATTCAAATCAAAATTTAAAATAGCTAAAATATCTAATAAACACTTTGAGTAAACCTAATATAGCGGATATAATAATTAAGATTATTTTTACATTTAAAATCATTTTTTGTTATAATTCACACAAATTAAAAATACTAAATTGCTAATGTATCAATATGTCATTTAATTTTTTAATTTTAAATAAAACATTAGTTAAATATATCAATATATTGAATCTTTTGATTTTTGAATAAAACAATAGTTATATGATATTTAAATATTAAATATTTCTAAACATTGTTCCAATAAAACTAATTTGCCTATTTTCTCACCCGCGTAGCCTGCTAGCCTATCCTCCAATCTCTCTTCCCTTTAAATAATCTTTACTTATCAATTAATCAATAGATGTTTTAAATTTGTTATGCTTAATTAATAAAATAATAATTTTAACTTTATTTATTTTTAAAGATAAGTTGATTTGCAACTATCCTTATTAATCTTAAATACACTCTTTTTTAGAAATACGTGATTTCTAACTATCCTTATTAATCTCAACATTAAATGTTTTTCTTTATAAAATATATATAGAAATAATTTGAGATTAACAATATAAATTGAACTAAAAATACCATTGTGGACAAAATTTTAATATTTAAAACAACCAACCCCCTCGATTCAGTTTTTGTAGCAGTATATAATCTCGAACTCGATGGAGAAGATAATCTGCTTTCCTAAAATCCCTAGTTGATATACCCGTATTCTCTAGACTGATGGAAGACGCCATCCTTATATAATTATAAAACATTGTTCTAAAATAAAAATTAATAAAAATAAATAAAAAAATATATAATATATATAAATATATACACTCACTATTCACTAATAATTCATAATTGTCATTTTAAAATAAAAAAATTATTCATTTTAAAATATCCGCGCAACGCGCGGGTACATATTTTAGTATACAGAATAGATAGAACTTGAATTAAGATTCAAGAACCTTTGAGTTTATAAATAAATATTTTCCTTCAATCTATGATCCTGGTATAAGATCTAAGAATTTCCATAGCTGACAGGCGGCTATAACCAATATATGTCACCCATCTGAACAACGATTATGTCGACAAACGTCGGACGAAGAAAATACTTACAAAAATATTATAGATTTAAAAGAAGTGCAACAAAACATAAAAGGAAGAAGCACTTCTCTAAATTAAAAGTTGGAGAGAGTAAAAAAAAGTAGATGGAAAGAATATCAACGAGAATTTGGAGAGAAAGTGCTCGAACACCTAAAAAAAATAACATAAAAAGAAAAAAAAAAATGGTGGGAAGGACATCAACGAGAGTTGGAGACAACTTCTTGCTCCAACACCCAAAATGAAAAAAAACACAAAAATAAAAGGAGTTGATGAGAAGGGCATCAACGAGAGTTGGAGAGAGAGTGCTCCAACACAAAAAACTAAAACAAAAACACAAAATGAAAAGGAGTTGATGGGAAGGACATCAACGAGAGTTGGAGAGAGAGTACTCCAACACCAAAAAAAATTAAAGGTTTTGGTGGGAAGGACATCAACCTTGGAAGTTAGAGAGAAGTGCTTCAACACAACCAAGAGAAAAAGTATCGTGAGTTGGAGAGAAAATGCTCTAACACTTGGAAGTTGGAGACAATGTGCTCCAACACAACCAAGAAAAAAAAGAGAATTGAAGAGAAGTAATCCAACAATTGAAGATTCAAGAGAAGTACTCCAACAATTGGAATATGGAAGAGAAGTACTCCAACAGTTGAATATTGAAGAGAAATACTCCAATACAACAACAATGACAAGAAGAAAAAGGCAAGAGTATACAACTTGAATTACGGAAGAATGTTGGAAATAATAATTCAAAGTTGGAGTAGGAATCCTAAGTTGATTAGGATTGGTTATTAATGGTATTTACTTATATATGCTTAATTAGGATTTGTTTTCTTGTTGTGGTGTTCGCCTGAAAAGGCGAAAAACGAGTGGGGGTTTTGGGTTGGGGTTTCTTGGAGTGATTTGGTGGTTGCTGGCTATTAGTGGTTCACCGGTGGTGTGAACGAGGCTGTTTGGTGGTCGAGAAGGTGAGGGTTTGGCTCGCGATGGTTTGGCTGGATTTCGATATGTGTGTTGCCTGTAGAGCTTCTGGTTTGGTTCGGTGAGGGAGAAAATGGAGGTCGAAGTTTGATAGAAATAATAATTCAAAGTTGGAGTAGGAATCTAACTTGATTAGGATTTGTTATATATAGTATTTACTTATTTATGTTTAATTAGGATTTGTTAGTTAGAGTGACTCCTATAGCTAGTTTAATTTGATTTTTACTTTTATAAATAGGAATGTTACTAGTTATTTTCAATATGTAGAAATATATATAATAGATAGAACTTGAATTACGATCAGAACCTTTAAGTTTATAAATAAAATATTTTCTTTCAGAGCTATTGGTTGCAGCACTAATTTGAGATCGGAAGGTGAAAAATGAGTGGGAGTTTTGGATTGGTGTTTCGTGGAGTGATTTGATGGCGTTTTGGGTTCTATTGTAGAGGTAATTTTGGTGGAGATAGGGTCGTGTGTGAGTTGTTGGAGAGAAAGTGCTCCAACACCGAAAAAGGAAAAAAAAGAGAAAAAGAGTTGGTGGGAAGGGCATCAACGAGAGTTGGAGCGAGAGTGCTCTAACACCAAAAAAACAAAAAACAAAAACAAAAACCAAAAAGAAAAATCGTTGGTGGGAAGGGCATTAACCTTTGGAAGTTGAAGAGAAGTGTTTCAATACAACCAAGAAAAAAAATACTGTGAGTTAGAGAGAAAGTGCTATAACACTTGGAAGTTAAAGAGAATGTGCTCCAACACAACAAAGAAAAAAAATAAATGAGGATTGAAGAGAAGTGGTCCAACAATTGAAGATTAAAGAGAAGTACTACAACAATTGAAAGATTGAAGAGAAGTACTCAAACAATTGAAGATTAAAGAGAAATACTCCAATACAACAATAATGACAAGAAGAAAAAGGCAAGTGTATACACTCCGAATTACGGAAGAATGCTCGAAATAATAATTCAAAGTTGGCGTAAGAATTCTAAGTTGATTATGATTTGTTATTTATGGTATTTACTTATTTATGTTTAATTAGGATTTGTTAGTTAGAGTGATTCCTATGCCTAGTTTGATTTGATTTTTACTTTTCTAAATAGGAATGTTACTAGTTATTTTCAATCTATAGAAATATACAGAATAGATAAACCATGAATTAAGATTCAAGAACTTTTGAGTTTATAAATAAAATATTTTCCTTTAGAGTTGCTAGTTGCAGCAGTAGCTTGAGGTCGGAGAAGGTGAAAAATGAGTGAGGGTTTTGCGTTGGTGTTTCTTAGAGTGATTTGGTGGCGTTTTGGGTTATGCTGTAGAGGTTTTTTTGGTGGAGATCTGGTCGTATGTGAGTTGTTGGAGGTGGTGAAAGAGGTCGGAAAAGAGAGGAGGTTTGGTGGGTTGTTTGGTTGCTTTTCGCCTTGGAGCTAATGGCTGCCATGGTGTTTTACAAGTGGTTTTGAGGAGTGGAGAGGCAGTGAGGGAGAGGGGTTGTAATGGGCTACTTGTGGTTTGATGGTTTGTCGGAGAAGAATGGAGTTGAATTGGTGGTGCTGGGTCTGATTTTGTGAGGCAGTGGCTGGTGTTCCGGTGAGGTTTCGCCTGGAAAAATGGACAAGAGGGAGACGGGAACGGTGGTGGAATTTGGTTGGTTTGAGCTGGCCGGAAAAATTGGAAAATGAGTCTTTGGTGGTGGACTCGCCGGATTCCGACGGAGCTTTGGTGAGCTTGTTACCGAAAAATTATGAACACTAAGGGTGTGTTTGGTATGAAGGAAAACATTTTCCATTTTTTTTTTCCAATTTTCTCATATTTGGTTGGGTTAAATGCTCTGCAAAATGATTTTCAAATCAACTCATTTTCCTCAAATTTAAGGAAAATGACTTACAAAATTAAGGAAAACGTTTCCAAAACTCTCCTCCAACTTCAAATTACATTTATTTTTTTGAAAAGAATCAATTTTTTTTTTTGTTAAAAAAATTAATCTAAAGCCTATTTTTTAAAAATATTTTAGACTTCAATTTTTTTAATTTTTTACCCCACCCTCATCCCCCACCCCTGTCCCCCACCAGCTCCCTACCCCCACCCCACCCCCAAATAAATAAAATAATTTATAGTTTGTTTTTTAAAAATATTTCCAATTGCCAAATTTTATTTTTCACCCCACCCCTACCCTTGATCCCCACCCTCTCCAAAAATAGAATTTTAAAGTTTTTTTTAAAAAGAGGGAAAAAGGTCTAAACAAAACTCCAACTTTGGTCGAAATTGCTGTTACGTTACCAAATTTTATGGAGGACCTTTTACCACCCCCTACACTATTTAATAGTCTATTTTAAAGGTACATATGTATTCACGTGGACACGTTACTATTTATAATGATGCAATATTTATGATGTCCACATGGACACATATATTCTTTTAAAATACACTATTAAATAGTGCAGGAATTAAAAGGTCCTTTCCAAAGTTCGGTATTATTACTACAATTTCGGTCAAAGTTCGGATATATTTCAGACCTTTTTCTATAAAAAATATTTCCAGTTTCAAAATTTTATTTTTCACCCCACCCCACCCCTACCATCGACCCCCCACCCCACCAACCCCTAAAAGAACCCCCCACTACCCCCCATCCCTACCCCCTGCCTCTCCCGTCAATTTTTTCTTTTTTTAAAAGATGGTTTTGGAAAATATTTCAAATATTTCAAATTTAATTTTTTTTCAATTTCATGCCAATGCTACCCCCTTCCCCCCTTGCCATCCCCCACCCTATCCAAGCCATTCCCGTAAAAAAAAAAATTTAAGAAAAAAATTCTTTTCTCAAAATATCTCATACTTAAAAAAATTTCACTTTTATGCTACCCCCTCCCCCCCCCCCCCCAACCTCACCCTCACTCAGGCTACCCCGTCATTTTTTTTTAAAAAAATTGCTTTTGAAAAATATTTCAAATTTTTAAAATTTCATTTTTTATGCCACCCCTACCTCACCCCCAACCGGCAACCCCCCCACCTCCCCGGTGACCCGTTAAATTTTTTTTCCTTAAAAAAATTATTTTGAATTTATTTTCTTGGGTTAGATCTCAGGGACGGATTTTGGAACAGTCATCGGGGTCTTGTCCTAGTTTGGGTGTCGAACTCGGGTCCTAGATCAATTATCGAGGTTAATTTTCGGATCAGAAATTATTTTCCTAAAGAGTATTTATTTAGTCTCTTGCCAAAAATAAAAAGAATGTATTGTATGAAAGCTATTTTTCATTCACCAATTGATTAACGTATCAAGAGGCATTTCATCCAATACTAAATGCCAACGATCGTTCTTCAGTATAATAACCCAACTACGTGAGTTGGGGTCGATCCCACAGGGAGTAGTGCTTCCTTCAAATTCAATAATAAAAGTACAATGAAAATCTCTTCAATCAAACAATTTTTGCACAATTAATATTCAAATCTCAAATTCCGGGTTTTAACTACCAATCCAAACTTACACTTCACACAAGCAATCAAATATTAGAGTAAAACTTGGGGAATTGATCAACCAATTATTGAATCTCATCGAAATGGGTAAACATTACTGCTCATAATGGGATAATTTGTTGTGGGTAGGTCGAGCCATATATAAAGTAACTTTCTCTTGAGCAATTACCTTTTCTATGTTGAATTCTCTCGAACTTCAACACCAATCAAACGAGACCAGCTCTTTACCCTCATCAAATCCACTCTCTCGAGCTGGATACAAAGGAAGGGTCACTTGTTTCACTATCTCGAGCTGAAACTAAGGAAACCCATTACTAAGGACGCTCAGATTGCCACCTTGGTTCCACACCTCTCTCTCGAGCAAGTGCACAACATTGAAATTGATACACGAAGTAACGCAATTCAATCTCGAAACAAAGGAAGGGTCACTTGTTTCACTCTCTCGAGCTGAAACTAAGGAAACCCACTACTAAGGACGCTAAGATTGCCACCTTGGTTCCACACCTCTCTCCCGAGCAAGTGCACAACATTGAAATTGATATAGGAAGTAACACAATTCAATCTCGAAACACAACAACTTAGACCCACTTCAAATTAGCACCATTCTTTGCAGTTAACAAACACCCACTAAGTAAATTCAACAATTGACTTCATGATCAAAACCCTAAGTAAAGGATTTTAGCCACTCATCTCAAAAATAAGAAGATCAAAATTAATTATCACTCGCATAATTGGGTGCAAAATGAGAATTATACATGAAATTTAATTGATAATCTTCTCTCTTACAAAATTTCTCTCAAAATCTTGCTAAAATCACTCACTAAACCCTTTGGTAGTATTTTCTCTCTAAGTAATTCTTTCCTCACTTTCTGAATGAATTTCTCTCTCTAGCCAAAACTAATTTAAACAAGTCTGAAATGTTACTGCTCAGGACTACTCGGCAAAGTAAGTCGGGTATCGCTAGCGAATCGGTGAATCGCCGATTGCTCTTCATCTCACCTTTATTTTTTGCTTTTTCTTGGTCTGGCTACTGTGACTTTAGGCGATCTAGGTCGAGATCGCTGAATGACTCCGCGATTCGCCCATTATCCTTCCATCTCACTCATCAACATTTGCTTGCATCTTCTTTCGTACTTTTGGCGACTTGGTTGTCCTTTGCTGAATATGGTTGCTGGTTGTCGAATTTGCCCCCATTTTAGCTCCAGCATTCTGTAACTTTAGGTGGTATCTTGGCTATTCGCTGAATGATATTGGCGATTCGCCGAACGACATCATGGATCATCAGGTCTTTTTTTTTCATTCCTTAAGCTTTCTTTGTTCCTTTTTGCCCAATAGTGTCCATGCTTTGTCTCTAACTACATATACTTGATACTTAAGGGTTTTCATCAGCTATTGGCATTTGAGGACACTAAATTAATCAAAATGAAGCCCTAAATGAGTCAAAATCGTAGACTCATCAACACCCCCAACTTATACTTTTGCTTGTCCTCAAGTAAAGCTCAAGTTCAGCATTTCAAAAAGAATGTCTCGAATAGTGCTACACAAGGCTCAATCGTAAAAGCACACAAAAAGTCTCAACTTACTTGTGCCAGGATCAATTTTTTACTCAAAGTTTCAAGTGGTGACTCACCATTATCAAAGAATCTCAAGCTCACTATACTTGTGTCAAATGCAAATTCAAGCTCAACAAAGGTATTTCAATGCCCTCATACAAAAAATGATTCCATATTCACACACAATGGTTCAATCATTTAAATTTTCGAAATCAAGCTCAACACTCACACTCACAAAGATAAACACAATGCATTATTGGCGATTTGGCGATTTGGCAATTCGCTGAGTGATATTGGCGATTTGCCGAACGACATCATCGATCATCAGGTCTTCTTTTCTTCATTCCTTAAGCTTTCTTTGTTCCTTTTTGCCCAATAGTGTCCATGCTTTGTCTCTAGCTCCAAATACCTGAAACTCAAGGGTTTTCATCAGCTATTGAGACAAAATATGCATTTGAGGACATTAAATCAATCAAAATGAAGCCCTAAATCCAAATCGTGGACTCATCACCAACCAAACATTAAAAAGTATTTTCAGAAAATATTTTCTAATCTCCAATCAAACATGATAGAATAAGTTAGAAATGCACTTATTTTCCAAGACAACATTTTCTAGGAATACATTTTCTTTCATAACAAACACACCCTAAGAGAAATTTCTTAAGACTAAAAAAAATTGAAAATTACACCCATTCTCTAAAATCTTATCCACCACCCTAACTTAATGACCAAGAAATTGTTTAAATTGAAAAATTGAAAACCTCCTTAGTACAATATCACTATTTTAAAATCGTATGCTAAATCCACTAGTTAATAAAATTTATGTGTACGAAAGCTTATCCGTATTTAACTGTATTTCTAGACTGCGCTAAAAACACCAAAATGAAGATAACTAAAGGTAAAAAATAAAAATAAATTTTAACAAATGTAATTAATAAAATGAATAACATGTAAAAAATGCAATTTCACATAAAATAATGATTTAATGAAAGACACAATATTCACAACATATTCAATTGATTATGACAAAAAATAATGTAATTAAAAAAAACTCATTGATAAAAATTAAAAATTTTGAGAAATAAGGATAATAATCGATAAACTTATTTAAAATTATAAAAAATGTATTTGAACTATTGAATGAATAAAACTTAAAAGTTATGAATTTTGAAATTGTTAGGCCAAAAGTGGGTGACAACACCATCAAAATATACATTGGCAACATGAAGCCTTCTTTTGGAGATTTAATCCATAGAAACAACCATTCCAGGCACAATGAGTGTTTTTAAGTTTGTTTTTAAAAAATATTTTCAACTTCAAAGTTTTGTATTATTCAAATAGCTTAGCCTTAATATTTCAGATGATGTTTTTTAACTCTTCGAGTCGAACTATTCATTCAAACAGAGTGTGTAATAAATTGGGGAGGTTTCTATATTCTTCAAACCAAATGCACAGTTTAATTTATTCGGTGAAGTTCTTATATTATTCTTCAAACCGAAGGAGTAAAAACAGAAGATTTTAGTCTCCAAATATTAGACACAATCAAATTTCACATGGAATCGAAAACTACAAAAGTTTTTTTCCTCCTCCAAACAGAATACATTTAATAATAACAATAATAAAGATTGAGATCACATAATGAACATCTATCATTATAAAATTTATGAAATAAACCTCATAACTTATAACATATAGAAAAAGAAACTAATCAAGGGAAATAATGATAAACTTAATTTTTACTCACATTGGATCATATTCTATCTGTCTGCAATCACTACTAAAAAAACTACCAAAAGACGACGGCCAAAAGCGACGGACTGCATCACTTTTTTGGTCAAAATCGACAGAAAAGCAATGCAGTCAAGTTCGTCACTTTTTGGGTTGACGCTTTTCAAAAATCGACAGATTGTGTCACTTTTTTATTATTATTTTTTAGGAATTTTTTTAACAAAAGCGACGGAGTTCGTCGCTTTGTTTTATTTTCAATATTTTTTTAATTTCCAAAAGGAGACGCAGTCCGTCGCTTTTCTGGAAATTTTATTTTTAAAAATCTCAAAAGAGCAATAGACTAAAGGACCATGTCTGTCGCTTTTCTGGAAATAATTCTTTTGGAAAATCCAAAAAAGCGACGAACTAAAGGACACTGTCTGTCGCTTTTCTACCCATAAAAGCGACGGACAAAACTACATTGTCAGTCGCTTTTTCTGCATTTGTTTTGACCGCCAGTTTCTGTTGCCCACCTGCAAATACAATTCAATTCAGCCCAATAAAACACACAACATTATAAATAAGCTACACAAAACATAAAACAACAGATTTAAATAAACATTCAAAAGTATCTAAATAACAATTTAAGGACTTATAAAGTCTTTCATAATGCGTTTCAAAATTTTAAAAAGTTCATAAATTAAAAGAGACCTAAACTAGGGAGTGTGATCTACATAATCATTCTCATCATTGTCGTCGTTGGTATCCTCGAGAGCCGAAGTAGTAGGTCGATGAGCGAGGTTCATCACTTGTTTTTTGATTTGTTGAACGGTCTCACTCATGCTTTGTTGTTCAACTACTCTTCTTCGCTTCGACTATGCTAGTGCTGATGTAAGTTGTGCTATTTGGGCCGACATAACAACAATATGAACACCGTCAAGTGCTTTGGCTTGACCTGATGATCCAATACCTTCTAAGCATGACTGGAGTCATCTTACATCGTTTCGAGAGCCTAGACCATAGCATCTACCCTTGTGTGTCCCCCTACCACTTTTTCTTTCTAAATTTGGGTGGATAGTTCAGGTGTCATTTTGACCGAACTATCTAGATTCTCCGCGACGTACTGATGAAACTCATTCTGCATATTAAATATAAAAAATTTACATCAATATATATATATATATATATATATATATATATATATATATATATATATATATTTATTTATTTATTTATACATATCATAAATATATTCACTATTAATATATATTATTCATATTAAATAACTTACAAAAGTTTGTTCGGCCCTTTCCTCTACCCAAACATCCAGATCCGACTCATTTTCTTTCTTCCTGATATGAGTCTTCTTGAAAACCTCCGGTCCAATAGGAGTGTGTCCCAATTATTTTTCCTATAAATAAAAATTGAAATTTATAACGATATATATGAATCAACTAATTATTTATTTAAAAATTTGAATTAAAACTTTCCATATCTCTTGCAATTGTTCCAACAGTCTTTGCACCTTCGGTGTGCAACGAACCACCCTTATGACCGCCTCTAGCCTTTTTGGCTTGTTCTGACATTGCCTTAAACTTATCTGTGTTCCAATACAGATGCAATTCATCAAAAACATGAGGCAACATCCAATCCGGACGTTAATCAGCTAGACAGTCCGGCGGATGCTCTCCTCTCAAATGTGGTCGTAATGACCAAATTATACCATGGCTCCCAAGTACACAGTCTGAAAAAATTGCATAGCGTTAATTAGAGCAATAGTAAAAAAAGTAAATTATACTAAATTTAACTAAAAAATATATACCTTAAATTCATTAAGAATCACCTGGCGTATACTGTTTGGAATCTCGCTCCAAGAGTGATAAGCCTGTGTAATAAGTCTTCTAACATAGTCTTTTAAAGCTCGGGCAGCATCCTTTGCAGGATGCCACCTGCAAAACACATAATAAATATGTTAGTTCATGAATAATATATTAAATCATAAGAAATAATTAAAATAAGTTAAATAGATAACAACAAAACTTGCGATGATCCATTTGGCTCAATCATGACTCTACCAAGTCTGTCCTTCTGGCCAGGAGCTAGAGCAGGAATCTTATCATTTGGTGTACCACTAGGTCTAGCTATAGATAAAGGTGATACGTCAGGATGTACAAAATGCTGAGTCAATGGAGGTGTACCGGCCATAGCATCTAACTGCTCGCTACTAGAATCTCCAATCCTCATGGCAGATAACTGAAGAGATGTACCTGTGGGAGATAGAGTACCATCTGATATCCTACCTGCTGATATGGGTCGTGGTTGATGAATAGCTTGTAAAGTTAGGTCCTCATCGTGGAGGAAATGCCTATGAAGTAGAGGAAGCATCGACTGGTCAACGGTAATTAGGATAATATTATCGAGGATCCGCCGTACCAAATGGAACAACAAATCAATGAGTATCATGGCTAATGTGCTCTGGCGCATAAGAAATAGATCCTGCAATATCCTTAGGATCTATGGGTCTCCTAGACTTCTTCCTTTTAGCCTGTTTAGTCTGGCTAACTCCAAGATGCTCGCAATGGCTATCACTGTCACCGCCTGATGACATCTGTATGAAAATTTACATGTTTAATATATAAAAATCATGAATTAAATAAAATTAGCAAAATACACTAACTTACATATATATTAGCTTTCATTCTACACTATTCCTCCTTGTTTGTTTCAATTCCATCATTCTCCTATTCTTCTTCCTCAGTTGTTTTATTTTCATTTTCGTCCCATTCTTCGTCATCAAATGATTCATTTTTTTCATTCTTGGATATTTCTTCCTCAACATTCATTATCTCATCATCAAATACTTCTTCTAATATGTGTTGAGAATGTTGTAGTGTGGTTTCCAATTCAACATCAACTTGTTGTTGAACAATTGCAACATCATTTTGATACGCCACAGTTAAGACATTGTCAATTTCAATTCTTCCCACATGCTTACTTTTTATAACAACCCACCAATCTGTTTTGTTTCTACGCAATGGATATGGAGCGTAATACACTTGTTTAGCATTTTGTGTATTAATAAAAGGAACATAACTTATGTATTTCCTGGTGTGCTTGACTTTAATTATATTGTATTGATGGTCGACCTTTGTGCCTCTATGTGATGGGTCAATCCACTCACATCGAAACAACACAATCTTCTTCTTAAGCCAACCTGAATACCTCACTTCAATAATCTCATGAATGACACCATAATATTCAATAGTTTGGCCAGTACCATCAACATCACCTTGTATGTAGACACCGCTATTATTTGTTTTATTGTTCCTAGAAACTTCTTTAGTTTGAAACTTAAAACGATTGACACAATACTTATTCATTGTCAGTACTTGAGATTCAGGTCCAAGTGCTACTTCTTTCACTAGTTGCAAATGCTGGACACTTGAGTACTCATCTTAAATTTTCCTTCATTAATATCTGTCCACTTTCTTAAATTTGAAGCATAGCCTTCCGGCATCCTCAAATTTTTAACCCACTCATAAATTTCACGTTTCTCATCCAATGTGAATGAAAAGCTGGCTTTGGGCTTAACTATTTTACCATTTTATAATTCCTGCAGCCATAACTCTTTTCTCCTACAATAGTTCTTTATGTTCATTCTAACTTTTGGATTGTCTTTTGTCTTACCCTTAACTTCCATCACTATGTTAAACAAATTGTCAAAATAATTTTTTTCAATGTGCATCACATCAAGATTATGTTGTAGCAGATTGTCCTTCCAAAACGGCAACTCCCAAAATATGCTTTGTTCGGTCCAATTATGTTCAACACCATATCCAGGAAGTCCAAAAGGTGAAGATTCTGTAATTTTATGTAATTGAGAAACTCTCTCCCAAATTTGATGCCCTGTGAGTAATGGAGGTGGGGGGTCACTTTCAACCTTATTTTTCCTAAATGCATTTTTCATCTTTCTAAACTCATGGGCCATTGGTAAGAACTCGCGATGACAATCAAATCATGTATTTTTTCTGCCATACTTTAAAGCGAATGCCTTACTATTTTTCATGCAATACAGACATGCTAGCTTTCCAGCTGTCATCCAACAAGACAACATCCCGTATGCAGGAAAATCATTAATAGTCCACATTAAAGAAGCACACATAATGAAATTCTGCTTAGTTGATATATCATAAGTCAAAACGCCTTTAAACAACAATTGTTTGAGATCATCTATCAATGGTTGTAGATAGATATCAATCAAACTTTTTGAATTACGGGGACCTGGAATAAGACAAGTTTGAACAATGTAGGGACTGGTCATGCATATTTTCGGAGGAAGATTATATGGAGTAAGAAATACCAAATAACATAAATAAGGCGAAGCAACATTAGTGAATGGTGTGAAGCCATCTGCACACAACCCCACTCTAACATTTCTTGGTTCACTAGCAAAATCAGGATATACATTATCAAAATGCTTCCATGCTTCACCATCAGATGGATGAGACAAGACACCCAGCGGCCTTCTATATTCATGATGACATCTTCTATGTGGGGCATACCTCATCGATGCATACAACCTGTTTAACTTAGGAATGAGAGGTAGATAATGCATCGCCTTAACTCGGACCATCTTTCCAGCGGGAGTCCTCTTATAACGAGCATGTCCACAAAACTTATAATTTTCTAATTCTCTATCAGTCTTGTAAAACAACATGCAACCATTAACACAATAATGAATTCTATCATATGCCAATCCTAACTTGGAAACCAAACGCTTTGCCTGATAGAAGTTCTTAGGTATGTTAAACTCCGGATTAACTAGTTCACCCAAAAGATCAACCATTGAGTCCATAGCCGCGTTAGGAACATTCCAATCTAATTTAATATTCATTAATTTAACCGCAACTAACAAGGCAGAATACGGATCCCTTCACATAGTTGACGACTAGACTCTTCTAATTGATCATAGAAGCGTCTTGCTTCTTCAGTAGGAGTTTCATCAAAATATTGTTCGGGTTCCATCCCACCCTGAACCCCAAAAACATCATTGATCATTTCATGAACCCTATCATGTTCAACCCTACCCTGTTCAACCATAATTTGACCATGTGGTGCAAGCATATTATATTCATCCACATGCAACGAATTATTAAACATACCATCCAATCCATCTCTTTCTCCATGATCAATCCATACAAAATACATAGGCTTAAATCCATTACAGTACAAATGAACCATAACTGTATCTGGTTAAATTTTTTTTGAGCACTTACATGCACTACAAGGACACCTAACCAATCCATTCTTCTTGAAAATGTCAAGTTTCATTATATGTTCAATAAAATCTCTAACACCGTCAATAAACTCAGGTTTCAAACCAGCACCAGTTTCATAATGCATATCATACATCCACAAACGATGATCCATCTACAAAAATATAGATATTCAATTATATTATAAATTAAATTTAATGATAATTTTACTACATTAATTCATTATTAATATATATTTATAATAATTACTAAATAATTATATTTGTTATTACTTATATATCTAATTCATTAGTTAATAAATACTACATTTCAATATCTACAAAGTTAAAGCTTAATTAATTCATAAATTTTAATTAAATTTAAGATTTCAAAGTATTATAAATTAAGTACAAGTTATTATAAATTAAATCCAAGTTGTTATAAATTAAGTCCAAAGTATTAATTATGTTAATTCTAATTAAGTCAAAGTTATTAAAAATTGAGTCCAAAGTATTAATTAAGTTTAATTATTAAGTTCTAATTAATTATAAATTCAAGTTCAAGACCAACTTCAAGTTCAAGTTCAATTTCTAAAGTATATTCAAGTTCAATTTCTAAATTCAAGTTCATATTATAAAAGTTATTAGTTATATATAAATTGTGAATCCAATAATTATTTATATATTCAAATTCTAATTAAGTTCAATTAGTTCAAGTTCTAAATTCTAGATAAATCATATCGAATTTCTAAACTTAGTTATATATAAATTTCTAATCCAAGAATTGGTTATATTCAAGTTCTAAGTTCAAGTTCAAGTTCAAATCAAATTAGTTATAAAATTAGTTGTATATAAACTTAAAATCCAAGAATTAGTTAAATATATTCAAGTTTTAAGTTTCAAGTTCTAGTTCAAGTTAATTCTAATTAATTCAAGTTCATATCTCTAATCTATAAATAAGTCATATATAAACTTCTAATTCAAAAATTAGTTTATATATATATATATATATATATATATATATATATTCAAGTTCTAATTCAAAAAAAAAACCCTCTTATATTCATCACATTCAAACATTCATCCTATATGTTCATGACATTCAAACTTCATCAATTACTAACTTCTAACTTCAAATTAACAATTTACCAACTAATAATCAGATTTAAAAAAATCCCAATTCACAATCAAATTAAAGATTTTCAAATTCAAACTAGTACTAAAATAAAAAAACCCTAATTCATTCTCTAACAAACACAATCAATCATTCAATCCAAAACACAAATTCATTCTCTAATTAACAAAATCAAACATCAAAAATTTAGAACTAATTTAAAGAAACCTTAACCTTCAATTAAAGGAGAAATTAGAGACAATGGAGAGGGAGCTAGGCGGCGGACAACGTCTCTATGCCTGTCTCTTTTTCTTTTAAATGTTTGACCAAGATTTTGACCAAAAAGCGACGGAATAAGCGACACTGTCCGTCGCTTTTTTTAAATATTTGACCATCTATTTTGACCAAAAAGTGACGGACATAAACATGCTGTCCGTCGCTTCTTTAAAAAATAATTATTAAATAACAATTAATAGAAAGCGAAGGACAGCGTGGTTATTTTTAAATTTATAAATAATTATTTTTAATAAAAAACGACGGACAATGTCTCTGCCTATATTAAATAATTAATTATAAATTACATATATTTTTGGCGTAAAAAACCGCGAAAAAAGTGACGGACTAAGAGATGTTGTCCGTCGCTTTTTGTAAAAAAAATCTAAAAATAATTATTTTTATTCAAAAGCGACGGATAGCGTTGCAATCTGCGTCACTTTTAGGTGCGACGCCGTCCGTCACTTTTCCATCCGTTGATTTTTGACAGTTTTTTAGTGGTGAATGATTTCATGCAAGCCACTTTTCTTTCTATTTTTTTTCCTTTCCTAGTTTCCATCATATTTCAATTTTTCTTAGAAGGCATTAAATTCAATGAGAAACTACACTAATGTTCAAATATTATTAGGAAACTACATTCGGTTCTTGTAACACCCCGCTATTTGAAAGAGCAAGAATTAGAAAGAACCATTTTTGAAAAGAATGAAAATCTGAATTTGGCAAAGTTAGGTTAAGTATGCATTTTGGTCAACTTCAAACGACCATAACTCTTAGTACATGTTGAGTTTGGTGTGTCATATGATATCAAATGAAAGGTATTTAAATTATCTTTTTAACGTCACCAAGTTTGCTAATTTTCAAGCTCGTATTAAGGAGATATGCCCGTTCGAAGTCGGGCTATCCAGTTAAGGAAAGTTACCCGGATTTCAGAGGGGTATTTTGGTCTTTTCCCTACAAAATAGGTTTAATTAATTTTTAGTAATTTAATTGGGGTTTAAACTAATTTGTTTCAGTTTACACTTTGCAAAATTACACTAGGGCTTTGAGAGAAGAGAAAAGAGAATAAAAGAGGAGAAAGGCCAAGGTTTATCGCGTTCTTGAGTTTTGCTTGCAAATTTCGCCAAGGGATAAGCCCTACGAGATATTTGAGATCACATAGCATTGGGTTCGATCACCAACGCTCCAATCATGATTTAATTCATCGTATTTATGTTCTTGAAGTAGAGAAATTGAGTTCTTGATGGATTTTATTGAAGTTTCTATTGGGATCTTGATTGTTGAGTTCTTGAGAAGTTCTTGAGTTAATTTGATGAGGTTTAAAGTAGTTTTTGAGTGGATTCTTGTATATTTTGGTTGGGTATTTGAATCTAAGTGTTTGGGGAAGAAGCCAATTATCTCTAGACGAATTAGGGTAAAAAAAACGAGCATAAAAATTTGTCAAAATTCTGGGGAAAAGGGTGGGACGCCGCGCTACTTAGTGTGCCCCACATCACTGTCTGAACTTTGGGCTCTGGGGTGCCATGCCACTCAGTGTGCCCCAACCCTGGTTCTGCAGTTAAGGCTCTGGCACCCTGCGCCACTCAGTACGCCAGGGTCGCCAGGTCCTCTACCATTCTCACTTCTTTCCGTTCAAGTTCCCTTGAATTGTACCTATGTTTTCTAGTTGATTTCTACACCCTAAGGTATGTCTAAACATAATGATATCATCCATAAACATGAATCATAACCTTGAATCCATAAATTTAAATTCAAGGAAAGTTAAAAGCCAAGTCTAGAGAGTTCTTAGAGTCTTTTCAAAAATTCTTTTACAAATGCTTTAAACTTGTTTTGAGACTTGAGTTTTGAGTTAAATAAACAGTCACAAATGAAGTTCATTTTCTTCAAAAGAGTAAATGTTTTCACATTTAAACAAGAAAGGAAACACTAATTTCCAAAAGAACCTTTGAGCTAGTTTTTGAGTAAAGATTAAATGTTTTCATATTTAAGCAGGAGAGGAAACACTGATTTCCAAGAGAGCCTTTGAACTAGTTTTTGAATAATTATCTCATACCACAGAAAGAGTTCTGTTTTTAAACATATGAGCTATTTATATTTTTGGGAGAAGTATTAAGCACCGATTTGGGGATGAGGTTGAGTTCAGATAATTCAAAGTCTCCATAAACCGTGTTACCTGCATGGGTAGAAAAGAGTCATAATTTTTAGATGATTCCTTAGTGCTTTTTAGAATAGACCAGTGGATCCACTTAGTAATTTGGTTCTATACCCCCGTCAAGGTATAGGACGGCCCTGGCAGCGTGAGGCAAAGCACTGACATAGCTCATAGTGATGGTTGTCGGTTAGATAAACTCTTACAAAGATATTTTTTATTCTTATATACACAGAGTTTACCTTGTATTTTCATATACAACAGAGTTTAAATTGTATCCTTCCATAGAAACTGAGTAATATTGTATTTTTCAATACACAGAGTTGTTATCCACATGTTTTAAAAGCTTTTCTTTATATTGCATTTATATTACTACTTTATATTGAAATGAGTTGAGACAAGGAATGTTCTTTCGATTCCTTTTCAACCTAATGTATTGCTTTAGAATTACCCTCACATGCTCATACATTCAATGTACAGATACCAGTTGGCCTGCATCTTTTTATGACGCATATACAGGAAACCAGGATCAACATCCAATGCATTATTGATCCAGTTGAGCTTCGGAGTTGTTGGTGAGCCTCCTCGCTTTTGGAAGATCCTTTTTTTTTTAACTGTTTTTTCATTATTCTAGTTCTTTAGGATGTCTTGGATCTTGTCACGTCCATTTCAATTGTTAGAGGCTTCATAGACAATTAGTTATTGTTAGTTCATGAGTCTTTTCCATTTCAGTATTGATGTTGAGACTTGAGTTGCCATTTTGGCTAGTTGAATGTTTCATTTTAGACATTCCAAGTTTATTGCCTAAGTTTATCCTTGAGACTGTTTTCTTGTTATTTAAGTCTTCCGCTAAGAGTTAAGCCAAGCCAAGGGTTTGCTTGGGGGCCAGTAATGGTTCTCGAGTTCCAGTTCCGCCCAATGTGTAGGCTCGGGGCGAGACAGTTCTTTACTTCTTCTCATAGTTATGAATAACCAAAAATACAGGAAAAATAATTAAAGTGCACATCTTAGCGTTTATGTACAAAATAACTTTCTCGTTGAAAAGAAAACTAAAGGAGTGGGAAGAAAAAATAATAATCTTGCCCATCCAAGGAAAACTTACTACAGAAAATACACTCTAATATATCAAAGTAGTACTAATTCATCCCAAATATCTTTTATCATATGATAAAATAATTCTCTTTCTCTGTTTTTTTTAAACAAAGAGAACACATAAAATCCATCCCAAATATTTTTATCACATGATAAATAATTCTCTTTCTCTTTTTTTTTTCCAACAAAGAGTACACAGAAAATTCATCTCAAATCTCATTTATCATATGATAAAATAATTCTCTTTCTCTTTTTTTTTTCCCAACAAAGAGAAAACAAAAAATAAAAATAATTTCTTTACCACAAGTCTTGGGAGGGGATTAAATTTCTTAAGCTTGTTATCTTATGTATTCAGATTAACAAACCATAAACAATAAGAGAAGAAAAGAAAAAGAAAAGAACTATCCGAGTCCATATAACCCACCGTGTGTCCTTAGAAAATCAAATCACCTCAAGTACTAGAGGTTGTAGATTAATTCCTCCCAAGATAAAATGGATTAACCATTAAAGAAGTAGTGGTACCTCATTTCACGCCCTGAGCCTACACCCTGGATGTAATTGGCACTCAAGAACCATTGTTGGTCCCAAGAAAACCCTTGGCATGGCTCATTACTCAGCGGAAAAATTACTTAAGCAAAATGGAAACTCATGATGCAAAAATAAGTTTAAAAACTTAATTGAAACTCAACTCCAATAATTGTCTGAAAATAATTTAGCAAGTATAAATTAAATGCCTCATGAACTCAAAAACATTACAACAACAAGGAAATAATAATAGCCTCCTTGACCTTTAAACTATCTATGAAGTGTCTACTATTACAGAAGGATTATTGGGACAAGACCCATGACATCCTAACAAACTAAAAGTAAAAATGGAACCCTATGGAAGCAAGGAGGCTCATCATAGCTATCTGGAAATGCAAGTGGTATCAACGAAGCTTCTATTGATGAACTTGAATACCTATATCTGCATCATAAAAGATGTAGGCCAAATGGCATCATTACATGGAATGTATGAGCATGTAAGGGGAATTCTAAATCTTAAACATAAGCTTGAACATATGAAAAACAAACAAACTTACCTCTTCTCAACTCACTCAACTCAACTTAATGAAATAGGGCTCAACTCAATATTAAGGTACTCAACTCATTGAAACATAGTTCAACTCAGCTCAGAGAAATAGGGTTTAACTCAATAATAATATACTCAACTCAGTGAAACATAGTTTCAACTCAACTTAGAGAAATAGGGCTCAACTCAATAATAAGATACTCAACTCAGTGAAACATATTTCAACTCAACTCAACTCAGAGAAATAAGGCTCAACTCAATAATAAGATACTCAACTCAGTGAAACATAGTTCAACTCAACCTAGAGAAACAGGGCTCAACTCAACAATAGGGTACTCAACTCAAGATACTCAAGAATAAAGCAACAATAAAATATGCAATATATGGAAAGCTCTAAAACAATAGATAGAAACTCAATTGTATATAAAAATACAATAATAACTCATTTGCATGTAAAAATACAATAATAACTCTTAATTAGGAGATTTCCAAAAGGACAACCACTACTATGAGCTATGTGATGATATAACGTCTCGCCCACGCTGTCAGAACTGTCCTATACCTTGCCTAGGTATAAAACTCCTTAGCTAAGTGGATCCACTAAGCTATGCTTAAAAAGCAATAAGGAATCATCTAAAAAGTATGATAGTTTCTACCCACGTTGGCTACATGGTTTATGAGGACTTTGAGTTATCTAAACTCGTCCCCATATCGGTGCTCAATCCTACTCAAAAAATATAACTTAGATCATATGTTTAAATTTTTTTATCATCCTCAACTATGAGATTATTACTCAAAAGATTTCTCTTAAAATAGATAGTACTAAAAACTCCTCATGAACTCCTCTAGAAATCAGTGTTTCCCCAACATTTGCTCTTGGGAATACTTAGTTCTCATATATTCATTTTGAGAAATGAAACTCAACTCTACTCATCCTCATACTCAAGTACTCAAGTCTTAGAATAAGTTTTAAAAGATTGTAAAAGACTCCTCAAAATGACTCGAAAGAACTCTCAAGACTTTACTCTTAACTCTACCTTGAATTTGAATTATGAATTCAAGGGGTATGATTTATGTTATGAATGATATATCGATGTTTTAATGTAGTTTAGAGTAGTTAGAATCAGTGGGGAGTAAAGGTACACTTTAAAATAACTTAGACATTGCAAACGACGAAAAAAAGGGTAGGGGCAGGCGACCATGGTGTATTGCTGGCGTGGGGCGCCAGCCCCTGAACTTCAAAGACTGGATTCTGGCGCAAAATTGGTGTGCTCCAGACCCTCTGGCACATCTGGGTGTGCCGCGCCTGCTTCTCCCAAGGTCAACCCATCATATTTTTCTTTTCATTTTCTGATCCTATTTCGTCTAGAATCGATTGATTTCCTCAAGTTTTCCTTAAATTAATTTATCCAATACAAGTACACGAAAATCTACTTAAAAACAACCCTCAAATCATATGTTTATCTCAAAAAGTTATAAAAACCCATCCTAGTTCAAGAACGAAAGTAACACTGCAAGAACATTTATCAAGAATTCATCAAGAACTTAAATATACTCAATATTATGGATGAAGCTCAAATATTTAAATCATGATTGGCTTGTGGGTGAACGAACCCATCACTATGTAAGCTTACATACATCTTAGGATAAAATCCTTGGCGAAATCCCTCGAAGAATTGCAAAAATCTTGAACGCTCTTCCTTTTCTCCTCTTTTCCTCTTCTTGAACTCCTCTCAGAACCCTAAGTGTATTTAGGAATTTTCAAAATAGATCGAAGTCAATTTAGACCCCTAAAATATTACTCCCTCTGTTTCAAAAAGAGTGGTCTGGTTTGACTTGGCACGAAGTTTAAGAAATTAAAGAAGACTTTTGAACCTTGTGGTCCTAAATCAAAGTTATGTCAAATGTACAAAATTGCCCTTAATCTTATGGTCTTAAACATGCCACGTGGAAAGCTAAAAGTTAAATGTTACCAAAAAGAAAAGAGGTATTCTTTTCGAAACAAACTAAAAAGGAAAGGAGGTAATTCTTTTTGAAATAGAGGGAGTACTAAAAATGAGTTAGGCTAGTGAGGTAAGGAAAAGACCAAAATATCCCTGATTAATTTGGGTAACTTTCCTTAACTGGAAAGGCTGAATTCAAACGAGCATATCTCCCTCATCCAAACGCTAAATTTAGCAAACTTGGTGGCGTTGGAAAGAGGTCTCAAAAATCTTTTATTTGATATCTTATGGGTCTCTTAACACATCCTGTACTGAAAGTTATGGTCGTTTGAAGTTGACCCAAAAGTTAAAGAACTTATGAATGACTTGAATGAATTCTCTTTAGTTCTTTTTGAAACTCAAGGTGCTACATCTAGTGACCTTAACAGATAAGAAAATTTAAATTTCTCGGTAAAATCTCACTCACTATGAAAAATGGTTTGAGTCTTAGCTCAATTTTTTTTTGGGTGTTACATTATCTCCCGCTTGGGATCAGTTGTCCTCAAATTACAGTTGGACTGGGTATGGAATGGGGTTACTCTTTCAATCTTCTCTGACTCATGAACTTGCCTACTAACACATGCTGGATTAAATCATACCAAGAGTTGGAACCTTCGATATCACCTAAATCAATAACGATGTTGTTGTGAACATAGTCACTCTCTCTCTGAGATTACCTTATCTGAACAAAGGGTGTCTGGGCATGAAGTAAGAATAGGAATACCATTCCTCATTGGTTGCAACTCATATCTCCCACAAGGGTACATAACTTCTCTTACCAAGGCCTAAGTCTATCGGCACACTCTTACTATATTCAAGCTTAACCCAAATCCTTAGGTTCGGGTTCTATATCTCTCTATAGGGAATCTCATCCCAAGAATACTTCTATTTACCACCACATTTCATCTTAGCACTCTAACAACTCAAGGACTCCTATTAACCAGCTCCTTAAGAAGTTCTCATTCTCTCATCATCTCTGCCATCCCAACTAGAATTTCCCACATTACTACTCGGAACCAACTATAGGCTCTCATTTAACTATTTCTCATAGTAAAACCTCATCCTCCTCTTACTCCTCATTTATAACCTTAGGTGGAATTATCAAACCGTCATTATCACGATGAGAACATTAATCTTCTCTTTATAACATCACTTCACTACTAAAAGGACCTCTGAAAAGATATCTCCCATGCTCTTTTGAACTCATTACTATCTTATTCTCAACACTCGACTTTATTTCTCATCTTATCATCTCCCCTTAGGTCTAAAGCTGACACTTGAAAGCTATGGACCTATTCCATCATCTCCAAACTGGTCTACATCCCCTTCACTCTAATAATCGACAAAAGTTTACCTCAAGACTATTGAACTCTCCATAAGCCAGTACTAAGACCTCTTTCTAAGATGCTTCTCTTAATCTCTTCTCATTGGCTCTTAAGGGTGTTTTATCTAACTCTTTTGAAAAATTACACTTGTGTCAACCTATCCCATAATTGCATCTTAATTATACAATCTAGGCACATATAAAAATCATAACCTAATTGGGACCTCATCTAGCCACATACCACCTCGGGTGTACCTCTTACTACTCTACCTTCATTCCTCTCCTCTATAGATCATAATACCACATTTTCATTGCAAGGTACCACTTTGATCTCCACACCTATTTCAAGTCAAACCTACTAGATCAGATCTCAAAACTAACACCATTACCCTCATGTTGCCTTATTTTGATCATGACACTCATCTCAAATTCTAGCTTAGTCTCTAGTACTAAACACAAATATCAATATGATTGCTTACACCTTATACTACTTGCGACTACCAGAAAAGTCAAGAAACTAAGATCTCATGAAAAGTAGGAAATCATTAGCTCTTCATCTACCCTCTATTCTGGTTACAAGTATACTCTATCTCATCCTGACTAGTAACTATTCCTTTTCCTTCTATCAAGAACTCTCTACAACATTGTTATTCCTTATTCCACTCATAAAGGAACTCATCACTTATAACTAACTGGGCGCATGATTTCAATAACATAATTGGCCCCATCACTATCTCCCTTTCATAGATTTGTATACCTCTGCATGCTTTTCTCTTAACTTAAGGGCACTCTTTACTACTACTGCTCATCATCTCATAATTCATACTCTTTACTACTACTACTCATCATCTCGTAATTCATACTATCTTTTAGGAAAAAATACTACACAAGCTCTAAACATACTTCATCTTAAGGATCTCAGCTGAAATAGTGCTTAGAGAAGAGAGTACAACTCGATAACTCAAATGCATGATTCACATGAATATGAGTGCATTTCCTCGAACTCGACACTTAACTCACTCCCAGGCTTCTCTCAAGAGCCTATGCAGTCTCATGACTTTCTTAAGACTTCTTATAAGAATAACTAATCGATAAGGATCTTGGGCTTTACCTTTCAACCACATTTAGTATGAGGGGTAGTTGAATAAATATGAGAACGCACGAGTTAGAATAATTTCCTTATGACACAGTTCTACTGCACAATTTAGAGTATGAAAGAAGGGAAACTTTTCTTAAATGTCTATAGTCCCTCATTTATAGAAGTGGGGCCCTCACAACCATAAACAAGACCATACTGACATGACTTCATAGACACCCTAGGGCACTTATACTCTGTGCTTTAATACCAAGTTTATCATGCCCCGAGCCTACACCCTGGACGTAATTGACACTCAAGAATCACTGTTGGTTCCCAAGTAAATCCTTGTCCTGGCTCATTACTCAAAGGAAGACTTACTCAAGCAAATTGGAAACTCATGATGCAAAAATAACTTTAAAAGCTTTATTTAAACACAACTCCAATAATTGGATACTCAACTCAGTAAAACATAGTTCATCTCAATTAAGAGAAATAGGGCTCAACTCAACAATAAGATACTCAACTCAGTGAAACATAGTTCATTTCAACTTAGAGAAATAGGGCTTAACTCAACAGTAGGGTGCTCAACTCAAGATAATAAAGGATAAAGCAACAATAAAAGATGCAATATATGGAAAGTTGTAAAACAATAAATAGCAACTCAATTGTATGTAAAAATACAACAATAACTCATTCTTATGTAAAAATACAATAATAACTCTTAGTTGGGAGATTCTCTAACCGACAACCATTAGTGTGAGCTATGCGATGATACAACGTCTCGCCCATGCTGCCAGAATTGTCTTATACCTTGTCGGGGTATATAACTCCTCAATTAAGTGGATCCACTAAGCTATGCTTAAAAATTAATAATAAATCATCTAAAAAGTATGACCCTTTCTACCCACGTTGGCTACATGGTTTATGAGGACTTTGAGTAATCTAAACTCGTCCCCATATCGATGCTTAGTACTACTCCAAAAATATAACTTAGCTCATATGTTAAAAACATTTCCTTATCCTCAAATTTGAGATTATTACTCAAAAGATTTCTCTTAAAAGAGATAGTACTCAAAACTCCTTATGAATTCCTTCGGAAATTGGTGTTTCCCCTCATTTTGAATGTAAAAACATTTGCTCTTGGGAATGCTTAGTTCCCATATATTCATTATGAATAATGAAACTCAACTCTACTCATCATCATACCCAAGTACTTAAGTCTTAAAAAAAAGTTTTAAAAGATTGCAAAAGACTTCTCAAAATGACTTGAAAGAATTCTTAAGACTTTACTCTTAACTCTACTATGAATTTGAATTATGAATTCAAGGGGTATGATTCATGTTATGAATGATATATCAATGTTTAGATGTATTTTAGAGTAGTTAGAATCAGTAGGGAGTAAAGGTACACTTTAAAAGAATTTAGGCGGAGCAAATGAGGGAAGAATGGTGGGGGCAGGCAACCATTGCGCTCTGCTGCGTGGGGCGCCAGCCCCTGAACTTCAGAGAGTGGATTTTGGTGCACTGCTGGAGCATCGCCCCAGACCCTCGAGCGCATCTGGGGCGCATCGTGCCAGCGCTTCCCCAAGTCAACTCGATAATTTTTTCTTCTTGTTTTCTAATCCTAATTCACCTAGAATTAATTGATTTCCTCAAGTTTTCCTTATATTTAATTATTAATACAAGTACATGAGAATCTAATCAAAAACAACCCTCAAAATCATACGTTTATCTCAAGAAGTCATAAAACCCATCCTAATTCAAGAACGAAAGCAACACTTCAAGAACACTTATCAAGAATTCATCAAGAACTCAAATATACTCAATCTTATGGATGAAATTCAAATATGTAAATCATGATTGGCATGTGGGTGAATGAACCCATCACTTTGGAAGCTTACATACCTCTTAGGATAAAATCCTTGGCGAAATCCCTCGAAGAATCGCAAAAATCTTGAACGGTCTTCCTTTTCTCCTCGTTTCCTCTTCTTGAACTTCTCTCAAAACCATAAGGGTATTTAGGAATTGTGAATACTTATCTAAGTCACTTTATACCCCTAAAGTATTAATAAAAACAAGTTAGGCTAATGGGGTAAGGAAAAGACCAAAATACCCCTCATTAATTCAGGTAACTTTCCTTAAAGGTACAAAATGAACTCAAACGGGCATATCTCCCTCATCCAAACTCAAAATTTAGCAAACTCGGTGGTGTTAGAAAGAGGAATCGGATATTTTTCATTTAATATTTTATGGGTCTCCTAACTCAACTTGTGCTGAAAGTTATGATCATTTGAAGTTTACCCAAAACTTAAAAGAACTTAGGAATGACTTGAATGATTTCTCTTTAGTTCTTTTTGAAACTCAAGGTGCTACATCTAGTGACTTAGCACTTAAGAAAATTTAAATTTCTCAAAAAAATCTCACTCACTAAGAACAATGGTTTGAGTCTTAGCTCGAAAATTTTCAAGGCTGTTACACCTCAAACTTTGATAATTTCAAAGAACTCAAACAGACAACAACGAGATCTCACACACAGACACAATCGATTGATTTTGTTTGTAAGAAACGTATGCAGAAAAAGGGAAGAATTCAATGTAGAAAAATGAGTGAAAGCCTCTCTATTTATATCCAACAAATGGTAGTATGAAAAAGTATTAATTGTTCCTTATCGAAAAGGTCACAACTCCTTGGAAAAGAGACAACCTTTCAGAAAGGTCATAACTATTTGGAAAAGGCACAACCTTTTGAATGACCACAATCCTTTAGAAAAGACAGAACATTTCGTAAAGTCACAACCCTTCGTAAAAGTCGTAACCCTTTAGAAGAGTCACAACCCTTCACTTCCTATTCACACATTTAAAATCCAACGATACCATAAATAGAACTACCAGTCGCATCCATACAAATCCCATTCCAAAAAAAATAGGAATACAACTTATTAATGAATTAGGAAATATGTGAATCTCTATAAATACTTCATTGTCATTGGGAACTAATTATAAGTTTATTTCTGCACTTGTATTCCTTTCAAGAACTCAAATAAGTTCCAAACATAATTATGGAGGGTGGAATTAATATGACTAATTTGAGTGATCGAGAATTGGTGGATGCATTCTTGAGGTTAGACAATCAAAATTGAAGAATTCCGCAAAATTATAATGCAAATAGTGATGCTCCCATTGATTGGATTAGAAGGGTGGGACTATAACTACGTCACTTTGATGATCTTGATGAACAATATCCGACTCACCTTGATTTTGATGATTATGAGGGTGACAAAATGGATGGTCAAAACTATATTGGAGTATTTCAAGACAAGAACTCATCAGGTTGTTATACCTAAAGACGAAGTAAATAGTCCAACGAAAACTGAAGTGATTTGTATCATATGTCACAAGGAATTTGAGCATGAAGAGACTATTGGGACACTTGGATGTGGACATAAAAATCATGTAAGCTGCATCAACAATGGTTGCTGAGGAAATAAGGTTGTCCCATGTGCCGAGCTTCAGTTTTGCCCTTACATTAACGAAGATAACTACTATAGAAATTTATAGCATTTTGAGATTATTTAATCTGCAAGTTCTTTTGTATTGATCTAAAGTTTACTTTCTCTAAATTTTCAAGACCAATACTAGTTTGTGTATAAATATTTTTAAACTCATAGCATTAAACTTAGTAAGACAAGCTGTTTTTAAATTGTAGATGTCTCACACTATATTTCATTGATACGTACAAGAACCACTAGCAATATACAATATCATGACCATATAGCTTGTGTAGACCCTGTAACTACATATAGCATACAAGTGATTTGTACGGTAATAATCTGTCATTTTCACAATTGTAGTAATGTCATAGATGCTTTAATTTCTTCTAATACTCTTAACTTAGGCTCATGCGGCTTTAGTTTTATAACGAACATAACAAATGCAAACATAAACAATACACCTGCTAAAACGTCCCAATCAATCAGAAAATTCAATAGTAACCGAAATCAGAGTTTCTTGTCCAAATCAAACAGCGCAGAACAATCTAAGTGACCTAGGGGTCCTAATATGATGAATTTGGGATGGGGAAAAGATGACGGAAGTTTTACATGTTGATTAGAATGATCTTGGCCAACCGATTGGGCCATATGCAGCTACATAAAGCAGATTATTTCTTCTCTCTGTTCTACTATTAAGCATCATTTCCTTTGAATTCAGCTCCAACCATTATAATAGCTTCCTGTAGTGACAAAACATTATTTATATAAGTAGTAAAAAAATGTGTTTTTAGGCTAAATCTTGCAATAACCTTCGATAAACAGGACGAAAGTCTCTAATATGTTTTTCTTTTCTATTTAACTTAGTTAAGATGAACAATTAAAATTCAAGCTTTAAAAGTAACACTGTAGTAGCACAAGCCATGTATCAATTCTTGTATGTGAAATTAGTTTCAAAATTCAGAAAGGTCTGGTATCATGTGAGAATCGATAGATACCTATAGTCGTTACTATCAAATTTAAGAAAAGCAGAATATTACGCTATATTATGGAAATCCACCATAGATAAAATATACCTATATTGTGGATCCTACATATACATAAATGTAAATAGTGATGAATGTATTATAAATTCGTTTAAGAAGCTAGCTACACTATCTCATAGTTGTATTCCTTAATGTTGCAGACTTAACAACTAGACTAAATGTTTACGTTAAAATATGTACCTTCAAGTTGTAAGTAACTTTTAACTACTAATAGTGCTTTGTACCGTTTCATTTGAGACGCCCAGTTCCAACAAACTACATTCATACCTGCATACTTGGGAACAAGATTCCATGTATCATATTTCTTCTTGAGTGTTTCCAGCACCTCTTTCATAACTATATCCCAATGTGGAAAAGTTAATGCTTCATTCACTAAGTTTGGTTCAGCATGTGGACCTCTTGTTTATTCTATAACAACATTGCAGGCAAAGTCATCAAGGTAACTTGCAGGTTGTTTCTCTTTCACTTCTTCTTGGGACAACAGCCTCAATCAACTCATTTGTTACAGCAATCTCGGTTGACTCCTCACTCGACTCATCTGATATAGCAGTATAAGTCATATCACTTGATATAATAGTAATGTCAATTGGCTCAGTGACGTAACTCTTCACCTCTTGTCAACACTGTTGGAAAACTATATGCACAGCGAAGGCATACTAGAATCATACTGCTTACATGAATAGCAGACAACACATAGTTTATGCTAGAACACATAAACTTTATGAAATTTAATTCAAGATTTACCTCTTGAAGCGTGAGCAGATACCTTTAAGCGAATCCACAAGCTATTGGATAAGCTAGAACCTTCAAGCGAATCCACAAACTGGACCACAGTTCTGCGATCTTCTACAATGATCCCAAATTCAGTTCTAAACTCTCAATACTTGGGTGGGCAAGTATCGTATATCAAACTTCTCTTTCTTCGAGGGTTAGAAGAATCCCTATTTATAGAGATTTCTTCCTAGTCCAAGGAGGAGATTCCATGTGTCGGATTCATAATCCACTTGCAAGCTTTGACACGATGAAAACTTATAAGCTTCTCAAAAAGGCATATTATCAATCTCTATATCGATACATGTGTTCCGTCAACTAACTTAATATTTCACCAATATTTATTCATCATCCAATCTATTAGGCATATTGATACATCCTAGAATCTCACCTTTTAATAAATCAAAGCGATTATTAGTACATATAGATCATAATAGTTATATCAGGATTAAGATATGAGTACATATAATAGTTTAGAGAATAAGCTTTTGTCAATCAGTCTAAAGCAACTATGTCATGTCCCGAGGCTACCCCCTTGACGTAACATGGAACCTAGGATCATGAGTGACCCCAAGCTAACCATGTGTTTGGTATATATCAAGTACACTGAGAAAATCTTAATAAGGCATATACTAGGAAGAAGCTAAAACAATTGATAACTGAAAGCGGGAAACACCCAACTAATCTGAATGTATAAAAGATACTAAGAGTTTAATAACAACTAAAAGATAAACTTAACAATTCAAGTTTATTCTACTACTATGTCTAAAAAAACTCTAACTAGTTGAATTGTTGGGACATGCCCCCAGCTAACTCTAACAAAAACTGAAAATTGAATAAAAAGACTAAAATGAAAAGAATGTCTATTGTCCTCGAAGTATGAAGACTCACCACTGAAGCTAGTGAAGTCGGACTGAGAACCGATCTAAGCATGATTCGGATGCTGAGTACTTGAACCTACATCATGAAAGGATGTAGCGCAGAGTATGCGTCAGTACTTGGAATGTATTAAGCATGCATGATATAGATACTAAGCTGAACAAATATATATAAGCTGAACAAAAAATAACTAAGCAATGACATAAACTGAAAAGGAATGTAAATACTAAAATAACTTAAAAGCTAAACTGAATGCAATGACCAAGTGCTAATCATGAACATGACATGCTAAACTGAATATTGAAGTATATACTAAAAACCTAGTCAAATGCACTAAGAGTTTGACTGTGGGAGCTACTATAACCGACATAAAACCACGTGAGCTAAATGTGGAGTTTGATATATAAGCCCCATCGAGAGGACCTAATATACCTTGCCAGGGGTATAAAGGCTTGACTGGTGTGATCACTAAATTTGATGCCCAATAGATGGGACTTATACTCCTACGGGGGCAGTAGTTTTGGTACTATGAGGGCACGCTGAACCCTAGTCCAACTCGGTGCTAAGTCTACTCCCAAGTTAATATGTATATGACACAATGTAACTAAAATACTGAATAGCTCAAATTAGTGACATGTAATCTGAGAATACAACATTTATAAACTAATAATGTAACATTTGATATCTGGAGCATGATTATATGTTTAACTGACCTAGCGAGTAAAATTCATGGACTAAGAGAATTTAGACAAAATAGGGTTTTGGGTTTCACTCAAGGATTTAAGTAAGCTTTTCAAGAAACATGTTATTTTGATTAAGGATACTACCACAACTAAATCACAACAAATATTCAAGGATTTAGAAACCCTAGTTCTAACCAAGATATGGAGAATCAAGGAGCTGACTGAATATTACGGATCTAGTGGATTAAAAGAATCCACTAGTTAAGTACCACATACCAGGTGATGAAATCTATGGAGAAATCCTTTGATTTTAGGGCTGAAAATTGAAGAACAATGCTGCTTGTTCTTGAAGGAAACTGGCACCTCTTTCTCTTCTCTTCACTCTAATTGGATGAATTTTGGAGAATGAATGTTTTAAGTAGGTTATGACTAGATTATTAGGCTTAGTATGAGTAAATTTTAGGTGTTAAATAACAGTTTAAATGCCCAATTCACAGGGGAGAAGACCGAAACGACCCTGACTATGGAAAATACTATGGCTACAAGCTTGAGGTTATGAGTCGGGTAGTTCTTCTCATGGACTTTAAGTTGTTCAAAAGCATAAGCCATAACCTTACCTCGCTGCATCAGCACACAACCTAGGCCGACCCTGGATGTATCAAAATAAATCACTAACCATCTGAACCAGCTGGTAGAGTCAAGATCGGAGTTGTAGTCAACCTAGTCTTCGATTCTGAGAAGCTTTTCTCACACTTACCCAACCACTGAAATTTGACCTTCTTCTGAGTCAACTTAGCCAATGGGGAAGCTATGGATGAAAATCCTTCAACAAATTTCCTGTAATACCCGACCAAACCCAAGAAACTTGTCATGACAAAGGGGTACCCCATAGATGTAATATGGCGTATAGAACCCCGAAGGACCTTATACAAGCCACTTAGCTTTCATAATATAAGAAATAGAATAATAAGAGTAAAACAATAGTCCAAGTCCAATAGTTTTATAAAAGAAAAGTGGAAGTCTAAAATACTTGTCCCAATATAGCCATCTAGTACAACAGAATGAAATTGGGCCCGTCCCATACATCATGTCCAAAATAAAAATACATGAAATAAGGTGAAACAATAAAAATCCTTCCTTGAAGCATGATGACTCACCAAAGCTCGGAAATCTCGAATCAACCACTAGCCACAAAACTGAGAAACCTAAATGTCAGACCCTACATTTGGGAAAATATAGCCAAGAGTATGCGTTAGTACAAACAATGTACCAAGTATGATAGTCATGCATTAAATAGTTAAATCATGCTAAAACGAACATTTCATTTGATGACATGCAATTGACCAAGCTATAATATGATATAATAAAGTTAGAAAACATAAGTCATAAACCATGGTCAATGCAAGCTAATATCACCTTTAAAACCTTTAAACGCATATGTGGTACTTCTTGAAGTAACCTTAGTTCAGTATTAATGCGGGGGATCAGCCTTAGCTGACATAAGGACCATGTGAGCTCTAACATGATCCCCCAATGTCTCACACTGATAAGGGTTGTCCTACCTGCCATGGAGAGGACTATAAATCTGAGCTAAAGTGGATTGAATAGCTAATGTCTATCTAAGACAATCATCCTATGGGGGCACATAGGTAAGGAATAAGAAGATTGCTTCTAGAAATTCGACCTCTACGAACGGGAGAGATTCCATCTCAATATCCTCTCGGTGCTAATCATAAATCCCGTAGAACAGTCATTTCTTACTTGTTCTTATTATCCATGGAGAGGCACATCATCTTTCCAGTCCAAGCTAAGTCATCATTCATGGAAAGGTATCCTAGGATAACCAATCCAAGCTAGTTTCTTTAGGATAGCTCTTACTCTTGGATTCAATTAGGTGAGAAAGCCTTTCAACCTAAGAATCCTTTCTATGTGAGAAAACCTTTCACATCTTACTCTTATGTGTGCATGAGAAAATCCTTTCATAACACATAATGATCATCATCATTGATACTTTACTCTCAAAGCATCCTTAAAACATTTGCATAGATTTCACAAGAAAATGCATAAGGCCATAATTTACCTCTTGAGGTTCAAACCCCACTTTCAATCATCAATACTTAGAAAACATGGGTTAGATATGGATTTCATCATAAATTAATGTAAAACTAGAAATACATGATTAATTTTATAAAACACTTCCTTTTAGATCAAAATCCCACAGTATATGGTTCATAACCAGAAAATATGGGGATTGCATGGATTCATGGGGGAAATCATCATAAAATCATAGCATTTGATCAATTCATGCATAAGATATCATAATTCAATCATTTAAATCACTAATGAAAAGAACCCATGACAATTGAAGAAAACCCTAACTCAATTGAGGAATTCTATCTTTCGAAATAGAGGAATATGGGAACTCCATGGATGGAAGGGATCCATGGATGAAAACTATCATACCTTAAAGCCAAATGCTAGCCTTCAATGGAGGAATTGAGAGTTGACTTGAAACTCTAGGTTGACTCCTTTTTCTTCTTCAAGTTATAGAGAGAGAAATATTTTAGAGAGGAGAATTGATCTTCTTTTGTGATTTTGGAAGAATTAAGTGAATGGGGCTAAAATGCTTATATAGGGGTCTTAATGAAGGGTAAGCGACATAGTATAGGAACTAATTAATTAGGAAAAGACCCAACTAACCCTAAAAATAACTGATGAACCCACCATCAATGGACCCTAATCGATGGAAGGTCTGATCCACGGCCTGTCCTGGTGGACCATCATTCAGTGTCAGAAAGTTGGAACTTGGGGCCTTGTACCACGGACCGTGGTCAAACTAATAGACCGTTGGTCAGGCCGTGGTTCTGGGCTCTTAGACCATTTTTAGGCAGGCTATCCATTGACCACACCTATGGTTTGTGGTCCCTTCCATAGGCTGTGGGTGGCCGGTGTGGGTTGGCACCTACAATTTCTAGAAACTTGCTAATTTTCCTTTTTCGAAAATAGGGTGTTACAAGTCTTTTGATATATGTTAGGAGATGGGTCTGGGCCAGTGTTGTACTACCTCAATTTTATGAGAATCCACTCGGATCCCTTTGATGGATACCACATGACCAAGGAAAGCGAGTACTATAACCAGAATTCCCATTTTTTGAACTTAGCAAATAGCTGGCAATCTTTGAGAGTTTGCAAAACAACTCTTAGATGAGTTGCATACTCTTCCTCAAGAATATATGAGAATATCATCAAGAAAGATAATGACGAACAAGTCGAAATAATGCTTGAACAACCTCTTCATTAAATCCATGAAAGCTGTAGGAACATTTGTTAGTCCAAAAGACATAACTACAAATTCATAATGACCATACCAAGTTTTGAAAGTTGTCTTCAGAATGTCACTATCTCTAACTTTGAGTTGATGATAGCCGGATCTGAGGTGTAACTTAGAAAAGCAACTGGCACCCTGAAGTTGGTTGAACAAGCCATCAATCCTGGGGATAGGATATTTATTATTGATTGTGACTATGTTCAACTACCGATAATCAATGCACATTCTGAGAGAACCATCTTTCTTTTTCACAAACAACACTAAAGCACCCCATAGAGAGATACTGGGTCTAATGAAGCCCTTATCTAGAAGGTCTTTCAATTGCTCTTTCAATTTCTTAAGCTCGGCTAGAGCCATTCTATAAGGAGGAATCAAAATGGCTTGGTGATATACCGTGAGTTTATCGTATTTTTGATACATTTCACTTAAGAGTTGTGTGTGTATAGAGTCATTTTGTATTGGAAATAATGTTTTATGTGTTATGTTTGCAGGAAATAGGCTTTGACACGGTTGAGTGAGATAAACAGCTGAAATTCTGGTGAAGTGGCCACCCACAAAGGGACCCACGAACCGTATGTCATGCGACGATCCATCGATGGGTAGGCGTAGATGGGAGCATCAGGAAAGTCTGACCAAGTATGGAACTACGAAGCAATCCACGGACTATAGGTCGACCTACGGACCGTTGTACACATTCGTAGAAGGTGTTCAGAGATTTTAAGTTCCAGTACCTGATGTAAATCCTAAGTGTGGAGCCATGGAAGAGGATCCACAGACCGTAGGTCAACCTATGGTCCATCCTGCACGTCCATCATTAATAAACTGGGAGTTGAAGGTTCTTGCCTCTGCTAAAAGAGTTTAAGTGTTGACCACGGTCCGTACGTTGAGTCGTCGATCAAAGCCGCATCTGAGCAGTTTATTTCCTTATTTTGTTCCTTTTTTTCTTAGGACTTGTTTTTTTTTATATATATAAATAGGGTATGTAAACCTCCTTTTTGAGGGTTAGACAATATTTTTTCCTTTTGGTTCTTGATATTTTCTTGGGAATTAACTTGCAAACTTTGGCAATTTGATTTCTGGATTTCGGTTTATAAGATTTTCGCTTTGAAATTCAATTGGAGATTGCAGGTTTCTTCTACTCTAAACGTAAGTTCATGAATTCTTCTTGTTAAAACATGAATTGTGTTCTTTCAAGCATGAGTAGCTAAATCCACAACTAGGGTTGTGGAAACCATGAGCAATTAACACGTATGAATAATAACTAAGTAATTCTTGAATAGTGTTGATGAATGCAGTGGTAATTCTTTCGCTTAGAAGTCTTTTAACGAGTGCACACATTAGAACTCGCCTTTTTGCTACTTGCTGGAACAAGAAAGTAGTTAATAAGCAAAGAATTATCAATAGAGATTCATTATGATACTAGTTAATAGTCTAATGTCAATTGATGCGAGGGTGAAAACTAAGTCATACATTAATGTGATGTCTAATCTGAGGTAAAGGTAAGGGTTATTAATTTATACATACGTAGTCAGACCAAGGTGCGGAGTGAAATTCCCTACTTGGAGGACCAATCACTTAGGGATACCTATCTTACCAACTTTGCATGTAAAACACTAGGAAAGGATTACTATTATTAGGATTACCGCGTTATGAGCTTATGGGTAACACATACACCCTAGTTTCTCTCTCTTATTGATAACTCAAAGTTTTAATCTTGTTCACTAGTTACTTAAACAACAATTAGTTATATTTTTCCAAACCCCCCTTCCCCCCTTTAATTACTTGTCTCGGAAATAGTTTTACTAAACGAATATAATTGTGAGTGAAGTTGAAGTCTGAACCATATTCATCGTGGGATCGACCACAACCTACAAGTTGGGTTCTTTATTTGAGGACGACCGCTTATACTTCTTTCGAGATGTGTAATTTGAGCTTTTCAAATTTTGGCGCCGCTGCCGCAAGTTAAGGATTTTTTATTAAGTTTAACTACATTATTGAACTTTAGTCAATTATTTTCTAATTTTATATTTTATTTTGTTTTTTTTCTCTACAGGTTTCTACTCTAGTGTATGCCAAGTACATGGAGTCAAGGCGAACCATTGACCACATACGACCTTGAACTAAGCAAGACTTTGAGAAGAATGGAAAATAAAGGGGGCAATAATAATAATCCAATAATAGATGAGCATGAGGACACTACTAAAAAACTGCTAAAAAACGGCGGAAGAAAAAGCGACGGACGGCGTTGCTCCCAAAAGCGACGGACAAAGCGATGTCGTCCGTCGCTTTTTAGTTAAATTTTTTTTTTTAATTTTTTTTTTCAAAAGCGACGGACGGCATCACAAAGTCCGTCGCATTTTATTTTATTTTTTAATTTTTAATTTTTAATTTTTTTTAAATTTTTTTTATTTTTTATTTTTTAAAAAGCGACGGCGTCGCAGTGTCCGTCTCTTTTTAATTTATTTTTTATTTTTTTATTTTTTAAAAAGCGACGGACGGCGTCGCAGAGTCCGTTGCTTTTTAATTTATTTTTTATTTTTTTAATTTTTTTTAGTTTTTAATTTTTAATTTTTTTAAATACGACGGATGGCGTCGCAGAGTTCGTCGCTTTTCAATTAATTTTTTTATTTTTTTTAAATTTTAAAAAAAAATTGTTTTTTCTAAGAAGCGACGGACTGCATCGCTGAGTCCGTCACTTTTTTTCGCAGAATTTTGCACCAACAATATATATAATAAATAATTAATTATTTTATATCGATAGAGACGCAGTCCGTCGCTTTTTATTAAAAATAATTATTTATTAATTTAAAAAAGTCACGCCGTCCGTCGCTTTTTATTAATTTTAATTGTTTAATTATTTTTAAATTAGCGACGGACAACATCTTTATGTCCGTTACTTCTTGGTCAAATATTTTAAAAAAGCGACGGACAATATCTCTTTTTCCGTCGCTTTTTGGTCAAAATGTTACGGACATAAAGACTCTGTCCGTTGCTTTGAGAAATATTTTGATTTATTTTTATTTAAATTGTCTACCTGAGGACGGTTTTGTGTAAAATAAAAAACAAAAAAATTATAATATCGACTTTCGGATGTTGGTAAAATTAAATAGTATGTAATAAATTAATATTTTCAATTAACTTTAAATAAATCGTCCTCCAAATGAAGGTTTTATATAAGTTAAAAAATAATTTAATATAAAATACCGACCTTCCGATGTCAATATTATTTAATTAACATGATTGCTTTTTATTTATGTTAAAATTTAATGTGATACCGACCTCATGAGGTCTGTATTTTTTTTAAATTTAATTTCTTTTAATAAAAACGACATCTGGAGGTCGATTTTTTTAAAATATTCTTATTAATCATAATTTTGCTATTGTGCATAATACTAAAATTTCGTTTACACCTACAATTAATTGTTCAAAAAGTGTAACAATTTTGTATACTTTTATAAATAAAAAGTTGGAATTCGTGGAATAAATAAGAAAATATCTACAATCCATATTTAGAGTATGAAACTACGTTGATATGAATTAGGAGAAAAGTATATATACTTATATTTCTAGAGTAATGCACAAATTTTATCAGTTCGTCGTCTAATCATGAACTTAACATCTCATCTCATGATGTAGAGGTGAAGAACTAACATATAATCCATTCGAGTATGAAATGCGAGCTAGTATTATTATATACGTTCGACCTTGAATGGATGTCAAGTGTAGTGATCACTTCCTAATTATGATGACATGTAAAGGATACTTCGTTGGAGTATGAAATACGTTGATTAATTATATACTCCTCGAATAGTTTAACAAATCAAGTCTTATATACTGGTGGTTCAGATATGAAATACATTATCAATTAAAGAAATACGTATGATCAATTCAAGGAGATTTATATATTAAATTTGATATTGATAAACTTTTGTTGATCAATAAAATTAAATTTATTAAATTAAACTTTTGTTGATGTGTAGTTAGTTTTATATATATATATTAGAGGGTATAACTGATTTTTGACCAAGAAAAAAAAATGTGGTATGCAAACTTTATTTTGGCAAATGCGTGTATTAGGCAGTTTATACTTTATATCTAAAACATGAACTTCTGTTGATGTGTAGTTATATATATATATATATAATAAATTTAATTACACATTAACATAAGTTTAATTTAATAAATTAAATTTATTAAATTATATTATAAAATTAACTTGATGGATAAATTAAATTTATTAAATTAAACTTCTATTGACGTGTAGTTAAATTATATATATATATATATTAACTTGATTGATAAATTAAATTTATTAAATTAAATTTCTATTGACGTGTAATTAAATTTCATATATATATATATATATATATATATATATAACTTCTGTTGATGTGTAGTTAAATTATATATTAACTTGATCGATAAATTTAATTTATTAAATTAAACTTCTGTTGACGTGTAATTAAATTTCATATATATATATATATATATATATATATATATATATTTAAATTGTAGCCGATTTTATTATATTTTCTTTCAATTCTAGCCCATTCGATTTCAAATTTTATTTTAATTATAGCCACTTTTTATTTCAATTGTAGCTAATTTTTATTTCAATTTTGGTCATTTCAATTCAATCTCAAGATCCATTCATTTTAATCTCATCCGTTCATCTTTAAATTAAATCCTAAATCAAATCCTAGCCGCTCATCTAATTCAAATCCTACGGTCAAGATCGAATCAACATTTTCTCTCTTTTCTAAGCTACCAAAAGAGTAAAACCTAGAAATATTCATTCTTTTCTAAAGTGACAAGTCTCACTCCTCTCATCTCATCGGTTCCCCATTTCCACCCATCTCCGACCGGTGCCAGGCCACGCCACCATCGCAGGAGCATCTCGCGCCGGCCAGCAACAGGAGCAGCTCGCGCCGGCCAGCAGCAGGGGCAGCTCGCGCCGGCCAACAGCAGGAGCAGCTCGCGCCGGCCAGCAGCAGGAGCAGCTCGCGCCGGCCAGCAGCAGGGGCAGCCCGCGCCGGCCAACAGCAGGAGCAGCTCGCGCCGGCCAGCAGCAAGAGCAGCTCGCGCCGGCGCCTCCCTATCGACCGGCGCCGCCTCCATCCCGACCCACTGTCCTTCTCCTTTAATTCAAGGTTAGGGTTTCATAATATTATTTTTAATTTCTTTCAATTTGAGTGTTGAATTTGTTAATTAGTGTATTGAATTAGTTTTTTATTGATTGTTAGTTAATTAGTAAGTGAATGATTTAGGGTTTTTGATTGTTAGTTTGACTTAGGGATTATTTGATTGTTAGTTTGTGTTTGTTGATTGTGAATTGAAAATTTAATGTTAGGGTTAGTTTGAATTAGTGTATCTAAGGATTTGTTTTGAAATTTGGTATCTCTTGAGTTAATTAGTTTGATTTTGGAATTGTAAAATTAGATTGAATTAAGGTTTTAAGGAGCTGTTTGAATTTGGATATTATTTGAGTTATTATTGAGATTTTAAGAGTAATAGTTTGAATTTGGGATTAGGAATAGCTAGCTAGTTTGAATTTAGGATTTTAGCACTAGTTAGATTTTGGGATTTTAGGACTAGTTTGAATTTGTGATTTTAAGACTAGTTTGAATTTTGAATTTAGGACTAGTTTGAATTATTATTGATATTTTAGGACTACTAATAGTTTGAATTTGAGATTTTAGCAATATAGTTTGGTTTTTGAATTCTAGGAGTACTTTCAATTTGTGATTTTAAGACTAGTTTAAATTTGAAATTTAGGACTAATAGTTTGAAGTATATTTGGGGAGTTGTTTGAACTTGGGTATTATTTGAGTTAGTTTGAATTATTATTGAGATTTTAGGACTAATAGTTTGAATTTGGGATTAGAAATAGCTAGCTAGTTTGAATTTAAAATTTTAGGGATTTGAATTACAACTTAATTAGAACTCATAATTAATTATAACTTGAATTTACTATAAATTGAACTTAATTAGGAATATGAACTTGAAATTAGAACTTGAAGTTGGAACTAATTAGCTTGAATATCTAACTAATTAAGTTTAGAAATTAAATATGAACTTGAATTGAAACTTGAACTTATTAAAACTTGAATATATATATAACTAATATTCTTGGATTTGAAGTTTATATTTAACTAATTTAAGAATTTTTCGTGCTAGGCAACCGAGGAAGCTCAACATCTAAAAAAGTTGATACAAGACTATATTGCTTCAAAGTTGGAGATAAATTTCTTAAGTTCAAGTACAATTGTTTTCAATAATGTGTTTGTGTCCATCTAGTATTAATACTTAGCTTTAATTTTACGAATAATATATTTGTTAAGCATAAGTACCAACACTAGTTGATCCTAATGTGTTTGTGTCCATCTAGTGTTGATATTAAGCTTTAATTTAGGAATAATGTGTTTGTTAAGCATAAGTACCAACACTAGCTGATCCTATTGATGACTAAATTGATTTTCTTACAAAATCGATTTGTGTCCATCTAGTGTTGACACTTAGCTTTAATTTAGGAATAATGTGTTTGTTAAGCATAAGTACCAACACTAGTTGATCCTATTGATGACAAAATTGATTTTCTTACAAAATCGATTTGTGTCCATCTAGTGTTGACACCTAGCTTTAATTTAGAAATAATGTGTTTGTTAAGCATAAGTACCAACACTAGTTGATCCTATTGATGACAAAATTGATTTTATTGCAAGGTCGATTTGTGTCCATCTAGTGTTGACACTTAGCTTTAATTTAGGAATAATGTGTTTGTTAAGCATAAGTACCAACACTAGTTGATCCTATTGATGACAAAATTGATTTTCTTGCAAGATCGATTTGTGCCCATCTAGCGTTGACACTTAGCTTTAATTTAGGAATAATGTGATTTAGTTAGTGGATTTTGTTGTTGTATTAAGTCAAAACTAAACTAGTTAAAGTTGTAAAGTTGTGTAAATTAAATAAGTTAAAATAAATAATGTGATTTAGTTGGTGGATTTGGTTGTTGTATTAAGTCGAAACTAAACTAGTTAAAGTTGTAAAGTTGTGTAAATAAGTTAAAATAAATAATGTGTTTTAGTTGGTGGATTTGGTTGTTGTATTAAGTCAAAACTAAACTAGTTAAAGTTGTAAAGTTGTGTAAATAAGTTAAAATAAATAATGTGGTTTAGTTGGTGGATTTGGTTGTTGTATTAAGTCAAAACTAAACTAGTTAAAGTTGTAAAGTTGTGTAAATAAGTTAAAATAAATAATGTGGTTTAGTTGGTGGATTTGATTGTTGTATTAAGTCAAAACTAAACTAGTTAAAGTTGTTAAATTGTTTAAATATGTTAAGATAAATAACGTGGTTTAGTTGGTGGATTTGATTGTTGTATTAAGTCAAAACTAAACTAGTTAAAGTTGTTAAGTTGTTTAAATATGTTAAGATAAATAATGTGGTTTAGTTGGTGGATTATGTTGTTGTATTAAGTCGAAACTAAACTAGTTAAAGTTGTAAAGTTGTGTAAATAAGTTAAGATAAATAATGTAGTTTAGTTGGTGGATTAGGTTGTAGTATTAAGTTGAAACTAAACTACTTAAAGTTGTGTAAATAAGTTAAAATAAATAATGTGATTTAGTTGGTGGATTTGGTTGTTGTATTAAGTCGAAACTAAACTAGTTAAAGTTGTACAGTTGTGTAAATAAGTTAAAATAAATAATGTGGTTTAGTTGGTGGATTAGGTTGTTGTATTAAGTCCAAATTAAACTAGTCAAAGTTGTTATGTTGTGTAAATTAAATAAGTTAAAATAAATAATGTGATTTAGTTGGTGGATTTGGTTGTTGTATTAAGTCAAAACTAAACTAGTTAAAGTTGTTAAGTTGTTTAAATATGTTAAGATAAATAACGTGGTTTAGTTGGTGGATTAGGTTGTTGTATTAAGTCACAACTAAACTAATTAAAGTTGTTAAGTTGTTTAAATAAGTTAAAATAAATAATGTGGTTTAGTTGGTGGATTTGGTTGTTATATTAAGTCGAAATTAAACTAGTTAAAGTTGTAAAGTTGTGTAAGTAAGTTAAAATAAATAATGTGGTTTAGTTGGTGAATTTGGTTGTTGTATTAAGTCGAAACTAAACTAGTTAAAGTTGTTATGTTGTTTAAATAAGTTAAAATAAATAATGTGATTTAGTTGGTGGATTAGGTTGTTGTATTAAGTCGAAACTAAACTAGTTAAAGTTGTAAAGTTGTGTAAATAAGTTAAGATAAATAATGTGATTTAGTTGGTGGATTTGGTTGTTATATTAAGTCGAAATTAAACTAGTTAAAGTTGTAAAGTTGTGTAAGTAAGTTAAAATAAATAATGTGGTTTAGTTGGTGAATTTGGTTGTTGTATTAAGTCGAAACTAAACTAGTTAAAGTTGTTATGTTGTTTAAATAAGTTAAAATAAATAATGTGATTTAGTTGGTGGATTTGGTTGTTGTATTAAGTCGAAACTAAACTAGTTAAAGTTGTAAAGTTGTATAAATAAGTTAAAATAAATAATGTGGTTTAGTTGGTGGATTTGGTTGTTGTATTAAATCAAAACTAAACTAGTTAAAGTTGTCAAGTTGTTTAAATAAGTTAAAATAAATAATGTTCTTTAGTTGGTGGATTTAGTTGTTTTATTAAGTCAAAACTAAACTCGTTTAAATTGTTATTTTGTTTAAATAAGTTAAACTAAGTAATTATTTATAATATAATTGATTATCTATATTTTTGTATATGGACATCGTTTGTGGAGAAGGTATTAGACGACTCCAATCAGGCTTAGAAGGTATTGGATCGTCACGTCAAGCCGAGGCACTTGACGTTGTTCAAATTGCTGCTATGTCGGATCAAATAGGTAAACTTACAGCGGCACTAGCAGAATCAGAGCGGAGAGGAGTAGCTGAACAAGAAAACATGAATGACACTGTTCAGCAAATCAAAGAACAAGTGATGAACCTCGCTCGTCGACCTAACACTTCAGCTCCCGATGACACCGATGACGAGAGTGATGAGGATGATTATGTAGATCTCACTTCCTAGTTTAGATCTCTAGACATTTGTGAACTTTTTTAAACGAATTTTGAAAGATTTTATAATTCTTTAATTTATGATTTAGATACTTTTAAATGTTATTTTAAGTTTTGTTTATATTGTTTATAATTGTGTGTTTGATTGGGTGAAATAGTGTAGAATTGAATTGAATTGCATTTGCATGTGGCCAGCAGAAACTGGGAGTTTTTGCTGCAAAAAATAATGCACGAAAAGTGACGGACTGCGTGGTTTTGTCCGTCGCTTTTCTGGATTTTATTTTTTAAAAATCCCAGAAAAGCGACGGACTGCGTCGTTCGGTCCGTCGCTTTTTTTGAATTTTAAAAAAATAAAATTTCCAGAAAAGCGACGGACTGCGTCGCATTTTAGAAATAAAAAAAAATGAAAATTAAAAAAAAGAGACGGAGTCCGTCGCTTTTATGAAAAAAAATTTTAAAAAAAAATTATAAAAAGAGATGCAGTCCGTCGCTTTTTGAGACGCAGTCCGTCGCTTTTTGAAAAGCGTCGAGTTAAAAAGCGACGGAAGTGACTGCGTCGCTTTTCCATCGATTTTGACCCGAAAAGCGACGCAGTCCGACGCTTTTTTCCGTCTTTTTTTAATAATTTTTTAGTAGTGGGATGGGGTGAATAATGAGAATGCTCAGATTCTTGGGTAATCTACTCGGAGATGCATTACGGGTACAAAATCCTCCAGAGCCTAGGCTACATGATAATTATAGGGCCGACTTTAATACAGTGGAATCAGAAGGACCCATTATTCTCCCTCCTCTACCTCTAGGGCATACATTTGTGGTGACTAACAGCCTGATGCAGATGCTTACAACAAGAGGATTGTTTTCTGGTATGGCTTTGGAAGATCCACATGGGCACATGGAAAAGTTGAAGAGTGTTTGAAAGAGTTGTGTGGGTAAACTAGAGTTGGATATGAACTTCATAGGGTTGAGAGTCTTCCCTCTATCATTGACCAGAGATGTTGCGATATGATTTTCTGAGCTTCCGTATAACTTAATTCTTACATGGGACCAATTGCATAAGGTGTTCATGGAAAAATATTTCCCGTTGTCTAAGAAGCTGAATCACAAGGAAAAGTTAAACAACTTTGTAGCACTACCTGGAGAGTCTATGAGCAGTTTATAAGACAGGTTCACTGCATTCATAAGAAGTGTTCTAAATCACTGCATTGATGATGAGTCACTAAAAGAGTACTTCTACAGAGGTTAGGATAACAATGGTAAGGCTATGCTGGATACTATTGTTGGAGGATCATATGGTGAGTGCGCTTTTGAGGAGATCACTCAAAAATTGGAGAAGATTTCCTAGAATAATAAAGAATGGAGCAATAAAAAGTCAGACACTGGAAGAAGCACTTTTGCAGTTCAAGCTACACCTAGTTAATCTGTCGATGACATTCGTGGCTCAGATGAGGAAAAGACTTGGGTTGGTGTTGAAGCATGTGACCGGAGGTGCAGAGAAGGTGAATATGGTAAACTACTTAACTAGAACTCCACCAACACCAGTTGAGAAATGCTACTATGAGGAGGGTGCTTATTTGGTGAATGATCAGACGGGGGGTTCCCAAGCCAATGCCCAAGGTTCCAACTCGGATAATTGGCACCAAGGTCAAGAAAATCAAGGTTAGAACTATGGTAACTACAATCGAGGTGGTCACTATATTCGGGATGGGAATTACAATCGCGACAACAACTACAATCGAAATAACTATGGCAATAGAAATAAGAGAGTTAGGCCTTATGTTCCACCTACAAATCGAGAATCAGGTAATAGAGAAGCTGGGGGTAGTATGTCACGGATGGAGGATATGATGTAGAAGATGATGAAGATGTTTGATACGACTGACGAGAATGTGAAAGAGATGAAGAATGACTTGTTTGATATCAGTCAAAAAGTTGATGCCCATGCAGTGTCAATAAAGTCTCTTGAGTAGCAGTTTAATCAGATTCAACTACTGTGAACCCACGTCAACCTTGCACACTTCCTAGAAAAACCATCCAGAATCCGAAGAATGATGGGCATTGCATGCAGTCACTACTTTTAGAGGTAAATAGACCATTGATCCCCCTATGCCGTTTGAGGTTGAAATTGTGAAAGATAAAGAAGATGATGAGATCGAGGTTACTTGAGAGTCCAAGAATGCTATAGATAAGGAAGAAGAGGTGACCTAAAATGTTATTCCCATGCCTAGACCTCCACCGCCATTCCCACAGAGGTTGGTAAAGAAGACTGAAGAGGGAAGAAAATACTGCAGGTTCGTTATGAAGTTGAAATAGCTTTCCATCAATGTTCCGTTGATAGAGGCTTTGGAGAAAATGCCTGGGTATGCAAAGTTTATGAAGGATTTGGTGACCAAATAGAGGGTCGTTAGCTTTTAGAATGATAAGAGGTTGCAACATTGCACTGCTATTGCTACTAGGTCACTTGTGCAAAAGAGAGAGGATCCTGGTGCTTTCACTATTCCTTGTACCATTGGGTTGTTGCATTTTGCGAAGACATTGTGTGATTTGGGTGCTAACATTAATCTGATGTCATTGTCTATCTACAAGAACTTGGGTTTAGAGGCTCCAAAATCAACTGCGATGCGACTATTCATGGCCGGTAAAACTGTGAAGAACACATTGGTGTTCTCCAAGATGTCCTTGTGAAATTGGAGTCATACATTTTTCCGGCAGATTTTTTGATACTTGATTGTGAGGTTGATTTTGAGATTCCCATCATCCTAGGGAGACCAGTCCTTGCTACTAGGTGTGGCTTGGTTGATATGGATAGAGGGTAGATGAACTTTTGATTGAATAGTGAAGAGGGAACTTTTATTATCTGTAGGTCTATGAAGCTGGAAAGCAATCTCAAATGAGTATCAATGGTGAATCATATTATGGAGTGAGGTTCTGATGTGTCTATTAAAGAGAGGTTAGGTGTTGATGCACTAGCAACGGTAATGATGAATTTTGAGGGTGATGGTATTGAAGACTATGATGAATTAGTTGTTGCACTTGATAGGTTTGAATTTCGTTCCAAACCAAAGAAATTGAAGTTAGATATGAAGAATTGCGACTCTCCACGAGCAAAATTGTCTATTGAAAAGGCTCCAAAATTGGAGCTCGAGGCTCTACCATTGCATTTGAGGTATGTATTCTTGGAGAGAGATGGTACTTTGCCGGTCATTATTGCGACAAATTTGAGTGAGGTATAAGTTGAGTCCTTCATTTATGTGTTGAAAAGGCTCAAGAGGGCTATTGGATGGACTATTGTGGACATTATTTAGATTCCTCCTGGCATTTGTTCTCATAAAATCCAACTCATGTCGGACCACAAGCCTAGTATTGAGCACCAAAGGAGACTAAATCCACCTATGCAAGAGGTAGTGAAAAAGGAAATCATCTAGTGGTTGGATCCTGGAGTCATATACCCTATCGCAGATAGTAGTTGGGTCTGTCCTGTTTAGTGTGTACCCAAGAAAGGTGGGATTACTGTGGTTCCTAATGCAAAAAAATGGGCTTATTCCAATGAGGCCAATGACTGGATAGAGAGTATGCATGGACCTCCGAAAATTGAATGCTTGGACAGAAAATGATCACTTCCCTATGTCATTCATGGATCAGATGTTGGACTGCCTTGCTGGTAAGGGTTGGTATTGTTTTCTTGATGGCTATTCAGGCTACAATCAGACCTCCATTGCTCCAAAAGACCAAGATAAAACCACCTTCACTTGCCCTTATGGGACTTTCGCCTTCAAACAAATGCTATTTGGGTTGCGTAATGCTCTAGGACCTTCCAGCGTTGCATGATGTCGATATTTTCAGATATGGTGGAGGACACTATTGAGGTATTTATGGATAATTTCTCTATGGTAGGTGACTTGTTTGATGGTTGTCTGATGCATTTGGCCGAGGTACTGAAACAGTGTGGAATACAATCTTGTGCTCAATTGGGAACAGTGCCACTTCATGGTGAAAAAGGGGACCGTTCTGGGTCATCAGATTTCTTAGAAGGGTATTGAGGTTGATAGAGCTAAAGTTGAGGTAATAGAAAAGCTTCCACCACCTATCTCTATTAAAAGTGTTAGAAGTTTTCTTAGGCATGCAGGCTTTTATGAGAGATTTATCAAGGATTTCTCCAAAATTGCACACCCATTATGCAAATTGCTCAAAAAAGAGTGTAAGTTTGATTTTGACGATACTTGTTTGAGAGCATTTGGAGAGTTGAAAGCAAAGCTAGTTTCCACACCTATCATTATTTCACCAGATTGGAGGCAAGCATTTGAAGTGATGTGTGATGCGAGTGGAGTGGCGCTTGGTGTGGTATTGGGATAGAGGCGAGAGAAGATTCTTCATCCTGTTTACTATGCTAGCAAAGCTCTGAATGTGGCTCAGAAGAACTATACGGTGACTGCACATGAGCTCCTTGCTGTGGTTTTCACATTTGAGAAATTTTGATCCTAATTGCTTGGTACTAAGGTCATAGTGCATACTGACCATTCTGCATTGAGGTATCTGATGGCTAAAAAGGATGCAAAACCAAGGTTTGATTAGATGGATATTGTTGCTGCAAGGGTTTGATTTTGAGATGAAAGACAGAAAAGGGACAGAAAATCAATTCGATGATCATTTGTCCAGATTAGAAGAGGAAGCTATGATCAAGCTAGGAGATGGGGTTGAAATTAATGATGCCTTTCCAGACGAACAATTGTTGGCTGCATCTGTTGATCTTATTCCTTGGTTCGCGAACTTTCCTAACTACTTGGCAAGTGATTTGGTTCCATCGGATTTTTCGTTTCACCAAATGAACAAGTTTTGCATGATGTGAAGAAGTTCTTTTGGAATGAGCCTTACTTGTTCTGTATTTGTGCTGATGGGATTATTCATCGCTGTGTGCTTGAGGTTGAGATGATGAGTATACTAGAGGTGTGTCATTCGTCGCATGTTAGTGGGCATCATATTGGTATTCAGACTGCTCATAAAGTCTTGCAGTGTGGGTATTACTGGCCTACCATCCACCAAGATGCTCATGATTTCGCAAGTCTTGTGATTGTGGCCAAAGAGAAATAAGAATTTCAAAGAGGCAAGAGCTACCTATGAACCCAATATTGGTGATTGAGTTGTTTTATGTATGGGGCATTGACTTTATGGGTCCACTTGTGAGTTCACATGGGATGAATTATATTCTTATTGCAGTTGATTGTGTGTCGAAATGGGTGGAAGCAATTGCGCTTTCAAACAATGAAGGAAAAAGTGTCACCACATTTCTGAAAAAGAGTATCTTCTCCAAATTTGGTACACCTAGGGCGATTATCAGCGATGGAGGTTCCCACTTTTGAAATAAGTTGTTCAAGGCATTGCTAGAGAAATATGGAGTCCATCACAATGTATCCACTCCTTACCATCCATAGTCTAGTGGGCAAGTTGAAGTGTCAAATAGAGAGATAAAGAAAATCCTTTCAAAGACTGTGAATGCCAATATAACTAATTGGTCAAGGAAGCTTGATGAAGCACTATGGGCCTATCGCACCACATTCAAGACTCCAATAAGTATGTCCCCCGACCAACCTATATATGGAAAGTCATGCCATTTGTCGGTAGAGATAGAGCATAAGGCAATATGGGGGCTAAAGAAGTCGAATTTGGATTGGGGTGCCGCACCGAGTCAAAGAGTGAATGACATGAATGATCTTGATGAGTTTCGCCTAAAAGCTTATGAAAGTTCAGCCTTGCACAAGGAGAAAAAGAAGAAGTATCATGATCAAAAGATTGAAAAGCGTGAATTTGTTGTGGGTGATCTGGTGTTTCTATTCAACTAAAGGTTACACTTATTTCCTGGCAAGCTCAAGTCCAAGTGGACTGAGCCATTCAAAGTCACTTAAGTGTTTCCACATGGAGCGGTCGATCTCAAGAACAAGGTTCAAGGTAAGCGGGCAAATGATCAAAGTCTACATGGGGAAATGGGAGAGTGTACAAGAGGTTATTGAGGCCTATTATCTTGATAAAGTCTGAGTAATCAAGGGGCATGTGTCGTGCCCGACATTAAATCAAGCGCTGCTTGGGAGCCAATCCAAGATGTACAATCTAGCCAACTATAGGTTTTTCTTTTCAATTTAGGAGTTTTCTTCTTTTATTTTAATTTCTGTAACTCCACACTGCTCTCGCCATCCACGATCTTTTTCGGAGTCACAGGTGTGAGTGAATGACACGTAGCCCAGGGTCTTATAGCGATGAGATAGTACGGGAGTTCTACACTTTCTATGCAGCCACCATCAGAGGATCTATTTCTAAGAAGGCCAATCCCATCACTCAGCCTCCACTTAAGGGCACACTCATCCGGGGGTTCACTGTTGACATCTCTGAAACTACCCTCCGCAGGTTCATCTATGGCCCAGACCACACTCTGCCCATAAATATAGCAGAGTTTGACTATTGGATGGGTATCTTTTAGAGTGGGGCATTTCAACGGAATGTCGAGCAACGGGAGTCCCTTGTGAGATGGCTAGCCCAACATCTTGCAACTGATTGAGAGCGTGTTGAGTCTCAAGAGGCGACCCTAAATTTTTTTGCTAAATTTTTCTAGTTGCAGGTACGTAACTGTGTCTCCCCTACTTAGGCGGATAATTTGCTCACATGGGACAGAGCGATGATGGTTGCAGCTATGGTAGCAGGTCTTGAGGTAGACTTTGCCCGCATGTTGATTGTGGTGTTCCATGAGAGGTCCTTCAAGGCCACCACTACCCTGCAATTCCCAGGCCTCATCTTCCATCTTTGCAGGGATACTACTGTACCACATGTCATTGTGACCGGTTTCTTCAGGAAACTAAGACTCTTGATATCGGCCTTTTTCGGGAAAAGGCCAATGTAGCTGCACCTTGCAGGGAGCCACATGTTAAGGTGCCACCGTTGGGCAATGATCTGGTGGTAGATGTGGAGCAGATGCAAGATGATGACACTGCCCCTCTAGCCACAACAACAAACTCCTAGGCTCCTCTGTCTCCAGCCGCCATTCAGACCCATAGCTCTTCCAGAGCCACTCATTCTTCTGTTTCCACCGCCATCCCTCTAGCCCGAGTCTAGAAGCTAGAATCAAAGATAGTTACGCTGTTTTAGTATGTGAGGCCATGGATTAAGCGTGCTATAGCGGAGTCTGAGGCGAGGGTTGAGAAGCAGATGGAGCATATGATGGACTCATTATGAAGATAAGTATTCTTGGATAAGAAATCCGGAAGAGAGATATCACTCCCCTTTTTATAATAAATTTCAAAATCAAAAGGAGCTAACTGGGCTTGCCATCTAGCAAATATTAATTTTGATGCATCGTGTTTAAAATCTTTGTTAAACATATATTTTACTGATTGTGCATCAGTTTTTATCAAAAATTTTTGATTATATAAATCATCCTGAAATTTTAATACACATTTATCGATGGTGAGCATTTCTTGAGCTATCGTAGCATATTTTTTCTGAGCATCGCTCCATTTTCCAGAACAAAATCTAATTAGATATTGAGTTTTATCATTAGGATTAATTTGCTTTAGAATCCCACCATAACTGACGTTAGACACATCCGTTTCAATTATCTTCTGCCAAGCTGGATTAGCAAGAGTTAGACAAGGCAAAGACTGCACACAAAGTTTAATGGTTTTTACCAAATTGGTGTGAATATTAGTCCATGGGGATTTATAATCCTTTTTAAGCCTGTCATATAAAGGGGCCAAATCACGAGATAAATTCTTGTAAAAAGGGGAAATGCAGTTTAAACTTTCCAAAAATCTTTGCAATTGTGTCCTACCGTAATAACATCAGGAAATTTTGACGTAAAGTCAATCGATCGTTGAATTGGGTTAACCTTACCTTGACATATAAGATGTCCTAGGAATCTTACCTCCGTTTGGAATAAACTCATGTTTGGTTTAGAAATTACCAAACCATTTTGTATAATAATTTTATTGAAAATGTCTAAATGTTTAATATGCATTTCAAGAGTTTTTGAGTAAACCAAAATATAATCAATATAAACAATGATAAAATCCAAATATGGATTAAAAATATTATTCATAATTTTCTAAAATTCAGACGAAGCCTTTTTTAAACCAAAGGGCATAACATTCCACTCATATTGTCCAAATAGGACATTAAAAGTTGTTCTATAAGAATGCTCTTTAAATATTTGAATCTGCCAATATCCAGATTTTGAATCAAATTTTGAAAATATATTGACATCATATAATCTAGATAATAAATCTCTTTTATTCGTAATAGGATACCTAATTCATTTCAAATATTTATTTAAAGGCTTATAATTTATAACTAACTTGGGGATACCTTGTTCCCTTTCAGTTGCATTATTAACATAGAAAGCAGTACAGGACCAAGGAGATTTCGAAGATTTTATCAAACCTTTTAGTAATAAATTATCAATTTCCTTTTTACAGAATTCAACCAATTCGGCGTTCATCTGACAAGGACGAGAGTTAGTAGGAATATCATCCTCAGAGAAATTTTCTTCATATGGAAGGGTAACAATATGCATTTTTTGATTCCAAAAAACACTAGGATGATCAGCACAAATATCAATAGTCATTTGTTCAGAGATTAATTTAATTTTCTCTCGTACTTGTTTTGGGACTAATGTAAGGTAAATTTTGAGACGAAATTTGTTTAAGGGGGAGAGAGTTGTAACACTCCTAAAATACTAAACAAGAGTCGCATGTTGATTCACCGTTGCTTATTACTACAATATGTTTTACTCTCTTGTTGGGAACTTTAAATTTTGTGATAATTGCTAGCTTGTTTAGCATAAATTATATCATAATTTATGGGATTTTTATTGGGGTATTCATGTAATAGTATAATTAGAATTTTGTAGAATTGTAAAAGGAGGTAAAGGATATATAGATATAGGTGTATATGTATGCATTTTGGGTAGCACACAACACTATTTTGGGCAGCACCTTCATTGGACAAGTGTACAAGTGATAAACATCACTTGTTTGACAATATATTTTCAATCCTCTTTGAGATAATTTCAGTTCCTTGAAGACTTAGAATCCTAGAACCCTAGCTAACCAATTTTTCTTCAAAATCACAAGATAAAAACTTGGTCTTTTGGCTGGATTTCGAGACACACACTGTTTTTAGTAAGTAGTCGAAATCTGTTTTTGTAGCTGAGTAGTTTAGAATATCTCATTTTCTAGAACTTCGTTTCAGGTGAACAAAATAATCGTTATATATTATTACTTGATTTATTTATTATGTTTCAAGTATGCTACTCATTGACTTGGAAAAAAATAGCTTGGTGAATTTTGAGGACTCCGAACCTATACTTTTTACACCACTAAGTTATATGCTTAACGATAGTTGTTTCTACCGTAGGGGTTGATCGGTAGGAGACATGAAGCTGGCCATTGGAGATGGAAATTTTGAAAACTTTAAAGAAGATCACACTTGCATATAGGCATCTATATTTTGTGTAAACTTTGGGACTTATACATCATCTATGTGTTGTATATTTGCATGTAATTTTGAGGGCTAATCAGATCATGTCGCCATGGTTTGTAATATAAGTATGGCTACATGTTTTGTTTATTTGGGGTGTGTAAGCCCGTGTTTTGTAATATATTACATTTCCTACTTGTTTGGAATGATCGTATGAAGCATGAACCCATTTAGTTTGGGTACTCGGAAGTTGATAATATTTTTTATTATTATCATTATATACTTGCATGAAGACAATATATGTATAAAAATATCTCGTGATTTATTTGCGTATAGTAATTGGAAAGGGTCGTTACATAAACTCATTTTTGGTTTAGAAATTACCAAACCATTTTGTATAACAATTTTCTTGAAAATGTCTAAATGTTTAATACGCATTTCAAAAGTTTTTGAGTAAACCAAAATATAATCAATATAAACAATGATAAAATCCAAATATTGATTAAAAATATCATTCATAATTTTCTGAAATCCAGACTGAGCGTTTTTTAAACTAAAGGGCATAACATTCCACTCATATTGTCCAAATGGGACATTAAAAGTTATTCTATAAGAATGCTCTTTAAATATTTGAATCTGCCAATATCCAGATTTTAAATCAAATTTTGAAAATATATTAGCATCATATAATCTAGATAATAAATCTCTTTTATTTGAAATAGGATACCTAATCCATTTCAAATATTTATTAAAAGGCTTATAATTTATAACTAACCTGGGGACACCTCGTTCCCTTTCAATTGCATTATTAACATAGAAAGTAGTACATGACCAAGTAGATTTCGAAGGTTCTATAGATCTTTCTTGTAATAAATTATAAATTTCCTTTTTAGAGAATTCAACCAATTCGGTGTTCATCTGACAATGACGAGACTTAGTAGAAATATCATCCTCAGAGAAATTTTCTTCATATGGAAGGGTAACAATATGCTTTTTTCGATTCCAAAAAGCACTAGGATGATCAGCACAAATATCAATAGTCATTTGTTCAAAGATTAATTTAATTTTCTCTCGTACTTTAGTTGATTTTAAAGTATCAAATATATTCATGCTAAATAATTTAAGTTGTAAAAAATCAACATGCTTTTGTTTCATATCAATTAAAGCAGAAATATCACAGGAAATAGGGTCAGTAATAAAAGTATAACTAATATTCTGATTTTCATACGTAGCAGAAAAACCCTTAGCATTTATGCTAGTAAATGGATAAATAACATTTATAAAGGGGTTTTCAAGTATAATCGGAGGATATAACTGATTTTTAACCAAGAAAAAGAAATGCGGAATGCAAACTTTATTTTGGCAAATACGAGTATTAGGCAATTTATACTTTATATCTAAAGCATGTCCTGATGCAGATCTAACCATATAAGTAGTTTTTTCAAAATATTTGGTAGGTACTAGACCTTCCTGAATACAACTCACATCAGCTCCACTATCAATCATAGCCACATTAGTTATAGAAAAACTATTATCAATTAATATGGTGCATTTAATATACCATTTGTGAGCAGTTACAATTTGCATCATTCCTAGAAGCATACCTTGTCTAGGATCAATATTAAGAGGTTTTGCAAGAGTATTTTCTTCAGCAATATTTTTTCCTTTGTTATGAACGGTTTCAATTTGAGTAAGACGATGATCATAAATCATTTTATTTTGTTTAATAGATTTATTCTCATTTTTAAAATATTCAATTTCTCCTTTTAAATCATCAAAAGAAGAATCTCTTGTAGAAATAGTTTGCTTATTTAATCTGTTATGAACTACAGACAAAGAATAAGGAGCAGAATATTCATATTCGAAATCATTTCTTTTTTCTGAATTTTTCGAAGAACTGGGCCTTGTTATTAAAGCTAACTGAATAATTTTTTCACGAAGATTATTATCTATAACTTCTTGCAAAAGGTACATTACATTATCAGAAGTAATAGTGTTAAGATTTAAATCCTCAAATTGAGATTGCAATTTATAAAATTCATAATTTTCACAGAAACAAGTATCACCTTGACCAGATTTCCAAGTATCACAAGCATGCTGATTATTATTAGATAATTCAGGCAAATCAACATCTTTTTTAGAACCTAATCCTGACTCTGAATCATAATCGGAGTCCGAACCGGAAGTATAAAGGAAACTATAAACCTTATCATGAATTTCTTCATCAAGTTCTAAGGTTTTCATCTTTTCAAGCTTGCAATTGGGTGCTATATGTCCAAAATTGTCACTCCTATAACACTTAATTTTTTTGAGTTCCCGCCTAGACCTTTCTTGGTAAATCTATTAGATTTTCAATCAGCTTTTCGCTCGTCCCTTTCATCCTTAGATCTACGTCTATGCCTAGACCTTCTTTTCCTATAATGTTCATCGAGATAAGATTCTCTAGAATCTCTATGTTTGATCATCTTCTTGCTATTAGCTGAAGTATCAGGTAAACCAAACAGGGTACAAAAGTCTCCTAATTAAGATCTTTCTCGAAGCTTATCCATCTTAAGCTATCTATTTAATTTTAATTCATTGCACAAATTTACACCTTCTTGAGTGCAAACTCCTATTAATCTTCCATAGGTATAATCATCATAAGGAATTTCACCATGCTCATTTCTAAGGATCTTTTCAACCCTTAGAGCAAAATAATAGGGGAAGACCATCAATGAACTTAACTTTCCAATACTCATACTTATTTTCTGGTAGTTCCATTACCCTACTCATATAAGTATCTTTATACCACATAAATTCTCCCGAGGTTCTACATTATAGACCGTTTAACAGGGTATGAACCATTTCAAACTGATTGGTAAATCTACCATTAAAATATTCTAAAATGGTTAAGACTAAGGTATAAACCGCGCCTTCTTTGTTAGCAACAAGAGTCATACCAAGGTTATCAACACCTTCATTACTAGAAATAGCATTAATTACCGCAGCCTTTTGCTTGAAGGTCATATAATTATCCCACCAACCTCGAAGTTGACTCGTAACACCTGCAATAATCATTTTACTAATATTTCTATCTGTGTTTTTAACATTTTTACAGATAGTAGCATACATAAGCATTCTATGAACAACAATAGTAAGTTGTCTATCAGTCAGACCATCAAGGTTCCATTCATAAATTTTAGACCCGCTATAAGAGGTATTGGTCTGATTCCAGTCTCGTTCCTCTACAAGCACATCTTGAGAGTTGGCCTGGAATAATAATAAGTTTGCATGCTCGGTTTATAGTCAAACTTAGTATTACCACTATTCTTTTTGGGACAACCCTGAAGATTATTTAACTCAAGATCAATATGATTTTTAAAATATTAAGTGTTTTCCTTTTATCAGCAAAAATTTTAGACAAATTTATAAGACTTGCCTTACATTCAAAAAACTTTTTATCAAGAAGTTCTTCTAAGTCATACGCAGTTATAAATTTGAATTTCGAAACCTCAGGAGGTCTCTGCACAAGAGTAGAAATAATGAGAGCTTCCTTATTAATTTTTGAGGTAGAAGCTTTATTAAAAGTCTTTAAATCATTTTTAATATGAATAACTAGAGTAGTTAATTCATCTAATTTTTTATCAAGAGAACCAATATGTTCACCCAAAACTTAAACAGAAAGTCCTAAATAGTTATTTTGAGCAATCAAATTATTCATTTCGTTGATGCCAACTGCCGCAACATAAACCTTATCATGAATTTCTTCATCAAGCTCTAAGGTTTTCAGCTTTTCAAGCTTCCAATTGGGTGATATATGTCCAAATTGCCACACCTATAACACTTAATTTTTTCGAGTTCTTGCCTAGACCTATTCTTGGTAAATCTATTAGATTTTCGATAAGCTTTTCGCTCGTCCCTTTATTAGCCAAACTTTCAAAAAAATTTATAGGACTTGCAATAATCAGCATGCTTGTGATACTTGCAAATCAGGTCAAGGTGATATTTGTTCCTCTGAAAGTGATGAATTTGTAGTTTAAACTTCCCAAAAATCTTTACTATTGTGTCATATCTGTAATAACATCAGGAAATTTTGAAGTAAAGTCAATCGATCGTTAAATTGGGGTAACCTTACCTTGACATATAAGATGTCCTAAGAATCTTACCTCCATTTGGAATAAACTCATTTTTGGTTTAGAAATTACCAAACCATTTTGTATAACAATTTTCTTGAAAATGTCTAAATGTTTAATATGCATTTCAAGAGTTTTTAAGTAAACCAAAATATTATCAATATAAACAATGATAAAATCCAAATATGGATTAAAAATATCATTCATTCCACTCATATTGTTCAAATGGGACATTAAAAGTTGTTATATAAGAATGCTCTTTAAATATTTGAATCTGCCAACATCCAGATTTTAAATCAAATTTTGAAAATATATTGGCATCATATAATCTAGATAATAAATCTACGACATAGATGTGATTTTTGTCTTCATGGATCTTGGACAAAACGAGTACTAAAAATACTAGATTGGAAGAGGTAGATATACCTCAAAACCTTGATTTGTTAAACAAATGGACTATTCCAAAAATTAATATAAAAATCATTTATGATTATGGTTGGTTTGTATCATTTCTTTCTTGGATATTTTTTCATAGGATTTAATATCATCAACATCTTCTTTTGCTACGGATGCAAAGGTGTCACTTTGCTTCTGAGATAGATATTGTTGCAATTGTGCGTATAACGGAAGTTTTAAATTGATTCCATTTATCACTTAAAAATTCATTATGAATGTATTTTTTTGCCAGGGAATCTGGGCTAAAATCTATCTGGTGTACATTCATTATTAAGTATTATTTAAATCAAAATCCATTTCAGATTGAGAAGGAATATCTTTATCAAAAATATCAAAAGCGGCAATAAAATACATTCATATGAATTTTTAAATGATAACTAGAATAAGTTTAAAATTTGGTTTTTTTGATACTTATAGTGCTGATGATTTGAATAATATTTCTCAAGAGTTTTATGAAACTTGTGCTTTGCATAATCAAATAATGTGTTTTGTGCCATGATTCACAACCACTTATTTACCTTTCTTCATCAACGTTTAATGAATTGGATCATATAAGACGAGCGGTAGTCCGCGCAGTCATCTTTAATCTTGCTTATTAATATCCAAATTCAAGGAAGACATTCGAATCGAAACATATATAAATTTTTATATAGTTTTATGACTTTATGGAGGGATCCGCTCCTTTCACCCAACCAAGGGGTCTGTCAAGATTCAAATACGTATTGTTATTGATCCCATGTGTCTAGCAGTTCTAACCGAGTATAGAGCACCCTTTTCTACTCATTAACGAGCTATAGACCAAGACTGACTAGACGGAGTCACAAAGACAAAGTCAATGATGTATTGCATCAAATCTGACTATACCACCATCTCAGAATCAAGTCAAGAAACCATATATAAATTTATTTATATTTAGATAAAGTCTAGATCTTTCATGATAGATACAAAAGCGAAGTTAGATATCCGACATAGATATGATTCTTTTAGCTGGACATAGTCACGAGTCTAGATCGGAGAAAGAAGAAGATAAAATAAAGGAAGAATGAAAAAGTACCTTGTAACAAGGGCCAACACTAGGGCCTATGCAGACAATACACTTTATTCACAAACTCCGGTAAGTATTCAGTGAACTTATATTACAAAAGCCAAAAGAAAACTTAGAGATCTTTTAAAGAAGAGAGAGGGGGTTTCTAAAAACATGCCCCTTCTAAGCTACAAATGAGACTTATTTATAGAAAAGAAAAAGAATATATGAATAGTAATGAACAGTAAATATGGGTCCCTTATATCAATGGGCCCCTATTATACATTCACAATTTATCTACTGTTGATCAACAGTGTATTTACAGTTGATAGTGAGTTTTGTTGTAGTGATAAGTCCTACATCTTGTCTTTTTTCTTCAATTCATGGAGAAAATCTTCCGCCTTTTTCAAAGTATCTTCAGAAATAAGTTTGTCTGGCTCACATGGTTGAGCTTCTTGAATATCTTCAAGGTAAACGTCTTCATTAGTTTCACTCCTCATGGATGTGTCTGATTTTTCATACTGAGTTATGTTGAGGTGTAGACTCCTTCTTACTTCTTCGAGATAATTATTAATCATCTCTTTTTTATTTCCGTCTTGAATGGAAATCTTTCGAGCAATATGCTTTACCGAGCTATCTGGAACTTCCTTTTGTGGGTTGATACAATATTCTTGCACCCTTTTTTCAATATGATTTAATAATTCTTGTCCATATAAAGACTTAGTTTTGGCATCCTTTTACATAAGTTTATCCCAGAAATTATTATAAAAAGTTCGATATAAACAAGGAATTTGTTCCTCGGTAAAACCTACTTCTGGAGCCCATTTATGGATCCAAGGGATCGAAAATTCTATGAAGAAGTACATTTGTTCAATTTGTTCTATATAACAAATGTGATATGTATGATATAATGCATTGAGATTGGGCAAAACTTTAATCCATTCTTTGTATAACTTCAGAAATGGATCCGGCAGAATTTTAATTGTTGGACCATGGTATGACCGCTAGTTTAAAAACCAATTAGGAATTGATTCTGTCAATATCTTCGCACAGACTTCAATAAACTATGTGTGCTTATGTTTCTCATTATTGTAAATGAGAGCTTTATCAAAAGCACGGATATAATCCCAATAGGTAAAACTCATGGAGACTTTATTCAGGTTAATCTGTCTTTCCTTCATTGTGGAGATACCCCAGTCTTCAACTAATATAATCTGTTTGATTATAATTTTAGAGAAGTTATAAACATTCTTACTAGTGTTATATCCTGAGAAATGCTAAAACTCTGCACTACCATTGCTTATTAGGAATGTTTCATAATAAGATCGGGTTTTATATGACTCACCCGGAAAATATAATCCGTTAATCAAATACCATTGGAATATCTTCCAAGGTTCTTCTTTTCTCTGAATATCTGAGTTTTCTAAAAGAAATATCATTTTTTTTGGATATTTTTTCATATGATTTAATATCATCAACATCTTCTTTTGCTACGGATGCAAAGGTATCACTTTACTTCTAAGATAGATATTCTTGAAATTGTGCGTATAACGGATTATTTTCTTGAATATCTTCCAGATGTATAGAAGAAGAAGCCTCCTTTTGAGAGGTCTTCAAGTTCACCGAACTCATTCCTCCCCTTTGTATAACTGGAGAGTTGGAAGAGGATCCAGATCCATATGACGATCCTGATGATCCTGGGGATGATCTTCCTCTTTCTCTGGTATAACCTCCTTTCCCCCTAACCTTGGTCACTCAAGGAGGATCCATCCTACAAATAAAACATGTAGTTTTATTCAAATGCATAATCATAATAATAATTTTCATCATAATAATCAATGATTTCTTCACAAAAGCAAATATCTGAGATGATATCTCTCATCATATCATCTATAATATTTCATATAATTATTCCTTGCACATATCTATTGAGAGGAACTACCTTTAAGATAGTAATCAATGTTTTATCTGAAAGGAATGGAGACAAAAAACTTATTATGAAGATAAGTATTCTCTGGATAAGAAATTCGGAAGAGAGCTATCACTCCCCTTCTTATAATGTACACCAGATAGCTTTTGTTAACTTGTATTTTGTAATTATTGTATTCTAGGGTTTGAAGAGCCAAAGAAAGTTCTTCTCCACAATATTTATGTGAATAATTACAAAATACAAGTTAACAAAAGCTACAAACAAGACACCCGAAAGTAATATCATAAAATAAAAAGGGTACTAGTAAATAGTAACACAAAAGTACGAAACAACAACCTAGAAAAAAGAAAGGCAGTGTAGGTAAGTTTGATTAAATTTTTACATGGATTTCATGAATTAATGCACTATCCGATTTCCAAGCTTTTTGTTAGATTCTTATGGAACATTAGTGATGAGGGTAGAAGAACTGTTATTTTAAGTTTATTCGAAAGTTTTGATGATTTAAAAAACTTTGGGATTTAATGATGGACAAGATCTCAGGAGAGACTAAGAGTTCTTTACATGAGAATGATAGTTGTCAAAAGCGTGCAACTACAAGAATGCAACTCTGCAGCACCTCCTGTGGTTGGTGTGCATCCTTTGCAATGCCGGACTTCCAACCAATGGTATTGCTTCACGGTTTGTGTCCAGTCCATAAAATGTCCATTCCAGACAAAGTTTTGCAAATTAGAAATTTTTAAAGCCACTTTTCACTCAAGAGAGTTGAAATATGCCCCATGAGCTGTTAATTAATGTTGGGTTAGCATAATGACATGGCTGCTGATGTGTTTTCTGTTTTTAGAAGATAGATATTTTCTGTTCTAGACTTTCAGTTGTGAGTTTCCTAGTCTTTAGGCATGTAGAGTTGTTGGTAGACTTAGTGCCTAGCTATTAGGAAGATTCTATTTTTCGATTACTACATTATTTACTACAGATTGTTAGGAGTTCCTTTTATTTAAATATTTCTTCTTTCAGCTTAATAATATATATCTTTTTCTTCTTTTGTTGTATGTTTTACTTTAGCTGTTAACACCAATAAATTGGTAATCAGAGCCATCTTCTTAAGGGACCTGTGAGTGACTTGTGAGTGTAGTCTGAGTGAACCATCAACAAAGTCCCTACCTATTGCCCTGAAAAGCCATCAGAACACATGGATTCAGAACACTCTTCTGGTTCTTACACTATTTCTCCATCGGTGTTTGATGGAGAGAACTACCAGGTATGGGCTATCAAGATGCAAAGTCATATGGAGGCATGTGATCTCTAGGAAGCAGTAGAGGAGGATTATGAAATTCTTGCTTTACCAAGCAATCACACAATGGCTCAGATCAAGCTTCACAACGAAAGGAAGACAAAAATATCCAAGGCGAAATCTTGCTTATATGTTGCACTTTCACCTAAGAATTTTTCCAGAATCATGACGTTGGAATCGGCAAAAGCAATCTAGGATTTTCTAAAAGAAGAATACCAAGGAGATGAGCGAATCAAAGGTATGAAAGTTATGAATCTCATTAGAGAATTTGAGATACAAAGAATGAAAGATTTTGAAACTGTCAAAGAATACGCAAATATGCTTCTTAGCATTGTGATCAAGGTAAGAATGTTGGGCAATAAGCTTCTTGATAGCAAAGTTATTGAGAAACTTCTTGTTACATTACTTGAGAAGTTTGAACCAACCATTGCTTCCTTAGAAAATATTAAGGATATATCAAAGATCACTTTGGCATGATTACTAAATGCATTCCAGGCTCAAGAACAAAGAAGGGTAATGAGACAAGAAGGGTCGATAGAAGGTGCACTTCATGCCAAGTTGCAAAACTATCCTGGAAACAAATACAAGAAAATCAAAAGGAAGAAGAATTATGTTGAAAATAATCACGTTTCTGCTGGTAAAGGAAGAAACCACAATTCAGGCAGCAAAAGAGGAGAAAAATTCCCTCTGTGTCAATATTGTGGAAGGAAGAATCATCCTCACTTCAAATACTAGAGAAAGACGGATATGAGATGTCGAAATGTCAAAAAGTTGGGCATGCTGATATCATCTACAAGGAAAACGGACAGCAACAACAAGGAGAAGCTCATGTTGCAAATCAACACGAGGAAGAGCAACTATTTGTTGCATCATGTTTTGCATCTAGTATTTCAAGTGACAGTTGGCTTATTGATAGTGGTTGTACAAACCACATTACTAGTGATGAAAAGCTTTTCAAAAGGCTTGATCAAACAAAAACATCAAAGAGTCAGGACTGGAAATGGAGAATACCTCCCTGCAAAAGGAAAGGGGACTGTAGCTATTAAGAGTTATATAGGTACAAAACTTATTTCTGAAGTTTTGTTTGTTCCTGAATTTGATCAGAATTTATTAAGTGTTGGAAAACTACTTGATAATGGGTTCAAATTATTTTTTGAAGATAAGGCGTGTCTGATTATTGATCCAAGTGGTCAGGAACTATTTAGAATTAAAATGCAGGGTAAAGGGTTTTCTTTGAATCAAATGGAGAAAGAACAAATAGCTTTTCCAAGTCAGTCCAGTATTGCAGAATCTTGGTACAAACGGTTGGGTCACTTTCATCATAGGGAGCTTTTGTATATGCAGAAAAAAAGGTTGGCAAAAGGTTTACCTCCACTTGAAGAGGAACTCCCAAGTTGCGAGGCATGTCAATTTGGTAAGCAGACAAGATTGCCATTCATAAAATCAATTTGGAGAGCGACTCAAAAATTGCAGCTGATTCAAACAGATCTTGGAGGCCCCCAAAGAACTTCATCATTGAAAGGAAGCAGGTATTACATAGCTTTTAGTGATGATCTAACAAGGATGTGTTGGATATACTACTTAAGATTCAAATCGGAGGTTGCTGAAGTTGTTTAGAAATTCAAAGCCTTGGTAGAAAATCAAAAAGGCTACAAACTACAAGTGCCCAGATCAGATAATGGGACTGAGTACACTTCAGATCAGTTTAAAAACTTTTGTGAAGTTGCTGGAATAAAGAATCAACATACCACTCCATATACTCCCCAGCAAAATGGAGTAAGTGAAAGGAAGAATAGGACCATCATGGAGATGTCAAGGTGTATGTTGCACGAGAAAGAGCTTCCCAAAAAGTGTTAGGCAGAGGCAGCTAATACTGCTGTATTTTTGTTGAATGGGCTGCCTACAAAGGCAGTGAATGGTCAAACACCTTTTGAAGCTTGGCATGGGTACAAACCTTTACTAAAGAATCTCAAGATTTTTAGTTGCTTATTTTTTTCTCACATACCTTAGCCGAAAAGTGATAAACTTGACAAGAAGGCAGCACTTGGAATTTTCATTGGCTATAACTTGCAGTCAAAAGCTTACAGAATTTTCCAACCACAAAATGGAAAAATTTTGGTAAGCAGAGATGTGGAATTTGTTGAACAAAAGCAATGTTATTGGGATGGAGAAAAGCAAGAAAGAGAAGCTAATGAGTTGCACAATTTTGAGGAACGAGTGGATCATCCTCCTGTTCGAGGAACCAGATCACTCTCAGATATCTAACAAAGATGAAATGTAGCCATATTTGAACCTGTTGAATATGCAAAAGCTGAAAGAGACAAGAAATGGATAGTCGCAATGCAGGAGGAGCTAACCATGATCGAGAAAAATGACACATGGAAGCTAGTAAAAAGGCCTCCAAATAGAAAAGTTATTGGTGTTAAATGGGTTTATAGAACTAAGATAAATATACATGGTTCGGTGAACAAACACAAAGCTAGGCTTGTGGTGAAGAGTTATGCTCAGATTTTTGGTGTAGATTTTTCTGAAACATTTGCACCAGTCGCAAGATTTGACACAATTAGGCTTCTTTTGTCAATTGCAGCACAAAAGGGTTGGAAAATCTACCAACTGGATGTTAAATCAGCTTTTTTGAATGGTTTCTTATAGCAAGAAATCTATGTTGAGCAGCCTGAATGATTTGTTGCAGAAGGACAAGAAGACAAAGTCTACTTGCTGAAAAAGACCCTCTATGGATTAAAACAAGATCCAAGGGCTTGGTACAATTGAATCAATGATCATCTTTCTAACTTAGGTTTTCAAAAAAGCCTAAGTGAATCAACTCTTTACATAAGGCATGTTAACTCTGACATTATTATAATTTCTTTGTATGTTGATGATCATTTAGTAACATGGAGTAATGTTGTGCTCATAGAAGAGTTGAAAAAGGAGATGATGAAAGTCTTTGAAATGACGGGTCTCAGAGAAATGCCTTTCTTTCTTGGAATGGAGGTTAAACAAATCTAAGATCAAATATTCATTTGTCAAAAGAAGTATGCAAAATAAATTTTGAGGAAATTTAGAATGGACGATTGTAAAAGTATGAGTACGCCTATGAATCAAAAGGAGAAGTTAATGAAGGACGATGGTGCTGAACGAGTACAAGAAAGAAGCTACAGAAGCTTGATAGGATGTTTGATGTATCTTACAACAACAAGGCTAGATATATTGTATGTTGTAAGTGTACTATCCTGATTCTTGAATTCTCCTAGTGAATTGCATATGCAAGCTGCAAAAAGAGTACACAGATATGTCAAAGGCACAATGGACTATGGAGTCAAATATAGCAAATGCCAGAGTTTTAAACTTCAAGGATTCTCTGACAGTGATTGGGGTGGCTTTGATGAAGATATGAAAAGTACTTTACTATTTTATTTTTGGCGTTAGATGTTTTTCTTGGTGTTCGCAAAAACAAGAAATTGTTGCTCAATCATCTGCAGAGGCAGAATTCATTATTGCAATACTTGCGGTCAATCAAGCTTTATGGATAAAGAAAATCTTTTGCGATCTTGGGTTGGAGATGAAGGAAAGCACTGAGATATTTGTGGACAACCAAGCTGCCATTACTATTTATCACAATCTAGTTTTTCATAAAAATACCAAAAATTTCAATGTGAAGCCATATTTTCTTAGAGAAGTGCAAGAGAATGGTTTAATGAATTTGGTATATTGCAGAACAGAAGAGCAGTTGGCTGATATTTTTACAAAAGCTCTTCCGGCAAGCAAATTTGAGTTCTTGAGAAAGGAACTTGGAATTTGCAGCTCTTGATGCAAGGAGTGTTGAAATATGCCTCATGAGTTGTAAATTAATGTTGTGTTGGCATAGTAACTTAGCTGCTGATGTGTTTTCTGTTTTCAGAAGATAGATATTTTTTGTTTTAGTCTTTTAGCTGTGAGCTTCCTAGTCTTTAGGAATGTAAAGTTGTTGGTAGACTTAGTGCCTAGTTATTAGGAAAATTCTATTTTTTCAGTTCCTGCATTATTTACTGTAGATTGTTAGGAGTTCTTTCTATTTAAATATTTCTTCTTTTAGATTTATAATATATCTCCTTTTCTTCTTCTATCGTATGTTTTTCTTTAGCTGTTAACACCAACAAAGGAAATATTATTAGAAGAACAACAACGGATGTGATAGAGTTATTATTGTTCTTAATTGTTAGGGTTTATATTTCAAAGCTCATTCTTGTAGGATCTATTCCTATTCTATAAAGGAATTCAATATGTGTCAAGTTCTTGATTATCATTCTAAAGTTTAGCTAGAGTTAGCTATGTTTGGATAGTGAAGTCCATATGAGATAGAGTTAGCTTGTGTAGTGGGCAACAAAGGTGTTGCTTAGTCTTGTTGGGTAACAGGGTCGTTACTGTAAGGGGAAGGGATTAAGAGTTTAATTTCTAGGTTACAATAGTTTGTAATCTGATGCTTAATTAGATTTGTTTCAAGTTCTTGATTATCATTTCAAAGTTAAGCTAGAGTTAGCTACGTTAGAATAGTGAAGTCTATATCAACTATAGTAAGTTTGATTAATGGAAACATATGAGTTGCTTAGTCTCGCTGGATAACAGAGTTGTTATTGTAAGAGGGGAGGAATTAATAGGTCATTTCCTAGATTACTAGGCGTGTAATCTAAATTTTTGCTCCATTTTGAGTGAAATATAGTTGACTTGAAAATCTTGGGAAGACAAATCATGGTTTCTCCTCCCTCGAGCAGGGGGGTTTTCACGTAAAACATCTTGTGTCTGGTTTACTTTTGTGTTATTTATTTTCCACACTATTATTCTTTCAAGGGACCTAGTCCGTTGACTATTATTGGACACAACATTCTAACAAAAAGACACTGGGTATCATGGTTTAACATCTATTTTCTCAAGGATGAGGAATGTTTAGGATTTAGAGCCTATTTGATATTCATAAGCCTTGTTTTCTAAGTTATGGTGGTTTTTCATAACCAAAAAATCCCTTTGGACTAACTTCATGTGGAATAAATATTGTAAGTAAGTTTTTCCCGGGGTTCACAATTATGAAAGCACATGCCGGAGCTAGGGATTCTATTGACCAGGAAATCTGGTGGGAAATCAAATGTGGTAATTATAATGTTTGGTTTGACAAGTGGACAAGATGGGATAATAAGAAGATGCAATTATATCTGCCAATAGTGTATTACTTGGGATAATCCTTGGTAGATGATCAATGGATTTGGTAAGGAGTGCTTGAGAGATTTTGAGAAGAACAAAGGTGAAGAAGGAAATATTTCATTACATTTGGGTCAAAGGGGTTCCTTTTAAGGATTTTTTTTGTTATGGAGGATGTTAAAAAAAAGACTACATATTAGAGAAGAGTTGATCAAAATGGTAGTAGTAGATGATATGAGGCATTGTAGTTGCAATGAAGATGCGCATGAATCTTTCGAACACTTTTTTATAGCTTGACCTACCACTTTAAGTGTGTGGGACATTAACCTTTATTGCAGCTACTGGAATCAGATTCCATTGCTACAACTTCAAGGAATAATTTTAAAATGATGGAAAGAGGATTGCCCAGCTAAGGTAAAACCATTGTACAAGGTTGTTCGTGCTTTCTTTTGTGGCATGTTTAGAGAAGAAGAAATGTTATAAGTCATGGTAAGAGTAGGACTTTTAGCACAATCTGATTTTTGAAATAAACAGAAGTTTGTATAAATTGGCTAGAACAAGGTATCCATGGTTGATGTATTTACCTAAGCAATGGCCCCTGATTGTGCAGTTTTTGGAAGATTATACACTATTGATCAGCAACAAGGTGATAGTTTAAGAGAAACCACAAAGAGATACCTTCAAATGCAAATGTAATGAATTATCAAAAGGAAGCTCCTGACCTAGTACAATTGGTTTCAGTATAAGTAAATGGCTAAGGCAATTTGATGTATGTTAAATCTAGGAAGTTAATAGAAGGAAATAGTTTAATAACTGAAGTAGGAGAAATTAAAGCTTGAATAGAGTTTAGTTTACAAAATAGAATGACCCCAGTGTTGGTAGAAATTCTTTATTTATGAAGATGGCATTGCATGGGGTTTGAGAGGTACCTTGGAGTATTTCTTTGGAGATCCTGTACATAAAAGGTTTAATGTATAAGCGACATATTTCTGTAGAGCATGTTTATAGAGAGGTCAAGCAGTTGAAGATTATTTAACTAACCTAGTTGTTCGTTATGCAGATACTTTAATCTTTAGTAGTCTACAAGAGTCAAAAGAAAGAAAATTTTACTCTTTCATACTGATTAGATTGCAAAAATCAGAATATAAAAATACCAAAATTCAAATTTTGACATTCAAGATACTACAACAATCAGATACTACATCAAGATTAGCTTATTTAGTCTAATCAGGGATAACGATGAACAATGATCTCATGTTATAGATTTGGTTTCAGAATTTATTCTATTGAGAGGGAAATTTGATGGTGAGTACATGAATTGTCTTGGTAATTAATCCTCTATGAACCTTTTGTCTAACATTTGTGGTATTAACATCTTTTGAAACTTAACCCGTTGAAAAGAGCAAATAATGAATTAGTCGTCAATTTTTTTAAAGCCATTTTCCTAGCTATTACTCAGGTTATATCTATGAAAGATTGAGAGATAATTTCTTACCAGCATCGTGTTGAAGAAGTCTTCAACAAAATCAATTACACGACATCAGTGAGGTTTTTTTATGTCTAGGGTGAAATTAACCATACACATGAGGGATTTTGGTCATTCCACAACCGTTTCATGGTTGAAGATTCAATTTTGCACAAAGTCTAGCTTTCTCGTGAAGATCTAATGGATTCGATGGGAAGTTCATTTTCTGGGCGCAGCGTTTCCCTTTTGCTTCTTCCTTAGTTGTTTCTAGAGTTTTATTTGTCTTTTTATTTTGCTTTGTTTTTGTGTTGTTTTGTTCCCCAACTCGGTGGGTATGGGCTTTGCCGTATTTGGCTTTGTGGACTTTTATTCTTTTGGAATAAAAAGGGGAAAACTACACAAATTGGACCCATTACGAAAAATATTTATCCAAATTGGACCTAACCCGTTATACTGAATCTTATTGGACCTATGACCCAAACTATTTACCCGACTTCCCCCTTGTTCTATTCACTCAATCACTGCTTCTTTAACCTTCATACCATCTGAATATATATATATATATATATATATATATATATATATATATATATATATATATATATGTATGTGTATATATATATATATATACACACACATATATACACACCCACTGATGGTGTCTATATACTATCATGGTATCTATATTTTGTTGGTATCTATTAGTAATTGAACAGTCTTTTCACTAAAACACTGCTTGTTCCTCCTTGATGCCATCAATATATATATATATATATATATATATATATATATATATATATATATATATATATTGTAATGGTATCAAAGAGTAAATGAGTAGTGCTTTCATAAAATCATTGTTTTTTCCTCTTTGATAATATTAGAGTGTGTGTGTGTGTGTGTCTATATATATATATATATATATATATATATATATATATATATATATATTGATGATATTAAGCAGAAAAGGCGAATTAATAGTTAAAACAACGGGTGGTATGAAAGTAAGGCGATAGCCGCTTGTAAATAGTTTCCCTTTTTGGGATACAAACATTCTTTTAACAATAAAGTGTCCTTAGCAGTGTCTCTAATTATAAAAGAAAAGAAAATAGTGTATAATGTATAGTCATTATATACTTTCTACAGCTTTTGATATATTTTATGTAAACAAAAATATGACTATATTTTTTGTAAACTAATTACTTTATTATATATATTTGAAACTATCCCTTTATGCTTTGCTAATAAAACTTTGACCCAATGAGTCTTTCAAAAATAATAATTACAAAAAAAAAAAAAAAAACATAAAATTAAAACACAAACACAAGAACCATGAAAGATTCTGTAATTCATGGAAACTAAGCCTAATTAGTAATAAGACAATTGATATAACAGAAGGGAACTTACAATAATGTGTAACATTATACCGTTTGATCTAAATGAAATAATTGCATACCACCTCTAACATTAGACCTTACTAAATCTAACCATAGTATTTTTCCATCTAAATAAAATAATTGTATATCACCTTCTAAATCTAACCATGTTTATTGAGAATCTCCATTTTTTATAATTCATTGAAAATTGGATATATTTCATCAATTAGCCAAATGTAAAGGACTTCGAACAAAAATTCTCAATTGGCTCATCTGATATTCTCGCATCAGTCAGCTCACTTGGTTCAACAGTAACATCAACTGACTTAGTGATGTAACTCTTTACCTCTTGTCAACACCTTCCCTGAAATAGTGGGCTCGTTAGTCGTCAGTTATATTCTATTGGTATTTGTAATACTTTAGGGAAAAAAAGTGAAGTTCAACAGAAGCTTTTTTCATACTTTGACCCACAGTGTGAAAGGCATACACATATACCTATATACGTTTTTCAAAAGTTAGTAGAGGACCATACATGTCCAACAACTATTGCACTTTTCTTACCTGACATATTCCATAAAAGCAAGGACCACGATTCATTTACTAACTAAACAAAATATTAAAAAGAGAACTATTACACTAAAGACTATCTAGAGACAAGAAAAATCCCATTTCCTAATACTCCTTGAGATTTTTCTTGGATACTTCAAATTTCCCATAGGAAGAGCCTTTGTCTAATGTCTGCAATCTGCTGATTCAAACTACAATGAATATGTTTAACTTGCTATCATTCTCTACTTGCCTGCATTAAACTTCACATTTGTATGCTTGCTTGATAAGAAACTCTTAATTAGTGGTAAGATATGTAATATTTTGATAGTATAGATAATAATAATACGATATACAGTAGTAAAGTATGTCTAGTTATGTAATTTATCATAAAATAAATTGTTTTGTGTTTGAATAGTTCCTTTATTCAAAAGAAGAAGATGAAAGTATGAAGAAGGTTATATGTTATGTCAATCTAGAGCCATAATCAAATAGATTAGGTTTTTTTTTAATCTTTTTTAACATTATTTATGTACAGCAATGCTCTTCAGTAGGGACACACTTATGCTATTAACATATTTGGGTTAATTCGCGTTCACATCAATGATAGTTTTATGGTGGTACATAGATTTCTGCCGGAGAACAGTCCACAATGCATAAACTTGTATATGTAACTTCATTATGAATTGAATTTACAAGGCACTCTCAAAAATATGAATAAAAATAGATAAATAGTTTCAGAGGTAGCTAATTTGCTTATAGAACTAGTGGGCATGGACGATGAGCTATGAAGTACGATATCTATTGTAGCGATGAGCCTTCAGTTGTATATACGACAACTTTCTTGCAATTGCCTGCCAAATCATATCGACTGCATCATTAGGTTGGGATGGATATTGGTACTCAAAATGTTTTGTGAACTCCTTCAACCTTTCCCACATTTTGATCCACTGATCCTCCTTGATTCCTCTAAGGAAATTCAGAAGATATCCCTTCCTTACAGCATACGAAGAACGAATAAAAACGCAAAACTTGGAATAATCGAGAACATCTTCAAATGGTAGCTCAATATCATCACTAATAATTACAGGAATACAATGACTAGAAATAGCATCAAATAAGCGGTTGGATGAAGGGGTATCTCCAGCTATATTTAGGCAAAATTTGGAAGACGTCATTCCTCGTTCAGCCTCCCTAACACCATTTGATTTTATGCTTCCAAAAGTGAAGTGTACATCTTTTTCATCCTTGAGAAGGTGGTATAATTCTTGACGGATTGTTCCACCCTGTATTATATAAGCAAACAAAAGCTATCATCTACTTCAGTTCCATAACATGACTAGCAAACTCCTTTTTTCAAGCGTAAAAATGATAGAAACAAGGAATTTCAAGTTTTATTATCCAAGTGAAATCTTTAAATGACAACATTATAGTTAGATTCAAAATTTATGTGACTTGAAATAGCAACACAAATGACAACGGCAAAAACAGATTTGCAACTTACATTTTTCCTATAAATTGCCCCCTGGAAATAAACTAATATATCACGTTGGCCAAAAGAGGGCGAGTTGTTAGCATCTAATGTCCTGGCGATATGTTTGTAAGGAGCAATCACATCCTTTTCAACATTTGCTATTTTCGTTCGATACCTTCCAAAATCTGCGAGCACAAACATTGCAGAGATCAACTTCTTTCTTGCAACCAACATGCTATTGGGATGGTGAGCAACAATCACATGATCTACCCCACCATTTAGCTTCCACTCATGTCTACTTCTTAAAAACTCTACCACTCTATCCTGTAATATTCTATTTAGACTGACCTTTCCCTTTCCCTTTCCAGGAGGCCTAGAATGTCTATTGTAACTCAAAGACGAAAAGAATGGGACAAAGAATACATTGGCCTCACTTGAGTTCTGCACTCTAATAGTAGTGCATGGTCTTGTAATATTAGACGATAGAAGATCAAGGGTAAGCCAGTATTCAATGCTATGCTGTAAATTTAAGCCACCGGGGTATAAGGGTACTTTACCCTGCATATCAACATTAGGCCACGTTTCCTTTCCGTTTCCTTTCCAACCTAATAGACCAAAGTGAAATTCAGGGGGTAAGTCATACATATACACTCTAAGAAGAGCTTGTTTAGTGTCACATCCACTTGAATAACTAATAGAGCTGGATGCTTCATATGATGTTGTATTGTGGCTTTTCGCGTTTTTTTCAAATGATGTTTCAAGAGGCAAAACAGGGGTTTTAGATTCTACATATGAGGTTGAGTAAAGAGAAGAATTAGTATTAACAAGAACTAACCTATACACTGATCTTGGTATGAATGAATTATCAGCAAATTGGACAAGGGACAATGAAGAAACAATCAAGACGAAAATCGAAATGGCTATTAGACAAGATAGAAATCGGGATGCTAGCATACTCTTTTCAATAAACAAAGACATCTTCTAATCTAAACAGATAAAAGAGAATTATTATTATCACATGCATGCCTATACAACTAAACCTCTCAAAGTTAATTCTTTGATCAAATATTGTAGATAAACCTGCAATACCAAAGAAAAATAGATTCATCAGACCTTCAGTTGCTCAAAAAAAAAAAATGGGAAACAAAACTTTGTTGGCAGTGGATCAACATACATTTACCTTTTTGTAATCTAAATTGGAAAAAATGAAAAAGAGGAAAAGATCAAAACAAACAGGAATTTTTCTTTTTAAATCTTGATATTTTGAAACCCCAATATTCTTATTTGGTTTACTAAGATTCATGGATGTTAAAGAAAGTAATCAGAAATAGGAAACACAATCTAAAAGTTAGAAAGAGAAGTATCTGGTGAAGTTGTTAGTACTTTCATATAGTTGTTTGACCGATTCTTGAGACTGTCAGGTACAAACTATAATATATATTTCTTAAACTTTCTTAAAATAACTATTATTAATACTTGTCATGATTTCGTTTTTTTTAAGTCATATAATAAAAATTTGACTAACATTTTAATATGTATTTTTCATTTTATTGATATGCAAAAAATTGAAATTTTGAATATTTAAATATTTTAATTAAAACATCGAATTAATGCAATTTAATTTAACATTAAAAATTAGTTAATTTGACTTTTAAAAAACGCAACACAACAATTAAAAGTGGACGAAGGAAGTACTGCCATGTAATTTAATACTCTATCCAATTTAGTTAATATCCATATTAATCCTCTAAAAAATGCAACTTCTTTCCTACAGTTGTGGAGGAGACTGAAAAAATGTTGCTATTATATATTAAGATAAAATTAGGGTAAGTACCCATGCGCGGATCATCGAAAAAAAAAAAAAGAATATAGAGATAATTATAATAACCTTGACTTTTAAGTCTTTATCATCTTGACTAGTGCTAACAAATAAAGAAATAATAGTAACACAACATTGTAAGAACATAAAAGAAGTTGAATCGCAATTAAATTGATTCATCTTAAAAGTTTATAATTTACATAATGCTGCCATCATCATGCAGTTTTTGAATGTACTCAGTATTCAAGATCTAAAATCTACACTTTCAAGCACTTATATCTATAAAATAGAAATTTCAAAATATGCACAGCACAAAATAAACATAATCAGTAACAAAAAATAATTGCTAGAAATACATTAAAAATCTTGCATTTAACACAATAACTTAGAGTATTTTATGATGCATCTGACTGGTCATTAAAATCATCACTATCTAATTTTTCATAGATCAACTCCACCCATAGCTACCTATATTCTAAGTCAAACCTTCAATATCGTAACTAAATTTATTTATATAATAAAAAATCAACTTAAAACATAAAGAAGTTAAATATTTTGTTTTTCAAAATGTTTTAATGCATTCTTTCAATATCTCTTTGTCCATCTCATCAACATAACTTTAAGAGACATGACTTGACAATTTAGCGGTGGTAAATAGGCGGGTTGAGTTAAATTTGGGTGGGTTGAAAATTGATCAACATAAAAAGGGTAATAATTCAACCCATTCATAATTCAAATGGATAAAAGTAGATTGAATAACAAATAGGTTGGGTAAAATACAAGTTTACCCATATTTTTCTGAGTAAAGAGTATTTTACTTTAAACTAGTGAAACTATCCGCGCTTCGCACGGTTGTAATAGAAATTAATAAATTAATTTATTTTACTATTTATAAAAAATAATTTTATGAATTGGTATAATTTTTTTATTATAATGAAGTAGTATGAAATATTTATATTCAAGTCAATGACATAAAAGACAATGTAAATCTTTGCCTTCATCTTGAACATGATATCTCTTTTCAATTGTTTTTTCAATATGCTAAATAGATATTATATGCAAATGGTAGACCAAACAATTTAGAGTGCACAAATGGCAAAGTAAATAAAATAAGAGGTCATATTTTGAAACAACAATTTATGTATTAAGTTGAAAACTATATTATTTGTTTAAATTTCATCTATTTTTTGAGTACCTGATCATTTATGAAAACATATTAATTTTGTTATTTTAAAAAGTTTTTGAACATGTACGTTCAATCTTTATTATCACATTTGTTTACTAGTTACACATTAAAGAAATATTTTTAAAAATAATAAAAATGAAACAAACATGAGTTATCAATAATATTTAAGAGCAAAAGTCATAATGAAGATAAGAGACATGAGTTATCATAAATTTAAAATATAACATTGTTAGGACATTAAATACATTAATCATTATTCATTGATTTTATTTGTAAAAAAAAAAAAATGACCGAGAAATATAAGGGGTAAAATCATAAAAATAAGATAAAAGATAAATAACTTGATTGCATAAGATACAGGCATAATATATAAACATGACCCTTAACTTGGCTTCAATGGACAACTATGACCTCCAACTTTGAGCGTGCACAAGTAGACACTTAAACTTATATAAAATTGAACAAATACACACATGTGTCCTACATGACATAATACACATAAAACACCACGTAGGACACAAAATTGTCATGTAGGGTGTCATGTAGGACGAATGCGTATATTTGTTCAATTTTATACAAGTATAAGTGGTTACTTGTGCACACCCAAAGTTAAAGGTCATAGTTACACGCTGACACCAATTTAAGGGTCATGTTTATATATCATGCCTAAGATGCATGTCATATTACAATCTCAAAGACCATAATTAAATAATATATAGACATAGATATTCATAATCATGTAGCTAATACATATAAAAATAACCTATATTATTATATTCACAAAGTAATAAAAAAGGAAAGAAAAAACTTATAAATACATTTCAGACAAGAAAAGAATAGCGACAAAAACAAATTGTTAATGTGTAAACGAATAAGCAATGACATCATAGAATAATTTATTTCATCTTTGATTTTCTTTGAGAGAAAAATAAAAATATAACTTATTCTCATAATTCTTTTGGTTGAAATAAGATAACTATATTAATTATGTTTTATAATAAAAAGTAGGATTATAGAGGACCAAATGACTAATGTTGTCAATATGTGTAGCTAAGTTACTATTACAAGTCAAAGTAGAAAAAAAAATCTCCAGTAAAAGTAATTCCTAACTATGCTTCAAAAAATATATTTCTAAGTCTTCTTTTGTAAGTAGATCCACCACCATGTTCCACTCTCTAAAGCTATGTCAAAGTTCTCGTCATATTCTATCAATTATTTTTAACAGAATTAACAATAAATAAAATAAATTATTTAATTATAATAATATAAAACACTAGAAAATATAAACAATTGTTAATATGGCATTGTTCTGTGTATGGTATTCATGGGCGGATCTATGCATGGGTGTGGGGGTGCCACACCACCCCCGAACTTCTACGGAAACTCTATATATACATAGGTATATCTACATAATATTTATATAAATATAACGCGTGGCACGCAGTAAACAAAATTGGCTTGTGGTGCCACGGCAGGAGGGCAACTTTAGATGGCTAATGTTGCGGGTTTGAATTCCATTTGTACCTATTCTTTTTAGAAATTTGCTGCAGACATTTTTTAAGAAAAAAAAGGCTCCAACCACGTTTTTTAAGGAAAAAAGTTGGCACATTAATCAATAAGTTTATTTGGCACCCACGAACTTTAAATCCTGAATCTGCCACTGATGGTATTTATAGTATTTATATTCTTATCATGCCAAATAAAAAAATATTTACATCAAAAAGGGAAAGAAATCTAAACTACAATTGTACGTTATGAAATTATTAAGACTAAAAATTAAAGGGTATGAGTTATGAGTAGTTACTCTTTATGAATATATTAAACTAGTAAAATTATTCGTGCCTCGCGCGAGAATTTAATGTTACAGAATTTATAAAACAATACTTAAAACCTATCAATCATTAAAATTAAAACACTATATTATCTTATATGCAAGATAACATAGTAACGAACATTAATAATGCAAGGAAAATGATAATTATAACATCTTATCATTTATCTTTCAATCAATCATAATTAATTTGATTTTATAATCTATCCTTTTGCTTCCAGGGAGTATTACTATTTGATATTTTTGGAGACCCAAATGAACATCAACCTGAGATATTACATTTTCTAATAAATAAATAATCGTTCGTGAAGAGATAAATAAATTTTAATAGGTTGAAAAAATGAATATATATTCTAATTTTAACGTGTAGAAAGTTCAGTCATACCTTTTGCTTTACATATATCATTTTAAAGTTCCCCCATTTAAATGTATCATAAGAATTTATTCAAAATGGAAAATTAAACATATGAGACAATAATTCAACTTATTATATATACTTGAAAGGGAAAAATATTACACAAAAACTATTCAGTTTGTTTGGGTACTTTTTAAAAATCAGCATACCAGAGTGATGAAGTTCAATTCGAAACTACACTTCTATTTCAATCGCAGTGTCGAGAAACACATCTATTAATTCAAGAAAAATATTTACAACTTGCAGTAAACTTGAGATCTATCCATACTTCATATTGAATATGAGCAATTAATTTATTGGGTAGTTATCTATGTCTTTGGGATTAAAAGAGGCTTCAGTCTAGTCATATTCCTTTATAGGTCATCCAACACAACATCCTTGAAGTCATGTCAAAAGTTTATTAATTATTATCTTTTTTTCCTAATTCACTTCACACATCAAGGTACGATAAGGTTTTTAAGGTCTTTATGTCCTTACAATGACATACCAAATTTGAATTATGTCTTCAAGAGATGGTTGTATAGATTTTTAATGGATTTTTTTATTGTACCTTTAACAATTCCAGTAGAGAAAACTTGTGTGAAACTTATAACAATAACTTTGTAGAAATATAATCTCACGACCCGAGCCTACACCCTAGACGTGGGCGACACTCTGTCACACCCCAAGCCTACACCCCGGACGTGGCTGGCACTCGAGAACCATTGTTGGCCCCAGGCAAACCCTTGGTCTGGCTTACTTACTCAACGGAAGACTTCAAAGCATAAATACAAGAATTCAATGCATCTCTACTCAATTGTTAAATAAAATAACTTATAATTTTTAAAAGTCAACATTCAACTTAGCCAAAATGGCAACTCAAGTCTTAACATATGAATTGATAATGTAAAGACAACTGAACTATTAATTGTTTGACTGTCTATGAAGCCTCTAAAACAAAGCGGGATGTCGGGACAAGACCCCTGATCATCCTAACAATGAAATACTGAAAGCAAAGTAACAGAAGTCCTCCGGAATGCAAAGAGGCTCACCAACTAACTATGAGTGCTCAACTGGATTAACGAGGCGCTGGGTGATGATCCTGGTTACCTGCGTCTACATCATAAGAAGATGCAGGCCAACTGGCATCAGTACATTGAATGTACGAGTATGCGAGTTGGAATGCTAAACCCAACATAGGCTTGAAATGAATCTGAAAGAAACACTTACCTTGCCTTTACTCAACTCCTGAATAACTTAACTCAATATAAACCAATAAACATATGCAATGTATAGAAAGCTTGTAAAACAACGGAAAACAACTTAGTTCATTAAAGAAAATGCAATAACAAACTCAATTTTACTCATACAATAAAGTAATATAGTTTCTGTGGGAGTTTCTCTAACCAACAACCACCACTATGAGCCTAAGTGGATCCACTAGTCTATGCTAAAAACATCTCAAGGAGTCATCTAAAAAGTATGATCATTTACTACCCATGATGGCTACATGGTTTATGGAGACTTGAGTTAATAGGAACTCGCATCCCCATATCGATGCTCAATACTACTCCCAAAATATACTTAGCTCATATGTTTTTAAAACAAACTTCTTTCTTTGGTTTGAGATAATTACTCAAAACTTAGTTTAAAAGCTCTCTTGAAATCAATGTTCCCTTTCTTGTCCAAATGTGAAAACATTTTAAACTCTTGGGAATACTTAGTTTCCTTATAACTTTTGGAGAAATAAACTCAACTCTTTACTCTTTGCTTAACTTAAAACTTATGACTTAGAACAAAGTTAAAACGTTTGTGGAAGACTTTTGAAAAACTTTAATGAATTTTTCTTGACTTGCTTCTTAACTTCTAAACTTGACTCTTAACTTTCCTTTCCTTGAATTGAATTATAGATGCAAGGATTATGATTTGTAATAGAAAATATCTCATGATGTTTAAGAGTTCTTTTAGATAGCTAAACATGAGAAAAGATTAAAAAAAATCATTGTCTGAGGATGGGTCCACGACGCAGAGAGATATTTAAATTTTGGTCGCGAAAATACTTTTTGGGACAGAACAGTCAGAGACCGTTCCGCGATGCGAAATGATTATTCCCAAATCCGAGGAGCAGGTCCGTGACACGGAGCCAGTGCCCAAATTTGCCCGACTTAATTTCTTCTTCATTTTCCAGCCCCAATTCACCCAAATTCGATTATTTTTCCCAAATTCCTTTTAGATACAGATACCCAGCAAATGTACCTAAGAACCTAACTCCAACCAACTCAATAATTTGACTTAATGATCTCAGAAACTTCTCAATCTCAGTCCAACTCAAGAACAACATCAAATTCAAGAATACATATCAAGAACATCAACATTCAAACTCTTTTAGGATGAATTCATACTGAAATAAACATGTTTGGAACGTGGGTGAACGAACCAATTTTATGAAAGCCTCACATACCTTGTAGGATTAAATCCTTGGTGAAATCCACACAAAAATCTCCAATAAATCGACAACCTTGGAACTTTTCTTCTCCTTTCTCCTCTTTTCTCCTTTTTCCAAGACCTAGCATGAACTTCAACTTTTCTAAACTGGTCTAATTCTGATTAGACCCTAACTTAATTACCAAAAATAAAATAAAGCAATTGGGCAAGGAAAAGACTAAAATACCCTTCCAAAATTTGGATTAGACTTTCCGTATCTAAACAACCCAAGTTCCAAAGGGCATATCTCACTCATATGAACTCGAAATCGCGCAAGCTCGGCGGAGTTGAAAAGGTAATTCAATGATCTTTTCTATGTTATCTGGAAACACACCTAACTCATCCTGAGCTAGGAGTTATGGTTGTTTGAAGTTGACAAAAAACCCAAACTTAACAAATTTCCAGATTTTTCTCTCTTTCCTAAAATGACTATTTCCAATTCTAACTCTTTCTAGTTCTTTCAATTTAGTGAGATGTTACACACTTGCGAACCATTGCCGGTTCCCAAGAAAACCCTCATTCTGGCTGACTACAAGCGGAAAACTAACGCAGGCATACATAAGCATCAAATTGAAAGAAACGTTTAAAAATAGTTTACTGAATCTCAAAACTTCGCTGAATATACTGAGTATGAAACATAAGTTTTAAATAAAACATCTGAACTGAAAGACTCTCCAAAACTGCATGACTATGAGGCCTCTATTATACAAAGATGAGTGTTGGGACAAGACCCGTGACTCCTCAAAAGAACTACTACTAGCAACTCATAAAATTGGAGTCATTCGAAAGCAAGGAGACCTCACTCGAAAGTTGACGAGCGAATGAAGTTTTCTCAACATACTCTTGTTGAGGTACCTAAGAACATGTATTTACATCATTGAAAAATGCAGATTGAATGACATCAATACATTGAATATACAAATAAGTAATATAGTTTAATAACATATAACTGAATGAAAGGACTACTGTAGATATGAATATGTATTCAACTGAATGTAAAAAATAAAGAATTGAAATCATTAAAACTTTACAAAAATACTTACTCATCTCGGAACTCAACATATTAAGTGATAATAAAAATACACTTTTAATTCTATTTGAGGGATTCTCTAACTGACAACCATCACTATGATTTACGTGACGATACAACGTCTCATTCACGCTGCCAGAACTGTACTATACTTTATCGGGGTATTGAACACCTCAACTAAGTGGATCTACTAAGCTCTGCCCGAAAGCACTTAGGATTCATCTAAAAAATATGATCTTGTACCAATGCATACATGGTTTATGAGGAATGTGAGTTGTGTGAACTCATCCCCATATCGGTGCTCAATACTAAAAGATATGTGTACTATTTTTCTTTCACTAGAATTTTTTCCCACAGAATTTTTTCCTAGTAAGGTTTTAACGAGACATATTATTTATGGACATCCAATGGAGAGTGTTATGAAATATTATGGTATGGATGCCCACTACACCAAGAAGTTACTATGACTAATTATCTCCATTACTTTCCTTCATTATGAAGATAACCTCCACCTTTATTATGATATAGATGTCTACTATACCAAGTTACTATGACTAATTATCTCCATTACTTTCATCAATTATGAAGATAACCTCCATTTTTATGACCATTATTCTTGTAATATTTCACCTCCATAACCTCCTTAATTATATTCATGTTAATGTCATGTTTATGACTAACCTTTTGTATGATTCTATATTACACTATATATAGAGACATAAAGGTTCATATTATATGACTTAAAGATTTGATAAACACTTGAAAGAAAGAAAATTATGTTATATTGTTCCTCTTATCTTATATTCTTGTTGTCTTCTTTTTTATATTGTTTTTAATTCATAAGTTTTACAACCAGACACATATTTTATTTAAGTTTTTAAAAAATAAGAAATCATAATATTAAACAGAAAAACTCTTTTGGTATTCTTTTGGCTCAAGTTTTGAAAGGCTGAAAAAATGAGCAGGGCAGAAAAGGTGGGTCTTTCCCTGTTAAGCTACTGCAAAACACTTGGAAACCTCAACCAAATCCACGCCTTTGTTTACAAATCCGGCCTTGAGACCAACCCACTAATCGCCGGAAAACTTGTAATTCTTGGTGCCCTTCAAATTTCTGATGCTATTGATTACGCTCGCCGTCTGCTCATACACAATCCAAACCCAGATGTGTTCATGTACAACACCCTCATCCGAGGTGAATCTCAGTCAGACTCACCTAAGAATTCAGTCAAATCATTCATTTACATGCTGCGACAATCATATTCCCCTCCTGATAGTTTCTCCTTCGCTTTTGTACTCAAAGCAGCGGCTAATTTGCGGTGTTTAACAACTGGGTTTCAGCTGCATTGTCAAGCTATGACTCGTGGGCTTGATACCCATCTCTTTGTTGGGACTACAATGATTAGTATGTATGCGGAATGTGGGTTTGTTGAGTTTGCTTGGAAGGTGTTTGTTCAAATACCTCAACCAAATGTTGTGGCATGGAATGCAATACTTACAGCATATTTTCGAGGGAGTGATGTGAGTGGTGCAGATAAAGTGTTTGGTTTAATGCCGTTTAGGAACTTGACTACTTGGAATGTGATGCTGGCAGGGTATACTAAAGCCGGGGAGCTTGAGCGTGCAGAGGAGTTGTTCTTGAAAATGCCAAGTAGAGATGATGTTTCCTGGAGTACTATGATTGTTGGATTTTCTCATAATGGTTGCTTTGATGAGGCGCTTCGGGTTTTCAGGGAGTTGGTTGGGAGTGGAAGTAAGCCGAATGAAGTGAGCTTGACGGGTTCTTTATCTGCGTGTGCTCAAGCTGGGGCGTTTCAGTTTGGGATGGTATTGCATGCTTTTATAGAGAAAGTGGGGTTGGTTTGGATAACTTCTGTGAACAATGCACTATTGGATACTTACTCCAAGTGTGGAAATGTGTTGATGGCTCGTCTTGTCTTTGAGAGAATGCTTGGGAAGAAAACCACTGTTTCTTGGACTTCTATGATTGCAGGGTTTGCAATGCAAGGATATGGTGAAGAGGTGATAAAATATTTTCATGAGATGGAAGAATCTGGGACCAGACCTGATGGGGTCACTTTTATTTCGGTACTTTATGCTTGTAGTCATGCTGGTTTAGTTGAACAAGGTCATGAGCTATTCAGTAAAATGACAGAAACTTATGACATTGAACCAAGTATTGAGCATTATGGTTGTATGGTTGATTTGTATGGTAGGGCTGGTCAGCTTCATAAGGCATATAATTTTGTGGTTCAAATGCCAGTACCACCCAATGCCATTATCTGGCGAACACTTCTTGGGGCTTGCAGTTTTTTTGGTGACATTGAAATGGCTGAGCAAGTTAATAAAAGACTCTCTGAGCTGGATCCAGACAATTCTGGTGACCATGTTTTGCTGTCCAACATTTATGCATTTGCAGGGAAATGGAAGGATGTTGCCATGGTGAGGAGATCAATGGCTGAGAAAAATTTGAAGAAAATACCAGGTTGGAGCATGATTGAAATAGACAAGGTCATGTACAGTTTTGTAGCCGGTGATAAACGAAATGAGATTACTGAAGAGGCTAATAATAAGCTACGTGAGATAATGTTAAAACTTAAAGTAAAAGGTGGTTATATTCCAGAGGTAGGCAGTGTTGTGCATGATATAGAAGAGGAAGAGAAGGAAGATACCGTGTCTAAGCACAGCGAGAAGCTTGCTGTTGCTTTTGGTATGGCAAGGTTATTTAAGGGAAGCACCATACGAATTGTAAAGAATTTGAGGGTGTGCAAAGATTGTCATAGTTTTATGAAGTTGATATCTAAAGTCTATGGATTAGAGATTGTGGTTAGAGACAGAAGTAGGTTTCATTCTTTTAAAGAAGGTTCGTGCTCTTGCAGAGATTATTGGTGAGGGATGATTTATGGTCCAATCAAATTGGCAATGCTCTCATTTTCAGGATAAACATGTTGACTACAAACAGAAGACCCACATTTTGGATGACATGGAATCCTCCATGCTTGCCATCAAAATGAAAGAAAATGGAAAAGAAGTAGTCAAACATGTCTGTCAACTAATAGACTTGGAAAAGGCTACTGCATCAAGCTCCTTACAGATCTTCAGGTCTGTGATATGAGGACTCTGCTTATTTAGTAACTATAGCATAATGGCCCTGAACAATATTGCAAACATAAATTTGACGTTTGCTGGATACAGAAGGTCTGTTCACTTCCAGAGCCTCTGCGAATGTTGTTCAAGTTATTAACATGCTAGTGTTGTTAATTAGGTAGCAGATGCAAATGAAAATACTGTGAGGCTGACAAATTAACCTTGCAACATTTTTGATAGAAATAGATTGGTAAGCTGTACATTTATGACTGAAAGACATAAATGTCTCTTCTTTAAACTGCATAGTGTCAGGAAAAGAGGATTACAACAGAAGTGTGTCATGGGTTATAATCTTCTGCTCTGCAAAATTTTCTTGTTTGTATGCCCAAGGTCACTGCTGTTCATGTTCCTTCCATTCGTAATGAGGAATTGAATGACGCTGTACTGTGCAATGGGAGGTGTGGATCAGGAACAATAAACAACATAGTTGAGAGACCGTCCATAGGTACAATTTTATGAACAAGAATTTAAAGACAAAGCAACTGCATTTTCACTTTCTTTTATATTTTACCATAATACGAAGACCAGAGTTGGAAATTCTTGTCCTTTCGACTTTTTTGATTCTTGTTTTATGACTCATGAACAATATGACTGTAGTTATGAATCCACCTGTTATGGTCCCCTATATGGATCTAGTTATGGGCGTTGTAGTGTGAAATCGAATGTTTTCTTCCTCCGACCTATGATGCTGGTTCGTTAAGAGAGAACCTGCAATCTCTTTCTCTTGAGTTTGAAGTACTCAAAGACTTAGTAATTTTCTGCATAACATTTCACTGAATTCAAATACATTAAATACAACACTGAAACAAAGAAAGTAGCTGCCTACTACAATTGAATGAGAAAGTGGAGGAATAACCTTCTTACTGCAATAACTGCTACACAGAAAATGAAAACATAAATACTTAAAAGTTGTAGTAATCTACTGCGAACAACTAAATAACTTATAAGCTAAAGTAATCTACTTTCTAATTTCCTTAAATCTCCCATGTGTAAACTGTTGGTAGACTAAAGGGGTGCTAACATTACTTCCCCCATTCAAATCACGCTTGGTGTGGAAAGTGTTGCTGCATAGAAGAAACAGTTTCCCATGATGCCTCAGCTGGAGAAGTATGCTGCCAATGTATCAAGACTTCAGGTACATTACGAACAACCCGATGTTCAAGCACAGTTAAAGGATGGGGTGAGGGAGCTTCTGGCAAACATGAAGGAACAGTAGCAGCTGCTGGAAAGTCTCCTTCATGAAAAAGCTTCAATTTATAGACATGAAAAACCGGATGAAGTTTTATACCTGGTGGAAACTCTAATTTATAAGCCACAGGCCCAATACGCTGCTCAATTTTGTAAGGACCATAAAACTTGGGCAACAATTTCTGGTGACGACGAGTACCCACAGAAAGCTATTTATATGGTTGTAGCTTTAACAAAACTCTATCCCCCACATGAAACTCAACATGTCGATGTTTGGAATCAAAAGTAGCCTTCATTCTCTATTGAGCATGCAATAAATTCTGTCTTAACGACTGCAGAATTTGATCCCGAGTATGTAACGTTATATCCACTGCATCCAGTTTGGAAATTCTAGGGGAATAAGGCAAAAGACGTGGCGGAGGACGCCCATACACCACTTCAAAGGGTGTCGTTTTCAAGGAAGAATGAAAACTGGTGTTGTATGAATATTTTGCCCAGGACAACTAGTCCATCCATTTGGTAGGATGTGCACCGGTAAAGCACCTGAAGTACATCTCCACAGTCCGGTTGACAACTTTAGTTTGACCATCAGATTGAGGGTGATACGCTGAACTAAAACACAACTTGGTACCACTCAGGCGGAAGAGTTCTCTCCAAAAAGCACTTGTGAAAGTTACATCCCGATCACTAACCATGCTTACTGGTAAGCCATGTAATTTGAAAATATTGTTAAAGAAGAGTCAGGCATTACTTACTGCAAAGTATGGATGAGCAGTTGAAAATAAGTGGCAATATTTAGAGAAACGATCTACTACCACTAAGATTACATTTTTCCCATGTGAAGTAGGTAAGCCTTCCACAAAATCCAATGAAATATCTCACCATATTTGCTCCGGAACTGATAAAGGCTGAAGAAGACCAGCAGGTTGCAAAGTTTTTGTTTTATGTCACTGGCAAACACCACAAGCACGAACAAAGACGCGAATATGACGCTTCATACCTGTCCAATGAAAATCCCTTGCAATCCGAAAAAGTGATTTTTGGTACCCCTCATGTCCCTGGTTATGCAAGGCAGTCATGACTGTTTGAATGGAAGGAGAGTTTGATGCCAAGAATGTTTGGTGTTTATACAAAAGCAACCCATTCTTGATGCTCCACTGATCTGATGCAGTACCATCATGGACAGCAGATATTAACTACTGGACACCAGGAGAGTTTTGTTGTTCATTTCTGATGTCATAAAAAAGGCTTAATTGAGGCATAGAAATGGCAAAAAGCATAGCTTCATCATTATCTCGACGGGATAAGGCATCAGTGACAGTGTTTAAACGACCAGCCTTGTATTCAACCGAAAATGAGTAACCCAGAATCTTGGCCAACCAATGTTGTTGCGGAGGAGTTAGTGCCTTTTGTTCCAATAAAAACTTCAAATTGTAGTGATCAGTACGAACTATGAAGTGTTGCCCCCATAAATAAGAACGCCAATGCCGAATAGTTTTCACTAGACCTATCAATTCTTTTTCATAAGCAGGCAGTGGTTGATGTCTTCTTGCCAATACTTTGCTAAAAAGGGCAATGGGTTGCTTATTCTGCAATAAAACATCCCCAATACCCAGATCTGAAGCATCATATTCAATAACAAAAGGTTGAGAAAAATCTAGAAGTGTCAATACGGGTGTAGTTGTCATAGCAACCTTGAGTTTTTCGAAAGCTTGTGTTGATTGATCTGTCCATATAAATGAATTCTTGCGGAGCATGGCTGTTAATGGTTAAGCTATGGATCCATAATTTTCCACAAACTTACGATAATATCTTGTGAGGCCTAGGAAACTCCGCAACCCCTTAAGAGTTGTAGGTTTGGACCATTCAATCATGGCTGAAATTTTGCTGGAATCTGCAGAAACTCCATCAGCAGTGATGAGGTGGCCCAAATAAGCAATTTCAGTTTGGGCAAATGAACAATTTGATTGCTTCAGAAAAAGATGATGATCGGAGAGTAACTTGAAGACAAGTCGCAGATGATACATATGTTCGACCCAAGTGCGACTATACACAAGAATATCATCAAAAAACACCAAAATAAATTTTCTCAAGTGAAGCTGAAATACCTCATTCATTAATGATTAAGGTAGATGGAGCGTTGGTTAAGCCAAAGGGCATAACCAAAAACTAAAAATGCCCATGGTGAGTACGAAAACCAATTTTCTCCCCATCATCCTTTTTCATCCGAACTTGATAATAACCTTGGCGTAAGTCTAATTTAGAGAAATATTTACCCCAAACAATTCCTCCAACAATTCTTCAATTACTGGAATAGGAAATTTATCTTTGATTGTTTTCGCATTCAACTCAGGATAATCAATGCACATACGCCAAGAACCATCAGATTTAGGAACAAGAAGCACCCTGCTTCAACATCTCTGAACACTGTCTTTCAATTTCATCCTTTTGATTATGTGGATATCTGTAAGGTCGAACTACAACAGGTTTTGTTCTAGGTTTTGTTCTAGGTTCCAGAACAATTTTGTGGTCACAATCACGTTTAGCATGGAGCCCTACTGGTTCATGAAAGAGGCAGGCAAAATCTTTCAAAATGATTTGCAATTCTTCATGATCAGCCAGCATAACATGAGTTGTTGCTCCTTGAGTTGGATCAGGAGACTTAACACCTTGTAAGTCCACTTGTTTTCCATTTTTGAAGAATGACATCCATATATCTGTAAAGTCCCACAGTATGGGTGCTAAAGTTTTAAGCCAATTCACACCTAGAACCACATCAAATCCACTTAGATTGAGGACATATAAATCAATATGGAAAGCATAATTACCAAACCATATTAAAACTCCTTCGCATTGTCCCGGACTTCTGACCGGTTCTCCATTTGCCACCACTACTCATAGCCCTTCTCGCCTCTCAACTTGAAGATTGAATTGTGACAATTTTAGAGTTCACAAAGCTATGAGTACTTCCAGAATCGACTAATGACACCACTGGATTCCCTGCCAGTTGGCCTTGTAATTGCATATTTTGTGGAGTTGTGACACCAATGATGGCTTGCAAAGAAATTTCAGGTTGATCTATATTAGGATTTATCTCCTGTTCTAGAGATTCTTCCTCTTTATCTATGAAATCAATCCAGAATAATTTCTTGCACTCATGGCCCTGAGTGAAGACTTCATCACAGTTGAAGCAAAGACCCTTAAGTCTCCTTTCATCCATCTCAGATCTAGTCAATTTCCTTACAAATCTGGTGCGCTGTGGAGGTGAGAAATCTGATGTTTTAGATCTGCGACCATCTAACAGTTTCAAACGAAAAGGTTGTCCTTGCGCTCATAAAGCCGGGATAAACTCATTGTCGTTGCCAAATCTAGAGGATTATGCAACTCAACCTCAATTGCTATATAATCCACAAGATCACTAATATAAAGTTCTATCTTTTGCGATTGTGTGAGTGTACCAGCCCGGGAAACTAACTGCTCAAACTTTTCTTGGTAATCTACCACGGACCCAATCTAGCGCAACTTAGCCAGTTCTCCCAACTTCTGACTTATGATTGGTGGCCCAAAACAAAGGTTACAATAACGTTTGAACTCATCCCAAGACGGTTCAGGCAGATTTGTCTCTAGTTGAAGAAACCAAAGTTGTGCATTCCCCTCTAAATGAAAAGAAGCAAGACTAACTTTTTCTTCATCTGGAGTCTGTTTGTGTCGAAAAAAGTGATCACATCTGTTCATCCATCCCAAAGGGTCCCCTTGGCCAGTAAACCGTGGAAAATCCAACTTTATATACCTAGGAATGAAGGAACTTCCTCTTGCATCTGATTTTGACCCTTCTGCCACTCCACTTTTACCCTTCCAGCCCCGATTCTGACTGGTATGATCAGTTGATTCAGAATCAACCTTCGAATTCGCTAGATCCTTTGTGAGTGCAACTAAGCAAGCATTTATTTCTTCCTGTCTCACTGTATTGGCTGCACGTTCTTCTTGAAATAAGTTAACCAATTGTGCCAGTTGATGTTGAATTTGATCTCTCATGACATCCGTCTCTGATACCAAGTTGTTATGGTCCCCTGATATGGATCTGGTTGTGGGGTGTTGTAGTGTGAAAATCGAATGTTTTCTTCCTACGACCTATGATGCTGGTTCGTTAAGAGAGAACCTGCAATCTATTGAGTTTGAAGTACTCAAAGACTTAGTAATTTTCAGCATAACATTTCACTGAATTCAAATTCATTAAATACAACACTGAAACAAAGAAAGTAATTGCCTGCTGCCTACTACAACTGAATGAGAAAGTGGAGGAATAACCTCTTTACTGAAAACATAAATACTTAAAAATTGCAGTAATCTACTGCGAAAAACTAAATAACTTATGAGCTAAAGTAATCTACTTTCTAATTTCCTTAAAACTCCCATGTGTAAACCGTTGGTAGACTAAAGGGGTGCTAACACCACCCCTCCATCTTGTCTTGTCAAGGACAAGTTACCCAGTTTGTCAGTGCCTGAAGATTAACATCAGCTGATCTATAATGATGTGTCATTGTTGTGAAATTTTTAAATGCAATTTCCTAATCGGTTTCTGTATGCTTCTCTTTGAAACCAAGCATAGCTATCATTTTGCTTATTGGTTGTCCTTCTCCATTTTCTTTTGAAGTTTGTCAAAGGTTGGGCTATGTTTTGAAGCTAATTCTTTGTTTTTCTTTTTCTACGATGCATCTGTTAATGCCTTTTCTTTATTCCCCTCTATATTAGATTATGTATATAAATTCATTAATAGGTTTAGAGCACTTATTTCTTTATAGGAGTACTCTTTCTAACACTTCCAAAACAAATGAATCAGATGAGGGAGGGTGAAATGGTGCTATAGTAGCAGTTCTTAGGCTGCAGCGAAGTGCTTGCTAAGCCTATTATTATTGTTGTACTCTCCACCTAGACTGGTCCACCTCCTATTGATTTTGAAGATCTTATAGTAGGGGGGAAAATGAAACTAGATCTTTCTTGCCCCCAAGGCTTAGCTCGAGTGGCAAAAGGTGGAGGATTTGTGGCTTAGGTCACAAGTTCAAGCCCCACACTTTGCAAAGCAAAGCCCAATATAAGTAGAGAAGCGTAGAAGGGCGGGCCCATTATCCACCGAGTTTAGAAGTCTGTGATTGGTCCAAAGGGCGGGTCACAGGTAGATTTCTCGGTGATCAAAAAAAAAAAAAATGAACCTAGACCATTCCTACTTTGCACCTTTATAATTCTTGTTTAATAGAAGGCTCAACAGCTAGCTCTGTGATATCTGCTGGCCTAAGGTTGACATAGATGTTAAATGGACAACACAATTGCAAAGCTTTTGAATGAGTTTTTCTTGAATAATTTCTTATTCTTGCAGAATTAGAAGCTAAAATATGGGGTTATGCTGCGTATTATCCATTGGCTAACATTTATATGTTTGACTGAATAGATACCAAGGGCATGACCTTAGATAGGAAGGTGTGAAGGACACGTATTAGGGTAGAAGGTTAATATGTAGTGTAGTGTTGTCTTGCCTAGGGTTGTTGGTACTGTAGTTCTTATTTTTCCATCATTGTTTATTATTATTTTCAATAATCTATCCTAGTATGTTGTTTATTATGTTGCGGTTATTGCACTATTTTGTTGTTGTTGTTGTTGCTTGTAACTTGCTATATTTTCTTCTTTGTATCTAGAATTGCTGCATTTGAGCCGAGGGTCTTCTAGCCACAGCCTTTCTACCTCAGCGAGGTAATGGTAGGGTTTACGTACATTCTACCCTCCCAGACCCCACTTGTAGGATTTCACTAGGTATGTTGTTTGAGTGCTAGTACATCAAACTTAAAAGTTGGAAATTTTCATACCGAATTGGATTTCACCATATTTGCAAATGCTACAAACATATATGTTTGATATTTTATGTCTTATTGTAGGTATTGTCTGCTAAGAAGGGACACTTAGGGAATTCCCTACTTTCTTCTGTGGCTGCTGTAACTCATCGAAGAGCCATGTTCCATGGTAATTGTGTGCCCCATCAAGTCATTTTTCTGGAGCTTGCTTAATAGATCCTTGTGACTTTTGAGGTCTTTAGGTTAAGATCCCTTATCACTTACATCCATCTTGTGAGTCAAGAGATGTTATCTGCAATAGGTAGTCTTTGTAGCAAAAGCTTATTGGTTAGTGTGGAGGACCAACATGCAAAGAGCCAGGCGAAATTTCTGTTCCCGAATGAGAGAAGTGGAAAGACAGTTAGGGAGAGGGATATCCTTCTTTTTAGAATCGTCAAAATTTTATGGCAAACCCTTTTCTTCTCAATTTCTTTAGAACTAGACAAGAAAAGAGTAGAAGATCAGACTAAAGGAGATTTCACTTATATAATTCAATTTGACTTTTCTATCCGGATCAGAACTGGACACAGATGTCTTTGTTTGAATGAAATAAAGCATATTTTAGAGAAGAAAAGGCAATTGTGACTCCAAATATCATTGAGAGCAGATTACAAAGCTGGTGTTGGCCGATACTGATCCTTACTCTGGCATTGTAGGTTCTCCAAAGAGGTCAAAAGCAGTGATGAAAGCCCTCGGGGAGACCAAAAGGTGTGCGCAACTATGTTGAAGTCCCTAGTGCTGCTCTGCCCCAAGAGGAAGATCATTGAGATTGGTGCAGATCACCTTTCAGGTTTCTGCAAAAGATATTTGAGCTATAATCCTATGATGGTTGTCAAATCAAGTCCTCAGCACTTTATTGATGAAGAGCTAGTGGCTTACATGACCTTTCTGTTGAGTTTGAGCAATATACAAAGACATCTAGGTTCTACCACTTTGAGTCCATCCTAAGAAAAGAGAGTTGCGTAGGAATACCATTGTAAGACTTGGTACATTTCAAATCTCAAAAATGAAAATTTTGGTGAGATGGCTCAAAATGATTTCTTAATCAAACTTGTGAGTTGTACACTCAGTGTATCCCCTGATTCTTGTCTCTAATTAATAGATAAGAGATGCACTATACTTGTGTAACTTTGCAGGGATATTATGAGGTAATAAGTAGTCTAGTTGATCTTTAGGGGCTTGAAATAATTGAAGTCACCCATATAATTGAAAGTATAGATAATAATTTCTACTATATAGAAACATGAAGTGTAGGACGACCACAACTTAATGTTATTGTACATTGTGCAGCAAATGTTGTACAAATTTTTAGGTTTAGTTATTTAAAGCAAAAGTAAGGGTATTTTCGTCTTTTCAAGTTGTTCTTTTCTTTTACCAGTTTCTCGATCATTCTTATTTTTTCTTCTTCTCTCCTTAGTTTCTCTGGAATTCCTCCTATTTACTCTGAGACTCCAAGGAGAAAGCTAGGTATGTGAATTTTTCACTCTTCTTTAGAATTTCAATAATAATAAACCTTACATTTCACTTAAGTTTATAATTAGGTTTTTAACTCTCTGTTATGTTCTTCTTCAAACCTCAAGTCTTCAAATCTTCAGATATGTTCTTCAAATTTTGCAACTATTTTCTTTCATGGAAAATATGAAGGAATATGTTGTCCTCACATATCTGCAATTTTTCTTATAGTTGATGAATTGAAGTAGCAATGATTGTACATCTCTATTTTATTAATATTGACTTATCAAATATATTTTTCCTTGATTCTTATGTGTAAGAAAACAAATGAGAATCTTGTGTTGGCCTTGGGATTAGACAACTCAAATATGCATGCAAGATATTGGCTTTCAAACTTCATCTCAGGTAGTATGTCCCTGGGGCTTTACAAAGTTAGGTAAGTTTTATTCTATTTTTTGAAGATTTGGCATCTGCAAATGCGGACACTTATCATCATTCATATGCTATTATATTAAGTTTCAAGCTTTTCCTTTTTATATTGTTGAAATTATCATGTGTATGGTTAAGGTTTTTAAAAGTTTCATAACTGAATAAACCATTTTCTAGTTATTAAAAGTAATTGATTTTCAATTTGTTTGATCACTACTTACATGATATGGATGTATCTAATTACTTCTTGATTCCTGATGAGGGAGTTAATTATTGACTTGAGTGATACCTCCAACACTTTATAATGGAGTATCTTAACTGAAATTAAGCAATACTTTCAGCACTTCTTCATGAATTACATTGTTAAAACTTATGCATCTACTATTCCTTCCTTTTTTAGTGACAGAGGGGCTGCTTTGTTGGTGGAAGCTGCCGCGATGGGTGATGCAGAAGCGCAATTTGAATTAGGTTGTCATTTAAGAGTTGAGCTGTGATTTTCTTTAATTAATTTTCTTGAGAAGAATGGCTATCCTATACCACCTAATATTCATGCTTTAAATTGATCTTTCTTTTTCGCAGTTCTGTAGCATTTCTAGCAGTTGAGATTGGATTCTAGCAGTTACGATTGAGCTAGGTAAGCGATCATAAATCCCCATTGTATGATATTTTTTTCATTAGTGTTTCTTTTTTTAATTTTTTGTTGCTTCTTACTTCTATGTAGTCTTATGTAGTTTTGGAGAACCATGATTACACTATGTCAAAAAAAAAAATTATGGTTTATATTTTCTATTGCATTTGTTTTTTTTTTTTATATCTGTTGCTTGATTAGCTATTCAATGTTTTATGTATGTTTTTGGCTAATATGCCTTCTTTTCATTTTAATTGTGGACTTGTGGTCAATTTTAGAGGTAAAAGAGAAACAAGGAGGGACTTTATTCTGTACTCTGTTCGTTTATTATTTAACTCTGGAAACCAATTCAATGGTATTGAAAAAGAGGTGCTACAAAACCTTCTGTCTCGGTGGTTTAATTGTACCAGTTAGCATTATAAATCTTGAATAAAGGTATTTGTTACTGTCGCTAGCTTCATCAGCTGGTATTTTCTTCTTGCTCCTCCCTTCTTCAGTAGATCTATTTAGTTGACATAGTTGTATCGTTTGAATTCTGAAGATTCTCATCGTTGTATTTGTATTTTCAATTCAATTACCACTACATATCTATGTTCATGGCTTCACCTAGCTTGAGAAGAAGTCTTCATAGTTTCTGTTGGACATCTCTACATGGTTTGTGGCCATGAATAATCCCATAGAGCTAAAGGTTATTAATATATTTTCTGCTCGATCTTTTTATTAAAATATCATCAAAATTTGATGTTCATAGGACCCTCAGTAATTAATGAATAGTTTCTTAAACATTTTATGATTACAGCTCTGTAGATTGGATCAAAACATGGAGAGTGTAGAGAGGTAGGAACCCTCTTTGAAATCCTATGTACTGGTCTTCTCTTGGAGTGTCGTTTTGTTCGCGGACAAAATTATCTTGGGGTTATAATTCTAGGACTAATTTATCCCTGCTCCCAGGTGAGATAAAATGACACTAAGTTTGAGTATAAATTTATCCTGAAATGAGTTGCACCTCAACCACATAAAGTATAAATTTTTCTATTATATAGAAATGTGATGAATGAGATACCTGTGGCATTTTGACAATTTTGTTACTTATTTAAGGGAAAATTTGTAATAAGAATGCAAAAGATTTTTCTTCTTGGTAGTTATATATTATCCCTTGCTTTCTAGAAGCCATTCTACTCTTCCACGGAGCTCTTTTTATAGTTTGTGCATTCCAGATATTTTTCAGTTTTGGCTGGAGTATTCTCCTTTCATGTGCAGAGTAAGTTCTTTTGTTCTCTATTCGCTCCTTTCTTTCTCGAGAAATATATCCTAACCCCTTCCCCTCTAATTGAGTGATAGGATTTGCTACTTGTCAATCTATATAATAGAAATTCATTCGTTCTACATGATCTTCAAACTATGCTTTCAGCTCTTTTCGTCTTTCAACGAGAGTGTTAATTAATTTTAGGTATTTTGTCGTGATGAAAAAGACAAGTAGCACATAATAAGAGGAAACATAAAACTGGATAAAAAGAATATGACAACTTCTGATTAGGCATATTATTACTCACATGTGTAAAAAGGTTATCTTCTTTAGGAGGCTAAGGTCATTCTTTGCAACTGTCTTTTTGCATTGACGAAAAAGAAAGAAAGAACTATGCAGTTTTACAGGTTCGATTTAGAAAGACAAAGGCTCAAAAATCTAAATGGGGGTTACATATTCCCGTCTCATTGGAGGTGGGAAAAACAAAATCTGATATTTCGATGTGGTACAAGTAAGCATAATTTTCCCATCCCCATAGTATCTTCAGGTCTGTGATATGAGGACTCTGCTTATTTAATAACTAAAGTTTAATGGCCCTGAACAATATTGCAAACATAAATTTGACTTTTGCTTGATACAGATGGTCTATTCACTTCCAGAGCCTCTGTAAATGTTGTTCAAGTTATTTAACATGCTAGTGTTGTTAATTAGGTAGCAGATGCAAATGTAAATAGTGTGAGGCTGACAAATTAACCTTACAGCATTGTTGATCGTAATAGATTAATAAGCTGTACATTTTATGACTGAAAGACATAAACGTCTCTTCTTTAAACTGCATAGTGTCAGGAAAAGATGATTACAACAGAAGTGTGTCATAAGGTTATAATCTTCTGCTCTGCAAAATTTTCTTGTTTGTATGCCCAAGGTCACTGCTGTTCATGTTCCTTCCATTCGTAATGAGGAATTGAATGATGATGTACTGTGCAATAGGAGGTGTGGACCAGGAACAATAAAAACATAGTTGAGAGACCGTCCATAGGTACAATTTTATGAAAAATAATTTAACGACAAAGCAAGTGCATTTTTAATTTCTTTTATCTTTTACCATAATATGAAGACCAGAGTTGGAAATTCTTGTCCTTTCGACTTTTTTGATTCTTGTTTTATGACTCATGAACAATATGACTGCAGTTATGAATCCACCCCTCCAACTTGTCTTGTCAAGGACAAGTTACCCAGTTTGTCAGTGCCTGAAGATTAACATCAGCTGATCTATAATGATGTATCATTGTTGTAGTTTGTGAAATTTTAAATGCAATTTCCTAATCGGTTTCTGTATGCTTCTCTTCAAAATCAAGCATAGCTATCATTTTGCATCTTGGTTGTCCTTCTCCATTTTCTTTTGAAGTTTGTCCAAATGTTGTGCTTTGTTTTGATGCTAATTCTTTGTTTTTTTTTCTACGATGCATCTGTTAATGCCTTTTCTTTATGCCCCTCTGCATTAGATTATGTATATAAATTTGTTAATAGGTTTAGAGCACTAATTTCTTTATAGGAGTCCTAACACTTCCAAAACAAATGAATCAGCTGAGGGAGGGTGGAATGGTGCAATAGTAGCAGTTCTCAGGCTGCAAAGAAGTGCTTGCTAAGCCTATTATTATTGCTGTACTCTCCACCTAGACTGGTCCACCTCCTATTGGTTTTGAATCCCTGCCCCCAAAACTTAGCTCAAGTGGCAAAAGGCGGAGAATTTGTGGCTTAGGTCGCAAGTTCAAGCCCCACGCCATGCAGGGTGAAGCCCAGTAGTATTTAAGTAGAGAAGGGTAGAGGGGCGGGCCCATTATCCACCGAGATTAGAAGTCTGTGATTGGTCCAAAGGGCGGGTCACAGGTAGATTTCTCGGTAATCAAAAAACAAATGAACCTAGATCATTCCTACTTTGCACCTTTATAGTTCTTGTTTAATAGAAGGCTCAACAGCTAGCTCTGTGATACCTGCTGACCTAAGATTGACATAGATGTTAAATGGACAACACAATTGCAAAGCTTTTGAACGAGTCTTTCTTGAATAATTTCTTATTCTTGCAGAATTAGAAGCTAAAATATGGGGTTCTGCTGCGTATTATCCATTGGCTAACATTTATATGTTTGACTGCTAGAACAAATACCAAGGGCATGATCTTTAGATAGGAAGGTGTGAAGGACACGTATTAGGGTAGAAGGTTAATATGTAGTGTAGTGTTGTCTTGCCTAGGGTTGTTGGTACTGTAGTTCTTATTTTTCCATCATTGTTTATTATTATTTTCAATAATCTATCCTAGTATGTTGTTTATTATGTTGCGGTTATTGCACTATTTTGTTGTTGTTGTTGTTGCTTGTAACTTGCTATATTTTCTCCTTTGTATCTAGAATTGCTGCATTTGAGCCGAGGGTCTTCTGGACACAGCCTTTCTACCTCAGCGAGGTAGTGGTAAGGTCTACGTACATTCTACCCTCCCAGACCCCACTTGTAGGATTTCACTAGGTATGTTGTTGTTTGAGTGCTAGTACATCAAACTTCAGCGTTGGAAATTTTCATATAGAATTGGATTCCACCACATTTGCAAATGCTACGAACAAATATGTTTGATATTTTATGTATTATTGTAGGTATTGTCTGCTAAGAAGGGACACTCAGTTCTATGGCTGCTGTAACACATCGAAGAGCCATGTTCCATGGTAATTGTTTGCCCCATCAAGTCATTTTTTTGGAGCTTGCTTAATAGATCCTTGTGATTTTTGATGTCTTTAGGTTAAGATCCCTTATCACTTACATCCATCTTGTGAGTCAAGAGATGTTATCTGCAATAGGTAGTCTTTGTAGCAAAAGCTTATTGGTTAGTAAGGAGGACCAACATGCAAAGAGCCAGGTGAAATTTCTGTTCCCGAAAGAGGGAAGTGGAAAGACAGTTAGGGAGAGAGATATACTTCTTTTTAGAATCGTCAAAATTTTATGGCAAACCCTTTTCTTCTCAATTTCTTTAGAACTAGACAAGAAAAGAGTAGAAGATCAGACTAAAGGAGATTTCACTTATATGATTCAATTTAACTTTTCTATCCGGATCAGAACTGGACATAGATGTCTTTGTTTGGATGACATAAAGCATATTTTAGAGAAGAAAAGGCAATTGCGACTCCAAATAGCATTGAGAGCAGATTACAAAGCTGCAGGTTGTTTGTTGTGTCCTAGCTGCTTTCTTGACTGGTCTACTCGACCGAGTAAAGTCCTGCAAGGATTTGTCCAACTCAGTCTGTTAGTTGATTGGCTGATACTGATCCTTACTCTGGCATTGTAGGTTCTCCAAAGAGGTCAAAAGCAGCGACGAAAGCCCTCAGGGAGACCAAAAGGGGTGAGCAACTATGTTGAAGTCCCTAGTGCTGCTCTGCCCCAAGAGGAAGATTATTCAGATTGGTTCAGATCACCTTTCAGGTTTCTGCAAAAGATATCTGAGCAGTAATCCTATGATGGTTGTCAAATAAAGTCCTAAACACTTTATTGATGAAGGGTCAGTGGCTTACATGACCTTTTTGTTGATTTTGAGCAATATACAAAGACATCTAGGTTCTACCACTTTGAGTCCATCCTTAGAAAAGAGAGTTGCGTAGGAATACCATTGTAAGACTTGGTACATTTTAAATCTCAAAAATGAATATTTTGGTGATATGGCTCAAAATGATTTCTTTGTGAAACTTTTAAGGAACCCTTCGTAGGAAGTTGGGGTTGCAATATGTACAGTTTCACAATTTTCAGAGTCCATTTTGGATACTTAGGGGCCAATTTACAAGAATTAGACAAATTTAAAATTAATAACTACAATCACGAAACAAATATAAAGAAAATGATTTTCTTTATCAAACTTGTGAGTACAACTCAGCGTATTCCAGATTCTTTGTCTCTAATTAATAGATAAGATATGCACTATACTTGTGTAACTTTCCATGGATATTATGAGGTAATAAGTAGTCTAGTTGATCTTTAGGGGCTTGAAATGATTCAGGTCGATCATGTAATTGAAAGTATAGATAATCATATATATATATATATATATATATATAAGAGAACCTTAGGGCTGCCTACATGACGCCATCACAAACCAGAATTCGTTTTTAATTTATTTATTTTCAAAATTATCCTTCCCTTTTCATGAAAAGTTGTGACATTTATGAAAAGTTGAGACTTTTACGAAAAATTGCGACTTTAATGATGAGTTGCAATTTTTATGAAAAATTGTGACTTTTATGAAAAGTTGTGATGTTTATGAAAGGTTGTGACCTTTCCAAAGGGTTGAAACTTTTTCAAATAGTTGTAACATTTTCGATAAGGCACAATAAATATTTGTTCACGCTACCCTTTGTTGTTTATAAATAGAGGGATTTTCTCTCATTTTAAAACAACGAAAATTCTGAATCTCTTCTTCTTCACAATTAAATATTTGTGTATTTTGCTCATGTTGAGTGGCTCATTGACACCATGCTTATGTTAAAGATCTTGGTATGTATTTTTACAGACATTAATTTATACTTATGTTATTAAGGATAAATGATAAGATGCAATAATTTTCATTTTCCTTTACATTATTAATGTTTGTTACTACGTAATTTTTTATGTAAGATAACATAGTGTTTTAGTTTTAATGACTGATAGGTTTCAAGTATTATTTTACAAATTTTGTGATATTAAATTCCCACGTGAAGTGCGGGTAATTTTACTAGCAATAGTATATACGAAAGTGAAGTATGTGTAATTATGTAGTTTTCCTATTATATTTCTTTGAAAAGACATTTCAAATATCCCGTAAATTCTTGGGATATCCATTAAGAGATCAAGATATGCCGAACTGTTCTTGATAGTCAAATACTTCAAGAAGATCACACATCCTTTAATGGAGAAATATGCCACTAAAAACTCTCGAATAATGGAGAAATCTTAAGGGAGAAGAATAAAAAAGATGTTGCAAACAATAATATAAAATCAAAAGTTTATATTATACGAAAACTAATTGTTGCCTATAAATGAGGAAAGTCATTTTTCTCCAACTATTTGATAAAACATCAAAAAAATAACTTGGTCATGAAAAATGTAAGAAACTTTGGGAATCCAATGGCCATAAGGCTTATTATAGAGAGCAAAATACATGGAGATTGAGATGGGACATAAACAAACACAAAGCTTAATTGGCATGAGGGGTAGCTTTGAAGACCTTATTTTTGAGATATTGAAGAAATGAAGCCACCTTGTCATGAGGGGGAGTGATTCCTTTAACTATAGGCAACTCAATTAGAGTAGTGACCCATGAGTATTACAATGGTGTCTTCTCTGCTTCCAATAACTTGAAACCAAATACTTCCTCTTGTACTTTGTATGCCCCTAGTGTAATAACAATCATAATATCCAGCATACCTGTATTACTTGTTATCCCCAGTGAGGAGTTGTTAATTCCATCTTCCAGCACACTCAATTTCACGTAAAATTCCTCTAATGCTTTGTCTTGTTCTTCCCCTCTGAACACCTTCAGCATGCAATCATACACCTGCGCGCACATATAACCACATCTCAAATAATTAGACAATAGAAAAATATATGACATGTGTTTATCGATCATATCTTAATGCACTATTTCTTATCTATTTTGCTACTTAAAGGCATTTTTGAAACAAAAATGTAATAGTAAGGAGTAAGGACATGTTTGAACATAGAACATAACCAAGATAACCTCTTCCCTAAACAATATTTGTATCGCCTTCTCTCTAACATGAGTTGCTCCAAAATAAAAATTAAAAAAGGTAACAATTTTTCATTCCAACCATGCAAAATAAGACAGTTTGTCCTCCATCTAAAAGTTACTACTCTTAATTGTGCTTAAACAAAAACTTGTATTGGAGACCATGAGGTTAATTATACTATTTGGAACAACATTTTTTATATAATGTATATTTTATGTTTTATTATATAAAGTTATTACGTCTATCAAGGGTGCCTCAATAAGTTTGGGGGCCTAAAGTTAGACTTCATAAAGAGACTTTATTTTTGTAGTTGTTATATATAAATTGAATTATAACATACTCAAAGTAATCCTACAAGTGAAGTCTCAAGAAGATAGATCGCACGCAGATCTTATGAGTAAGAATGTAAATATAATTTAATGAAAAAATATAATATAATGTTAGAATAAAAGAAGTTGACTCAAAAAATTTAAAAAAATTATATAATGATATTGAAATAGTTGCGTTGAATTTAATATGTTGATATAATGATACTAAAATAATATTGATTTGTTGCGGTACTTGAAATTTAATGATTACACCAAAAAATAAATTTAATTTTTTTATAAATACATAAGAATAGATTTTACATAATGCGAAAGGTTTGACTGTTTGATAAATTTTAGAATATTCAATAATGACTGAATAAAAACAGAAAAGAGATTAAAAAAAGATAAATGTATGAATAGTAATGTTGATTCATTGTAATCACCAAGATATAAATAATAGTCATGTAAAAAAGGATGCAACAATTAACTAAATACTATTCAATTAATCAATAATTACGATAATCTCCACATTAAATTAATTAAACATTTACAATTATATTTTCTACCCAATTTTTTCTTTCAAATCTATCAATATATAACACTATTTATTTCTCAATTATTATAAGGACCTCCACATTAAATAAAGTAAACAATTATTATTATATTTTCTATCAAAAAAATCGTTTCAAATTTCTCTCTCTCTCTCTCTCTCTCTCTCTCTCTCTCTCTATATATATATATATATATATATATATATATATATATATATATGAAAAAAAATCGGAGGGCCTAAAAATTTTGGGACTTCAAACGATTGCTTTAGTGACATTATGATCGAGACGACCCTGACGACCATTAATTTTTAAATTAAATATTTATGCTATTGTTTCCTTTTGAAAATATTATGGCATCGACTATGAGTTAGGTTACGATAAGTGATTTAACATATCAAGGTATAATTTAATTTGATTCCTTTTATCATATCATTCTTAGAATTAGTAAAATAAATTCATTATTTTTAATACAGAAAAAAATTATTTGTTCTGTAAAAAAAGGTACTTGATATAATGTTTAGGAATAAAAACTTATACCCAATATATAAGGAATCCAAAGAAAAAAAAAAGGGCTATTATGTTATCGTTTTTATTTGTTAAAATGAAAAATATTTTATACTACTTATTTCTTATATGTAATAATTTATCCAGGAGTGGCTCAATGCCTTTAAAGATGAGGCATATTCCTTAAGCCCTCAAAATTGAAAGGCCTAATTTTTTAGTAATAATAAAATTATCTTATGCTTCTTTTAACAAAAAATAAAAATAAAGAATGTTTTAATTTGTTTTGAAACATTAAAGAATGTTTCTTTTTTATGGATCAATTTTTAAATTTAACTTCCACATGATATGTTTAAGATCACAAAATTAAAAAATATTTTGGTATATATATATATATCTTTAGTTTAAGATCATAAAAAAATAAAACTTTTTTTTATTAAAAAGAAAGAAATAACTTGAATCTCAGATATAAAAAATAATTAAAATTTAGACCTCCAACTTATTTTTAACTTTAGGCCACTAATTAGCTTGAGCCACCACTGTGTCACGGACTTAGAGTGATGGCTATAGATCCGTGCGGCACTTGACAACTTACTCACTAATCTTTCAAGCTCTTGTAAGTTCAAGTAAGCCTTTTTGGAGGGAAGATTACTTAAGAGAATATGAAGGAAGATTTGGAAGAACAAGAGAGCTTTTTGAGAAAGAAGGCTTTGTATTGAATTGTGGAAAGCTTTTTCAACTTGGCTTTGTTGCTTGCTTGATGCCTTGGCCAATGGGTGGCACCTCTATTTATACTTGCACCCAAGGACCTAAGTGTAAATAATATTTACATACTAAGTCCCTAAAATATTTACACATTAGTCCCTATTCTAGAATTCTCTACATAGTCCTAAAGTCTCCAAAGCCTTCTTGAGAATTCTAAAGGATTCTAGAGTCTTCCGTAAGCCTCTCTACAACTCTAGAATCACCCGCTCCTCTTTGGACGCGGAAATTGGCTAGCATGGTGGCGGGACGTCACATGCTCCCCCACCTGATGATGCGACGACCGCGGCGCATTTTTGCAAGAACTCCCGGACTTGATCTTTGAATTGCCACAAGTCTTCATATTTCTCCCATGTGGCTTCTTCCGGAGTTTGTCCCTTCCAATGTACAAGGAACATGGCGCTGGCTTGTTGACCTCGCTTCCGTTTGGCTTGGTAGTCTATGATAGCCTCAATCTCCCGGTCGTGCGAGGCAGTGACAGTAATGGGTGCCCGTCGTGGTTGGTTCCGGCTAGGTTCTTCCTTGTCCTCATGGTATGGCTTGAGGACGCTTGCATGAAACACTGGATGGATTTTAAAGTGTGGGGGTAACTCTACCTTATATGAGATCTTGCCCACCTTGGCAGCAATCTTGAACGGGCCCTCATATTTTCGCACTAAGTTTTGATGAACGCCCCTTAGTGCCTTGAACTGTCTTGGATTGAACTTTACCAATACCATGTCGCCTTCTTTATAGTCCGTGGGACGTCGCTTGCGGTCGGCGAATTTCTTCATCTTCTTGGCTGCCTTATCCAAGTAGGACTTGGCAGTGTCAAGTTGCTCCTCCCATCCTTTGGCAAGATGGTAGGCTCCCAAACTCTTTCCTTGGAAAGCGGCCGGTAGTGAATGCGGAGTTTGGGGTTGTTGGCCTGTCGCCAACTCAAAAGGTGTGCGCCCAGTGAACTCGCTCTTTTGCAAATTGTATGAAAACTGTGCCATGTCTAGGAGCCTTGCCCAATCTCTTTGGTGCGCACTAACATAGTGCCTCAGATAGCACTCTAGCAGGGCGTTGACACGTTCGGTTTGGCCGTCGGTTTGTGGGTGGAAACTTGTGGAGAAGTGAAGTTTCGTGCCAAGTATCTCGAACAGCTCTCTCCAAAAGTTCCCGGTGAAGCGGGGGTCTCGGTCACTAATGATATGTCTTGGCAGCCCCCAATACTTCACCACGTTCTTAAAGAACAATCGAGCGGCTTCCTTTGCGGTGCAACCGGCTGTGGCGGGTATAAAGGTAGCATACTTTGAGAATCTGTCCACCACGACCATAATGGTTCCATACTCATCAGACTTGGGTAAGGAAGTGATGAAGTCCATGGTCACGCTTTCCCATGGACGCTCTGCTACTGGTAGTGGCTCCAGTAGTCCTCCCGGTTGCTTTTGTTCCACCTTGTCTTGTTGGCACACAAGACAAGTTTGCACATAGCGCTCGATGTCGTCCCGCATACGTGGCCAATAATAAATTGCCTCGATCAGTGCCCTTGTCCGTCGCTGCCCCGGATGTCCGGCCCATGGTGTGCCGTGACTTTCTTTAATAATTTGCCGCCTAATAGACCCGAACTTGGGCACATAGATCCTTCGACCAGTGGTAAGCAAAAGGCTATCTTCTACCCAAAACCGCCTTGTCTTGCCTTGGGTGGCCAGTTCCATCAACTTCTTGGCCTCGGGATCATGATTCATGCCATCCTTGATTGCGTCCTGAAGGTCACAGTGAGCTGTAGTGATGGCAGCAAGTTCGGCCTTCCGACTCAGCGCATCGGCCACAACATTGCCTTTTCCTGGCTTGTACTCTAAGTTGTAGTCAAATTCTGCTAGAAAGTCCTGCCACCTAGCTTGCTTTGGAGTGATCTTCTTCTGCGACTGGAAGTAGCTAGTGGCCACGTTATCTGTCTTGACTACGAACTTGGAGCCTAGCAGATAGTGTCTCCATGTGCGCAGGCAATGTACGATGGCGGTCATTTCCTTCTCTTGGACCGTATAGCGCCGTTCGGTCTCGTTCAATTTGCGGCTTTCAAAGGCAATGGGGTGTTTGTCCTGCATTAAGACTCCCCCAATGGCAAAGTCCGACGCATCCGTATGTACTTCGAAGGTCTTTGAAAAATCGGGCAGCGTCAAGACCGGTTCTTCTGTTATTGCGGTCTTGAGACCTTCGAAGGCTTGTTGGCACTCCTTGCTCCAAACCCACGGCTTATTTTTCTTCAATAACTCGGTTAGTGGAGCGGCCTTAGCGGAGTAGCCCTTTATGAACTTGCGGTAGTAGTTCGCAAGTCCAAGAAACGATCGTAGCTCGATCACTTTGGTGGGCGCCTCACACTCCTGGATTGCCCGTATTTTGGCCTCGTCCATCCGTAGTTTGCCCTGACTGATAATATGACCCAAGAAGTGTACCTCGTGTTGGGCAAACTCGCACTTTTCCCGCTTGATATATAACTGGTTCTCCCGTAAGACTTGGAAGACCCTTCTTAGATGTTCCACATGTTCCTCCAAGGTGTTACTATAGACGACTATGTCGTCCAAGTATACTACCACGAATTGATCTAAATAAGGATGAAATATTTTATTCATAAGCGTGCAAAAAGTTGCGGGTGCGTTGGTTAAGCCGAAAGGCATCACCAACCACTCGTATGCTCCGTACCTGGTTACGCACGCCGTCTTTGGTTCATCCCCTTCTGCGATGCGCACTTGGTAATAACCTTTCCTGAGGTCCACCTTGGTGAAGTACTTGGCCTGTCCAAGTCTATCAAATAAATCTGCAATAAGCGGGATAGGGTATTTATTTTTAATAGTTACCTTATTTAGCGCCCGATAGTCGATGCATAACCGTAACGATCCATCTTTCTTCTTCTGGAATAGCACCGGTGCGCCATAAGGTGCCTTGGAAGGACGGATGTGACCTGCTTCGAGGAGCTCCTTCAACTGCTTCCTTAGCTCCTCTAGTTCAGGTGGAGCCATACGATAAGGTGCATACGTGGGTGGCTTGGCTCCAACCTCTAACTCGATCTTGTGGTCTACCTCGCGCCTCGGAGGTAGAGTCTTGGGCAGCTCGTCTAGCATCACGTCTTTATTTTCTTCAAGAACCTTCTCTATGATCGGTGGCAAGGACTCCTTAGCACCATTGTCTTCTCTCAAACTTGCAATGGTGGCTAGGAACGTCGGCTCTCCTTTCTTTAGGCCCTTCACTATCTGCATGGCCGACAGGTGAGTGTGTCCTTCCTTCCTTGGTACCTTGACTAGAGGTACCATGCACGACCCTTCCCGCTCCATGACTATGAGTCGTTGGAGGTAGGGGTCGATCATTGTGTGGCAACGTTGGAAGAACTCCTGCCCAAGAATGATATCAAAGATATCTAAAGGAGCGATGGTAAAGTTAGTCTTACCTTGCCATTGGCCCAACGTGATGCTTACTCCATGAGCGACTCCACACACTGGAGTCGGTGGGGCGTTAACAGTCTTGAGGCGGGTGTTGCTTGGGGCGTAGTTCAGCCCTAACCTCTCTGCCGCCATCTTGGTCATTATATTTGCTTCGGCCCCGGAGTCTACCATGGCACGAGCTGGCCGTCCATTAAGGGTGATGTCTACATACTGTGCGCTGAAAGCCCCCAACTTCTCGTTCTGCTTGGCTATGGCCCCGCAAAGTCCCACCATGCCTAACTGTGTTGTGCCCGCCTCCTGACCTTGCTCCTGCGCGTCCTTCTCCTTCCGCTCACGTAGGACGGCGCCAAGGTTCTTCATCTCTGGGCACCTGGCATAGCCGTGTGGTCCTCCACAGATGTAGCATCCATCGCCCTTCGTGGTCTGCGCCTTTTTCTCCGTGTAACTCTGGCGCTCGAACCGTTTGCTGTCCGATTTGTGGGAGTCGTGCTGTTTAGAGGGTGCCCGCTGCTCCTTGCTTCGGCCACGATCTCCCCCACCTTTGGCATGACTACTTCTTGTATCTTTGCCCTTGGCTCTGTCATGCCGATCATGCTTGAAGTCGTTTAAGGACTCGGCTTGCGTAATGGCCTCGTCTATGGTCTTAACTTGCCGTCGTTCCAGCTCCGTCCTGGCCCAGTTCTGCAATCCGTCCATGAAGTGGAACAGCATGTCATCATCTGTAAGGTTGGGAATCTGAAGCGTTAGAGTTGTGAACTCTTTCACGTACGCCCGAATGCTTCCTGTTTGCTTCAGTTCCCTGAACTTACGCTTGACTTCGTATATGACGTTGCTAGGGAAGAAGGCTTTCTTGAATTCTTCCCGGAATTGCTCCCAGGTGTCGATAATGCATGTCCCCTTCCCTACTTCTGCCTCTTTGCGCCGCCACCATAGCATGGCCATCTCGGAAAGATACAACACGGCTGTGTTGATCTTATTTTCGTCGCTTCTCACCCGATTACACTTGAAGTAATTCTCCAAGTGCCACAAAAAGTTTTCCACCTCTTGAGCATCACGAACGCCTTTGAATATTGGTGGCTTGGGAGCCTCGACCCTGGCCTCCCTATCACAATCGGGTGACGCCGATCCCCTAGCTTCCACACCTTCCTTGAGTGCCTTCATTTCGGCTTTCATGGTTTCAATGGTGCTCAATGCCTCCATGAGCCAGCACTCCAAAGAAGTGATGGCCTCCTTCATCTCGAACTCGGCCCGCTGACGTCCCTCCAACTCCTTACGGATGGATTCGGTCTCCTCAAGGGTGAAGTCTTCAAGGGTCTTGAATTTGCCGTCGGCCACATTCATGCGCCGGCCTAATATCTCTACGGCTTGCCTTGCCATTTCAACCCTTGAGACCCACTCTTCTCCCGCAGTGACGTCAATGGCCTCCTCACCATGTTCTTCGTCACTTGGTTCTGTGGTCGAGGGTAGATGAGATGTTAGCGCCTCACTTGGTGTGGTTTCCGGCAACATTTCTTCATGGCTCCTTTGATGCTTTTTACCCTTGCGGCCCTTCTTTCCAACTTCCATACGGACGTTAGTGGTGCTAGCGGCGTTCACGTCTCCTTCGGTTGCCATTCTCCCAGTATCAAACCTTCGCTCTGATACCACTTGTCACGAACTTAGAGTGATGGCTATAGATCCGTGCGGCACTTGACAACTTACTCACTAATCTTTCAAGCTCTTGTAAGTTCAAGTAAGCCTTTTTGGAGGGAAGATTACTTAAGAGAATATGAAGGAAGATTTGGAAGAACAAGAGAGCTTTTTGAGAAAGAAGGCTTTGTATTGAATTGTGGAAAGCTTTTTCAACTTGGCTTTGTTGCTTGCTTGATGCCTTGGTCAATGGGTGGCACCCCTATTTATACTTGCACCCAAGGACCTAAGTGTAAATAATATTTACATACTAAGTCCTTAAAATATTTACACATTAGTCCATATTCTAGAATTCTCTACATAGTCCTAAAGTCTCCAAAGCCTTCTTGAGAATTCTAAAGGATTCTAGAGTCTTCCGTAAGCCTCTCTACAACTCTAGAATCACCCGCTCCTCTTTGGACGCGGAAATTGGCTAGCATGGTGGCGGGACGTCACAACTGTATATGTCCTAACACATTCAAACCTCACCCCATCCATCAAAAAATTTATTTGAATTACTTTTTTGCCAGTTGGAGGATATATTAGAACCAAAACATATTGATTACAAGGATATGTTTGACCAAAAAACGTAGCAAATAAAACTGACCAATTTAAATAACTTAGAGGTATATTTGACCCTTTAACTATCATTGAAACAAATATTTGTATAGGAATTCTATAATATAAGGAATTTAAGTATTAATTAATTTACCCTCAACTTTAAAAATGATTATTAATTAATTTACTGTGCAACCCATTCCCTTTATTTTTATTAATATTAATAATTAAATGGCTACCGACTTGCCAGATATATTTCCAATCGGAAATTTAAAAAAAAGGTGGTATAGTCGGAATCATTCATGGCGTTGTTCTTCACCTGCTCTTTCGGTTAATGAAGACGGTGAAGATTTCGATGAAAAAATTTATTTATTTAATGGAATAATTGCTTTTTATTTATTCTACTAAACAAAAATTAGATAGATCTAGTTATAATACCTGGTGAATGTATGAAGCCCAGAATCGAACGCTAGCTCTTTGATAAGGATCTTGTGGAAACAATAGTGACTTATTCTTCCATGTCTCATTAATGTATTCAAGAATCACAGAGGACTCACATATTGGGTTTCCATTATGAACAAGTATTGATACTTTCTTGTGAATGGGATTGTATTTGAGCAGCAGCAATGTACTTTTGTTCATCAAATCTTCTTCTACATACTCATAAGATATTCCTTTTACTTTTAGAGCTAGTTCTACTCTCTTCACATAAGGGCTAGCCCACATTCTATGAAGAGTAACTCTGTTTTCCTCTTCCATTTTCTTTTACAACTAAATTCTGATGTTAAACATGTCATATAAATTCTTGAGGTTTTGGTTTAGTCAACCATACCATACAATTCTTTATTCCTTGAGGACAAAGGAAAATTACTACTTGTCCATCAAGATTCATGACATAGTGTTGGTGTCATATATACTAATGGACCCCACATTTAAATTAGCTTAATTTAGCTCGAATAAATTTAACAAAAATTAATTGTCTAAATTTGATTTGAATATATATTTTCTCTTATCTTATCTTTGTATATTATTATAAATTATATATACAAGAGACTTCACGCTGGCACCTTTCTATCAATGTGTCTGTTATAACGTGTTTTGGAAAAAAAAAATTAAAAGATTTTATTTATTTTGCTCTACTATAATTTAATTAGGGAATATATTTTTTTTAAATTATGGAATCCGTCTCTGTCAACGTGTTTGCTTCACCGTATTTCGGAAAAATAATAAAAATTATATATTTCGTTTGTTCTACTTTAGTTTAATTAGTGTATAACTTTTCTGAAATATAGGGGTGAATTGTAGTTCTCCAAATTTGAAAAATTACTATTCACACTCTTTATTTCACTTTTTCATTATTTTATTATTATTTATATTATTTTATAATTAACATATTATTTTTCATATATAGTCACTAATTAAATTTCTAATATTAGTAATTCTTTTTAAATGTAATATAACATTTTAAAAAATATGTTACTCTATTTAATATATACTACTTTCATCCAGAATTAATAATATTTCATTTTTTTAATTTTTGTCACTTTAATATAATTTGATATTATTATTAATTTTCACTATGAAGAATGCACAAAACTAAGATGAAATTTTTTATTTAAAATTACAATACATTACATGATATTGAAATACAAGATAACAATACAATATATAACATAATAATTTTATTACAATAATAATTTAGTGATTCGGTAGGTCGTCTCCAGATTTAACAATATTTGGAAAAAAATTAGTGTATGATCCAGAGAATTGTTGTGGTTGTAATTGCAGTTGTGCTTGCTAATTTCTTTTTTCAATTATTCGTAGTTGTTCTTGTTGCATGAAAATCCCCGATTTGAACAATTTTTAGAGATAGATATAAAAAAAATTAAGGATGAAAATGCTCATTTTGAACTCCGTAATGCATTAATAGAGCATTTATGAGAGCACCATAATAGTCTTGAAAGTTGAGTATTTATGTAATTAATTTGCATTAATGATTTCACTTTTATTTGAATTGTCCATTGATTTGTATATTATTGTGTATAAGTTACATAAATCACATAGTGTAAAACCTAAATTACATTTTATCCCTACTCTTTTCTATTTTACAAAAATCCCATAAAAATTGTAGCATCCAGATACAATATATTCATCCAGATACATAAATTATGATACATTAAATAACTTAACCGTTGCACTTAAAAATGAATCTAAATATAAAATTAATTATCAATCCCATGAATCACGCAAAACTGATTGATATCAATCTATTCCAATCCGTAATAGATTTACAGAATTCAAATTCAATTTTTCTTCTCCTCCATCTATCCTAAATTATAACAAATCCAAAATACATGATGAATATATCAATTTTTGTTGAGATATTCAAAAATTTTGGTGGGTGATCTGCGTTATGAACGATATAATAGTGATAAAATATTTGTTGGGGAAGCGATTTTTTTTTTTGGTCAATCTCATAAGTAGTATCAAGTACATAATCTGAGTTATGAACGATATTGTAAGGATTGATACTTAAATCATCATATTACAACACATTATATATCATAAGTTGAAAGTGATACATAATTTATCAGATTACAATACATTTATAACTTGATACATTAAGAATAACTATAAACATTAAACAGTGTATATAAATAACACAACTGATTTGGTACTGTGAATATAACCTTTTAAATTTGAATAAGATTGAAAAATACATTATAGAGCTTGATACATTATGTAGTGTATCCAGTGATGACCAATTAGTTTGCTATGATACATAGTATTAATATTTTGTATATGACACACGCTGCAACTTAATATAATGTATTATAGATTTAATTTGATACTCGTTATACTTTCATTTTCTAAAAATGACACCTTCAATAATCTTATTTTGTATCAAGTACATGATATGTAGGGATTGATAGTTAAATCATCAGATTACATCACATTAGATATCATAAGTTGATAGTGATACATAATTCATTAGATTACAATACATTTATAACTTGATACATTAAGAATAACTATAAACATTAAAGAATGCAGATACATAACACACAATTGATTTGGTATTTTCTATATAACCTATTAAATTTGAATAAGATTGAAAGATACATTATAGAACTTAATACATTATGTAGTGTATTCAGTGATAACCAATCAGTTCGTATTAATTCTTCAAAAAACCAATGTCCTGGTGATTCATAATATTTTATGTATCAACCTAGTACATTTAAATTGTGATACATAGAAATATGAGAACATCAATTTATTAATAATGTATTAGAATTTTGAAACAACTTATAAAGACAATATTAAACATCAAAATACATTAAAATGCATACTTTGGACAGTGTGGATCGAGAAATTGAATAGCAAGTTTTCTAAGTCTAAGGAAAATCCTTCGCGGACAACTTCACGGCCCGTTGTGATGCTTGTGGCCCTTGACCAGTAGCTAGGTTTGCCACCCCTCTTCCCCTAAAAACCAACTCTTCACCACGACCCTCCCACGGCTAATCAAGGCTTTCACGAGCCGTAAAGTGGCTCGTGGGAGTGTCCCTTGTTTTGGGCAACCTTGACTAGCTACTGCCTAGTCCTCCACGAATGCCACCACAACTCGTGGTCCCCACCATGAGGCGTCATGGTGGTCGTGGAAGGTGAAGGCAGATTGATTGTCTACTGCCTAAGGTCTACCGACCCCACCACGACTCGTGTGAACTTCATGGAGGGTGCCAAGGCTAAATCCTAATTTTGTAACCTCTCCCTTAGACCCTTGCCTAGGTTGCTATGTTCCGAGGTGTTACAGCTCCCGAAACATATGATGTAGATTGAGTCTAAGTCGGTGGCAGTGCTTGTGGACATCATGAGGACCTCTCTTTCTCAGCCCCAGACTGAGTAATTTCCCAAATACTTATGCTACCAAAATTTGCACCTACATTTCAAGTCGTGACTCATCCCACATCTTCTCAATATCAAACTTCTAAGTAGCTACCGTTTCTATATCAATACATAGTAAAATTGACACATAGCCTGAGTCTAAGGATGAGCTGCTTCTTCTGGGCTTTCATGGATTTATCTATTCTCTTTGGTCCATTGTGTAGACTTAGCTTTATTTTGTTTTGGGATTGCATCCCGGTATTCTAGACTATCTTAGATGTTTTGGTACACAACTTTCAAATTCTACGGGGAATACTTCCCCAAATGAAACATGTTGATTATTTTAGCTATGAATTTTGACTCTAACTTATGAATTGTTGCTTTTTAGCGATTTATTAGTTACGTATTGGCATAGTGAACGGTTCTCCCACTGAGGGTTTAGTGGGAGTGTCTCTCACGACAGTTTAGGTCATGACAGTTTGCTACATGATTTACAGCAATAAACCAGTTATTAGTATTTACTCGTTTCGTCTCAAATTTTGTGATATTATTTTGACTTGGCACAAAGTTTAAGAAAATAAGAAATATTTAGAAACTTGTGGTATAAAATAGATCTTAGATATTTATGATGGTTACAAATCATTAACAGAGTAAAAAAGTAATTTTAAAGTTGAATTATTTCAAATCATAAAAAAGTAACATTATTTTTTTAGACGGACTATAAAAAGAGGTCACATAAATTAGAAAAAAGAGCGTAATATTTAATACTTGAAGAATAGACAAAAAATTGTAATAAAAAATAAACTATTTAATTCTAAAACACAATAAATATTTAGTAAAAAACCAATAGAATAAAAGTTTCATGGCAACATTGCATAACAATAAACAAACAATTCAAAGCAGAATAAATAAACATCTAGCTCCCCCACCACACTCCTCACAAAGTCTTTTTAAAAATTTGACAAAAAATAACAAAATTATTGGGCGTAGTAGCATGGGCAAGTACCATTTAATCATAGGAAACTTGAAACTTATGTAGATCCACAATTTGGAAGCTAATTACTTAGATATAATCTAATTTGTAATATTACGTATCTTATTAGATTTTGATGCGTTCGAATATACGTTGAAATACATGTATCTTAGAATACATATAGTCAAGTTTGTTTTAGATACATTGTATCCAAGTGGATTTGCATGTATCTATGATACATAATAAATCTCAATTGCCTTCTTGCCTCTCTCTCATCTTGCTCGTCATTCTCCTATATATCTAATATCACAGATACACGTTAATCACAACCAATTACATACATATACATGTATGTAGTGTGATTTGGGTGAATCTGTGATACATAACAAAATCACGCTCACCTCTCTCCCTATTTTAGTGTATTTCGTGGCAAAAATACATGTATCTAAGTGTTTTTTTCTCAGTATATGATAGAAAACTCTTAATCAATGATAAAATAATAATATTTTGAAAGTATAGATAATAATAGTATATAGAGAAAACTATACCAAATATCCATAACATTAAAATAAGGTCAATTTACATAGATAGTGTATTACATATCCTTATCTACGAGTTATAGCACATATTTTACTCTTACACAAATTAGCTTTATTCTTCTTACTAGAAATAACTAAATACATGTATAATAGTCTCTCACTCTATTTTTGTTACCAGAAATAACTAAATACATGTATAATAGTCTCTCACTCTATTTTTGTTACCAGAAATAACTAAATACATATTTAATAGTCTCTCACTCTCCCTCTCCCTCTCCCTTCTTTTTTTTCCGTCCGACTTTCTCTCTCCCTCCCTTCTTCTCTTTTTTTTTTTTTTCTGTCTCCCTCTCTTTCTCTTCCTCTTTCACCCTCTTTTATTCAAAAAAATATATATATTAATTATTTTGATTTGAGACTTGGTTTTGAATTGATATTATTATAAATAATTAAAACAAATAAAATTTATATCTTAATATTTAAGGATGTTTGGCGAAGACTAAAATTTGTTTATTTTGAAGATATTAAAATATGAAGATTTTTTAATCATTAATAAAGTAAATAAATGTACATTATAAAGTAATACATTTTCAATTTAATACACACACATATATATAGGCATTTTTCATGCACATGGTAAATAAATAATTAATATATTTTTGATACAATACTAATACATTTTAACATTGTTAATAAGAGAAAAAGGATAAAAATAATTATAATACATTTTAGATTCAATATATAATACATGTTATAGGCATGTTTCAACGTGCATGGTGAATATATAACTAAAATATTTTTAATACAGATGTATTATATTTACCATGTGTGAATTTCAAATATTTCGTTGCAATTTAAATTAATTTTACGTTGTTAAAATGTATTATATTTGTTGGAGTAACCAAAAATTGAATTTATAACATTGAGTATATATACACTCTGGCAGGGGCGTAGGCACATACAAATTAGGGGACACCCTTTGTCCGAAAAAAATACCGTATATATAATTAAAATGATACACAAAGTGATTAAATAATATATTTTGGACACCTTTGACACAGTAGATTGTTGTAGCCTAGTGGTTTTAGACGTTTTTAATGGGTTTCAAACACTTTGAATGAGTTAGCTAGTGATCGTGTGTTCTAATCATACTTCCATATATATAGTTGGAGTAACTGGTATCACTCTTTGATACTTTGATTGTATCAAAGAGTAGTATTTTCACTGAAAAAAATCATGTTATAAATGGTAATAACTAAAGTAACATTAAAAAGGATAATTAATCAAATAAAATATATTATTTAAGTAAAGATTCCTTAAAATAATTACCCATATTAGCCCCTAATTACCGCAATGTCCATTCGTCAATAAATAATTACCGCATACCTTTTTGATGAATCTCCGCTATTGCTTTACTTGGGGGTGAGTGCACGGGGCAAGGTTTTTATTGATGTGAAAATAAGGAAGGCATGATTGTATTTAGAAAATATATATTATATACATATTGTGCAAGGTGATACAGGAAGCGATACATGAAGCTTGCTATAGAAGAGATCGAAAATAAAGATATTAATGTTGAAGTAGCATGTAAGATTGTTGAAGTTGGATACGGTGTGAAGGTAATGCAGACCACGAGCTGAGCTGAACCAATGCACGCCTCCAGTCTTTGCTTCCAGCTTAGGGATGGTAGATCACTGCCAAAAAGATGACTTTTGAGAGTTCCATAGGCCATGTACTCATAGACCAAAACCATTCCATTTTGTTCATTACAAAAACCACCAACCAACTCATCATTTCATAAAACATAACCAGCATCAACGAGCTCTATTATATAGCGTACACGGGGCGCCGCATGATAGAGAGCAGCCTGTGGATTATGCAGATGCAGCCAGCTTAACTCTCTGTTCGACAAATGATGTAATATATAGTTGATAACTTGGAAGTGATCACTTAAAGAATTAGACGAGCTGCAACCGGGCTTTGCTTATGAATCCCCTGTAGTCCTGCAATGATGAAAATACATTAATGTCATTTCATTAGAACTAAGCTCTCATCAAAGTGTTTGTAACTCCTTTAATCTCTAGTCTTAGAGTTTCAAGACTTTGATATTGTACTCATCCCTTACCGTTACAGTGTTGGTCACAGAAGCTGCATGAAAGAATAAAGCCCTCCATCCAGGTGAACTTTTCTTTGTGTCATCTTTGCTACATATATAGCCATATGACTAAACCTGCAAGAAAGATAATGGATGCAATACTTGCTCCAATTCCTACCCACAGGATTATATTTTTAAAAGTTGATTTATCTGGAACATTCTCATATTTCTGTATATACGCAAGATTACCATTCCGACTCAACTTGAAAACCTCCAAACCATTCAAAAGAGCATCAGAACCAGTCGATGTATCTGGACCAAGTTGAACCCAGAGACTACTGATTTTCGAGGATATCGCATCAAAGTAATCCTCATGGTATGCCTTGTTCATTCCCCCAGCTCATGAGAAAATGTCGCAGTTGTCTGCTGCAGTTTTATTATTAATATAGATTTTGAACATCTTTTGATTTGATTTATCATAGTCAAACTCACAGAAACGTAAGCGAAGTACAAAATCAAAATCAAAATCAAAATCTGGATCCATATCCAATTTTCATGACATGTTCAACCGCTTCTCCATGACATCTGTGTTGCTCATAATTTTTGTTGTTTCATACACAAGAAGCAACGAAGGTTTCATTCAGGGAAGCACAAGTAATGTTGGAATGGTTTTTGGCTTCTGAACCAGCATCTGCAATGATCATATAGCTTGAATCCTCCTCCCACTTCCTCCTGAACCCTGAATCTTGCGTGGATTTAATTGATGAACCACCAATTTTCAACCTGTACATAGTCTGAATCCCTCGTTTACTTAAATTTAAAGAACTGTTAGCACCATTGCCACCATCTTTACTGATGGAGTCAACAAATATCTTATCAGCCACAGGGATGATCTCAATGGCACTAACAAATCCAAAAGAATTATTGTTTGGAATAAACTCGAGCACAAAAAAATTGATATCAAAAGTCACAGAATACTCCTTCACCAATGAGAAGATTCTGGAGTTGTCTCCAGAACTTTGGAGGAGCGAGTTCTTAGAGCAAAATCTCGCCAGCTACATTAAACTCCAAAACCAACTTCAAACCATTTCCACTTTTCACTTTGCCTTATGTTTTCCTTGTTATTTGCGCTTTTGTTTTTTGATATTTTTCACCAGGTTTTGCAGCTCTCACTTTACTTTTTTGCCTTTAGCCTCAAGTTCTCTCTGTTTTTTGCATTGTTTTTCATATTTCTTGAGATGGAGTATTCTACTAAGTTTAAAGATTCAGTATTTTTCTCTTAGCCTTCAAGTATTCTGCAGTTTCATGCATTTATTTATTGAGAAGAGATTCCACTATTTTGCTACTAAGGATGTTCTTGACCTTAAGTGTTAAGGTGGGAGAGATTGATCGGGCTTTAACTAGAATCGACAAACAACAGGTAGGGGACAATTACTACCTAATAATCTAGCGGCACCGATTACTAATTGTACTCGATCACTAATGACTATTCCTTTCTTCTGAGCAAATTGTGGTAAATTTTGACAACCCAAAATCAAATCCTATATTTTATTTTTGAAACAACTGCATATACATAAATTTATATCAAACACGTCAGGACCAACAACTCTATCATATAGAGTGCACTATCTATACGTAGAGGTAAGCATGAGAAGTGGGAGGCGTAAGGGCAAGTAGTTTTAGCGAAATCGATAAGAGATTTGCACTGCTTACGTATATTGAAAATTAAGAAGAAACAGAGAGATATTAATGGAGGAGTGTGGGCGATAAAGAAGGATTTGAGGAATACTGAAACGAAGAAGCAAACTGAGAAGATGAAAGAAAAATCAAAGGGAAAGTAGCAATTCAAATTACCAAACATCAAACAAGACATAGAAAGGATTTTCTGGGTAAATCCGACAGGAAAAACTTTCAAAATAGGGAACAAAGGAAATTAATGAAGCAGTGAAGTACCTTTTTGTTCGCACGACCGAGTTTCTAAGGAATTCCAATGAAACTTCATCTTCAATTTTAGACATTAAATGCATCTGTTGTTTTCCATGGCACATACAAGGGAATTTTCCAGAATGAAAAATGCTTTCTAAACGTGGCGATTTTTATTTTACAAATGAAACATCTCTCCTATACTAATCCACTGCCATAATGTTTTTTTGCACAACTCATATTGGACTGATCCTCAGTGAAGCAAAAAAGAGGAAGTAACAGTAAAAAACCACGCATTGGTTATGTGTTAAACCACTAAACATTATTCTAACTTCCCCTTCTTCAGGTATATATATATATATAAAAGAGAATCTTTGACCCGCCTATGTAGTGCCACAACAAACAAAAATTCACTTTTAATTTATTTATTTATAAAACTAGTCTTCCTCTAAATTGCAACTTTTATGAAGAGTTGTGAATTTTATGAAAAATTATAATTTTTATGAAAAATTGCGACTTTTATAAAAAGTTGTGACTTTTATGAAGAGTTGCGACTTTAATGAAGAGTTGCGATTTTTATGAAAAGTCGTGACATTTCCGAAGGATTGAAACTTTTTCAAATAGTTGTAACATTTTCGATAAGGCACAATAAATATTTGTTCACACTATCATTTGTTGTCTATAAATAGAGGGATTTCCTCTCATTTTAAAATAACAAAAATTCTGAACCTACTCTTCTCCTTCTTCTTCACAATTAAATATTTGTGTACTTTGCTCCTGTTGAGTGGCTCATTGACACCATTGCTTATGTTACAGATCCTGATATGCACTTTTGCAGTAATTAATTTATGCTTATGTTATTAAGGATAAATGATAAAATGTAATAATTTTTATTTTCGTTTACATTATTAATGTTTGCTACTACGTAATCTTGTATGTAAGACAATATAATGTTTTAGTTTTAATGACTGGTAGGTTTTAAGTATTATTTTATAAATTTCCGCGCGAAGCGCGGATAATTTTACTAGTGAAAACTAGAAGAATATATGGTATTTGTTGAATTAATACATGTGTTAATTAATTAATTTTAAATTTATAGATCAATCTATAACCTAGTATTAAAAATATTGACTCTACTTTTAGCTAAAATTTAAATATAATTTACAAAGTATGTTGCGATCTCTTTAGCACAATCATCTCTCATTCAATCCTGCAAACTAAGATGATTTTCATTTAATCAAATAATTGCATAAAATAAGAATGCACAAAATAATAAATTCCGGTGATCAATTTAAAAAAAATATTATAAGTAAATTAATTAATATAACCACATAAAAGTAAGTTATCAAATGAATATACCACATAAAAATAAAATTATTTTTAGTGCAAAAAAAAAAGTTGAAGGATGAAAAAACGGATCAACTTCTATTCCTTCAATTTACTATAAATATCTTCTTTTATTTTATGGATTTTTAGATTTGTTTAGCTTTTTTAAATATGTTTTTATTCTTTAGTACATATGTTTATCTTAACATAGTATAAAACTTTAATCTAATTTTATATAAATAATTAATATATTATTTTTAATACAATTAGATAAAGTTATTAAATTATAAGTACCGTCAACATGTTATTGTCACTGAAAAAAAAAAGGTTGTTGAGATTAATAAGGTTAGTTTCAAATCATGTCTCTTCAAAGAAAAGGAAAAATAAATTTAATTTTTTTAAAAAAAGTTTTTAAAATGGTTGTTTTTTAATTATAAATTTCATATTTGTGATATTTAATAATTTATTTTTAAAAAATAGTAATGCAACCGTATGCACTATAATTCCCCATAAAAATAGTATTTATTATTCTTAAAAGATTCTTTATTTAAAAATAAATATATATAAAAAATATTTTTTACAAAAAAAAAAAAAACACATGCAGCAAATTGCAGTTAATTACTTTACATTAGTTGATCAATTTTTAAATAACTTAGTGGGATCAGTTTTAAATATATGTAAATATTTTTATCTTTTAAATTTTGAGTTATGTAAAGAGAAGTAGTGAATTCCTAAAATATAAGTAAATTGATTAAGAATTTTCTACTTCCAATTTGAAATTTCATAATTCAAATAATTTTAAATTTTAATTTATAAATTAAAATTTAACAAAAAAGTAATATAATAAAAACTGTTAATTATAATTTTTAAAAAAATAATGCAATAAAAAAAATAGAAACATAAAAAGAGTTAGCAGAAACTCCTATTTAAAAACTCATTTTCCTTATTTTTTTCTCTCCAGTTCACACTTTACTAACAATTAAATTAATATTTTTTAGATAAATTGATTTCAAAATTTAAAAAACTAGTAAAATTACCCGCGCCTCGCGTGGAAATTTAATGTTACGGAATTTATAAAATAATACTTATAACCTATTAGTCATTTAAAGTAAAACACTACAAAGGAAGTGATAATTATAACATCTTATCATTTATCCTTCAATCAATCATCTTTAATTTGATTTTATAATTTATCATTTTGCTTCCAGGAAGTGTTACTATTCGATATTTTTGATAAATCAAATGCATCAACCGGTAATATTAAATATTCTGAAAGTTCAGCACTACCTTTTGTTTTACATATATCATTTTAAAGTTCCCATTTAAATGTATCATAAGTAATTATATATTAAAATGAAAATTAATGGGAAAATGTATAATATTGGACAACAATCTAACTTATTATATATACTTAAAAGGGAAAAATATTAAACAAGACTATTCAGTTTGTTTGGGTGTTTTTTAAAAATCAACATATGATAAAGTTCAATTTGAAACTACATTTCTATTCCAATCACAGTGTTGAAAACACATCTATTACTTCATGAAAAGTATTTACAACTTGCAGTAAACTTGAGAAATTTATCCATACTTCATATTGAATATGAACAATTAATTTATTGTGTAGTTATCTATTTTTTTGGGATTAAAAGATGTTGCAGTCTAGTCATATTCCTCTATAGGTGTTCCGGCACATCTTTGAACTTATGTCAAAAGTTTATTAATTTTTGTTTTCTTTTCCTGGTTCACTTCGCACATCAAGGTGCGATAAAATTTTTAAGATCTTTATGTGTTTACAATGTCATACCAGATTTGAATTTTGTCTTCAAGATATGGTTGTACAGATCTTTAAGGAATTCTTTTACTCTACTTTCAATAATTTTAGTAGAGAAAACTTGCATGAATACTCAATTAACGTGTCTTATTTAATCTGTACTAACAAACACTTATTACAATAACTTTGAAGAAACATAAACAACAAAGTTTAAAAGATGTACATCAATTAATGAAATAAGCATAAATTAATGACTGTAAAAAAAAATACCTCTTGTAACAATAGAGTGAAACAAAAAGGAAAAAATCAAACCCACTAAATGCATAGTGTACCCTTAAGAAAATTATTCTCCTCTAGTACCCGAGGTTTAAAGGAATAGATCATTTCAAGATAGGATGATTCTATTCACCACTGTATTGATACAAAAAACAATGGTGAAGTGTGTCATTCAACAGGAGCAAAACACATGAATATTTAATTGTGTAAAAAATGAAGAAAAAGTAGTTCAAAATTTTTGTTATTTTAAAATGAGAGAAAATCTCTCTATTTATAAACAACAAAGGGTAGTGTGAACACATATTTATTGTGCCTTATCAGAGAGTCACAACTCTTTCAGAAAGGTCACAACCTATAAAAGTCACAACTTTTCATAAAAATCACAACTCTTCATAAAAGTCACAATTCTTTCATAAAAGTTGCAATTTTTCATAAAAGTCGCAATTTTTCATAAAAGTTACAACTTTTTGTGAAAGGCGAAGGCTAATTTTGAAAATAAATAAATTAAAAGGAAATCCTGGATTCTGGTGATGCACGTAGGCAGGCCTAAGATTCTCTTATATATATATATATATATATATATATATATATATATATATATATATATATATATATGATAGTATAATTGAAACATAAAAAGTAAAAATTGAATTATAAGCATTATCCGTAAAACACAATAATCATATAAATTACCGAATCGTAATTTAAAATGTTACCACAGTTAATAAGACTCTTTTCTATTCTTTTTATTTTTAGTTTAACAAAAAAATAATTAACTCTTCTTAATTATTTTTTTTTTATAAAAAAACCCGGCAAATTACGATGGCGTGAGAATTCTAACTAATCATTTAAAGAAAAAACACATGCATTTAAGTTTTTATTTTTTTAATTAAATAGTTGAAAATATTTACATCTTAATTCAAATTAAAAATAGCTATATCAACTCTAAACTAATAAACTATACATAATTTGTTTATTTATAAATTTATTCTCAACTTAGAATCCAACTGTTAGTTTTATTTTTAAGTTTAATGGGAAAACAATTGCATTTGTTTTTTTTTTAAAAAAAAAAAACTTTTATTTTTTAAAATACAAATCTTTCGAAGGCGTGCCCTACAAATGTCATTTTTTTGTTGATTATTTGGTAGTAATATTTTTGGTTAGAAGTTTTTTTTTATATGTAAAATTGAAAAACAATTAACAATAATTTAAAATTTAAGTAGATGTCAACAAATGAATTTTAGAAATGCGATTTTACCTCAGACATATTTTGTAGAAATACGGTTTCAAAAGTAAAGGATCTCAGACATATTTTGTGGAAATAAACAACGTGGGTAAAAACTTACCCGCACCGGGTATACACACCAATCCAATACATGCATACCATGTGTTTAAATTTATAATTTATTTTACTTAATCTTAATTAATTAACATGTGTTTTACTTTATTAAATCACATAGGGTATGTTTTTTTCCAACAACGTGTGCAACTTCCTTTTGAAACTGAAAAAGTTGTGTGATTTTTAACTGTAAAAGACTTTATATTTAATTATTTCTTGATTGTTTAAAATTCGATTTTATTCTATAATTATTAAAATCATGCACTTACTTTTATTTTATCCTCTATTTAGGTGTATGTTTCAATAAAAATTTAAATTCGTGAACATTTCTAAATTCATTTTCATTATATGTAGGAAATTTAAATTAATATCTCACAGGTCCATAGAAGAAATTGTTATTTATATTTTGAATTCACAGTTGAATTTGTTTTAGGGATGTATTTAAAGTTTTAATTTTTAAATTTAACATGTTACTGTTTAATTAAATTTAAAATCACTTGTATATCATTTTAGAGGGATACATCATTTATTGTGAATTTCGCAAGTAAGTAATAATGACACTCTTTTACACTTTTTTTTTAAAAAAAAAATATATTTTTTATTTAGTGAAAAACTCCAACTTATCTTTTAAAACAGCAACTTCTTTTCTTTATTAAAAGAAAAACGAATTAATTATATTTAATTAATTGATAAGTGTGCATTTTCTCCCTCGTATGAGAACTCTTTTTTCTTTCTCTTTTTTTTTTTCTTAATAAGTTATGAGTTAATCAAAGTGAAGTGTAGCAAGGATGTCTGTATCATGTTACATTAAGATTTTACAAATTATCAAGTTATTTGCAATTATAATAAGATAGACACTTTAATATAATAATAATAAGAGAAAATTGTCTAAAACCCTCCCAACCTATACCCGAAATTCCAACTACACACTTCAACTTTACGGGTGTCCTATTACCCACCTGAACTTTATATCTCTATTTTATACACACTTGAACATATTAAAAGTATAATATATACCCCGTTAAAAGCTCACACCCAGATTTATATCAAAAAGTAAATGACACGCGCTTGCCACGTCATTTACCTTTTCAAAAATTAAAAAAATATTATTTTTTCCTTTATTCTAATTTTCCTTTTATAATATCCTTCTTCTCTTTCCTTTCTTGCTCCATTTTTTTTTACTTTAACCATTATTTTTCAAACTAACAAAGTAAACTTAAATTTAGAAGTCATTGAGTGAAATTTTCTTTATAAACCTTCTTAACATCTGAAAATTCATCCTTGGGTTGAATGAAAAATTAGTGATGAACACAAAAAGAGTGAGTGTTCAAAATTTGATTTTTCAAAGTGGGTTTTGGATTTCGGTTGAAATTATTGAGAGCTTAGCAACTTTAAAAATGAACGCGGCGATTCACGATGGAGGTAGATGGCGATTGACGGCGTGAGCGGCGACTTGGTGGTGGAGTTGAGGCCGCCGGTGTTGCTCCGGTGAAGAGAAAACAAAAAGAGAAAAAAAAGGTAAAAAGAAAACATAAAACAAAAACAACAAGGAAACTTAAATCTGTAAAGACAAAAAATAAGATTTGAAGTTTGAAATCTATAAATCGAATTGTGAGTAATTGTGAGACAAATTATGAAAATGTATTAGAAGATGGGTGAGGAGGTGGGGCTGCCATAGTGGTTCAACAATGGTAGGGAGGGTGTTGAGTGATGAGAGAGAGAGAGACAGGACGAAAAATGATAAAGGAAAAAGAAATGAAAAAAGTAAAGAAAATAAAATTAAAGGTAAAAGTTAGAAAATGTATTTAACAAAAAGTTAAAATATTTTTGAAATATATTTTTGATCAGTTCTTTATCTCTCAAATGCCTTTAAGAGAGTGAACACACTCTCTGCGCCATGTCAGCATTTAAGGTGCATTTATTCCGTTTTAAAATAATTTAAGGGGGTAATAGGACACTCATAAAATATAAGTGTGTAGTTGAGAATTCGACTATAGGTTAGGGAGGTATTTGACCATTTTCTCTAATAATAATAAAAAATTAGTAACTCAAACTAATAATTAATTTATCTTTAATGAATTAAGTGACAATTTACACTAAGAAGATTCTTCAATGCAATTACTTATTTACACTATAACTATATTTAAGGTGATTTTTAAAACTCTAATTCTAATAGACGAAAGAGTTCTTCATTCAGGAATTGTGGCTTCAATATATGCAATGATAATACTAAATATTACATAAAAAAATTCATGTATAATGTTGTCAATTCATTCAAAAGTTGATCAACATTTCCATATATTCTTAATATATACCTTCACTTCAATCTTATGTTGAATTTGGATCCTTCAAATGAAGATCCTCTTATTTATGATGATTTTTTTCTTCATTCAATTTTTATTATAGAAATAGTGCAAAGAAATAAACTCATCGAAAAAAAGAGAATAATTTAATTTGTTACTTGAAAGCCATGAAACATAATTAAAATTTTTCACGATGATTCTCTTTCAAAAATAAAATCACATAAAAATAAAAATAAAAGTAAAGAATGTAACTACTCTGTTTTGTATTTTTAGAGAGAGAAAATGAAGAACAAAAAAGTTAAAACTCTAAAACTGTAAATAAAAGTTATAATCAGTTTTGAATTCAAAAACCTCAATATTTAAGATAAAGTCAAAATTTTAAAAATGCACCAAAAAAAAAAAAAATCCTATTTTTTAGAACTGATTGGTTTTAAACTCATTTAAAAAATAGTTATTTATTATTTAATACCATTCTATGTAATTAATTTAGAGTCCTAAACGTCTTATTATTTATAAAAAAGAGTCCTAAACGTCTTTTTTAATTGTTTGAGTTTTTTCATTTTAAAATTAATTTGTGTTCTTATATTTCAGTTTTTGGCTTTCTGTTTGTATTTTTCAGTTTTTTTAATTTTCCAATTCGGAAATTAAATTAATTTTTAATTGTAAAAACTGCTTTTAAATCTTTTTTTTTTAAAAATAAAATAGTGATTCATTATTTAAAAATATCTATTCTGTCATATTTTTTTTTTTAAAAATAGCATTACATGGATTGTTTATTTTTATGTTTACGTGATTTTGAAAATCTAAAAATAAAACAAAAAACAAGAAAATAAAAGGAATCAATAAAGGAGAAAAATAAAAAGCAGATTTTTTTAGAGAATATGTGCGTAATTAGTTTGTTATTATGGGGTATAAACTTAACTTTTATGGTATATTATATATGTAGTTAATTTTTTCTTAACTATATCGAAAAGACCTCCCAAATAGATGAGTAAAACTCTAGCGACTGGTACGTCCTTGAGCCGCCAACATTTTCGCCTCTTTCTCTTTTGTCACCGAACCAAACGCAGGTAATGCTATTCTACCATTTACATTTTTCTTATTTGTCTTTTCCCTGCCTGTAGGGTTTCATGCTAGTGATAAGAAGGTATAAAAGAGTTTGAATTGGTTTACTGGGTTTCCATGGGAGTATTGATTGAGTTACTCAGAGACCTGAATTGAGCAGCATTTCACCTTTACTGATTTGGTATCAAGCAAATGAGTGCTGTTGTGCTTCCTAAACATGTTGCCGCTGTATTAAAACGTCAAAAGAACCCATTAAAGGCACTAGAAATATTCAATTCAGTGAAAAAGGAACATGGGTTTAGCCATAATTTGTTTACCTACAAATGTATTGTTGAAAAGCTTAGTTATTATGGAGAGTTCAAGGCAATGGAAGGTGTCATTGAAGAAGCCAGGAAGAATATTGATAATAGGTTGTTAGAAGGGGTGTACATTACTGCTATTAGAGGTTATGGAAAGAAGGGGAAAGTTCAACAGGCGGTTGATGTGTTTGAGAAGATGGATTTTTTCAATTGTGATCCGTCTGTTCATTCGTTTAACACAATCATGAATATATTGGCTGAACATGGTTATTTTAAACAAGCCCATAAAGTTTACATGAAAATGCTGGAAAATGGTATTTCTCCTGATGTATATACCTTTACTATTAGGATAAAGTCATTTTGTAGGACAAACCGGCCTCAGGTTGCTTTAAGGCTTTTGAATAACATGCTTGATCAAGGATGTGAATTTAATGCAGTCGCATGCTGCATGGTAATTGCTGGATTTTATGAAGTGAATTGTCGAGTTGAGGCTTGTGAATTGTTTGATGAAATGCTTATGCTCAGAATAACTCCTAATGTTACTACGTTTAATAAGCTTATATGTACACTTTGTAAAAAGGGGGATGTCCAAGAAAGTGAAAGGCTTCTTAACAAGATTCTGAAAAGAGGGGTGTTTCCAAATTTGTTTACATGTAATCTCCTAATACAGGGTCTTTCTGTAAATGGCCAGCTACATGAAGCTGCTAGGATGCTGGAAGCTTTGAGGAAAGAAGGTTTAAATGCTGATGTAGTCACTTATAACACTCTCATACGTGGTTTATGCAAACACTCAAAGGTTGCTGAAGCTGAGTCTTACTTGCATAAAATGGTGAATCGCGGGTTCGATCCTGATGCATTTACCTATAACACAATCATTGGTGCATATTGCAAATTGGGTATGATACAGAAAGCGGACAGAATCCTTAATAATGCAGTTTTTAAAGGTTTTGTTCCTGATGTGTTTACTTTCTGCTCCCTTATTTACGGATTATGCCAGGATGGTGACTTCAACAGAGCCAATTGTTTATTTAATGAAGCCATAGGTAAAGGTATGGAGTCCAATGTAATCCTCTATAATACCTTAATTAAGGGAATGTGTCATCAGGGACTTGTCTTAGAAGCATTGAAATTGATTACTGAAATGCATGAGAAAAGTTGCAGGCCTAATACATGGACTTATAATCTGATCATCAATGGGTTGTGCAAGATGGGCTGTGTATCTGATGCTAGTAATATCCTGAATGATGCCGTGACCAAAGGTATCCTTCCTGATATTTTTACCTTCAACACCTTGATTGATGGTTATTGCAAACAGTCAAAATTGGCTGATGCAATTGAGATTCTAAATACAATGTGGGATCATGATGTTGTTCCAGATGTGATAACCTATAACACAATGTTGAATGGACTTTTCAAGCTTAAAACTTCTGATGATGTGATGGAAACCTTCAAAGTCATGGTGGAAAAAGGGTGTGTCCCAAATATAATCACATATAATATACTCACTGAGAGCCTCTGTAAATCTAGAAAGCTTATGAAAGCTTTAGAATTACTTGAGGATATTCGAAGCAGGGGTCTTATTCCTGATACAGTGAGTTTTGGCACTCTGATAAATGGGTTTTGTGAGAATGAGGATTTGGATGGAGCTTATGAGCTATTCAAAAGAATGAAAAGGCAATATAAATATTCTCATACTACTGCAACATACAATATATTAATCAGTGCATTTGCTAAAAAGCTGAAAATGGACATGGCAGAGAAGCTTTTTTTTGAGATGAATGAATGTGGCTGTCCTCCTGATAACTACACATACCGTTGTATGATAGATGGTTTCTGCAAGGTCGACAACACTGAATTTGGATACAAGTTTTTGCTTGAAAACTTTTTGAAAGAATTTCTTCCATCAAAAGAAACAGTGGGACGAGTGATCAATTGCCTATGTGTGAAGAACAGGTTACTCGATGCAGTTGGTATCATTCATCTCATGGTGCAGAAGGGTGTCGTCCCTGATGTGGTCCACACAATTTTTGAAGCAGATAAAAAGGATGTGGCGGCTCCTAAGATTGTTGTGGAAGACTTGCTGAAGAAGAATCATATCACCTATTATGCCTATGAACTTTTATACGATGGGATAAGAGACAAAAAGATTTTGAAGAAATTATCAATGAAGGTATGTCCTATTTAAAGAATTACTTTTTTCTCGAATACTAGAGTACACATAAACACTGTAGACTAAAAAGACTTTTGCTTGGGTACAAATGTTTGTATTAATAATGTACAAATATTTTAGGCCATGGTGGAACAAGTAAAGTGATTCAACTAGCTATCCAATTAGTAATGAATTGGTAACTGCTAACTGCTAACTGGTAAATGACTTTTTACACGTGAAGGTTCAACAGGTTAAGGTTTTTTTTGGGTAAGATTGCTAGTTGTTTGGTAAATGAATATTCTTTCGATTCTCTTACTGTTTCTTTTTTCCGTTTGTGGTTAAAATGTTAGTGAAGTGTGTTTGTAATTTCTGGAAGAAAAAGGCAACATATTTGTTTTCAAAGACCTGATTAAATGGTTGATATTGTTGAAAGTTGGATATATGAAAAATTAGAGGAATATACTAATCTCGGAGATACTCTATCGGGTGAAATGATTGTGTGTTTGACCGATTTCAGCTGAAAATTATTTTTTAAAAAATTATTTGGATAATATCTTCTCTGAGATACTTCTCTAGATTCTTTTCCAGAATGTCACAATATAACTTACAAAAATAGCTATCTAAACACATGTTAGTCTACTTACGTTCTACCAGAAAACCTTGAGTTTAGTCTTAAGTTCTTCCAGAAAACCTTCAGAAATTTTTTCGGAAGATTTTTGAAAACACACCTGACATATTATACATGCAATAATGATTGAAAGATGGAGGATTAAGTGAATGAAAATTAATTTTCCCTATTATTTTGGCTTGAGGGAGTAAAATGGAAAATTGAGTTATTACTCTGGGCGGCAATGCATGAGAAAGAATGACACATGCATTTTGCAATCCGATGACCTTTTACATTGTTTTAATTTTAAATGCAAAGTAAGAATGCTCAAAGTGAAGAAGAATGGGAACACGGGTAGTGTTCAACTTTATTCCTAGAGAACCAATTGAGCTCACCAACCTTTTGATAGATCACCTGAAAGAAAAAGTGTAGGGATAAATAAAACTCTAATCTACTGGTTTAAGATTCTGTTTTATTCAGAAGATCAATGAAAGTTAATTCAACTATAAATTTGACATGTGAACGAACTTGGCGCAATGAGATACTATTTGCACTGATAAGAGGACTTGCCCACAGCTAAGAAGTCTAGTAATAGTTGTTTTAACTTTTTTTGCTTCTTTCGTCTGTACACAGAGAAAACTTGCAACAATATCTTGTTCATGGAAACATTCTACCTCCGGTCACTTGAGCATTGATGGGAATCAAACTAAGGTAACATTAAGCCACAATTTGTGAGAAGGGAAATAATTAGCAATACATGATTGAAACTTTGCTGTTTCAAAGTCATGTCACAAGAGTAATGTAGTTGCAGCGTCATGAACAAGCCATTGGTGCAAAAACAGTGGCATAAATCAGTGACAGTAGCTGAAAGCATTGGACTCTGAAGAGAGCGTGGGTTTAGTCGCAATGTTTCATGGCTAATTCAATTAAGTTGATTTAATGCTCAATCGTCCGATAATGTTTCCCAAGTCTCTCCAAGGGACGTCTCCTGGATGCAACTCTCAGCACTCTTTGGATCAGGTAATTTAACAACATGATTCTTTCTTCTTCAGCATCCAAAAATGTAAAACTCGGCTATAAGGAACCTTCTGTTCGCAATGTAAGCTGATAAAAGAGGGAAATTCAATCCTGCTTCTTATATAGGTTTGTTGGAAATTTCACCAAAATTTCATAAAAATATTAATTTCTTTTTATCTATAATCAGATACTGTAAAGAAGATTGAATATTTTAGAACAATATCAAAGTCATTTCTATAATTAGACATTGTTGAGAATCTCATGATGAGTGTTCTATATCACTTTCAGAGGTTTCTTCCTGAAATGTTATGCATGTCCCTCCCCCTACCCCGGGGGTTGTAATGAATATATCATACATACTGAGGAAGTGATGAGAGTGAAAGGCATTTTCTGGTCTGTCTACCAAAAAATTAATAACAGTTTGTGTTTTCTGGTGTGGCTCATGATTTTCCCATGTTGATGACTTTTACAGAGGTCTTAGCAGGATGCTTCTATAGAGATTATACAGCTAACAACCTAAGCGCAGATGTGCATCAAAAAGGTGGGAAAGGCCACCTGATCCCTATACTGATTACCATTTCTCACTTTACGGTAGATAATTTTCTTGGCCATTCCATGGGCTGTGCTGTTGGTATGTATTTCGCCAGATATAGTTTTTTCTTTACTTCTCAGGTATCTAGTTATGTAAGCAACAAATGTCTCGTTTTCATCGTCCTCTATTACTGGTTTCCTAGGATGCCTGTTTGATCATTGTACAAGTTTGAGAAACAACTCTTTCAGTGCTTCAAAAAAGACCAAGTATTTGCATAGATGAATTTTATGCTTGTCCTAGAAAATACCCGTGCAAACTAAATATAGGTTGCACACTTAAATGCTAGGGTGGGATGAGATCGGCCTGGCCGATGTGAACATGAGTGTGTTGGGCAAATGAGTTCTTAGGCGGTGCAGGGTGGGGAAGGTGACTTTCATTGAATTAAAAAATGTGGTAAAAATTTAACAGGCTTTAGGTATTTTACTCATTTATCTCTCTTGGTCTCTGAAACCCAATGAAAAGCTCGGTTTTTGGAAACCCCCCGCTTTGGCCCAATGATGAGAGTGCAACCCGTGATGTATGAGATAACCATGCACCACGAGTTTGAACCTTGCTGCGGATAAAACTTGGTATTTAACTGAAGAAGGGTAGAGGGATTGGTCCATTATCCACTGAGTTTTGAATCGTCTGGCAACTGGCCCTGGGGGATTTTGTTTTTATTTTTAAAAAAGCGTCCGTTCTGGGTTGCCAATTATTGAAGCCATGCTGCTGCCAAGTAGTATCATTCTCTACTTTCCAAGTAGTATCATGATAGAAATTGCAGTCGGGGCACGTGTGGATGTAACTTTAATATCTCTTTTATTTGACATTCTTCAATGCGACTTTAATTTTTCCCTCTCTCTTGCATCTTCCATGGCATCTTCTGGTCTTTTCTACTGCAAATTCCATGGCTTTCCCTTCATCTTTTACCCCTTCCTTGGTTCGAGTGAGTTTTTATTCGGGCATTTAATGTATTTAGTTATGTGGCTTGATAAAATTTTGGTAGAAGATATATGTCAAAAAGATAGGAGAGTATTTCTGGTTCTTCTCTCATTGATGATTTTCTCACCTGTTTTGGATATTCATCTTGATTTGATTAGCCATTCTTTGAAATATGCCTCAAATTAACAATACATTCAATTTTATTTCATTCTTTGAATTCTTTTTGAGTTGCTTGGTGATATATATGTCTTTGGTTGAAAAATTAAATCCCGCCTTTTTGAAATTTAGTTGGCCCATGGAGTTTGATTGTTTTTTTAAAAACAATTTGGACTCGTGGTCCATTTATTGAATGCTCAAACATAAATTGTTCAAATGCAGCCCTTGAAACCTAACAATAAGAGTCCAAATCCAGCCCAAAAGTGATTGGATTCAGTGTAATAATCACAGTAACAAAAACAAAGTCCTACATTGTAGGGTTTCCAAATTTGATCTTCTGCCATCTCCATCATTTTTCCTCTATTTCAGATGTTCCTTAAGTTCACCCCGAAATTGAGCTTCTTTCTCATTTTGCTTTTGGCAATCAATTGTCTTCATCCTCTCTGTCGAGGATTAGAGTCGTGTGTTCTAGCTTCGAGGCTCTTTGTAAGTATTCTTTCACTCCCTTTCTTCTTTGTCCTTTCTTCTTGTGGTTGATTCATCGTTATCTTTTAAATGTAAAGGCGGTTGGACATACCCAAGATGCTCTTAGGATTTTACTTCTTGGACACTCAGCTGGATGCAAGTTCATTGTCACTGATCTGGTTCTCATATCCTCATTTTTCCTCTGGAATCTGTTTTTGTCCGCTTACCTAGCTTCGACTAGTTATTATCCTCACAACTATTTTGCCCCGAAAATGGCCACAAACTGATTAGTAATTGTAGTAGTTGTGAAATATTGTGGCCTTTATGTGGTTCCCCCTCATGCTTGACTCTGATTGACTGTAATCTTCCTTGTTTTAATTCTAATGGTAGGAATGCCTCTTTTATCCATGTTTAGAATTTTCCTTCCCATGCTAGATAATTGATTGAAGCTGTGAAATTGTTGTAATTCTGCTTGACTGATAACTGTATTTGTGATGTGATCTGCTAGTTGATTTGTCTCTCTAAAAGTATGCTCAAAGTCATGTCAAAAGAGCAATGTAGTTGCGGCGTCATGAACAAGCCATTGGTGCAAAAACAGTGGCATAAATCAGTGACAATAGCTGAAGCATTGGACTCTGAAGAGAGGGTGGGTTTAGTTGCAATGTTTCATGGCTAATTCAATTAAGTTGATTTAACGCTCAATCGTCCGATGGTATTTCCCAAGTCTCTCCAAGGGACGTCTCCTGGATGCAACTCTCAGCACTCTTAGGATCAGGTAATTTAAGAACATGATTCGTTTTTTTTCAGCATCCAAAAATGTAAAACTCAGCTATAAAGAACTGCTGTTCACTATGTAAGCTGATAAAAGAGGGATATTCAAGCCTGCTTCTTATATAGGTTTGTTGGAAATTTTACCAAAATTTCGTAAAAATATTAATTTCTTTATATCTATAATCAGATACTGTAAAGAAGATTGAAGATTGAAGATTTTAGAACAATATCAAAGTCATTTCTATAATTAGATATTGTAGAGAATCTCATTATGAGTGTTCTACATCACTTTCAGAGGTTTCTTCCTGAAATGTTATGCATGTCCCTCTCCCCAACCCGGGGGTTGTAATGAATATATCGTACATACTGAGGAGGTGATGAGAGTGAAAGGCATTTTCTGGTCTGTCTACCAAAAAATTAATAACAGTTTGTGTTTTCTGGTGTGGCTCATGATTTTCCCTTGTTGATGACTTTTACAGAGGTCTTAGCAGGATGCTTCTATAGAGATTATACAGCTAACGACCTAAGCGCAGATGTGCATCAAAAAGGTTGGAAAAGCCACCTGATCCCTATACGGATTACCATTTCTCACTTTACGATGCCATCCCATGGGCTGTGCTGTTCGTACGTGTTTCCCCAGATATAGTTCTGTTTTTACTTCTCAGGTATCTAGTTATGTAAGCAACAAATGTCTCGTTTTCATCGTCCTCTATTACTGGTTTCCTAGGATGCCTGTTTGATCATTGTACAAGTTTGAGAAACAAGTCTTTCAGTGCTTCCAAAAAGACCAAGTGTTTGCATAGATGAATTTTCATGCTTGTGCTAGAAAATACCCGTGCAACAAAATATAGGTTGCACACTTAAATGCTAGGGGTGGGGATGAGATTGGCCTGGCCGATGTAAACATGAGTGTGTTGGGCAAGTGCGTTCTTAGGCGGCGCAGGGTGGGGCAGGTGGCTTTCATTTTTTTGAATTAAAAAATGTGGTAAAAATTTAACAGGTTTTAGGTATTTTACTCATTTATCTCTCTTGGTCTCTGAAACCCAATGAAAAGCTCGGTTTTTGGAAACCCCCCGCTTTGGCCCAATGATGAGAGTGCAACCCGTGAAGTATGAGATAACCATGCACCACGAGTTTGAACCTTGCTGCGGATAAAAGCTTGGTATTTAAGTGGAGAAGGGTAGAGGGATTGGTCCATTATCCACAGAGTTTTGAATCGTCTGGCAACTGGCCCTGGGGGGTTTTGTATTTATTTTTAAAAAAGTGTCAGTTCTGGAATGCCAATTATTGAAGCCATGCTGCTGCCAAGTAGTATCATTCTGTACTTTCCAAGTAGTATCATGATAGAAATTGCATTCGGGGCACGTGTTGATGTAACTTTAGTATCTATTTTATTTGACATTCTTCAATGCGACTTTACTTTTTCCCTCTTTCTTGCATCTTCCATGGCATCTTCTGGTCTTTTCTACTGCAAATTTCATGGCTTTCCCTTCATCTTTTATCCCCTTCCTTGGTTCGAGTGAGTTTTTATTTGGGCATCTAATGTATTTAGTTATATGGCTTGATAAAATTTTGGTAGAAGATATATGTCAAAAAGATAGGAGAGTATTTCTGGTTCTTCTCCATTGATGATTTTCTCACCTGTTTTGGATATTCATCTTGATTTGATTAGCCATTCTTTGATATATTCCTCAAATTAACAATACATTCAATTTTATTTCATTCTTTGGATTATTTTTGAGTTGCTTGGTGATATATATGTCTTTGGTATTAAATTCCGCCTTTTTGAAATTTTGTTGTCCCATGGATTTTGATTATTTTTTTAAAAACAATTTGGACTCGTGGTCCATTTATTGAATGCTCAAACATAAATTGTTCAAAAGCAGCCCTTGAAACCTAACAATAAGAGTCCAAATCCAGCCCAAAAGTGACTGGATTCAGTGTAATAATCACAGTAACAAAAACAAAGTCCTACATTGTAGGATTTCCAAATTTGATCTTCTGCCATCTCCATCATTTTTCCTCTATTTCAGATGTTCCTTAAGTTCACCCCGAAATTGAGCTTCTTTCTCATTTTGCTTTTGGTAATCAATTGTCTGCATCATCTCTGTCGAGGATTAGAGTCGTGTGTTCTAGCTTCGAGGCTCTTTGTAAGTATTCTTTCACTCCCTTTCTTCTTTGTCCTTTCTTCTTGTGGTTGATTCATCGTCATCTTTTAAATGTAAAGGCGGTTGGACATACCCAAGATGCTCTTAGGATTTTACTTCTTGGACACTCAGCTGGATGCAAGCTCATTGTCACTGATCTGGTTCTCATATCCTCATTTTTCCTCTAGAATCTGTTTTTGTCTGCTTACCTAGCTTCGACTAGTTATTATCCTCACAACTATTTTGCCCCGAAAATGGCCACAAACTGATTAGTAATTGTAGTAGTTGTGAAATATTGTGGCCTTTATGTGGTTCCCCCTCATGCTTGACTCTGATTGACTGTAATCTTCCTTGTTTTAATTCTAATGGTAGGAATGCCTCTTTTATCCATGTTTAGAATTTTCCTTCCCATGCTAGATAATTGATTGAAGCTGTGAAATTGTTGTAATTCTGCTTGACTGATAACTGTATTTGTGATGTGATCTGCTAGTTGATTTGTCTCTCTAAAAGTATGCTCAAAGTCATGTCACAAGAGCAATGTAGTTGCAGCGTCATCAACAAGAAGCCATTGGTGCAAAAACAGTGGCATAAATCAGTGACGGTAGATGAAAGCATTGGACTCTGAAGAGAGCATGGGTTTAGTTGCAATGTTTCATGGCTAATTCAATTAAGTTGATTTAATGCTCAATCGTCCGATGGTGTTTCCCAAGTCTCTCCAAGGGACGTCTCCTGGATGCAGCTCTCAGCACTCTTAGGATCAGGTAATTTAACAACATGATTCTTTCTTCTTCAGCATCCAAAAATGTAAAACTCAGCTATAAAGAACCTTCTGTTTGCAATGTAAGCTGATAAAAGAGGGAAATTCAAGCCTGCTTCTTATATAGGTTTGTTGGAAATTTCACCAAAATTTCATAAAAATATTAATTTCTTTTTATCTATAATCAGATACTGTAAAGAAGATTGAAGATTTTAGAACAATATCAAAGTCATTTCTATAATTAGATATTGTAGAGAATCTCATGATGAGTGTTCTACATCACTTTCAGAGGATTCTTCTTGAAATGTTATGCATGTCCCTCCCCCTACCCCGGGGGTTGTAATGAATATATCATACATACTGAGGAAGTGATGAGAGTGAAAGGCATTTTCTGGTCTGTCTACCAAAAAATTAATAACAGTGTGTGTTTTCTGGTGTGGCTCATGATTTTCCCTTGTTGATGACTTTTACAGAGGTCTTATCAGGATGCTTCTATAGAGATTATACAGCTAACAACCTAAGCGCAGATGTGCATCAAAAAGGTGGGAAATGCCTCCTGATCCCTATACGGATTACCATTTCTCACTTTACGGTAGATAATTTTCTTGGCCATCCCATGGGCTGTGCTGTTGGTACGTGTTTCCCCAGATATAGTTTTTTTTACTTCTCAGGTATCTAGTTATGTAAGCAACAAATGTCTAGTTTTCATCGTCCTCTATTACTGGTTTCCTAGGATGCCTGTTTGATCATTGTACAAGTTTGAGAAACAACTCTTTCAGTGCTTCAAAAAAGACCAAGTATTTGCATAGATGAATTTTCATGCTTGTGCTAGAAAATACCCGTGCAAACTAAATATAGGTTGCACGCTTAAATGCTAGGGGTGGGGATGAGATTGGCCTGGCTGATGTAAATATGAGTGTGTTGGGCAAGTGAGTTCTTAGGTGGTGCAGGGTGGGGCCAGTGACTTTCATTTTTTTGAATTAAAAAATGTGGTAAAAATTTAACAGGCTTTAGGTATTTTACTCATTTAGCTCTCTTGGTCTCTGAAACCCAATGAAAAGCGGAAACCCCCCCGGGCTTTATGTGGTTCCCCCTCATGCTCGCCTCTGATTGACTATAATCTTCCTTGTTTTAATTCTAATGGTAGGAATGCCTCTTTTATCCATGCTTATAATTCTCCATCCTATGCTAGATAATTGATTGAAGCTGTGAAATTGTTGTAATTCTGTTTGATTGATAGTTGTATTTGAATGTTATCTGCTAGTTGATTTGCCTCTCTAAAAGTATGCTCAATTTGTACATTTAGCCGATTCATCATCTCTTTGATCTCCTCTATCTTCTCTGCTATCTCCCATGACACTTTTCATGTAACTCTAATTATTAGCTATTAACTTAATGAGTCAGTTTCCAGCTGAATATTAGAAAATCCATGATTTATGCAATATTGTAAGGCTTTCCATATAGCCATAGTTTCAGCCTCCATGTTTGTTGCAACTCCAATACTTTTAGCTTCTGCATATAGTAAATCTCCACTACTATCTCTTATACAAAAACCATATGAACTTTCCTCTGGATTACCCTTACTAGCACCATCTGTATTGCACTTAACCCATCCTTCCTGCGGGTGAGTCCACTTCACAGCCAAATAGTGAAGAATAGGCCTATATTCCTTAAGTTGATGGAACATGCCCTGCCAGATATGTGTTATATTCCTCAACTGTGGGAACTTTACTTTAATAAGGTAATGTACATTCAATTGACATTGATAGTACATCTTCTTAAAGGAAGTTCCCTTTCCATGCCTTCTTGCATTTCTTCTCTTCCATAATTCCCACATAATAATAGCTGGGACAACTATTAGTTCTGAGTGTAGTTTTGGATTAGTATTTACCTCCCACCATTTCATAATGAGTTGCTGTCAATGTTGATACCTGCACATGAAGCAAACTGCTTCCATAGCTTTTGGGCTATGGGGGCTGTTAGAAATAAGTGTGTCATTGTCTCCATCTCTTCATTTTCACAGCAGTAGCATTTAGAAGCTATTTGCATCCTCATCCTTTTAAGATCGTAGTCTGTGGCAATTCTTTTATTCCGAGCTCTCCATAGAAAAAACACAATCTTAAAGGGGAGCCCCTTTAACCACAATTGGTCCATCCACTCTAATTCATTCCTGCTACGTCTCATGCTATGTATGCTGATTTCGCCGTGAATACTCCCTTTAAATTTCCCATCCACCACGCCTTGTTAATCATATCCGATTCCTTTCCAGGCATGATATTTTCTACAATGTGAGCAGTCATTTCAGGTGATATGCATTCAAGAAGCTTATTGACATTCCATTCCCCTCCACTTTGAAATTCTTTCAACTCAATTTAGTCATCTTTGGCTAGTTCCCCTTATGTGAAATAAAGAGCACCTTGCTTGGTCCAATTATCAAACCAAAAACTTGAATTTCCTGATTTTACTTGCCACCATATATCATGCTCAATTTCTTCTCTTACCTCCACCATTTTCCTCCATACATGAGAAACACCAGTGTTTCTAGTGATTGCAGGATGATACTTTTTACAATATTTATTCCACATACATCACTCCAAAGTGATGAAGTAGTTCTGAAATTCCACCACAATTTAGCAAAGAGAGCCCTGGAAACATCAAATAAAGATCTAAATCCTAGCCCTCCTTCCCTTTTTGGACAACACATCTCCTCCCAAGCTACCCAATGCTTACCTTTAAGACCACTGCCCCAGAAAATTTTTGCAAAAATCTGATGAATTTGCTCAATAATCTTCTTAGGGAGATTCATTGTCGATAAAAGGTTTATAGGTATTGATTGCAGAACACAGTTTATGATAGTGTACTTTCCTCCAAAGGATAAAAATCTATTTTGCCACGAGAGGACCCTTCTGGCTATCTTCCTTACCAGGTCTTCAAAGTGAAATTTGTTCGTTCTCCCATAAAAAAATGGACATCCCAAATATATGAAGGGGAAATTTCCTTGCTTGATACCTGTTAACCTTCGCTATCTGATTGCTACAATTAAAGGGGTTTGATCATGCAGAAAGAAGGAATTTTTTGTTTTGTTTATCAGGCTCATACTCCTTCAATACTTTCATCATTTTGATCATAGAATTTCTATCACCTGAACAAAATAAAATTGTGTCATCAGCATAAGATAGGTGATTGATTTCTGGACTCCATTTAGGCATTTCATAACCCAAAAATCTATCATCTCCATGAAGGTTGTTAAGTCCCTAAACAAAACTTCAGCAGCAATGATGAATAATGTTGGTGAAAGAGGATCACCCTGCTTGACTCCTCTCGAGGACTGGAAGAAACCATGCGATTGCCCGTTAATTAGTACAGAGTGCTAATTGTTTGAGACCAGCCTCCAAACCATATCAATAATTACTTTTGAAAATCCAAACCTTCTTAATACCTTGGTCAGAAAAATCCTGTTGGCACCCCTTTAGTCTACCAACGGTTTACACATGGGAGATTTAAGGAAATTAGAAAGTAGATTACTTTAGCTTATAAGTTTTTTAGTTGTTCGCAGTAGATTACTACAGCTTTTAAGTATTTATGTTTTCATTTTTTGTGTAGCAGTTATTGCAGTAAGGAGGTTATTCCTCCACTTTCTCATTCAGTTGTAGTAGGCAGTTACTTTCTTTGTTTCAGTGTTGTATTTAATGTATTTGAATTCAGTGAAATGTTAGGCAGAAAATTACCAAGTCTTTGAGTACTTCAAACTCAAGAGATTGTAGGTTCTCTCTTAACGAACCAGCATCATAGGTCGTAGGAAGAAAACATTCGATTTCACACTACAACGCCCCATAACCAGATCCATATCAGGGGACCATAACAACTTGGTATCAGAGACGGATGTTATGGGAGATCAAATTCAACATCAACTGGCCCAATTGGTGAACTTATTTCAAGAAGAATGTGCAGCCAATATAGCGAGACAGGAAGCAATAAATACTCGCTTAGATGCACTCACAAAGGATCTAGCGAATTCGAAGGTTGATTCTGAATCAACTGATCATACCAGTCAGAATCGGGGCTGGAAGGGTAAAAGTGGAGTGGCAGAAGGGTCAAAATCAGATGCAAGAGGAAGTTCCTTCATTCCTAGGTATACAAAGTTGGATTTTCCATGGTTTACTGGCCAAGGGGACCTTTTGGGATGGCTGAACAGATGTGATCACTTTTTTCGACACCAACAGACTCTAGATGAAGAAAAAGTTAGTCTTGCTTCTTTTCATTTAGAGGGGAACGCACAACTTTGGTTTCTTCAACTAGAGACAGATCTGCCTGAACTGTCTTGGGATGAGTTCAAACGTTATTGTAACCTTCGTTTTGGGCCACCAATCAGAAGTCAGAAGTTAGGAGAATTGGCTAAGTTGCGCCAGATTGGGTCCGTGGCAGATTACCAAGAAAAGTTTGAGCAGTTAGTTTCCCAGGCTGGTACACTCACACAATCGCAAAAGATAGAACTTTATATTAGTGGCCTTGTGGATTATATAGCAATTGAGATTTAGTTGCATGATCCTCTAGGTTTGGCTACGGCAATGAGTTTATCCCGACTTTATGAACGCAAGGGACAACCTTTTCGTTCGCAACAGTTAGATGGTCGCAAATCCAAAACATCAGATTTCTCACCTCCACAACGCACCAGATTTGTAAGGAAATTGACTAGATCTGAGATGGATGAAAGGAGACTTAAGGGTCTCTGCTTCAACTGTGATGAAGTCTTCACTCGGGGCCATCAGTGAAAGAAATTAGTCTGGATTGATTCCATAGACGAAGAGGAAGAATCTCTGGAATAGGAGACAAATCCTAATATAGATCAACCTGAAATTTCTTTGCAAGCCATCATTGGTGTCACAGCTCCACAAAATATGCGATTACAAGGCCAATTGGCAGGGAATCCAGTGGTGTCATTAGTCGATTCTGGAAGTAGTCGTAGCTTTGTGAACTCTAAAATTGTGTCACAATTCAATCTTCAAGATGAGAGGCGAGAAGGGCTACAAGTGGTGGTGGCAAATGGAGAACGGGTCAGAAGTTCGGGACAATGCGAAGGAGTTTCAATATGGTTTGGTAATTATGCTTTCCATATTGATTTATATGTCCTCAATCTAAGTGGATTTGATGTGGTTCTAGGTGTGAATTGGCTTAAAACTTTAGGACCCATACTGTGGGACTTTACAGTTAAGTGGATGTCATTCTTCAAAAATGGAAAACAAGTGGAGTTTCAAGGTGTTAAGTCTCCTGATCCAACTCAAGGAGCAACAACTCATGTTATGCTGGCTGACAAAGATAATCAGGAAGAATTGCAAATCATTTTGAAAGATTTTGCTTGCCTCTTTCATGAACCAGGAGGGCTCCCTGCTAAACGTGATTGTGACCACAAAATTGTTCTGGAACCAGGAACAAAACCTGTTGTAGTTCGACCATATAGATATCTACATAATCAAAAGGATGAAATTGAAAGATAGTGTTCAGAGATGTTGAAGCAGGGAATAATTCGGCCAAGTCAGTCTCCATTCTCTTCCCCGGTGCTTCTTGTTCCTAAATCTGTGGTTCTTGGAGTATGTGCATTGATTATTGTGAGTTGAATGCAAAAACAATCAAAGATAAATTTCCTATTCCAGTAATTGAAGAATTGTTGGAGGAATTGTTTGGGGCTAAATATTTCTTTAAATTAGACTTACGCCAAGGTTATTATCAAGTTCGGATGAAAGAGGATGATGTGGAGAAAACTGGTTTTCGTACTTACCATGGGCATTTTGAGTTTTTGGTTATGCCCTTTGGCTTAACCAACGCTCCATCTACCTTTCAATCATTATGAAATGAGGTATTTCAGCTTCACTTGAGAAAATTTATTTTGGTGGTTTTTTGATGATATTCTTGTGTATAGTTGCACTTGGGTCGAACATATGTATCATCTGCGACTTGTCTTCAAGTTACTCTCCGATCATGTTCTTTTTTTGAAGCAATCAAAGTGTTCATTTGCCCAAACTTAAATTGCTTATTTGGGCCACCTCATCACTGCTGATGGAGTTACTGCAGATTCCAGCAAAATTTCAGCCATGACTGAATGGTCCAAACCTACAACTCTTAAGGGGTTGCAAGGTTTCCTAGGCCTCACAGGATATTATCGTAAGTTTGTGGAAAATTATGGATCCATAGCTGAACCATTAACAGCCATGCTCCGCAAGAATTCATTTATATGGACAGATCAATCAACACAAGCTTTCGAAAAACTCAAGGTTGCTATGACAACTACACCCGTATTGGCACTTCCAGATTTTTCTCAACCTTTTGTTATTGAATGTGATGCTTCAAATCTGTGTATTGGGACTGTTTTATTGCAGAATAAACAACCCATTGCCTTTTTTAGCAAAGTATTGGCAAGAGGACACCAACCATTGCTCGCTTATGAAAAAGAATTGATAGGTCTAGTGAAAGCTATTCGGCATTGGCATTCTTATTTATGGGGGCAACACTTCATAGTTCGTACTGATCACTACAGTTTGAAGTGTTTATTGGAACAAAAGGCACTAACTCCTCCGCAACAACATTGGTCGGCCAAGATTCTGGGTTACTTATTTTCGGTTGAATACAAGGCTGGTTGTTTAAACACTGTTGCTGATGCCTTATCCCGTTGAGATAATGATGAAGCTATGCTTCTTGCCATTTCCATGCCTCAATTAAGCCTTTTTGATGACATCAGAAATGAACAACAAAACTCTCCTGATGTCCAGCAGTTAATATCTGCTGTCCATGATGGTACTGCTTCAAATCAGTGGAGCGTCAAGAATGGGTTGCTTCTGTATAAACACCGAACATTCTTGGCATCAAACTCTCCTTCCATTCAAACAGTCGTGACTGTTTTGCATAACCAGGGACATGAGGGGTACCAAAAATCACTTTTTCGGATTGCAAGGGATTTCCATTGGACAAGTATGAAGCATCATCTTCGCGACTTTGTTGTGCTTGTGGTGTTTGCCAGTGACATAAAACAGAAACTTTGCAATCTGCTTGTCTTCTTCAGCCTTTATCAGCTCCGGAGCAAATATGGTCAGATATTTCATTGGATTTTGTGGAAGGCTTACCTACTTCACGTGGGAAAAATGTAATCTTAGTGGTGGTAGATCGTTTCTCTAAATATTGCTACTTATTGTCAACTGCTCATCCATACTCTGCAGTAAGTATTGCCCGACTCTTCTTTGACAATATTTTCAAATTACATGGCATACCAGTAAGCATGGTTAGCGATCGGGATGTAACTTTCACAAGTGCTTTTTGGAGAGAACTCTTCTGCCTGAGTGGTACCAAGTTGTGTTTTAGTTCAGCGTATCACCCTCAATCTGATGGCCAAACTGAAGTTGTCAACCGGACTGTGGAGATGTACTTTAGGTGCTTTACCAGTGCACATCCTACCAAATGGATGGACTGGTTGTCCTGGGCAGAATATTCATACAACACCAGTTTTCATTCTTCCTTGAAAACGACACCCTTTGAAGTGGTGTATGGGCGTCCTCCGCCACGTCTTTTGCCTTATTCCCCTACCAGTGGATACAGCATTACGTACTCGGGATCAAATTCTGCAGTCGTTAAGACAGAATTTATTGCATGCTCAACAGAGAATGAAGGGTACTTATGATTCCAAACATCGACGTGTTGTGTTTCAGGTGGGGGATAGAGTTCTGTTGAAGCTACAACCATATAAACAGCTTTCTGTGGGTACTCATCGTCACCTGAAATTGTTGTCCAAGTTTTATGGTCCTTACAAAATTGCAGCGTATTGGGCCTATGGCTTATAAATTTAGAGTTTCCACTAGGTATAAAACTTCATCCAGTTTTTCATGTCTCTAAATTGAAGCTTTTTCATGAAGGAGACTTTCCAGCTGCTGCTACTCTTCCTTCAAGTTTGCTAGAAGCTCCCTCATCCCATCCTATAACTGTGCTTGAACATCGGGTTGTTCGTAATGTACCTGAAGTCTTGATACATTGGCAGCATACTTCTCCAGCTGAGGCATCATGGGAAACTGTTTCTTCTATGCAGCAACGCTTTCCACACTTCCCACTTGAGGACAAGTGTGATTTAAAAGGGGGGAGTAATGTTAGCACCCCTTTAGTCTACCAACGGTTTACACATGGGAGATTTAAGGAAATTAGAAAGTAGATTACTTTAGCTTATAAGTTATTTAGTTGTTCGCAGTAGATTACTACAGCTTTTATGTATTTATGTTTTCATTTTTTGTGTAGCAGTTATTGCAGTAAGGAGGGTACTCCTCCACTTTCTCATTCAGTTGTAGTAGGCAGTAGGCAGTTACTTTCTTTGTTTCAGTGTTGTATTTAATGTATTTGAATTTAGTGAAATGTTAGGCAGAAAATTACTAAGTCTTTGAGTACTTCAAACTCAAGAGATTGCAGGTTCTCTCTTAATCAACCAGCATCATAGGTCATAGAAAGAAAACATTCGATTTCACATACAACGCCCCATAACTAGATCCATATCAGGGGACCATAACAAATCCATGATACTCATATGCTTTGGTCATGTCTAATTTAACCACTACATTAACATTCTTGTTCCTCAGATTGATGTCTCTTATAATCTCTTGTGCTAGTAGAATATTCTCAGTAATACTTCTTCCCTTCTCAAAACCTGCCTGATTCTCTGAGATAATGTTTGGTAGTACAATAGTTATTCTCTCATGCAACACTCTAGAGATCACCTTGTTAATGAAAGCACTTAGACTTATTGGTCTCCAGTCAGTGAAAGTTTTCACCATTTCCTTCTTAGGCAGCAGGACAAGATTGGTATGTGTTACAAATTTTGGTAGCTCCTGACCACAAAAAAAATGCCCTTACCAATTTGGTGATGTCCTCTCCTATTATTTCCCAGTAGCTTTGAAAGAATAAACCAGGAAATCCATCAGGTCCACAAGCACTATCCCCATTTAGTATGAAAACCACCTTCTTAACTTCATCATTACTAGGTAATTTGGTCATTTCTTTATTCTGATAATCTGATATCATTTTGGGGGATAAGGTTTAGTATAGCCAGATCATGCTCCTGATCCAGTTGTCTAAACTGTTCTGCAAAAAATTCAACTGCCTCCTTTCCAATTTGCCGATTTGATTCAAGTATCAGCCCTTGCTCTGTAGTGATTTTTTCTATATGCGGCTTCATTCTTCTTCATTTTACATAGGAGTGAAAGAATCTAGTGTTTCTGTCCCCATCAGTAAACCACCGCATTCCTGCCTTCTGTTTCCAGTATTCTTCCTCAATTTTAAAAAATTTCTTTAATTCTGCTTCTGTCCTATTTAATTCTGCTCTGTTTGAACATGTGGGCTGAATCTCCATCTCTATTTCTTTCACCCTTGTGATATCCTCCAGGGTGGCTATTTGATGAAATATGTTCCCAAACACTTCTTTGCTCCATGTTACCAGTGTCTTCTTGATCTTTTTTAATTTTGCCTGGAATTTAACAAAGGACTTCCCACAAAGTCTATGTTCCAGTTTTGTCTTATAAGCTCCTTGAATTGAGGATGTTTACCCCAAAAATTACGAAACCTGAAAGGCTTTATGATAGGTTCCTCCTCAGATTCACAATTCATATGAAGTGGCGCATGATCAGATCCCTGTCTGATGAGATGTTGTACTTCTGATGAAGGAAAATTATTGATGAATTCCTGATTGACTAACACCCTGTCCAATCTTTTGAAAATACACGCTTCTTCTATTCTATCATTCCACTGGGTAAACTTGTTTCCTGTAGTTTTTAATTCTGAAAGAGCACAATTACTGATGCAACTAGCAAAATCTATTGCCCGTGTTGAGCGAAATCCAAACCACCTAGCTTCTCTTCTTCATTGAGGATCACATTAAATTCCCCTTCTATTACCCAAGGTAAAAGATTTCCTTGAGTTAATTCTTCCAGTTGTTCCCATAGTTCCAACCTCTCCAATGCATTGCACCTTGCATACACTGCTGTAATGAGTAACAATTTATTGTCATTGCTGAATTTCATTGTGATTAGTTAATATGAATCAATAATCATCTGTCCTTCCCATATATCCATCCAAAAAATTCATATTTTGTTCAGTTTGTCAAAGCATTGCTCATTCCTAACCTGCCTTTGTATTGATCTAACTCCTATGTTGCTCGGACTCTTCACAAATATCAACGGGTGCGTGTCGGATTCTCCAAAAGTAGTGTATTTTGGAGAATCCGACACAAGTGCGGCATCAAAGTGAAGAGTCCGTGCAACTTAGTCTAACTCTATTGGATCCATAAAAGCTATGCATGAATAACAATGTCTTCTATTAAGTTCCATCAACCGCTCAAATGAATTTTGAGAACTAACGGATCAAATATTCGAAAACAACATTTTTGTATTCATTGATCACAACTTGTAGATTTATCTTTACTTCTCCTTGTTTGAACTTGCAGAGGAAGTGTAGATCTTTTTTTCATGGCCCTGCTCTTCAAGCTACTCCAGCTATACTTATTTGTTGTATGTATTCCTCCAAATCCTCATCCTCCTTTGCATTTCTTCTATTTTGAATTTGTTCCTCTGATTCCTCTATCAGATTTGGCGCTAGCCTCATTACTCTCTTTTGGAGTTGTAATAAACTCTTGATCTCCATCAACTCTTGTCGAGATACTGTGATAAATCCTCTGAGCTGATTCCACACTATTCACCTCAATGGGAGTATTTTCTAATTCTCTTCTCTTTTCATCGCTCTACAATCTGTGTATTCTCTTTTCCTCGCGATTGGTCTGGCGTTTTCATGTTACTACCTTTCTCATTACTTGCTTCTGCCCCTTTCACGTTGCTGGTCTCCAGTTGACTCATCTCCCTTTGTTCTCTTTTGGCGTGTTTTTACCAAAAAATTTGTCTACCTATGCTTTGGATGACTGGTGGTGGCTGTTTGCTAGTTGATTCGTCTCGTGTTGCTTCTCCTCCAGTTTCTTTGTCACCAAGGGCTTCAAATTGATTGGAAGAGATTACCCCTACCTTATTCCACTTCATTAACTGATTCTTTCCTGCATTGCCTCTCCATCCTCCTTTCCTATCCCTCTGCTCTTTAAACTCTTCATTATACTATGATTATGGGTAGTAATACCTACTGTTGAGTGTATACTTGTGATGGTCATGGTTAAAGATTTTAGTTTCCATTAGATAAGTTATGAGACCATCTGTGTACTCTATTGGTGTATAACTGATTTTAATTCTTAAATTCTCCTCTTCTATGCCTAGATTAGTCTTAAGATGCTTGTCACTTCGGCTCCATGTTTAGATTAACTAAAATGATGTTCTCTGCTCAGATCTTCTTTGTGGTGAGCCGCTCGAATTCAGTCTTAAGGTTTGCTTAGTATTATGTTAAAAAAAAGTTATGTTGTTCTCTAAGATGCTGGTGTTTCCTGTAAATAGATCGGTGAGACAACTACAACTTAATTGCGTTTTAGATATAAATAAGTCAATCAACTCTGGGTTTTGTCTGTACTCTTTGAAATTTACTCCAAGAACATAGCTTTATCATTGATGCTTGTACCAAGAATTGGCAGAACCAAGTTGTTTGGCTGCATTATTTGTACTATTCCTCATAAAGCCCCGTTTGATTCAGCTTTCTGTATGAGTATTTGACCAACCAAGATGGGCTCCTTCATGTAAATACAATTCTGCTGGCTATTCAGTTCATTTAAAATATAAATATGCAACCTTATAAGATTTGTTTTAACAAGTGAAAGACAAAGGGTAAGGGGTTACATAAATAGGTTTCCATTGTAAATAGATGAAGTTATGAAATTTTACCTTATTATTTATGAAAGGAAAGAGGTTTTATTAGGATATTGTACTTTTTTTCTGGTTAGTCATATTTTTGTTTGATGATGGAAGTTTTAATTATTTTTGAGTTGAGTAAGGTCTTTTCTCCGTGTTAAAAGACATGTATGGGACTGGTTGAAGTACTAATGAATGTTGTGCTTCTTTCGATTCTTTCAAGAGCTAGGATTTTACTTGAATCATCACCCAACATTCCTTATTCCACATTTTCATTTTTGTTTCTTCGTAAGAGGACTGTAGCTTTAAGTCTTTAACACTAGTTGCAATATATACCAATCTAGAGGGGGAAGGGGTAGCAATAAATTATAGTCCTCTATGGATCTTGCCTGTAACTAATTTCTTTTCTGATGAATTGCTATTATGAAACCTATGATGGTGAAATTGCATGTCTTTTGTGCTTTAAGTTTCACAACTTATAGTTTTAACTTTGCATGATTAACTTCACCTTTCAGCTACAATCGTCTGGGGAAGGATGCCGTTGAAACTGATGCATAGGAGATCATTGACATGGCTGGCAAGGCCTCCCTAGCTGATCAACAGAAGCAGGTCCAAGAAAATGTGCATTCCCAGATTACAAGCTTTTGCAAGTATATGGATCACATATTACAACCTGATCTTACGGTCAAGGACAAGCAGGGAACACCATCTTCTGAAAATAATTCTTCTCCTCATCGCAGTGGGCTCAGTTTTGCTATTGGTAGGACTGCTCCATTAAAGGACCACAGCGGTAAGAACTTAAACTGAATTTCCAAAGTTCGTTGCTTATAAATTTGTACTACTTATAAATTTGTATTACTATACATATATAGATAGTAATGGCCATAAAACGTCGTGGAGAGGAAGTACTAGGTGGTCTCTATACTGGGATTAATACAAAACATATATTCACCACAAGCAACATGGTATGTATATATACTTTACTTGTTAAATTTAATTATGAATATAATAATATTGTTATATATATACATACATTTATGATTTATGCAGGTAGAGGAGTATAGTGGGCTTAAGCTGCAGCCACATAAGGCCATTGTTGGACCTCATGGTTCTCAACCCATTTCATTGACCACTAGGTTACACTTTTGAATGCCTTTTTGATCCACTTTTGTCAAACATAAATATTGTAATAAATATTGTAATAAATATCACTTGATCAGTAAACAATAGTACACGTAAATTCCATGGTTGGACGCATATGCTTCAAGTTAGGAAAACAGCAGAGGGTCACATGATTCGGCAAATCAACGCAGGTACTTACAAATTGTGCTAATTAAGAGTGCTCTTCAATCTCTTTCCATATATACTCTCTCTGCTTCAACTCAGGTACTTACAGAGCATGTGCTATCAGGTTTATTAATTTTGAGTTGACTTCCTTTTGGATATATATGATACATATAAGTGATCTGATAGTGTAGTTTTTTTTCACTTTAGTTATTGTAGTATTTCAATTGTTACTAGTTTAGGAGACTTACTCCATAGCGGAAATGGATGACTTTCCTTTGTCCACAACCTTAATATCCTCGGAAGAGGCAGAGCGTTTTTTATCTCTTTTGGATAGCGAAATGAATTAATTTCTCATTTATGTGCTTTCTCTTTTGGAGTTTGGTTCAAATTTGATTTTCGATGTGCAGCATTGGATGTGTCATATTGTACAAAGGCCAAGAGAAGTTCCACAGCAGTACACTAAACACTTTGGATTATGTGGTGCATTAGGTAAATGTCACATCTGATACTCTCATGAATGTGTCTGTTTATCTAGCAGTTGCCAAACAGCTCGCAGTGGATCGAATTTTGATCCCTGCTAATGTCTCTTGTCTTTCCATTAACTCATTTCCCACATACTTCATTCTGTAAGAACGTTTCCATTGCTATTTCACTAATCTATTGAGAGTTCATGACATCACTTCTCAGATTAGGCAAATCTTTGTCTTATGCATTCAGCTTCTCCTGGAAACAGGATAAAACAGAATTAACCGGTGCTTCCTCATGCCTTCTTTTGGTATCAGTATTGCTAAAATGCTGCGTAAGAGCCTTTCAAATTGTGCTGATTTCTGATCAATGTTAAACCTAAACTAACAGCGTCATCCTAGAAGTGATTAACATACACAAAGATTCGAATATTGTCCTCTGTACAGAATTTGTGTGTTTATTCTTGTTCAACAGTCTCAGGGGCGTGATGTAACTACTTATATTGTCTCCTGAGATACTGTCGTGTCGAACCTTGTAGAAAAACTAATAGGGAGGACAACATGATGTAAAATAGTGATGGTTTAATAGGGTCTTTGTTATAGAAGATTAAGAACAATCAAGTAGTTGATTAATGAGTCATTTTGATATCATGCATTTGGACATCCCTAATCGTTCTTTGTTTAACGTTTCAGTGTGACTGCAGACACTTGTGTAGCAATGGATGAGTGGATCCAAAACCCCACTTGCGTCAACATAAACTTGTTTAAACAGAAGTGATGCAACTGAAGATGCAAAATGAAGTTGACATTTATATTGTTGTATGTTTTAGAGACGGAAGTTGTTCTGGAATTACTAAATAGAACCTAGAATTTTGAACATACAATGTTGACATTGGCTTATCAAAGTTTGGGGGTCGTTTAGGGGGATTTGAGTACATCACCACTGTATGTATGTATGCTGAAGACATTGAACATTCAGAGACCAATGAAGAAGTATATGGGGTTCTATCATTTATCTTTTGGATATTGACTTTTGATTTCTCTCTTAAAATATGTGTTCATTGTGCTTAAACTTGATAATAATTTGCTCTTTATTCACTCCTATTTAGACATGCTAAAGTATTGAATATTGAAAGTTCATCAAAAGTATTGCGGAGGTTATAGTCCCAAAAAATTGTACTAAAATTTATATGTGAAGGCTATAAACCCCCAGCAAATGAAATAAAATTATTTTCTGAAAAAAAGTTACGAAGGTTAAAACCCCCGTCTGCCACAAATGATTCTTGGGGTTGCTTAAAAAGTTACTCAACTCAATAGCCACAGGCCTAACAATGGGAGTTTTTGAAACCCCTGTAACAACAAATTTTGAGGGTTCTAACTATTTGTAATTTTAACTCTCGCGAATCGACCCTTTTTTGGTAGTGATATGTGATTACCTTACCATGTTGCATCAAAACACATCCTAACCCAACACCCAAAGCGTCGCAGTACACTCCATAGCCCTCTGAACCCTCTGGCAAGGCAAGGATTGGTGCTGATGTCAACTTGTCCTTTAGCTCCTGGAAACTATGCTTGCAAGCCTCAGTCCACCAAAACTTAACTGTTTTCTGAGTTAGCTTTGTCAGTGGTGCTGAAAGTGAAGAAAACCCCTCTACAAGCCTTCTGTAATACCCACCTAACCCTAGGAAACTAAGAACCTTTGTCAGAATTGTGGGTCTAGGCTCAGTCTTCACGACCTCAATCTTTTGTGTATTAGCCATAATACCTGCATCTGATACAATATGACCTAAGAAAGCCACAAAGCTCAATCAAAACTCACACTCAGAGAACTTTGCATAAAGTTCCTGATCTTAAAGAACCTGAAGGACTGCTCACAAATAATCTGCATGCTCAACTTTTGAACGTGAATACACAAAAATATCATCAATAAATACAATCAAAAACAAGTCTAGATATGACTTGAATATGCTATTCATCAGGACTGTAAATATTGCATGGGCATTGGTCAATCCAAAAGACATGTCCAAAAACTTAAAATGTCTATATCTAGTTCTATAAACTATGCTTGAAACATTTTTCTCTCAAACTCTTACCTAATGGTACCCTGATCTCAAATCAATCTTTAAGAAGTACTTAGCACCTTGTAGCTAATCAAACAAGTCATTGATCATTGGATGAGGATACTTATTTTTTATAGTCTCCTTGTTGAGCTGTCGATAATCGATACACTTCCTAAGAGAGCCATCTTTCTTTCTCACAAATCATGGTGAAGCACTATGCCTGATAAATCCTTTATCCAACAAATCTTTCAGATAATCCTTCAACTCCCTTAGCTCAGCAAGAGCCATTCTATAAGGAGGGACAAATATGGGTTGTGTACCTGGTAGCATATCGATAGCAAAATCAATTTCTCATTTTGGTGGAATACCAGGAAGCTCATTTGGAAATACATACGGAAACTCATTAACCATAAGAATAGATGGGAGAATTGGTGGTTTTGCATCCATACCTTGAACTCAGACAAGATGATAAATACAACCCTTAGTAACCATCCTCTTTGCCTTAAGATAGGAAATAAATCTACCATTCGGTGCTGCTATATTACCTTTCCATTCTCGCAGTGCCTATCCTTGAAAATGAAATCTAAAAATCTTTGTCCAACACTCAACATTAGCATAAAAAGATGCTAGCCAATCCATACCCATAATGATGTTGACTTAGACCATCTCTAACTCTACCATGTCTATGGTCTAAAGAGGTTTGACGGTCAATAATTTCTTTTGTGCAACCTAGATAGACTCTCTTACCAATAATAAACTTACCAATTGGTGTAGACACAATAAAGGGTCGATATAATGATTCTACTGTTATACACAACTTCCCCCCCAACAAATGGAGTAACATATGATATGGTAGAGCTGGATCTTTCAAAGCATAAACACAATAAGAACAAATAATCAATGTACCTATCATAACATCAGATGATGACTCTTAGTCTTGTCGGTCAGCAAGTGCATATGCATTGTTTTGGCCACTACAAGAACTAGATGCTCCCGTCTACCTGTTGAATTCTAAGGTCCACGCCTTGTAGAATGTGTTGATGAGGAAGAACCTACTCCTGACCTAGTCGGTTGAGCCATACCACCTTGACTTATGGTCAGGTAGTTCCTCCACACATGACCCTCCTACCCAAAAGAATAATAACATGTGGAACCCTACCTACATCTCCCGAAATGCATCCTACCGCATGTAGCATGACACGATAGGGCTAACCTGGCCTTGCATGAACTCCTTTGTTGTTGAGAGTCTGATGCTCGTGAACCCTTACATGGACCTGATTGTCCATGACGATCAAGTCTAATACCTTGGAACTTCTGTAGTAGAGGTTTGGATGACTTACTAGAATATCGAGGCCTGGGACCACCCTGAAAGTAGTCAATGTGAACTAGCGGGACTAAACCCCTCCCTCTTATACTACTGATGTCAACGCTCTTCCATTCTTTGTGCAAATTTCTGAATTTGAGAGATATCCATATTATCATTTAGTGCAGCGATAGTGCAAGCATCAATATAGTTTGAATCAATCCCTCCTACAAATCTTTGAGCCCTATCATGGATCATATCAACAAATGCTGGTGCATACCTAGCCAATGAATCAAATATAAGCCCATACTTCCAGACACTCATGCTCCCCTATCAAACGTTTAGGAACTGATCTACTCGAACATCCTGAATCTCTCGAGGAATATAATGATGTATGAAAGCTTCGGTAGAGCTATCCCAAGAGGATGGAGGTGCATCTTCCCCCTGGATCTCTCTAAACTCTTGTACCACAATACTGCAACATCACACAATCGAAAGGCTGCTACCTCAATTGGCTCAGTCGTTGAGTCATGCATGACCCTAAAGATCCTGCGAAACTGATCGACAAAATGCTGAGGGTCCTCTTTATGATGTTTCCCTGTAAACTCTAGAGGACTCAAGGCTAGAAAGTCATGAACTCTCCAACTTCCCGGCCCTTCGAAATGTTCGACAACTCCTGGGAACTGGCTAGCGCATGCAACGACTAACTGTGCTAACATACATATTGCACTCTTGAAGTCATGACCAGATTGAATAGGAGGAGCTGGAGGTGGTACTTATGGTTGTATCGGGGGTCCTGTAGCCCTCAGAGGCTCTTGAGTTGGTGGAGAAACTATATGGGGCTGAGAAGATGTCTCCTCATGGGTCTCATAATGAGCAATCTCAAGTGGAGCCTTATGGGTACTCTCACCTACAACTGTATCTAGCCCCTGGATAGATGAGGTGTTTCTGGTGTGAGCCATATCTATGTATACAAAAATCAAATATAAGTTCGAAAAGTAATTCCTTAAGACCCAACTCTATAGCATGAGGTGAGCAAAAGAAGGATAACTAATCTAACATGCAATATAGCTTCCTACTTATAGAATATGGTGCACAACACATTTATAAGCAATACTCTATAAGACACATCTTGAAGACTCCCTAGGATATGATGTTCCTATGATACCAAGTTTGTCACACCCTAAACTCAAGGGGTGTAATTGGCACCTAATGCAAAAACTTAGGTCTTAGCCGACTCTGCTGAAGCATTTGCTAATAGCGTATAGTAGCCTCAGATAATTAAGAAAAAAATGAGTGTATATCGTCTTAAAAATAATCCCTCGGCCAGTAAGGCCCCTATCTACAAATATATAAAGGAAACAATGACACCCAACAATTCATATAAAGAAGTAGACATCAAGTAGATAAGTTCTGTTTGGGTTTTTCAGGCCACCATGATATCTAGAAAAATGTAAATGCTATATATCAAGTTAATGCACCAAAGAACCATCAAACCTTTGGTCAACCAATAAACAAGTCAAACATTGTTGATAATGCGGGTATATAACCCAATACACTAGTCTGAAAGCCTCTAAGAGTAGTAAAGCTTGGTCGGGACAGGGCCTCGACTTATCCAAAAACTATATACAACAAAAGCCAACAAATATCTTAACATTGGTAGCTCTGAAAGAAGGGGCTATAAAACCTAGTGGAACTCAACTGTGCTGCTGGGGAGGTCTGTCAAGTCAATTGACAAGACTTCCAGGCATAAATGCAGCTCCTCCGAGCAAGAGGCGTCAGTACAAAATAATGTGTCGAGTATGAAAGGCAATAGACTAAATAAGTAGGTATCATAATATACTAAAGTTAATCAGGTAAGGGAATCAAAAATAAGATTAGCATACTGACCTGCTACTGAATCTAAACATACAAAAATACTCAAACAACAACCCAACCAAGCCCCCATAAGTTCGGTAGGTACAACGAACAAACAAGACCACCTACCTAGGCCCCCATAAGCCCAAAAGGTGCCTAATCAATCTATATACCCTTATAGGTAGTCCCTTATATGCATAGGAAGTCACATAGCCCTCTTAGGAAATAATATAGCTCCGTAGGCAGTGCATATCCCTTTTAGGCATCTGTATAGCTTGGTAGGCAGCACATAGCTCTCTTTGGAATCAATATTGCCATGTAAGCAACACATAACCTTTTTTTGGCAACAACATGTGCCTCTCAGGTAGTTCATAACTCTGCAACTAACCACAATAGCCCAAAGGGAAATAACAAACATTTTCTATAGGCAAAAGGCAAGCAATTCAACTATAAATAATCTATACAAATAGTCTTTAAGTCATTCCCTACATAGGGTTGTTATTAATAGATTACGAGTCCCAACAAGGAAGGATAACAACCACTCAATCTGCCAAGCACTAACAATTATGTCTACACATTCACCAATGATAACAACTCTATTATATCGCTCCTAAGCTTTAAGGAAACACGCCCAACAAAGGAATAGTCTTAACATACTTTTTTCGATGAATTCCAGTGGCCTAGAAACTTTTACTTGAAACCCTCCTTGATATTACAATAAGGAAGCACCACAATCAACACTAAAGAATGAAAAGTATTATGATAATCTAACAAAAGATACAGATTGCTGTCACAACTCACTATTTGCGGCTTACCAAGGCTAGAATCAACGAAAAGAGGGTCTTACCTTGAACTTAAGCTTAAAATAAAGCTCAAAACCTCCATATAACCCTTGCTGCTAAAAACACCACGGCGGTATGCTACACAATCCACAAAGAAAACTATAACAAAATAATGAGCTCGCAACGTAGAGCAAATTTCCCGAAGCTTGCAAGATGAAATCACTAAAACCTAAAGATCATTTTATGGATTTTGGGAGAATTTCTCTGTATTTTGGGCTGCTGGAACAAAATGAAAAAGGAAAATGAATTCAGTTAATTAAATAAAGTTTCCACCGACCTTGGCCCACCTCACGTGCCTTCTTGCATTGTCTTACAAAAAATGCAAATATCTCTCTATTCTGAAGTTGTATTAATGAATGGTTTGATGCTTTGGAAACTAGACTCATACACCTTTGATTTGATAGATTATGGGCCCCATAAATCTTAATGTATTAGGAGAAAATCATCAAGACATATGACCCAAATTTTAGAGAACACTTTAAAATAAACTTACAATAACTTTCACCAACTTGTATTTCACAACTCGCTTAAATTTAAAACATGAGATATGTCCCTTGAACACTTAAAATATGACATACCAAATCATTATTAATTTATTGATCACTCCTACCATGAAGGTGCAGGTTAACTAAGACATTCTGAAAGTGTGAGTGTTACCCTTCGTTTGGATTTCGAGGCTTTCGGGTTAATTCCAAGCCCCCTTGTGGATTTTGACTGAAAATAGAGTTTGAGAGTGGGACCCACCTTTTGACAAGATGATCTAGTATGGAATTTTTGACTACTTTGTTGAATCCAAAATATTTAATTTGGTAGAGTCGCATATCTCATTTGTGTGCATGAGGTTCCAAATAAATCCTGAGCACCTCGTTGGAGAATTCAAAGTTTAAGCAAACCAACTGAATTGCTGATATCTAGTGCAGTATTTAGCAACGAGGAATCAGAATTTTAGCAACCAAAAATAGACTTTTAGCGACCCGATCTTGGATATTTATATAGTGGATTTGCAGCTTTATTTCTTATTTTCTAAAGGCGATTTATCCCTCATTCGAGCTTTGATTTGAGTGATTCAAAGTCATGTGTGATCTTTTGGAGCTTGGTTACTTAGGTTTATGATTAGAAGTTGTTGAAGAACCTCTATTTGAGGTGACTTGGTTTGTCTTTAGGATACCTTGGCTTAATTTATTGTTGAAATTGCATGTTTTGTTATTGCTACTTTCGAGCCTTGGATTGTGTTAAATTTTGGAACACAAGTTAGAGCATAGTTTAAGATATCTTGATGGAGCCAATTCTAGAAATTCCAATGCGGGTCCCATAATTTCCATTTGACTCTAAAGTTGATCTTTTTCCATTTTATGTGCTTTAGTGTCTAAACAACTGTAATTACGTTAAGATCCTATTTTTGATAGCGTGGAAGTGTTCACAGGCTGTTCGGAAAGGAAAAGCTCCGACTTGTGATTTAGAGCGCACGGGGTCGACCTATATGTAGGTTTCAACTTCCTTTGTTTGTTTGTTTGTTTCTTTCTTTCTTTCTTTCTTCTTTGTTTCTTTCAGATTGAGCATAAATGTGTAAATTAGTGATGATTAGTGTGAATTGGCTGTGGGTAGTTTGTTATTCCTACTTTTCTTCTGAGAAACCCTGTTTTAGGATTTATCGATACTATTTTGAGGGTAGTACCATGCTTATGGGGTATGTTCAAGTTTTTATTTAAACATGCACATGAGTGTACCTTCTAGGGTTATGGGGTCTATTTAGGTTTAGTTTAGTTGTAATTAGATTAACTTTCAGTTTGCTCGTGTGCCCTCTTTCTTTTCATATCAGCTTTGACCCCTGTTTGTGTCTAGATTTTATCTTTTCTGATTGTATTTACCTTTCTTGCTCAATCAACCAATGATGCCTACTAAGTACCTTTTGTGGTACTATTGCTATATTCTGCATCTTTTTCGTGATGCATATCCTAGTACCAGCTACCAGTGGTGATCATTCATGCCATATTTTGCAGCTTGTGGAAATTGGAGACGAGAGTGAGAACTTGGCATCCTAATCAACCCGGCTTCTTCTATATATATGTTAGCTAGTCTTTTGCCTTTGCGATGGCTTGTTGTAGTCTACTTTTGGGACTTGTACTTATTCATATTAGAAAGCTTTGTACTCGTGACTTCAAGGTTCTGGAAGGTTTTCCATTGTTTATAGTTTTGGTTTGTTCCTGTATTTGTCTTTCCTTGTTATTAGTGTTATTTCCTGTTTAGTTCTACCCTTGTACCCATTACTTGATGTTTTGGGTTACAAATTGACTTACCTACTGGTGGGTTATAGTAGGTGCCATCATGACTTAGGAAGTTGGGTCGTGACAACAAAACACTTGAAATAAGAAAAATGTATAAGATATACAATATGAAAGAGTATAAGTAATAAGTTTCAACCCTTAAGATGAAATAAAAGATACCAACATAGTACATAAGAGAATACACAGAGTACTACTAAGCTAACATAATCCTTCTATTCATAAATGTGACTAGAACAAGCCCCTAAGTCACGAACATAATCTGGAAACTACAGAGACATCAAAAGTAATAAGATAGTCCATAGCCTTGCCTTGGATTCATGAGGACTTACAAATCCAAGTAGTCAATAGCTGAGCAATCCCAATCTATTCACGTTCAGGAGGAGGAGCGTCAGACCCTATATTATGAAACAATATAGTCACAATATGCATCAATACTTTGAATGTATTAAATATGGGGAAATTCATAAAATGTAAACATGATAAAATGGTGAAGTTAAACATGATATGGATGACCAAGTAAAAAGCCCTTAAAGAGAAATCATAATCATAAACAAGGTCAATGCATATTGAAAACAATAAAAAATCTTTGAAAAGACTTTTGAAGAAAATATAGTTCATTTGTGAGATATTTACCATTAACTGACAATAAAGACAATGTGAGCCATAACATGGAATCTTATGTAACCCTCACACCAAAAAGAGAGAGTCTATTTGCCAATGTAAGAACTCCATATCATTCATTATTGCTAAAGTGGATCCTCTAGCAAGGTCATTTAAAAAAATCTTACTGGTGCACATAATTTGGGACAAGAGAATTGCTACTAAAGACCAAACTTCTTATAATGGTAAGACCTCCATTCCAAAGTCCTATCGGTGCCAAGTAAAAGATATAATCATAATCATATCATAGCAAAATACTGGGAAAGGAAATAACTCTAGACTACCAAGTCAATCATAAGTTCACATTAGAGTAGTTCTTTTCAAAACCATTATTTCATACTAATACACTTACCTTCCTAAACATCTAAATCATGATTTCATTCAAACGTGAGAAAACCTTTCACAAATCATTCACTCTTTATCTTAAAAGTATCCTTTAGTCATAAATCATCAATTTCATAAAACATGCACATATCCAAATCATAATTTATAAGTTCATAATCATAGTTTATATTCATAAAGTAGGCATAGACATAGGTTCATATGAAATCGATTGAAAATCATGTAATTAAGTCAAATTATGTATAATAAGATTGAATTTGGGTAATTGAATCATAATCAATTGGACCCATGGAGAATACATAAAACCCTAGGAATATTGGGTGAAAATCAATTGGAGAATTGAGATTCTTTGGAACCAAATGGATGAAAGGGATCCATTGGTGAATTACCACATACCTTGATGATCAAAGTCCTAAAAGAAAGAGAGAAAATCGTTGAAGCATTTGAAGCCTTAGTTCTTCACCTTGGAACTTGATAGTGAATTAGAGAGGATGAACTTGGAGGGAATTTGAGGTTTTGAGTGAATGCGAGGGAATGGTTAGACGTGGGAGTAGAACATCAGTTATAGGTCATTGGAGTAGTCTAGAAATGACATATTTGAGGTATTAAAAGGATAGAAAAAGACCCAATTAACTCTGACTTAAAGCTGTCGATGACTTCTACCGTTTTGACCTACGGTACGTAAGAATTTCTATGGATCGTCATAGTCAACTGTAAAGTCAAATACTGGGGATCAAAATACTGAAAAATTTCTATGGGACCCTTACAGATCATTTTCCTTTCTACGTCTCATAGAGCTAGTCTGTAGAACCCAAGTTCAACTTCATAATCTCACCGAGTTTAATCACTTTCCATTGAAGCCTTTCTATGGCCCGTAACAATTCGTATGTACGGTTCATACTGTCCATCCATAGATCATCATCAAAGACTAGACATTTTCCAAAAATTCTACTCAACTCCTATGACTTCCTTCCTACAGCTCGTAGAACTTTCTACAATCGCTAGGTTGGTTTGTAGAACATGCATTAGTGCTAAAACTGTAATCTTTCTTTTTCAATTCAACTTTCCAATTTCTGAGGTGTTACACTACATAAAGTAATTGTGTTATAACAACCTTTAATTTTCATGGCATGATAAGTAATCTGAAAATTGATTACCTTCTATATACACTAGATGAGCAATGCCCGTGCTAGCACGGGCCCAATAATTTGAATAGATTATTTGATTTTTTTATTTTTTGATACAATGTCACAATCACAAAAATACTTTTAAGCTTTGAGGATATCAACTACTAAAGAAACGTATATTGTATAAATTCAAAAAATAATGAATTACTATCTCCATTTTAAATTAATTGAATTGTTGAGGTGTTTCACACCCTTTAAAAAAAGAAGATTAAGACATAAATTGGGTATAACTTTTCATTTTTACCCTTATTAATTACTGTCAAATTTATGATTAAAATAGCTAAACATTAATTAATACTCCCTCTATCCCAATTTATGTGGCATATTTCGCTTTTCGAGAGTCAAACAATTTAAGTTTGACCTAGAATCTGCTCTTGAAATCTTCAAATTTTTTAAAATGAAATTCATATATTTGTAAACTACATAAAAATTACTATAAGTCACAATAATTGATAATACAAAATATTTAAAAGATATATGAAAAATTTACGGTCAACGATAGACTTGTTTGAATCTTGAAATTCGAAATGTATCACATAAATTGGAATAGAGGGAGTAACTAATTCCAATACTAACTAATGAAGGGTAAAGTTGGAAGACCATTCTAAAAATAGCTTTAAAAATTGAACAATTAAGTTAATTTGAAAAATATCTGAACAATTAAATTAATTTGAAATGGAGGGAGTACAACAATTTAAGGATGAGGTATATGTTAGGCCAAAGGAGAAAACTTGAAGAAATTTTGCCACAAGGGATTGGCCGTAAAAAGCACATGCCTAACTTTTGTGCCATTCTAATGCTATTTTTCTGAGCATGTATATCTTACATTTTATTGAGAGATTAATAATTGAAAACCCCTACTATTAAGACATAAATATTTTCCATTGTACAGTGACTCATATCAATTTGAGGTAATTGCATTCATGTATACTTTCTTGGTGGAGAGATGTAGCTGATGTATGCTATTTTTCAGTATAGTTTGTTTTTCCCTTTCACGCTTGAGTACATCACTTTGCATCACTATTACGACGGAACATAAGGGCAAAGAGATAAATGTTAGTGAACATACCTCTAGGTCAAAGAGATATATGTAAGGACGTAAGGACACGATGCACAAAAAATAAAATAAGAAAACACAAAAGATATGGTAGAATGCTCAGAAAAATGTTGAGATAGTTTGAAGTTTGAAACTTAATTCTTTATTTGCAACGTCATACTGTGTAGTCGGAACCTCATATTTTAACTCCTCAAGGTAGGGATAAGGTCTACGTACGCTCTACCCTCTTAGATCCCATTTATGAGACCACACCGATTTTGTTGTTTTGCAGCAAAAACATACATGAATGCAGTAAAGTTATCCAGAAAAACAACATGTAAATAGACTTACATTGCAGTGTTAAATCAACAACTTGGAAATACATAAACCGAAGAGCAAAGGGAGGCTAGAGTTTTATGGTATCACAAACACACACCAGAGATAAGGATTTCTCTGATTATAATTTATATGAATGTCATCAACATTGCTTATAATAAAGTGTCAAAAGACCAAGTCTTTTTTTTGGTCTTGTGTACAATTTTGAAAGCCAGTCCGGATATGAGTTGAGCTGTTGGAAGGAGTAGAAATAGCAAGGATAAAAAAATTACAGCACAAACTTGTGCTTAATTGTTTGTGCTTAATTGTCAGGACTTCACGTTCCTTCCCCATTGTACTTCCCCAAAGTTATGCATTCAAAGAGATGAAGTTGGAAAGTGACACTCTTTGTTTGTCTTATGACAGCTATAAGAATTACAAAATACCAGAGGTGGAAAAGTGTCATTCAACAGACTTTTAGATGATGATTATATCTTCCCATTTGAGCTTTTAGATTTAATCATGCCCATGCGTAATGACCTCTTCATCGTAACATGGTATCTATGCTCATGATTGATGACTTACTTGGAACTAATGATATACAAAATAAAATATTTTCTCAAATTTTAAATTGCACAATGCTGCAATGAAGCTCCTCTTGAACCCTAAAAACATCTTGATTATAGTTGAAAAATAACTAAATTACACTTCACTGCCCATTGAAATGCTACTTCATAGAAGACACAAGTTAACACATATAGTTACATACTCCCTCTGTCCCAATTTATGTGACTCATTTTGGATTTCAAGATTCAAACAAGTCTATCTTTGACCGTAATTTTTTCATATATCTTTATTATCAATTATTGTGACTTATAGTACTTTTTATGTAATTTACAAATATATGAATTTCATTTTAAAAAATTTGAAGATTTCACAAGCAAAGTCTCGGTCAAACTTAAACTGTTTGACTCTTGAAAAGCGAAATGTGTCACATTAATTGGGATAAAGGGAGTATCTTTTAACAACTACAGGTTCAAATTAATCCTGTAGTGTAGCACATTAAGATATTATTAGCTGAAAAACAAAGTCCTGTAAAAAAATAAAAAGGTTTATACTATTTCATGATATCAAGTGCCAAATATGAAAAAGGTATCAAGTGGCACACTTCTAAGTTAGTCTTTAAAGATTAAAAAATAAAGAGAACAGGAATAAATTTCTTCGCATACCTTTGCATGTTGCAAGTACAAACCTGCAAAGAGAATGGAAAATATGAAAAGAACTTGAAAATACAAAAGAAGATCACAACATGCAAGAGGAAAAAGAAACAATTCTTGTTCTAGAAGTCGGTACAATTCTGACAGAAACTCAAAATTTGAAGCAATATATACTTGCTAGAAAACCTATCAAAATCTAAAACAAAGTACTATCTACTATAAGAAAAAACAACCAACTTTCTACTTACCCTATTATTTTATACCTCAAAAGAGATTCCACTTTATGATGCCTATAACATGCAAGGAGTAAATTGTTCCAAATACTTTTTGAAGTCGTAAAATAGAAAGAAAGAGAACGAAAATTAGAATAACTTGAAATTGGTAGGCAGTGATGCGGAGAATTGCTGAAGCTTGTTCCCCCAAAAGTTGGGAATTTCCGGCTTAGGGTGAGAGAAAGGCTCTCTTGGACGGACGGCCTTGCGACTGCAACTGTGATTTTTTCAAAGTTTTCAGAAAAATAAACAAATGAAAAAAAGGAAAATGTGAACAACTCTTGGACCAACCTTCTTCGAGACTAATTTGGAGGAAGAAAGGCATCAATTTTGCAGAGAAAAGAGAGAGAAGTATGGGGAAGAGAAACTTCAAGAAATTTGGGGACTGTAAGTGAAAACCAACTGTCTCCCACAAAGGTAAGATGATATTACGTGCCTGTCAAAAAAAGGAAAATTGGAGGGCATTAAACTAAAATACATACACGTGGCATTGAACTCAAAATAGGCCAAAGTTTGTTGTATAATTTTTGCTACTTTTAGTACAACTGCATATAGCAGTGTTCGTACACCCTTAAGACCTATTTAAACTATATCTAACAAAATTGTAATTCTTTTTTCACCTAATGAGCTATTACTTGAATTTTGGAATTAACAGTTTTTTTTATTCTTTTGGAGTTTGTGTTTCTGTTATGTGTGATGATATCTTTTAAGATGCTTCTGCTGAAAATTAACAAATCAATGTTACCTTCTTTGTAGATGCATGTTTGGAAATAATTGGCCAAGTGCATGATTGAATATTTGGTGAATACTAAATTTAAATTGTTTTGTGAACAAGCAAATTAATTTTCCACACCAATCCATGCTCTTAATTAGTTTTCCGCTCTCAAGTAAGATTCATAGTTAAAATAATTAATTTTAAAAATTCAGGTATGTTTTTTCTTGACTAAATCTTGTTGTTACTGTTAGTTTTTGTGAAAATCATATCATTCCACGATCTTGAATAATTAATATGATTTCATCTTAAATTATTTATGTTTTACAATCAGTTATTAGAAATAAATAATTCTAATATCAACTAAAAGTATTAGGAAAATGAAGGACAACAAATTTCCTTTTTCTCTCCCTATTAAGTACCCCTCTTCTTTCGCCCCCCGTAACCCATCTTCTCTCTCCCCATTTATAAACCCTCCCTCTTCCAGAGCACCACCGCCACCACAAATTCTACCTCTTTCATCGGCTTTGGTTTATGATGCATCTACATCAATGATCCGAAATCTTGCATTGGGAGACTATTGTTTTTCCATCTCCAATGAAATTACCTCTTTTCTCTAAACTTGGGATCGGGATTTTTCTAAAATTGAGTTGATATTATACTAGATTTGGTTATTTAGGGTCGATATTGACCATTCCCGTCTATCATAAGAGCTTCAAAAATAAAAATGGTGACACACTTTCAAAGGTTGTCCTCCGTCGGTCAACATTGCTTTCTTGAAGAAGTTTTCTTAACTGCTGACTACTTGGTCCAGGTTCTATCTTACAATTTACCCATTGTTTTGTAGTTATTATTTAACCTTGTCTCTATGTGATAGTTCTTGTCCATACTGCCTTTAGTTTCATTTTGATTTTTCCTCTACTTTTTAGAACTTGTTCTTACTTTCTTTCGGATCGCTGCTAGGGTTCATACAGTCTTCCAGTTTTATAGTTCAATATTGCCTCTTGTCATGATTCTTACGTAGTTTTTATTTCCTCTGTCTTTCGGTCAAAATTATCTCTTTCTTGTATTTTTAGCTCTATTATTATGTGATCATTTAGAAGAGGACTTTACGATCTAGATTTAATCATTCAGTGTTTCTTATTGTTTGTGCAATATTCTGCATTATTTTTCTACCTTTATCTAATGCCTTTAAATGCCACTTATTTATTTTTGTCTATAGTTCCACTTCACTGAGCTAGTTGCTTTTGGTATTTCTCTTTTTCTTCTATTTTTAGTATAGTTAAGTGGTCCTTGACTCTCCTCTTCTTTTAGTAGTTTTAGTAGATTTTTAGTGGTTTTATTGGATGATGGTGGACTAGGATAATATCTTCGGTTAAGGCAGTGGAAGTAAGAAGTAAGGGTTAGTGGATATGGGTTCTTTTAAGTTGAGATAAGGGTATTGGAACATAGGTCGCTGACAAAAATGTCCATAGAGCTAGTGAAGATTCTCAAGAAGATGAAGATAAATATAGCTTGTGTTTAGGAGACTAGATGGGTATGTTCCAAGGCACATGATTAATCTAGTTTGTAGTGGGCTTACTTTGAACGATATTAGTGCTTATGTGCCTCAAGTGGGTTACAGTGGCTAAGACGACAACTGTCAAATGGCTGTATGTCGATCTAGCGGCCATAAAAGGGGATACTAAATTTTAGAGGCTCACAAAACCGATAGAGATAAAGGCTCCCAATTTGAATCAATTAAAGTTCAACAAGGACGAGGAAGGCAAAGTGTTGGTGGAAGAGAATCCATTATGCAAAGAGGGCAAACTTACATCCACGAACTCTAAAACAAAGAAGGAGAAAGAAACATTGTGTTGGGTGATTTGGTGCACTGTGAAAGACTTCGGGACATAAGATACTATAGGTGTTTCAGATTTAATGAGGTTGTACGTGCAACTAGTAGGATGAGCAAGGGAAGAACAACCAAACTTTATGAGATTTTGATAGAATTTTAGAAGAGCACAAACAAGATAGGTATGAAGTAGAACTGAATTAAATAATATTATTTTTAGACGACAAAAATGGCCCAATGAATGAAGGTGGACTACAATGGTTCGATTGTATAAGAACAAGAGTGATATTCAAAAGTGGAATAATTACTTGGATATCAAATTGCTAAGCCACAGTATGAAGGTATGGAGAGAGTGGTGGATATGAGGGTGAGGAGAGGGATGTCTATTTTCTAAAAATCAATTTGGATTCATGATGCAACGATTAACTACTTAAGCATCTATCTTATGTGAAGACTAGTGGAGAAGTAAAGAGAAACAACGAGGGACCTTTATATTGAGTTCATTGACCTTGAAAAGGCCGATGATAAAGTCCTAAGGGATTTCCTTTAGAGGTGCTTAATGGATAGATGTGTCATAATGGTGTATATTAGGGAGATAATGACATGTATGATGGAACTAAGATTCAGACTAGAATGGTGGGAGTAGACTTGAAGCACTTTTTAGTTGAGATGGGGCTGCACCAAGGATTACTTCTTAGTCTTTTTCTATTTTCCTTGGTGATGGATGAGTTGATGCAATCCATTGAAGATGAGGTTCCATGATGTATGTTATTTGCGGATGATATAGTACTGGTTGATAAGACATGGAACAAAGCTAATGCTAGGTTGGAGGTTTGGATAAAAAATTAGGAGTCCAAAGGTTTTTGGTTGAGTAGGATCAAAATGAAATATTTGGAGTGCAAATTTAGTATTGCGTCGGATGAAACAAATGTGGAAGTGAGGGCTGGCAAACAAAATATTCCTAAAAGAGAAGTTTTAAGCATCTTGGATCTGTAATCCAGGATAGTGGAAATATCGATAAAGATGTTAGGCATCGCATTAGGATAATTTAGATGAAATGGAGTCTTTCTTCATAAGTCTTATGTGATATCAAATGTAAGTTCTACACGAGTTGTGGTTAGTTTGTCCTTATCACGATATATAGAATACCCTGACTTTATGAGGCCGGACATCTTGGTTGCACTAGGATTTATAGAATACCTCAAACTATGAGCCTCTACAAGAATGGTTTGAGTCAAATCATCAATACGGGGCACATGTACCATCCCTTTAATCCTCAAGAACTCTTTCTCATCAATCATAGCCTCCTTAGCCTCTCCTCGTAATACCATATCACGAATTCGGCTCAGCTTCTTATCATCAAATTGCTTTTCTTTAATCTTTTCAAGAAAAGAAGATCTTGCCATCACACAGTCCAAGAGTACTCCTTTCTAAGTTGATTTTAGCCTTATAAAGCCATTAGCCAGAGTTTGAACCTCTTTAGCCAATGGGCGTCTGAAAACCTGTAAATGGGCTAAAATCCCCATGCTCCCGTGTTTCTACCAGGGCACCAATCACAACATTAGCTTTTCCTGGGTGATAAAGAATAGTAACATCATAGTATTTTCTATAGCTTCATCCACCTCCTATGTCTCAAACTCAAGTCTTTCTGAGTGAATACATATTGTAAACTATAATGATCTGTATACACTTCACACTTAACCCCGTAAAGATAATGTCTCTAATGCTTTAATGCAAATACAACCGCAAACAACACTAAATCATGGGTTGGATGGTTACGTTCATGCATTTTCATTCCCTTGAAGCATAGGCAATTATAATTAACCAACCAAGAAAACCACTTGTTACAAAAAAGATCTTGTTGTTGCATCGAAAGAGATAAATGTTGACTAATCTGGCTAACATTGAAGCTACCTTTGGAGAGCTTTCAGCCGGTTTTGTACCTATACTCCATTCCTAGCTGAAAGAACCTATTCGATAATAGGGTCCAATATCCGATTTGAGGAGAGAGTGATAGCGTAATGACTTGAAAGTAGAGATTTACCCATCACAGAGATGCATAGAGGAAGAGAACGAACTTCATATATCCCCTTTCTACTCAATCCATTCCTCTCTTCCATTAGCACATCACCTTAACCGAAATAAGATGCATCACAATAAACAATGAAATTCTTACCTTCCACAGGCAAGGCAAGAATTAGTGCAATAGTAAATAGGGTCTTGAGTTTCACAAAACTCTTGTCACACTCATCTGAACATACAAATAGAACTTCTGCTTGTTCAAATTGGTCAATTGAGGAGCAATGGAAGAGAATCCCTTGACAAACTGATAGTAGTAGCTAGCTAAACCAACAAAGCTCCTTACCTATGAAACTTTAGTAGGCCTTACCCAACTCTTAACTACTTCAATCTTCATGGGATCCACCATCACTCCATCCCCCAATAATGACACTAAATCGAGCCAAAACTCACACTTGGAGAATTTGGCATAAAGTCTTTTTCCCTTAACAACCTCAATACAACTCTGAGATGCTCTTCACGTTCTTTACTGCTCTTTGTGTAGATAAGTATCATCATAAAATATAATAACAAAGAAATCCATATAAGGCTTAAAATTTTTGTTCATCGGGCTAATGAAAGCAACAAGGGCATTATTATGCCCAAAAGACATCACTAAGAACTCATAATGTCCATACCTTGTTCGAAAAGCAGTCTTTGGCACATCCGTTGCCTGCATTTTTGGTTGATGATAATCGGACCTCAAATCAATTTTAGAAGAGATACAAGCACCTTGTACCTGATCGAACAATTCATCAATCTGAGGAATAGGGTACTTGTTCTTAATAGTTACCATAGTCAGCTGCCTGTAGTCTATGCACATCTAAAAACTACCATCCTTTTTCTTCACAAATAAAACTGGAGCACCCCAAGGAGAGGCACTCGGTCTAATAAAACCTTTATCCAACAACTCCTAAAGTTGAGCCTTCAACTCCCTCAACTTAGCCGAGGCCATTCTATAAGGAGGAATAGAAATGGTGCGAGCCCCCGACTTTAAGTCAATATCAAAATCAATATCCCTTTCTGGTGGCATATGAGGTAGGTTTGCAAGGAAAACATAAACAAACTCACGGACTATAGAAACAGACTCAATCAAAGGCACTTTGGAAGTATCATCCTTGAGATGTGCCAAGGAAGTTGAACAACCCTTACTCACCAATCTCTTAGGAAGAAGAAAAGAGATAGTCTGAAATAGGGAGGGAATATAGTCACCCTCCCACACTATCATATCTATTCCATGTTTAGCTAAGGTCACAGTCTTAGCATTGCAACTAAGATAGCAAAATTTGGAGAAATCCAAGTTATAGCGATAATTACATCAAAGTATACCATCTCCAGAATAATCAAATCTACAGAAGTTTAATTCCCCACAAAAGTCACAAAGCATGACCTATACACCTCCTCAACTAGCACATACTCACCCACAGGAGTAGAAACACAAATAGGCATGTCGAGTAAGTCACAATACAATTCAAGTCCATTAGATAGCAAGGGAGATATATAAGAAAAAGTGGATCTAGGTTCAAACAATATGGAAGCCATGATTGCATACCAAAAGAGTACATGTGATAATAACATCGGATGCCTCTAGACTCCCAAGGAAAGCATAACAATGGGCTCTATAGCTTGTCTGACCATTTCCCCTGCCTGGCTGCGCTCCACTAGTTCCAACTTACCTGCCACCTCAGTCGGACTGGTGAGCACCATTACCTTGGCCACCACATCCTCTAGAATGATACCTTGTATGATAACCACCCCTACCTCTAACTACTAGGGCTCTGCAACCTTGATCATACCAAGACTTACTCTTCCTCGAACAATATTTCTTGATATGACCAACCTCACCACATCCATAAAAAGTCTTAGAGTCGAGAGTAGGACTGTGTGATGACAAAAAAGACTGAATATAACCCCCAACTCAGAAAAAAAGTTTAATTGGTAAGTGACAGACCCTCAGCTGAAACGTGTAATAAAGACTGAATAGTATGGAATTGAATAATCCCTAAACACTACTCTCTTGAGTAAGAACCACTAAACTCACCTCCCTTATGGAACTTCTTGAACATTGTCACCTCGACGAAATCATCTGGGTTCACCCCCTCTACCTCTATCACAAAATCAACCACTTCTTGAAAAGAGTTTACAGACGTTGCTTCCTATAAAGCTGGAATCTGCAAATATGACATCAATCCATTCACAAAGCGGTGAATCCACTCTGGCAGACTAAAGAAAAGTTGAGTGGCATACCTGGATAAAGCATGAAATTTGTCATCATAAGATGCAATAGACATCTTCCCCTGCTCTATATTTTGAAACTCATATTTCCTTCTATCCTTCAAAGTCCGGGGCATATACTTCTCCATGAAGAAGCTAGAAAATGTTGTCCAAGTGATAGGTAGTGCCTTTGATAGTTGGAACTCATCAGGAGACCGTCACCATATTTTAGCGTCTCCCTAGAACTGGTATGTCATAAACTCAACACCAAATCACTCCACTATATCCATATTATGAAGCAACTCATGATAATCAAGAAGGAAATCATAAGCATCTTTAGATTTAGTTCCCTTAAAAATCTGAGGTTTCAACTTTAAGAATTTAATAAAGAGATCATGTTGGTCACTAGTCATTGTAGGACGTGTAGTTAATTGGGGAAATTTACCTGTTTCCAAGGACACATCTATGCAGGGAGCCACAACAAGTGCATGTTGTACTCTTTAACTTGAGGTGCTGGTGCATAAAATGTTAGGGATGCTTGGCCCTAATCAGATAACCCACTAAGATAAGTGATAACCTAATTGATCATCTCTGGAGTAGGCTGGGGTAGTGCTTCCTTCTCATGAATCTACTCATCCCCCACGTCATCACCCTTTATTGCAACCTTATCAACTATTGGAGGGGTCACTAATCTATACTTAGTTGGCCCAGTTGCCTAACCTCTGCCCCTTGTGGGATTTCTCCCATAAGGATGTCTGCTTGCATGATTTCTGGAATATCACAAAGTATTCTATTTTTGTTCTTTCTTTTTGCTTTATGGTCTTTATTGATTCATTTGAGTAAATCATACATCAGATGTAGACTATTGTGTTTTTGTGGAGTATCTACCATCAAATGGAGTCCAACTAGCGATGGTACAAACACCCTGAATTTTCTGGCAAGGTATTTTATTTATTGCTACCAGTCATGTTTACCATATTCTTTCACATGTGGTGGTAGCACAAGGTTCTCGATTATATAGTACACATCAGTGTCATAGATTACGATTGTATCATTGTTCATAGCTAAGAGATAAATATTTTATACTTTGCCATACATTTTTCACTATTTATAAGAAAATACTCCCACCTTTCCATTTTATACAACACTATTTTTGTTTTTTCCTTTCAAGCCCCTGCTCTATTTGCACTTTAGGCTTCTAGTTGAATCAATCTTGTGTACCATATAGAAATTTTAGGGGGTAGGGAAGGATGTCGCCTTCTTATTTCTTAAAAAAGTAACTTGAATAATATATCCTCATTTATTGCATGAGCATATGAGAAGAAACCTCAAATATATCAATATTTTGACCAAATCCAATTAACATTTTTTTGCAAATAAAATGTCAAAGATAACTACTAGATAACCATGCATTTAGTCGGTTCAGTTACGTGTCAAAATCTTAGAGCTCAATTTTTCTTAGAGATTCTCGATTGTAGATGAGTCTCCCTGATTATGTTTTATGAGGCTTGGCAAGACGGCCCCCTTCCTCATTATCCTTGTATCGAACCCACAACACAAAGTGGGGCTCCATTTAAGGCTTGTTATCCTCCTTTGTAAGTATTTCCTTTTTTTTTTTTATGACTTACAAAGGAAGATAACAGGCATAAAATGGAACCCCACTTTGTATTGTGGGTTCTATAAAAGGATAATGAGGAAGGGGACCCTCTTGCCATGCTTTATAAAATATAGTTAGGGAGACTCATCTACAACTGAGAATCTCTATGAAAAAAAAGAGCTCCGAGACCTTGACATGTAACACGACTTACTATATGCATGGTTATCTAGTAGTTAGCTTTGGCGTTTTATTGGCAAGAAAGGTTAATTGGATTTGATTCAAATATTGATATATTCGAGGTTAGTTCTCATATGGTCATGCAATACATGATGATATATTATTAAAGTCACTTTTTAAGAAATAAAGAAGGTGACATCCTTCCCTACCCCCTAAAATTTCTATATGTACACAGGATTGATTCAACTAGAAGCTTGAAGTGCAAAAAGAGCAGGGGCTTGAAAGGACAAAACGCAAAAATAGTGTCGTATAAAATGAAATAGGGGGAGAATTTTATTATAAATAATGAAAACCGTCTGGAAAAATATAGAACCTTTATCGCTTATATATGAACAATGATCAAATCATAATCTATGACACTGATGTGTAATATAAAATCGAGAACCTTGTGCTACCACCGCATGTGAAAAATACTGTAAACATGACCGATAGCAATAGATAGAATACTTTGCCAGCAACAACTGTTTATTCAGATTGCTTGTACCAACACCAGTTGGACTCCATTTGATGGTAGATACTCCTAAAAAAACATAATAGTGCACATCTGATGTATGATTTGATTAAACGAATCAAATAAGACCATAAATCAAAAAGAAAGAACAAAAATAGAATACTTAACGATATTCTTTGAAATCAAGAAAACATCATGTTTCATGCTCCATATCTGCACAATTGACCAATTATCCTTGCGATATTCTTTAAAATCATTCAAGCAGACCATTTATTTTAAACAACTTCTTATCCTTGCAAAGATATGAGGTAAACGTAAAGCAAAATTAAGATAGAACAAGGGACAAAACACCTAATTAAAATTTAAATTGCTGCATCAATTCACTAGAATTAACATTCCAAACAACGACAGTTCCATGAACACTACAACTAAGGAGATAATAACTGTTCTTGAGCTATGAGATCTTGAAACGTAGTTGGACCTAGTAAATGCAAGGTTAGCTATTAGTTAGCTTTGATGTTTTATTGGCAAAAAACTTTAATTGGATTTGATCCAAATATTGATATATTCGAGGTTAGTTTCTCAGATGGTCATGCAATACATGAGGATATTTTATTAAAGTTACTTTTTTAAGACAATGAAGTCATAAAAAAATTTCTTTATTTTTTCTAGGCAAATTTGGTCCCTTCAAGCCCCTGTGTTGATTGATTGTTTCATCTTGGAAGGAGATTGAGTTAGAATTGGAATCTGGGCTTACAAATTAACCCCTTTTACCTATTTTCCCCTTTCATTCTTCATCATCCTCTCCCTGATCCATGACAACACAACTCACCAGTTGTTCACTCCCCCATCTCATCTCTAGTAATGCATTCCTTCCTCACCTGACTGATTTACCTTCCACTGAGCCAAAATCTTACCTTTGCCTATCAAGGTTTGGGTAGATAGGATGAACTCATCTAATTTTTTTTTTGTCCTTTTTAGGATTTAAACTTTAGTCTCTATGATCTTGACTTACTAAATTGCTTGCCAGTTTATAAGCATTGGGTGCATTGGGGCTGATTCACCTCTGATTTTATTATGATACACTGTTGTCAAAGGTGCACTTAAAGCCCCAAGGAATTTTAAAGCCCTAAGATTTGAGTTCCAAAATTTGAAATGATTGCAATTTGGCTTGTAATCCCACTGAGAGTAAAAATAATTTAGAGAGATGCGCCAAATTGGATTTTTGGTGTGTTGATTTAATGTATTGCACTAACCTTTTATTTCTTTGAGCTTAGTGGTTTTTTCTTTATTGTCTGTGCATAGTGCTTCATTTGACTCTACTGTGAAGCTATGGGATGTTGAACACGAGCGTCTTTTTCACATCTTGAATGGTCACATATAATAGATATGAAGTCATTTTGTCTACTTGGATACAAGATATATTAAGAAGCTGTTAATAAAATTACACTTTTTAACTATAAAATACCTGCTCAAGTATTATGGGTTAGTTTAATCGTATTCAATTGAACCATCGATACATATATACATATTCTTTTTATTTGGGTGGGGATGTGAGGGGAGGGGAGTGAGAATAAGTTAATTGTATCGTTCTTGTTGAATGTTTTTGTTATTGACAGAGTGTGGGGAGGGGAATGAGAATTGGCTCTCTTCCATTTTGAATCTAGGGAAGTTGTTTACTGTGTTGCCTTAGTACGAATGGTGAATATATGGAAAATTGGTCATTTGATAAATACATGAATCTATGGTTAGTGAAGGAGGCCAAGATTGTAAAAACTTACAATGGTGATGAGGCCAAGATTGTAAAAACTTACAATGGTGATGACAGTATTTTTGAAGTGTGTTGGAACAAGGAAGGCAACAAGGTTGTTGCTTGTTTTGGAAACAAGAAGTTCTGTGTGTTTAATATTCAATTGTAGAGGTTGAGGAATAGCTTTAAAAGGACTTGGGAACATAGAGGCGGGAATTTCACAATTCAAGAAACTCTACCCTGTAGAAATGCAGATTGTAGATATGTTTTTTTATTATTAGTCACCCAATTTTCAATTTACCCACATTGGGGCCCGACTAAATCATTATGACTTTGATCTAAACTTAGAGTCATGGTACTGCTAGAATAGCTATTACACTTTTATTCTTTTTGTTGCTTGTGAAGAAATTGACATGGCTGTTTTATTCTCAATATGTGTAATTTAGCCACATTGTCAATTCCTTGCTTGAATTTGAGCCCAAAAACCTAAGAGATTGTTTGGTTTCCAAATAAGTTACACTGGATTATTGCGTGGGAATTATAATATAGGGATTTAAATTATTCAACTTGAGTTTATTTTTGTTTTCAATATTAGGTGCATCCATATCTTTTATCATTTTTGCCTAAAGCATCTACATGCATGTAAATAATCTCCTTTCGAAAAGTACAAAGTTTGTACCTTTAAGTTGATATTCTAACTTAGGTTTCTCTTAAATACCAAAATCAAATTTTCATTTTAGTTATTTATGCGCTTATTTGGACATGCGGTGTAAGACTTTGTTTGGTATTATGCTTTCTTTCATTGCTTTATTATTTATATAGATGTTATTTTTTGGCTTAATACATAATTAACTTGCTAACTAAGTCATGCTTTCATTGAACACTTTAACTCATAATAAATAGTTTAGATTAAACTATTTTTTATTTTAATTATATAATAGACAAATGAAAATGCACAAATAAGTTTTTACAAAATTTGAACTGAAAGTGTCTAATTGAAACAATTTATTAGGAGTTGAATGTTTAACTGAAATAGGGCCTAATTTGAATATCTAAATAGAAGATTCCGACAAGTTCTATTTCGAATTAGAAGCTTAGATCAACCTTTTGTAATCAATATTATAGTAATTCAATTTTCTTTTGCCTTTGAAAAGTCATTCAACTTGTCTGGTAAGCTTTTCTGGTCATTTTAAAATCAATATTTAAATTTATGTAGGGCCCGTTTGGCCATGCGATATAATATCGTGATATGGAATCATGATATGATATCATAATATGAAATTATGAGATAAAATTGAAGTTTTGTTTGGACATGCGATATGAAATTTTTGTGTTGTATATTTTCTCGTAAACATAAGAATCTCATAAGTTGGAAAAACTATTAACGGCAAAGGAACAAATATACCCCTGTACTACAGGAAATAGTTTAAATATACCCCTAGTTATATTTTCGGGCTAAATATACCCCTTCCATTATACTTTCGGGCTAAATATACCCTTATGACTAACAGAGGATACATGAATAACTAAGATTAAATGAAATGTTTGATTTAAAATAAATCAAATTCGACTATAACCCGCCCCACCCTAATAATTTAACCTGGCCTAATTATAACATTAACACACCCACGTCCTCTTATCAATGAACTCCAGGAAAGGATGGCTACAGAGCAACCTTTTGTCGAATCCCAACTTGTAGGCAGATACAAATTATTTTTTTGAAGAATGCGAATCCAGATGTCTGAATGAAAAAGTGATCCTAACTTATCATGCATTGTTCTTCTCTTCATATTTTTGAATTTCATTCAATTTCCAGCTAGGCATGCAAACCAACGCACAAATTCAGATATAGGAGTAACACAGTAGTATCTTGAGATCCAATGGATAAAATAGGATATGAAAAGGGAAAGTGACCAGCGTAGTAACATATTTGAGGGAATTTTCTTTTATTTCTAGTTGATCTATCATTTTATTTCTTCTTGCTCAAGATCGTCGTCGATATTAGCTGTGAAGAGATAAAATATAAATTGGGTGGGTCAATGCTATAATTTGGCCGGTTTAAATTATTGGGGTGGGATGGGTTATATCCGAATTTGATTTATTTTAAATTGAATATTTCATTTAATCTTAGTTGTCCATGTGTCTGTTAGTCATAATGGTATATTTAGCCCAAAAGTATAACGAAAGGGGTATATTTAGCCCAAAAGTATAACTATGGGTATATTTAAACTATTTCCTATAGTACAGGGGTATATTTGACCCTTTGCAGAACTATAAAAATAGCCCCAACTGTTTATTCAATCTTACCAAATAAACAAAAAATTATAAAATCGCATAATAAATTATTACAAAACTATTTGTTCTCCACTTAAGTAACTGTTTCATCTAACTTTAATTCAATAAAAACATTAAACATAAATTGTAGTGTACTTATCTTTAATATAATCCCACACATAGTACTGACAATTTCCTCACGTTGAATTTACATTTCTCGATCATGTGACTAAGAAGACGAACCAACATTGTTACATTGAGTTGTATTAAATACAAAATGGTAGTAGTAATAAATTAGGTGTTGGAGTAAATTAAGAGAACAAATTTATTTCTGAACAATCGGCTAGTGTGAGTTAAAGTGACTATATGTTGGTGAGAATAATAAATTTTTAAAAGTAATGATGTGATTATAAATTTTATTTACATATGAAATAAATGGTTAGTAGATATAAATGTGGGGTTGTTAGAACAAAATATAAACTTGTGGATCAATTTTTGTATTAAAAATATCTCAAATCATGATATGAAATTCTCATATCATGATTTTTGGAGAATATGGAATCACATCTCATGATATGGAATCGTGAGATGGAATCAATGTAAAATCGCATGTCCAAACACTGATTCCATCTCACGATTCCATATCGTGATATGGTATCGCATGGGCAAAACACCTACTTATGGAGATCACACTGTAGGGTTTTTATTGGAAAGTATTGTAATGTTCTATTTGATCACCGAAAGAGAATTGACTATATACGTCAAGTTATTCATGCTTGAATTCACCGCATGTTAAGGCAAAACTCTTTTCTTCATTTCACACGAATCCTAAAAATCACAAATCATCGAATGAGTCATCTTTACTATTTTCTAGGAAGACCCTCTGTGAATGGGATGTCTAGTGATTTTATTTCTTGACCTTGTTTTACCGTTATTTCACTTGTAACATTGTGAAGTCTCTTTGACTATTGAAATTTATTTTGTCGAGTTTCTTATTCTTATGTCTAACGAGCTATTGTCCTAAGAGTGAGGCAGTAATGTTGGAGGAACTAAGGGGTTATTAAGTCATTCTTTCTTGTCAGAAGCTTTACAAAAATACTATTTGAAATTGATATAAATATTAAATCTTATACTCTATTCTTTTGGTTATTTGTCAATCAACCTAGTCTCTAAAAAGCATACTATCTCCAGTTAAGAGCCATTTATCATAAATCAAGTTAAGCATGTATCTGTCTTCTTTTGAGTTCCTAAATGATTAATTTTCTAAATCAAAGTTAAGACAAGAGCATAGAGTTCAATATCAGTTCTATAGGCCTAAATGGTCGCATGAAAGTTGAATAAAATCATAAGGAGATTTTTAGGCACGAAGAACAAAAGTTCGCCAAATTCTAATCATGATATACTATATGCATTTAAAGTTCATATAATAGCATGTTAAATGCATTCACTCCCGATCCATAATCGAAAAGAATGGGACATATTTTGCCACGTATAGATGACCACGAAATGATAGAGACGGTATTGGTTAGCTACCGAACATGCCAACATTGCTTGCAACTATTCGTATGAGCACTCATGTATTAAGTTATGATCTCCCTGTTGTGGTAAGAAAGGTTTCAGTTTCAGATAGTATCTTAATTATCCTTGTACCGCAGTTTCAAGTGCTATCTCTCTTACCATTTTTATTGCAACTATATATGATTCTACTTCACCATCACATCAGTACATATTTATTATAACTAATGTCCTATTATCGAGAGATGCCACATTTCGTCTAGTTGTTTCATATAAAGGCCTTGATCGGTCTTTACAATTAGGGAACTATCTCAACTGAAAATTGGTATGCTCTATTCTTCCTAGAGTTATTGGTCGTCTTGTACCGACCAGTTGATCCATAATATTCTTAAAGACTTGGTGGACATGCTTTTTTGAGTCTTTTCAACTATATATATATATATATATATATATGATTTCAGTTGGAGTCATGTTGCCTTCCTAGTTCTTTATCAATTAAGTTGACCTTCCCGATTCTTTTCATTGTGTCATGATTATTGTTGTGACCTCGCCAGTTCGATTATCTTGTTTCAATAGTTTGTTTTTGTGACGATCTTTGAGAGTTGAATAAGTACTTTTGAAAGACAAAATAAAATTAAGTGACTATAATTGCCAATTATAAAAAAAATTGAGTGATCGTGCAAATTTCTAACTTGTTTCATTTTTATATGTATCACAATCTGGAAACTAATCAATTTTTTCTATTTTCATTTCAAAAAAATGTAATTCTCTCTTTCAAAGTTGTACTTGTACATATAGGATCTGAATAAAGCATTTTTTTTGTTTGTTTAAATAATGTGACCACCAGTATAAAAAAGATCGATTTATTAGTTAGTCTGCCATAAATACCCTTTATTTCTAATAATTGCTTAATATACTTAATTAATTACAATCACTTTGTTTTAATATAAAAAGCATTTTTAATTGGAGTACATGTAATCAACCTATTAAGGAGTGGATCTAGGATTGTTCAAAATTGAATAGAAATTAATAATCTTAGCTGAAAGTGTTTATTAGTTTATCAGAAATAAGTTATTAATTTAACGATTTTGATAACAATTTTAATTTTTTCTTAATTTGGGTTATTAGTTCGTATCATATTTAGATTTATTTAATAGAATAAACGATAATAAATTATGTGACAACCCGATTTCTCAAGTCATAATGACACCTACTACACCCTATCAATAGGAAAGCCTAACATGTTGCCTGGAGCCATAAATAACGAACTACCAAGGGAAAGCCAACAACAAGAAGTAACAGCTTAGAACCAAGCAAGGGAAGGATAATCAACAAAACCATACATGAGCCATCCAAAGACCTAGCATCAGTTAGTAGTTCGACATCTAATCCAAAACAGGAGTACAAGGCTTTCATAAGTATAAGACAAGTACATGCTATCTCTGAATACATTATAAGGACCATGCCTAGAAAATATAGATGATAGCTCCAGACACCAGGAACTCACCCTAATCTCCGAAATCCCAAGCTTCTCCACACAACTCCAAATCAATGACGATAACTCAATTGCAATTTGCTGGGGGCGAAAGTGTAGCATGAGAACAAAAAATGGTACTCAGTAGGCAATGGCCGACTAAACTCAAAAGACAACACAAATATAAACAATAAGTAATAAGGAAAGCATAGCACACACAACTAATCTAGAGATACTACAATAGACATGAAACAAAGAATATAAACAGGAAACAAGGGGTAAGGAGTAGAGTAAAAAACACAGCTGGATCGCAAGAAAACAACCTAATCGCAAACAACTAAGATACTAAGTTAACTACAAGCCACAGCCACAATTCTAAAGCCAAAACCTACCAGGTAACAATAAAACAATAGCAGAGAACATAATATAGTCAAACAATAACCTAACTGGACCCCCATAAGCCCAGAAGGTACAAACAACAAACATAACCCAACTGACTTCCCATAAACTGGACGGTACAAACAACAAACAAGTCTACTGGTGATAGGTAATGCATATGAATGCAGGGTAAGTAGTAGAACCATCACTAACCATCCAAACCTCTAACCAGAGGTAACGACCTCAAATCCTAAAAGTATCAGCCTCAGACTGGGAATAATGGCCTCGAACCATCAACATTAGCTTCGAACCATTAGTAACCAGGAATGGGGCCACCTACCTAGTTAGTAACTCCCAGGGGCGCCAACAAGACCAAAAATATGCATGAAAAGGCGCTGATGCGCCGACTAGTCAAGTAAAAACTATGCACATTGCAAATGGCCTTTAATAGCTCAAGTATAAAAAGCAACACGTCTATAACGCCTTGTAATCTAAAAAATTAGTAAGTCAAGTGATCTAGGTGGTACGACTCCCGTTAAAACCAGTTTAAAATAAAATCTGAGTAAAATAATATTTCATCATCTATGATAATAATGCCAATATATGGGGCATGATCGTACTACAAAATCCGTGAGAATGAGCAAACAATGCAATGTATGCCATCAACAGAATTCAAACAAGGCACTCAAAATCAAATAATTATTCAACCAATGAAACCACTCTACCAAAGAAAATAGTACTAACCTGGGATCTAACTAGTCCTCACATACTGCCTCAGGCCCAACAGTATAATCGTAAGCTCAATAAGGATACAACATGCCCATCGCTAATCAACAAGCAAAGAGATCAAGAAGAAATTTCTAATTAATAAGGGGGATCAAACTCAAGGGACTATACTAACCCAATCACACTGCTCAAGTCCTAGACTGAGCAAATCTAGGACCAACCCATGACTATAAAGAGCCAAAAGAAGCCCTAAAGGGAGCAAATCAAAATTACGAGGCAATACAACACAATCTAAAACATCTAATGTCCTGCCTAGCCTAAGGCCACCACAATTCAATCCTAATAAGGATAAGCAAGATTAACTACACCACAAGCAAAGCCACAATCTAAACTAAGGATCTTAATACCCATAATAAGCCTAACGCTTCTACAAAATCAAGAAATGGTGGAATAATAAGAGGAAAGCTAAATACCAGGCAAATACCATCCAAAATTACATGAAATCTATACTAGGCATTATCTAAGAAGCTCAATCTAGAAAGTAGACCGAAGCCTACCTCAAAGCAAAACACGAGCACTTTAAATCCACCACACATGAGCTATCCAAAAAACAAAAGCATACAAAAACCACCAAACCATTGAATTATCAATCACAACATCATTATGGATGTTTTGACACTAAAATCACAACTGGGAATGGACCCAAAAATGTGTCAAAACGGGAATGTGGGATCCTTAAAATGAATCTCAAAATAGACTCCGTCAAAAGGTTCTAATAGATTAACCAAGCTTGTGCCCCGAAACGGGGATCAATTCCACGTTTGGGACAACCCAAACCTTCACATGCAATAAACACAATTTTGAAGAAAACTAAAAGAGAGTTGGCAGCTTCTTTGGGGAGGAAAATACCTCGAACGGAAAGTCCCACCTCCCAAATACACCAACACGTAGCCATGATTAACACGGACCTCCATCACTTTCAATTACCTCAATCGGAGATCCTAAGATCAAGAAATTGCATTTGGAAGCATAAGGACAAAGCTGAAATTTTAGGATTTATACCCCAATTTGGTCGTTAAAAGCAAAATGTAGTCACAAAATTTTTGAAGTCTGGTCGCTGAAAGCTTGCACCATATATCAACACTTAAGCTAGTTTACTAAAACTTCAAATTCTCCTACAAGGTGCTGGGATTGTTTTGAAACTATGTGCGTGCAAACGAAATATGCTACCCTTTAGAATTCAGAATTTTGAACTCAACAAAACCTTCAAAACTTCCATTTGAGGTTTTTTCAATTAAAAGTGGGTCCCACACCCATGTTCTTTTAAGCTAAAAAACCACAGGAAGGCTCAAAATGAGATCGAAAGCCCAGGGAACCACCCGAAAGGTCGTTCTAGACAAAACCCGACATTCCAGAGCTAACCACACTAATAGAATTTTCATTCGAGGACATTTACCAAGAATGTTGACCAAAGTCAACCCTTGGCTTAAGCTTCAAAGTTAAAACGCCTAACGGTACAAACTTACACCAGAAGTCTCAAGGCCCAAGCCAACCATGCCCTTAGCTTAAAATGGACCTTCCAGAGCTAATGAAAATGTCAGAATTGCATTCTGAGGCCGTCTTCCCAAAATTTTGACTGAAGTCAATCGTTCAAATTTCATAAGCTCCAAAATATAAAACTTTACACAAAATCCAAACGAATGACCCGACGGCCTAACTGTCAGTCCCAACAAGTCATAAATTACTTACGGTCACTATAGGAAAGCTCTAAAATGCTAAAAAGATTGGAAAATGCAGAAAATAACTTGGAGGGTCATTAAAAAAACTAAATTCTGTCTATATTATTCGGCGTAAAAAGTCCTTCACTTAGGTTTGATTTCATAATTCCTTTTCAGACTGTCTCAAACTCTCAGTTATTCTATGTTTGCTTTTGAGATAGATCCAATCGATCGAATCATATGCACAGTTAAGTTGGTTTGCCACCTTGTTTCTAATAAGTAATTTTCATTGATTTTTTTTATGTGAAATCTTAGTAGTTCACCAAATAATGATCAATAACCGATAAATCAATCTAATAATGATTCTATAGTAATTTAGGATAGCTACAAATCAATAATTGTTATGTCGAACCAATAAATTTCAAAACCTAATGAACCGGCCGATACACAACCCTAGGAGAATCTGGTACATATCTTAGGGAAAAATATATCTATTCTTGATGCTTACATTAATCTAACAAACACTGAGACGTATCTTTATTTACCATTTTATCACTAAATTATCATTAATTAATTCAAATAATCATCTTAATTTTTGGCTTAACTATAATAAATTAATATGATGTAGTACAAATATAGGACGTAGACAAATTTCACTGCTTAATTATTTATTCATCTGAATTGGATAGTTTTGCTCGATTCATCCACTAAAATATTAGAAATGATAAATTTCAAATCCATTAAATTTGAATGTGTTGAGCTATATTACCAAAATTAAATATCTTGTTCATATTCTAAATTCATCTAAAAGAGAAAATTGTAATGAAAATACAAGAGGAGGATACGAAACTCAAGACATGTAAAATAAAAAGACTCTCTAGGAGATGGTATCCTTTGTTTTAGGACTTGATAGATTTTCTATCAATTAAAGTTACTATGCTAAATGATTAATCCTCTTCCTAATGCCTTTAGGGGCAATGACGAGAGCCCAATTCCAGACCCTCTTTTAGAAAAAAAGTAATACTAAAACAAGGCTGGAGAGGTCTAGTTTGAGAAGACTGGAAAGAAAAACACCCAAATTTAGACCCCAAAATAATATGAATTCTAAGCAGTTAGTATTTAACAAATTAGAACCTAACAGAATTTAATATGCAACAACCAAAGTGAAAATTTTCCAAAATAGAGTCAATCGGTAATATAATTGGAGTAATTTTTTGTTGGACACTTGAGGGTAGTTTAGTCATTGAATAATGAACACTTGATTCGAAATGGCTTTCGGAATGAAAATCTTTTTATTCTAACGTATCGTATATAAATGTTGTGTCTCCCAAAGTCCCACTTTCCAAATTCACCCTCTATATATACAGAGGTAGTAGTAATTATCCATAAGTCTATTCACTTTTATCTGCCGATAATGTACAACAATTACCTCTTTAACCTCTGACTTCCTGAATTACATTGTTTTTCAGTACTTGCATGAATTAGGTAATTGATGTTGTGTTTCTATTTTATTCAGTTAATTTCTTTGATATGCTTTACTTGAGCAGATATATTTTAATTCGGAAAACATACTCCTCTACATGCACAAGGTAGGGGTTAAGGTTTGCGTACACACCTAGATATGTTGTTGTTAGACGATGTTAAATTCAGCAAAGTAAACATTTTTCATCATTTAGTTCATGGGTTCATCGAAGGATCCATCAAAACAATATATCAAACAATATATCAAACTAAGAGTTTGATAGGGCTTAAGGACACATATAACATTTCACCATTTATTTTATGAGTTCATCTAAATTAAATAGTTTTGATCCATTCATCCAACTAAAATGATTATGTTTGAATGAGTAAATTGAATGTGTTGTGATGTATTAAAAAAATTCTAAATCTGTCTCTCCATGAGGTAGTAATAGCAAGAGCTTGAGGGTACATTACTCATTCAATATTCAAAACTTCATTTGAATGCCTATTCAAACGTCTCAAAATTCCCTCTTATAATTTTTTCACTCTAAATTTATTAGTGGGAGTAGTAGTAGTAGTAACACCCCATAAATTCATGGCTCAGCTGGACTTGGGAAAATTTCAGAAAGTTGTTGAGTACTGGAATCATATGTCCATGTACGGAACGTGGGAAGCAGTCGTGGTTTGAGTCTTGGATGTTGCAAAATGTCAAGTCTCATATGGCTTTCTACAGACCAACTTGACAAACCGTAGAAAGAGATACAATCCATAGGAAAGGGTTCGTAGAGAGGTCCAAGACTTGGTGAAATTTTGATGAATATCGGGTCTACAAACTGTACAAAGTCCTATGGCTCGTTACTAAGGGGTCGTGGAAGGGTTATGGATTTAAAGGAAAAATTGAATCCTAGGTTGTATGGACAGGCCTAGGGGCAATAGAATGTTCACAGACAATAGACCTTGGCTCATAGGATTTGACAAGAAAGTTGAAGTTCATGTAGTCCTTCTACTGTTGACCACTATGGTCCATAAAAGCTTATACAGATCATACATGGTTCCTATAGAGTGGTCCCATCTTTTAAAGTTGGTTTTGGAAACCAAATGGGGGGGTTCTCATACCAATTATCAACGACAAGGTGGGAACCAAGGTTGGAACAAGGATAGAGATAGTGGTTCAAAAGATTGACAAGGTAAAAATTGGAGAGATATGGAGGTTGAAAAAGATACATATGTTCCTACCATGACCATCAACGACCAAAAGACCTAGTTGGGAAAGAAGGAAGCCGACTGAAGAGATGCTTACAAGTATCTTCAATAAGGTTGAAGGATCCGAAAGAGTGTTGAAGAACTTGAAAAATGACTTACTCCACTTTATCTCAAATAGTAACCTCTCATTCAGTATCTATAAAGTGGCTGGAGACCTAATTGTGCCGGATCTCCACTAATCTCAATCCAAGGCAAAAGGGAACATTTCCTAATGACACCATCCCAAATCTCAAGAATGAATGTTGAGGAATTGAGAACTATGTCGTGCCACGACGTTAAGTAAGACACTTCTTGGGAGGCAACCCAAGTTTTTAGTTTTGTTTTTATTGCTTTCAATAATGTGCATTGGGAGAGTAGGTTGAGAAAACGTTGAAAGGTTGAATAAGGGAATATTAGGCTATGCCAAAGCCAAAATAGCGATCCACCGAAGGTATTGTGTGGGATCATTCTTGTCCACCTTTTGAGCTTGAACATGTGGAAAAGTACAATGTGTATTTAGCCAATCGAGGCTCCAACGGTGATTCACCGATGTGCACTATGCAGACTCAACCGGGTCCACTGAATCATCCTTCAGGTTTGGTGTTTGTTCAGGCATGTTCAGCAAGCCGAAGCTCCAATTGGTGATTCACCAAACATATTTGGTGACATTCATTGTGACCATAGAAAGGACCTGATATAAAAAGGTCAATTGTCTTTTCAAATTGAAAAAACAAACTCTTTAGTATCTCTAAGACTTTTCCTTTCCTTTTTCTTCCATTGCATCTTTTGATTGATTATAAGCCTTTAGTGCATGATTTAGAAGTTTGAGGTCTATTTTTTCTTGCCAATGTTGTCATCCCAACCCCATTTATCTAATTATTCTTGATTGTAGCTTCAACTTAATGTTTTTTTTTCAAATTTGTTGAACATTTTGAGCTTTTATTTTCATTATGGGCATAGGGGCTTGAAGCCATTGGATGATATTGATTGTTAGATTTCATCAGGCAGCTTCATATTGTGTGTGTTAAACTGTGCCCATGAGTTATTTGCATGTGTCTTGCCTATACAATGCTAATCTTGATTATCTGGGTTAATTTGTGAAATTAAATTGATACAAATGATGGGTCTAGGCCAATTTGATATGGGTGAAGTTTGAGTAACCCATTTTGACCCAATTGCATGATTTTACCCAATGATAGACCAAGTGATGACTTTATGAAAGGAAAATCATTAATTCAAGCAATACTTAGCAATCTCTAGGGGAATTCTAAGTACCCAAGGGTAGATAAACATATAGGAAGGTTTTATCAGGGTATTCATATTTATTGTGTATGTTGGGTTTAGTTTTAAAAATGAGGCATTGGGTTGAATATCTTCTGTTCGGTGGGCTTGTCTTAGTTCACTAGGAAGGTTAGATAAATCACTAAATAAACCCCATCTCTCGTCTTCATTAGCAAATATGTTACCTTGGGCACTGTCCTATTTAGTGAGCTTGACTTAATTCGCCGAACTCACTTAGTGAATCATCGAGTGGGAGTGGACATTGCCTTTGATGCCTGTTTATTTTCAAATTGCACTATCATTTTTCGCTGACTTGTCTTAGCCCACTGAAATCAACTGAGTGAATCATTGAGTTGGAATTGACTCTGCCCTTTGTTCCTGTTCCCTTTGATATTTTCCATTGTCTGATTCAGTGAGATCACCTAAGCTCACCTATCCTATTTGGCAATCCATCTTCCTAGTCAATGAGCCTCAGGGTAATTCTTAACTATGTTCTAATTGAGTTTGAGTTCAACTAACTTTAACAAATTGTATGTTTGAATGTGTGTGTTTCATAGGTAATGGACAAAAAAAAAGGCAAGCAAGTGAGAATGTCTAATAGAGAGTTTGATAGAGACTCTCCTCCTCCTCCTCCTCCTATAAAGAAGCATAAGAGAATATCCATAAAAGAGCCATTGGAGGCTCCTCATGCCCAACAAGATAGTTCACACACCCCTATTAGCAGGACAAGAAAATTTGGGAACACATTGCCACATAGAAGGTGAATATTCTCTTCAAATTAGCATAGTCTCCACAAGATCCAAATCTTGCCTCATGTGTTCTCCTAATCATAACTCCAAAGGCCTTAAGTAGGGTTAAGGAAGAATGAGAACGAACTATTCAGGAGGAGCGTAGGCTCTTGACTGATGGAGTCATCAGTGACTACCCGACTATATGGGAAACAATCAAGTTCCGTAGGTTTGAGCAATTTACAAAGCTTAGATAACCTTATGTGCCGAAGTGGGTTAGGGAGTTCTAGGACCCCCATGATAAGGCCTTTCCCAAGAAGAGAAAGGGGACTGTTTGGAAGCCTCTTGATGAAGTGGAGGTATGTGGCAAAAAAGTGCTATGTGATGCTAGTACTATTAATGAGGCTCTTGGGACCACCAATAAATCATCTGACAGATTTCAACTTTGGATTAAATTCAAATTGGATGCCCACAAAAAGTGGTTGGCACCTCTCATTCGAGATTCTTCTCCTTTAAAAATAGTTAAAGGAAAGTCAATTGAAAAGAAATATATGATATAGTGGGGCACTATTGGTTTTGATTCATCAGTACCAGTATGATGTCATTCTAAAAAGATTCCATTCTCAGGTTACCCAAAGTAGTGTTAGTGGGATGTATAATCAACCAAATTGAGCTTAATGTCAGGTCGATCATTGTCGAGGAGATGCTTATGATAGCTAGGCAATAGCTGACCTCCCTTCCATTTCAAGTTCTTATCACTCAGTTGTACGAGAGTGCAGGAGTTCCCTTTTGGGGGAAATATGACGTAAGGGTAACCTCAGCCTTCTACAATGACGTTTTGATGATTGAGGCTGAGTATTTGCGAGAGAATGAGGCTTAGAGTAAGCTGCCACCACCATATACGATGCTTGTAGTAGACCCTACTAGTCTAGTAGTTGAGGTAAACACACCTTCTCCTTCTGTGAAGAAAGCATGTAGCTCTGCATCTTCTATTGTGCCTTTAGTTTGTAACATCTCGCTAATTGAAAGAACTAGAAAAAGTTAGAATTGGAAATAGTCATTTTAGGAAAGAATGAAAATCTAGAAAATTTGTTAAGTTATGTTGAGTTTGGTTTTTGGTTAACTTCAAATGACCATAACTCTTAGCTCAAGATGAGTTAGGTGTGTTTCCAGATACCGTAAGAAATATCTTGGAATAATATTTCCAATGTCGCTGAGTTTGTGCGATTCCGAGTTCGTATGACTGATATATGACCATTTGAAGTTGGGTTGTTCAAATAAGGAAATGTCCAACCCTTATTTTGAAAAGGTGTTTTGGTGTTTTCCATACCCTATTATTTTAATTCGTTTTTAGTGAATTAATTAAGGGTCAAAACTGAATTGGTTCAATTTGTACAGTTGGTAATTTATGCTAGGGTTCTAGAGAGAAGAATGCAAGATAGAAGAGAAGAGAAAATTAAGATTCGTGGTCTTCGTAAGGAACTGATTGTGGATTTCTTCAAGGATTTGATCCTACTAGGTATGTGAGATCACATTGCATTGGGTCTATTCACCCACATGCCAAACAAGTTTAATTTAGTGATTTTCATCCTAAAAGAGTTAGAATTTGATGTTCTTGAGTTGTGTTCTTGAATTATTTTCATTCTTGAACTTATATGTGATTGATGGATTTTCTTGAGATGTTTTAGCGATGTTAAGAGTTGTTTCAAGTTAGATTCTAGTGTACATGTTCTAGGTATCTGAATCTAAGAAGGTATTGAGAAAAGGAATTCATTAAAAGCGATTTAGGATCAGAAAATGAGTTACATAATTCGTCAAACTCACCTGGGGAAGGTCTAGTACGACGCGCCCTATCTGCGCCAGAGAGGCTGGGGCGACACGCCTGCTATGTGCCATAAATGAGCCCCAGTAATTTGGCACTAGCGAAGTGCCAAGGATGCGCTCGAATAGTTGTTTACCACCAGTTTTTTGTCATTCAATCCGTTCAAGTCCTTCTAAACTGTACTAACACTTCCTCTTGATTCTAACTACTCTAAATGACTTCTAAACATCTAGAAATCATCCAGAAACATGAATCATAACCTTGAATCCATAAATTCAAATTCAAGGAAAGTTAAGAGCCAAGTCTAGGAAGTTCTTAAAGTCTCTTCAAGAAGTCTTTTGCAAATGCTTTTTACTTTGTTTTAAGACTTAAAGTTCAAATTGAGTAAAGAACAAAGAGTAATGATTGAAGTTCATTCCTTCAAAAGTATATGGGGACTATGTATTCCCAGAGGGTTTAAAATATTTTCACATTTAAACAAGAAAAGGAAACCTTGATTTCCAAAGAGCCTTTGAGCTAGTTTTCAGAAAAGAGTAAATGCTTTCACAATTAAGCAAGAGCGGAAACTTTGATTTCCAAGTTAGCCTTTGAGCTAATTTTTTGAGCAATTATCTCAAGTCACATAAATAGGTATATTTTTAAACATAAAAGCTGGTGTCATATTTTGGGAGTAGTATTGAGCACCGATATGGGGGAGATTTCAGACAACTCACAGCCCCCATAATCCATGTAGCCACCATGCATAGAAAAGGGTCATACTTTTTAGATGATTCCTTAGTACTTTTTAGCATAGACTAGTGAATCCACTTAGTAGTTCAGGTTCTATAACCTCGGCAAGGTATAGGATGGCCCTGGCACGTTAGGCAAAATATTGTATCATCACAATAACTCTTAAGTGATGGTTTTGGTTAGAGAAATTCCCACAGAAGTAATTGTATTCTTATATACATTATTTGTTGTATTTTTATATACATTTCAGAGTTATATATATTTTTGCATACTCCCATAGTTGACATCATGTTTTACAAGATTTTCTTTAGATTGCACTTGTTTTAAATTGCTTTATATTGAAATGAGTTCAATTATGTTAAGTTGAGTTGAGCCAGGTAAGTTCTTTAGTTCCTTTCAAGCTTATGTCTTGATTTAGAATTCCCTTCGCATACTCGTACATTCAATGTACTGATGCCATTTGGCCTGCATCTTATAATAATGCAGACCCAGGTAACCAGGATTAGCATCCAACGCATCGTTGATCTAGTTGAGCACTCAGAGTCTGTGGTGATCCTCCTTGCTTTTCGGAGGATCCCTTTTCATTTTTTTAGTATTATTATTAGTTTATTAGGATGTCGTGGGTCTTGTCCCAACATCCATCTCAGTTGTTTAGAGGCTTCATAGACAGTCAAATGTTAGTCTTTAGTCTTTTCATATTATTATCTTATGTTGAGACTTGAGTTTTCCATATTGGCTAGTTGAATGTTTTATTTATAATATTCTATGTTTCAAATGAGTTATATTTGTTAAGTCTTTCATTGAGTAAGTAAGCTAGACCAAAGGTTTGTGTGGTGCCAACAATGGTTCTTGAGTGTCAGTCCTGCCCAGGGTGTAGCTTGGGGCATGACAAACTTGGTATCAGAGCACAGAGTTCAAGAGTCCTAAGGAGTCTATGAAGCAGTGTCTTTAGAGTCCTAGTTATCGGTGTGAAGCGCGCCACATCTATAATTAGGAGGCTGCAACACTTAGGAAATTTTCTCACTTCTTTCACACTCATTTCGTGCGTTAGAGTTTGATCTCTAAAAAATTTCTTCTAACTCGTGCTTGCGCATGTCTTTCAGATCATGCCTCCAAAAAGAGTTGTCAGAGGTCTTCCTGCTAGGCATAATATTGAGGAGCAAGGGGTACCTAATGCACCTGAGGTGCAACCCCAAGGAGAGCTTACTAATGCTTAGTTCAGGGAAGCGATAAAGATGTCAAGTCAAGATGTGACTAACCAGGTTGGGCAACAAAGAGGGGCTCGATAAGAAGAGGCTGACACTTCGAAGATTCATGAGTTCTTGGGGATGAATCATCCAAGTTTCATCGATTCAAGCACTACTGAGGATCTAGAGAACTTTATTGAGAAACTGCAAAAGGTATTTGATGTCATGCATGTTGCTGATACTGAGAGGGTGGAACTAGATGCATACCAAATGAAGGGTATCGCTACAATTTAGTTTGATGAATAAAAGAAGAACCGAGCTGAGGATGCACCACCTGCGAGTTGGGCTTGTTTTGAGGAAGCCTTCTTGGGGAGTTTCTTTCCCCGAGAACTGAAAGAGGCTAAGGTACGAGATTTCCTCACACTTAAATAGGATTGAGTATGGTTGAAGTTCACCCAACTATCCCGTTATGCTCCGGAGATGGTTGCAGATATGAGAAGTAGAATGAGTTTGTTTGTTGCTGGGTTGTCCCGTCTGTCAAGAAAAGAGGGAAAGGCAGCAATGCTAAATAGGGACATGGATATATCGAGGTTAATGGTATATGTGCAGCAGGTTGACGAAGATAAACTAAGGGATAAAGAAAAGTTTAAGAACAAAAGAGCTAAGACAGGGAACAAGTCCGGACAACAGAAGAATAATGCCAACCGGTCATCCTTCCAACAGAAATAGAAGGGACCTGCTCCATCATCTGCTAGTGCACCTGCACCAAAGAATAAGAGTGAGTACAATAGTTAGAATTTCAGAGCCAAACCTGCCTATTCTCAGGGTAGTGTGGCGCAAGGGGGTAGTAAGCCTCCTGCCTGCGCTAAGAGTGGTAGGAAACACTTAGGTACATGTCATGAGGGCTCCACTGGTTGCTTCAAGTGTGGCCAGAATGGTTATTTCATGAGAGAATGTCTAAAGAACAATAGGGTAATGGTAATGGGGGGAAATAGAGCCCAGTCTTCTTTAGTTGCTCCACCAGATAGAGCTGCACCTAGAGGGGCTATTTCCGGTACTAGCGGAGGATCAAACTGCCTATATGCTATCACAAGTCACTAAGAGCAAGAGGATTCACCAGATGTTGTCACTAGTATGATTTAAGTCTTTAACTTTAATGTTTATGCTATGCTAGATCTAGGAGCGAGTTTATCCTTTGTAACTCAGTATGTTGCGATGAATTTTGATGTTTTCCTGAGCAACTTAGTGAACCCTTCAGTATTTATACACCTGTTTGTTAGTTTATTTTAGCAGAGAGAGAGTCTATCGTGATTGTCCCATTTTCGTCAATCACAAGAGTACCATGGTTGATTTAGTTGTGTTAGACATGGTAGATTTTGATATCATTGTTGGTATGGACTGGCTTCATGCTTGTTATGCATCAGTTGATTGTAGAACTCGAGTTGTCAAGTTCTAGTTTCCAAATGAGCCAGTCTTAGAGTGGAAAAGTAGTTCAACAGTGCCTAAGGGTAGTTTTATTTCGTACCTTAAGGTAATGAAGTTAGTTTCTAAAGGGTGTGTCTATCACTTGGTTCGAGTTAATGACTCTAGTGTTGAGATACCTCCTATTCAGTCAGTTCTAGTAGTAAAAGAGTTTCTAGAAGTCTTTCCAGATGATCTTCTCAGAGTCTCTCTTGAGAGAGAGATAGACTTCAGTATAGACCTTTTTCCAGATACTCGTCCTATATCTATTCCGCCATGTAGAATGGCACCAGCAGAGTTGAAAGAGCTTAAAGATCAGTTGAAAGATCTCCTTGATAAGGGCTATATTCGACCAAGTGTCTCACCTTGGGGCGCTTCGGTCTTGTTTGTGAGAAAGAAGGATGGTTCCCTTAGGATGTGTATAGATTACCGTCAGTTGAACAAGGTTACCATCAAGAATAAGTATCCTTTTTTGAGAATCGATGATCTTTTCGATCAACTTCAGGTGCCACCTATTTCTCTAAGATAGATCTCAGATCTAGCTACCATCAGTTAAGAGTAAGGGAATGTGATATTCCAAAGACAACTTTCATAACCCGTTATGGTCATTATGAGTTTTTAGTCATGTCCTTTGGTTTGACCATTGCTCCTGCAACATTCATGGACCTTATGAATAGAGTATTCAAACTTTATTTAGATATGTTTGTTATTTTCTTCATTGATGACATACTAATCTAGTCAAGGAATGAAGAGGATCATACTAGTCATCTCAGAATAGTTCTCCAAACTGTAAAAGATAGAGAGTTATATGCTAAGTTCTCAAAATGTGAGTTTTGGCTTGAGCTTGTGGCATTCTTAGGCAACATTGTGTCTGGAGAGGGAATTAAAGTTGATACTAAAAAAGTTGAGGCAGTGTAGAATTGGCCTAGACCCATATCTCTAATTGATATTAGGAGTTTCGTGGGTTTGGTTGTTTATTATAGAAGGTTCCTAGAAGCATTCTCATCTATTTCATCCCCTTTGACCAAGTTAACTAGAAGACAGTGAAGTTTCAATGATCTACATTTTGTGAGAAAAGCTTTCGGGAATTGAAAAAGAGGTTAACTACTACCCTAATTTTGATATTACCATAAAGTACGCAAGGCGTTGTTGTCTATTGTGGTGCGTCTAGAGTTGGTGTGGGTTGTGTGTTAATGCAGAATGGCAAGGTTATAGCTTACGCATCCAGACAGTTGAAGTTTCATCAGAGTAACTATCCAACCCATGATCTAGAGTTGGCTGCTATAGTGTTTACTTCGAAAATATGGCATCATTATTTGTATGGTGTTCATATTGATGTATTCACTAATCACAAGAGACTTCAGTATGTGTTTACTCAAAAAGAGCTTAATCTCAGACAAAGGAGGTGGTCAGAATTACTTAAGGATTATGACATGAGTATTCTGTACCACCCAGGTAAGGCTAATGTTGTTGTTGATGCTTTAAGCAGGTTGTCTATGGGTAGTACCGCCCATATGGGAGATGATTAATATGGATTTCATCACAGGTTTACGAAGGTCTCGCAGACAACACGATTCTATTTGGGTGATTGTTGATAGAATGACAAAATCAGCCCATTTTTTACCGGTAAGGACTACCCATATGACAGAGGACTATGCCAAGTTGTATCTTTAAGAGGTAGTTAGACTTCATGGGGTGCCAGTTTCGATTATTTCAGATAGAGGTGCATAATTTACTGTATAGTTCTGGAAATCTTTTCAGAAAGGCTTGGGTTCAAAGGTGAACTTAAGTACTGCTTTTCATCCTAAGACAGATGGTCAAGTAGTGCGCACTATTTAGACCTTAGAGGATATGTTGAGGTCTTGTGTGATTGATTTCAAAGGTAATTAGGATGATCACCTATCTCTTATTGAGTTTTCTTACAACAAAAGTTACCACTCTAGCATCCAAATGTCTTCTTATGAAGCTCTTTATGGGAGAAGATACAGATCTCCTATTAGATGGATTGAAGTTGGTGAAGCAGGGTTGATAGGACCAGATTTAGTTCATTAAGTTAGGAGAAGGTGAAAGTGATTCAAGAGAGGTTGAAAATGGTGTAGAGTCGTCAGAAAATGGCTAGGAGAAAGGAGTTAGAGTTTGAAGTAGATGACTGGGTATTCTTGAAAGTTTCACCCATGAAGGGTGTTATGAGATTTGGTAAGAAGGGAAAGCTTAATCCTCGGTATATTGGCCCTTACAGAATATCGAGAAGGGTAGGTAATGTAGCTTATGAGTTGGAGCTACCACAAGAGTTAGTCGTGGTTCATCCGATTTTTGACGTCTCCATGTTGAAAAAGTGCATGGACGATCCTTCATTGATCTTACCAACTGAAAATATTGGGATCAAGGATAGCTTATCTTATGAAGAGATTCCGATTTAGATTCTAGATCTCTAAGTTTGCAAGTTGAGGACTAAGGAAGTAGCATCAGTAAAAGTCCTTTGGAGGAACCAATTTGTTGAGGAAGATACTTGGGAAGCTGAGGAAGATATGATGAAGAAATATTCACATCACTTTGAAACTGGAGAAGTTCCAAACCAAGGTACTAATTCTATTCTTAGTACTCTTTAATTTATAAGTTGGCATGTCATATTTGCATTGCTTGTTAGGTGTTTGAGCTGAATGTTAGATGTTACACCCTTAGCCTAGTAAGAGTAATCTCATTCGAGGATGAATGTTCCTAATAGGGAGATATTGTAACATCTCGCTAATTGAGATAACTAGAAAGAGTTAGAATTGGAAATAATCATTTTAGGAAAAGAATGAAAATCTAGAAAATTTGTTATGTTATGTTGAGTTATGTTTTTGGTCAACTTCAAATGACCATAACTCCCAGCTCAGGATGATTTAGGTGTGTTTCCAGATACTGTAGGAAAGCACTTGGAATAATCTTTCCAACACCATCAAGTTTGTACGATTTTGAGTTTGTATGAGTGAGATATGACCATTTGAAGTTGGGATGTTCAAATAAGGAAATGTCCAATCCAGATTTTAAAATGGTGTTTTGGTATTTTCCATACCCTATTATTTTAATTCATTTTTAGTTAATTAATAAAGGGTCAAAACTGAATTAGTTCAGTTCACACAATTGTAAATTTACACTAGGATTCTAAAGAGAAGAACGCAAGAGAGAAGAGAAGAGAAAATCAAGATTCGTCGTCTTCATAAGGAATTTATTGTGGATTTCATCAAGGATTTGATCCTACAGGGTATTTGAGATCACATAGCATTGGGTCCATTCACCCACGCACCAAACATGTTTAATTCAGCGATTTTCTTCCTAAAAGAGTTAGAATTTGATGTTCTTGAGTTGTGCTCTTGAATTATTTTCATTCTTGAACTTATATGTGATTGATGGGTTTTCTTGAGATGTTTTTGCGATGTTAAGAGTTTTTTCGAGTTATATTCTAGTGTACATGTTTTAGGTATCTGAATCTTAGAAGGTATTGAGAAAAGGAATCGATTAAAAGTGATTTAGGATTAGAAAAGGAGTTGAAAAATTCGATGAACTCACCTGGGGAAGGTCTGGCGTGGTGCGCCAGAAATGAGCCCCAATAACTTGGGGCTGGCGCAGCGCACCAGGTATGCGCCCGAATAGTCATTTTCCACCAGTTTTTCATCATTCAGCCCGTTCAAGTCCTTCTAAAGTGTACTAACACTTCCTCTTGATTATAACTACTCTAAATGACTTCTAAACATCTAGAAATCATCCAAAAACATGAATCATAACCTTGAATCCATAAATTCAAATTCAAGGAAAGTTAAGAGCCAAGTCTAGGAAGTTCTTAGAATCTTTTCAAGAAGTCTTTGGCAAATTCTTTTAATTTTGTTTTAAGACTTAGAGTTCAAGTTGAGTAAAGAGTAAAGATTGAAGTTCATTTCTTCAAAAGTATATGGGTACTATGTATTCCCAAAGGGTTTAAAATGTTTTCACATTTAAACAAGGAAAGGAAACCTTGATTTCCAAAAAGCATTTGAGCTAGTTTTTAGAAAAGAGTAAATGCTTTCACGATTAAGCAGGAGGGGAAACTTTGATTTCCAAGGTAACCTTTGAGATAATTTTTTGAGCAATTATCTCAAATCACATAAAGAAGTATGTTTTTAAACATAAGAGCTAGTATCATATTTTAGGAGTAGTATTGAAGTGCAAAAAGAGCAGGGGCTTGAAAGGACAAAACGCAAAAATAGTGTCGTATAAAATGAAATAGGGGGAGAATTTTATTATAAATAATGAAAACCGTCTGGAAAAATATAGAACCTTTATCGCTTATATATGAACAATGATCAAATCATAATCTATGACACTGATGTGTAATATAAAATCGAGAACCTTGTGCTACCACCGCATGTGAAAAATACTGTAAACATGACCGATAGCAATAGATAGAATACTTTGCCAGCAACAACTGTTTATTCAGATTGCTTGTACCAACACCAGTTGGACTCCATTTGATGGTAGATACTCCTAAAAAAACATAATAGTGCACATCTGATGTATGATTTGATTAAACGAATCAAATAAGACCATAAATCAAAAAGAAAGAACAAAAATAGAATACTTAACGATATTCTTTGAAATCAAGAAAACATCATGTTTCATGCTCCATATCTGCACAATTGACCAATTATCCTTGCGATATTCTTTAAAATCATTCAAGCAGACCATTTATTTTAAACAACTTCTTATCCTTGCAAAGATATGAGGTAAACGTAAAGCAAAATTAAGATAGAACAAGGGACAAAACACCTAATTAAAATTTAAATTGCTGCATCAATTCACTAGAATTAACATTCCAAACAACGACAGTTCCATGAACACTACAACTAAGGAGATAATAACTGTTCTTGAGCTATGAGATCTTGAAACGTAGTTGGACCTAGTAAATGCAAGGTTAGCTATTAGTTAGCTTTGATGTTTTATTGGCAAAAAACTTTAATTGGATTTGATCCAAATATTGATATATTCGAGGTTAGTTTCTCAGATGGTCATGCAATACATGAGGATATTTTATTAAAGTTACTTTTTTAAGACAATGAAGTCATAAAAAAATTTCTTTATTTTTTCTAGGCAAATTTGGTCCCTTCAAGCCCCTGTGTTGATTGATTGTTTCATCTTGGAAGGAGATTGAGTTAGAATTGGAATCTGGGCTTACAAATTAACCCCTTTTACCTATTTTCCCCTTTCATTCTTCATCATCCTCTCCCTGATCCATGACAACACAACTCACCAGTTGTTCACTCCCCCATCTCATCTCTAGTAATGCATTCCTTCCTCACCTGACTGATTTACCTTCCACTGAGCCAAAATCTTACCTTTGCCTATCAAGGTTTGGGTAGATAGGATGAACTCATCTAATTTTTTTTTTGTCCTTTTTAGGATTTAAACTTTAGTCTCTATGATCTTGACTTACTAAATTGCTTGCCAGTTTATAAGCATTGGGTGCATTGGGGCTGATTCACCTCTGATTTTATTATGATACACTGTTGTCAAAGGTGCACTTAAAGCCCCAAGGAATTTTAAAGCCCTAAGATTTGAGTTCCAAAATTTGAAATGATTGCAATTTGGCTTGTAATCCCACTGAGAGTAAAAATAATTTAGAGAGATGCGCCAAATTGGATTTTTGGTGTGTTGATTTAATGTATTGCACTAACCTTTTATTTCTTTGAGCTTAGTGGTTTTTTCTTTATTGTCTGTGCATAGTGCTTCATTTGACTCTACTGTGAAGCTATGGGATGTTGAACACGAGCGTCTTTTTCACATCTTGAATGGTCACATATAATAGATATGAAGTCATTTTGTCTACTTGGATACAAGATATATTAAGAAGCTGTTAATAAAATTACACTTTTTAACTATAAAATACCTGCTCAAGTATTATGGGTTAGTTTAATCGTATTCAATTGAACCATCGATACATATATACATATTCTTTTTATTTGGGTGGGGATGTGAGGGGAGGGGAGTGAGAATAAGTTAATTGTATCGTTCTTGTTGAATGTTTTTGTTATTGACAGAGTGTGGGGAGGGGAATGAGAATTGGCTCTCTTCCATTTTGAATCTAGGGAAGTTGTTTACTGTGTTGCCTTAGTACGAATGGTGAATATATGGAAAATTGGTCATTTGATAAATACATGAATCTATGGTTAGTGAAGGAGGCCAAGATTGTAAAAACTTACAATGGTGATGAGGCCAAGATTGTAAAAACTTACAATGGTGATGACAGTATTTTTGAAGTGTGTTGGAACAAGGAAGGCAACAAGGTTGTTGCTTGTTTTGGAAACAAGAAGTTCTGTGTGTTTAATATTCAATTGTAGAGGTTGAGGAATAGCTTTAAAAGGACTTGGGAACATAGAGGCGGGAATTTCACAATTCAAGAAACTCTACCCTGTAGAAATGCAGATTGTAGATATGTTTTTTTATTATTAGTCACCCAATTTTCAATTTACCCACATTGGGGCCCGACTAAATCATTATGACTTTGATCTAAACTTAGAGTCATGGTACTGCTAGAATAGCTATTACACTTTTATTCTTTTTGTTGCTTGTGAAGAAATTGACATGGCTGTTTTATTCTCAATATGTGTAATTTAGCCACATTGTCAATTCCTTGCTTGAATTTGAGCCCAAAAACCTAAGAGATTGTTTGGTTTCCAAATAAGTTACACTGGATTATTGCGTGGGAATTATAATATAGGGATTTAAATTATTCAACTTGAGTTTATTTTTGTTTTCAATATTAGGTGCATCCATATCTTTTATCATTTTTGCCTAAAGCATCTACATGCATGTAAATAATCTCCTTTCGAAAAGTACAAAGTTTGTACCTTTAAGTTGATATTCTAACTTAGGTTTCTCTTAAATACCAAAATCAAATTTTCATTTTAGTTATTTATGCGCTTATTTGGACATGCGGTGTAAGACTTTGTTTGGTATTATGCTTTCTTTCATTGCTTTATTATTTATATAGATGTTATTTTTTGGCTTAATACATAATTAACTTGCTAACTAAGTCATGCTTTCATTGAACACTTTAACTCATAATAAATAGTTTAGATTAAACTATTTTTTATTTTAATTATATAATAGACAAATGAAAATGCACAAATAAGTTTTTACAAAATTTGAACTGAAAGTGTCTAATTGAAACAATTTATTAGGAGTTGAATGTTTAACTGAAATAGGGCCTAATTTGAATATCTAAATAGAAGATTCCGACAAGTTCTATTTCGAATTAGAAGCTTAGATCAACCTTTTGTAATCAATATTATAGTAATTCAATTTTCTTTTGCCTTTGAAAAGTCATTCAACTTGTCTGGTAAGCTTTTCTGGTCATTTTAAAATCAATATTTAAATTTATGTAGGGCCCGTTTGGCCATGCGATATAATATCGTGATATGGAATCATGATATGATATCATAATATGAAATTATGAGATAAAATTGAAGTTTTGTTTGGACATGCGATATGAAATTTTTGTGTTGTATATTTTCTCGTAAACATAAGAATCTCATAAGTTGGAAAAACTATTAACGGCAAAGGAACAAATATACCCCTGTACTACAGGAAATAGTTTAAATATACCCCTAGTTATATTTTCGGGCTAAATATACCCCTTCCATTATACTTTCGGGCTAAATATACCCTTATGACTAACAGAGGATACATGAATAACTAAGATTAAATGAAATGTTTGATTTAAAATAAATCAAATTCGACTATAACCCGCCCCACCCTAATAATTTAACCTGGCCTAATTATAACATTAACACACCCACGTCCTCTTATCAATGAACTCCAGGAAAGGATGGCTACAGAGCAACCTTTTGTCGAATCCCAACTTGTAGGCAGATACAAATTATTTTTTTGAAGAATGCGAATCCAGATGTCTGAATGAAAAAGTGATCCTAACTTATCATGCATTGTTCTTCTCTTCATATTTTTGAATTTCATTCAATTTCCAGCTAGGCATGCAAACCAACGCACAAATTCAGATATAGGAGTAACACAGTAGTATCTTGAGATCCAATGGATAAAATAGGATATGAAAAGGGAAAGTGACCAGCGTAGTAACATATTTGAGGGAATTTTCTTTTATTTCTAGTTGATCTATCATTTTATTTCTTCTTGCTCAAGATCGTCGTCGATATTAGCTGTGAAGAGATAAAATATAAATTGGGTGGGTCAATGCTATAATTTGGCCGGTTTAAATTATTGGGGTGGGATGGGTTATATCCGAATTTGATTTATTTTAAATTGAATATTTCATTTAATCTTAGTTGTCCATGTGTCTGTTAGTCATAATGGTATATTTAGCCCAAAAGTATAACGAAAGGGGTATATTTAGCCCAAAAGTATAACTATGGGTATATTTAAACTATTTCCTATAGTACAGGGGTATATTTGACCCTTTGCAGAACTATAAAAATAGCCCCAACTGTTTATTCAATCTTACCAAATAAACAAAAAATTATAAAATCGCATAATAAATTATTACAAAACTATTTGTTCTCCACTTAAGTAACTGTTTCATCTAACTTTAATTCAATAAAAACATTAAACATAAATTGTAGTGTACTTATCTTTAATATAATCCCACACATAGTACTGACAATTTCCTCACGTTGAATTTACATTTCTCGATCATGTGACTAAGAAGACGAACCAACATTGTTACATTGAGTTGTATTAAATACAAAATGGTAGTAGTAATAAATTAGGTGTTGGAGTAAATTAAGAGAACAAATTTATTTCTGAACAATCGGCTAGTGTGAGTTAAAGTGACTATATGTTGGTGAGAATAATAAATTTTTAAAAGTAATGATGTGATTATAAATTTTATTTACATATGAAATAAATGGTTAGTAGATATAAATGTGGGGTTGTTAGAACAAAATATAAACTTGTGGATCAATTTTTGTATTAAAAATATCTCAAATCATGATATGAAATTCTCATATCATGATTTTTGGAGAATATGGAATCACATCTCATGATATGGAATCGTGAGATGGAATCAATGTAAAATCGCATGTCCAAACACTGATTCCATCTCACGATTCCATATCGTGATATGGTATCGCATGGGCAAAACACCTACTTATGGAGATCACACTGTAGGGTTTTTATTGGAAAGTATTGTAATGTTCTATTTGATCACCGAAAGAGAATTGACTATATACGTCAAGTTATTCATGCTTGAATTCACCGCATGTTAAGGCAAAACTCTTTTCTTCATTTCACACGAATCCTAAAAATCACAAATCATCGAATGAGTCATCTTTACTATTTTCTAGGAAGACCCTCTGTGAATGGGATGTCTAGTGATTTTATTTCTTGACCTTGTTTTACCGTTATTTCACTTGTAACATTGTGAAGTCTCTTTGACTATTGAAATTTATTTTGTCGAGTTTCTTATTCTTATGTCTAACGAGCTATTGTCCTAAGAGTGAGGCAGTAATGTTGGAGGAACTAAGGGGTTATTAAGTCATTCTTTCTTGTCAGAAGCTTTACAAAAATACTATTTGAAATTGATATAAATATTAAATCTTATACTCTATTCTTTTGGTTATTTGTCAATCAACCTAGTCTCTAAAAAGCATACTATCTCCAGTTAAGAGCCATTTATCATAAATCAAGTTAAGCATGTATCTGTCTTCTTTTGAGTTCCTAAATGATTAATTTTCTAAATCAAAGTTAAGACAAGAGCATAGAGTTCAATATCAGTTCTATAGGCCTAAATGGTCGCATGAAAGTTGAATAAAATCATAAGGAGATTTTTAGGCACGAAGAACAAAAGTTCGCCAAATTCTAATCATGATATACTATATGCATTTAAAGTTCATATAATAGCATGTTAAATGCATTCACTCCCGATCCATAATCGAAAAGAATGGGACATATTTTGCCACGTATAGATGACCACGAAATGATAGAGACGGTATTGGTTAGCTACCGAACATGCCAACATTGCTTGCAACTATTCGTATGAGCACTCATGTATTAAGTTATGATCTCCCTGTTGTGGTAAGAAAGGTTTCAGTTTCAGATAGTATCTTAATTATCCTTGTACCGCAGTTTCAAGTGCTATCTCTCTTACCATTTTTATTGCAACTATATATGATTCTACTTCACCATCACATCAGTACATATTTATTATAACTAATGTCCTATTATCGAGAGATGCCACATTTCGTCTAGTTGTTTCATATAAAGGCCTTGATCGGTCTTTACAATTAGGGAACTATCTCAACTGAAAATTGGTATGCTCTATTCTTCCTAGAGTTATTGGTCGTCTTGTACCGACCAGTTGATCCATAATATTCTTAAAGACTTGGTGGACATGCTTTTTTGAGTCTTTTCAACTATATATATATATATATATATATATGATTTCAGTTGGAGTCATGTTGCCTTCCTAGTTCTTTATCAATTAAGTTGACCTTCCCGATTCTTTTCATTGTGTCATGATTATTGTTGTGACCTCGCCAGTTCGATTATCTTGTTTCAATAGTTTGTTTTTGTGACGATCTTTGAGAGTTGAATAAGTACTTTTGAAAGACAAAATAAAATTAAGTGACTATAATTGCCAATTATAAAAAAAATTGAGTGATCGTGCAAATTTCTAACTTGTTTCATTTTTATATGTATCACAATCTGGAAACTAATCAATTTTTTCTATTTTCATTTCAAAAAAATGTAATTCTCTCTTTCAAAGTTGTACTTGTACATATAGGATCTGAATAAAGCATTTTTTTTGTTTGTTTAAATAATGTGACCACCAGTATAAAAAAGATCGATTTATTAGTTAGTCTGCCATAAATACCCTTTATTTCTAATAATTGCTTAATATACTTAATTAATTACAATCACTTTGTTTTAATATAAAAAGCATTTTTAATTGGAGTACATGTAATCAACCTATTAAGGAGTGGATCTAGGATTGTTCAAAATTGAATAGAAATTAATAATCTTAGCTGAAAGTGTTTATTAGTTTATCAGAAATAAGTTATTAATTTAACGATTTTGATAACAATTTTAATTTTTTCTTAATTTGGGTTATTAGTTCGTATCATATTTAGATTTATTTAATAGAATAAACGATAATAAATTATGTGACAACCCGATTTCTCAAGTCATAATGACACCTACTACACCCTATCAATAGGAAAGCCTAACATGTTGCCTGGAGCCATAAATAACGAACTACCAAGGGAAAGCCAACAACAAGAAGTAACAGCTTAGAACCAAGCAAGGGAAGGATAATCAACAAAACCATACATGAGCCATCCAAAGACCTAGCATCAGTTAGTAGTTCGACATCTAATCCAAAACAGGAGTACAAGGCTTTCATAAGTATAAGACAAGTACATGCTATCTCTGAATACATTATAAGGACCATGCCTAGAAAATATAGATGATAGCTCCAGACACCAGGAACTCACCCTAATCTCCGAAATCCCAAGCTTCTCCACACAACTCCAAATCAATGACGATAACTCAATTGCAATTTGCTGGGGGCGAAAGTGTAGCATGAGAACAAAAAATGGTACTCAGTAGGCAATGGCCGACTAAACTCAAAAGACAACACAAATATAAACAATAAGTAATAAGGAAAGCATAGCACACACAACTAATCTAGAGATACTACAATAGACATGAAACAAAGAATATAAACAGGAAACAAGGGGTAAGGAGTAGAGTAAAAAACACAGCTGGATCGCAAGAAAACAACCTAATCGCAAACAACTAAGATACTAAGTTAACTACAAGCCACAGCCACAATTCTAAAGCCAAAACCTACCAGGTAACAATAAAACAATAGCAGAGAACATAATATAGTCAAACAATAACCTAACTGGACCCCCATAAGCCCAGAAGGTACAAACAACAAACATAACCCAACTGACTTCCCATAAACTGGACGGTACAAACAACAAACAAGTCTACTGGTGATAGGTAATGCATATGAATGCAGGGTAAGTAGTAGAACCATCACTAACCATCCAAACCTCTAACCAGAGGTAACGACCTCAAATCCTAAAAGTATCAGCCTCAGACTGGGAATAATGGCCTCGAACCATCAACATTAGCTTCGAACCATTAGTAACCAGGAATGGGGCCACCTACCTAGTTAGTAACTCCCAGGGGCGCCAACAAGACCAAAAATATGCATGAAAAGGCGCTGATGCGCCGACTAGTCAAGTAAAAACTATGCACATTGCAAATGGCCTTTAATAGCTCAAGTATAAAAAGCAACACGTCTATAACGCCTTGTAATCTAAAAAATTAGTAAGTCAAGTGATCTAGGTGGTACGACTCCCGTTAAAACCAGTTTAAAATAAAATCTGAGTAAAATAATATTTCATCATCTATGATAATAATGCCAATATATGGGGCATGATCGTACTACAAAATCCGTGAGAATGAGCAAACAATGCAATGTATGCCATCAACAGAATTCAAACAAGGCACTCAAAATCAAATAATTATTCAACCAATGAAACCACTCTACCAAAGAAAATAGTACTAACCTGGGATCTAACTAGTCCTCACATACTGCCTCAGGCCCAACAGTATAATCGTAAGCTCAATAAGGATACAACATGCCCATCGCTAATCAACAAGCAAAGAGATCAAGAAGAAATTTCTAATTAATAAGGGGGATCAAACTCAAGGGACTATACTAACCCAATCACACTGCTCAAGTCCTAGACTGAGCAAATCTAGGACCAACCCATGACTATAAAGAGCCAAAAGAAGCCCTAAAGGGAGCAAATCAAAATTACGAGGCAATACAACACAATCTAAAACATCTAATGTCCTGCCTAGCCTAAGGCCACCACAATTCAATCCTAATAAGGATAAGCAAGATTAACTACACCACAAGCAAAGCCACAATCTAAACTAAGGATCTTAATACCCATAATAAGCCTAACGCTTCTACAAAATCAAGAAATGGTGGAATAATAAGAGGAAAGCTAAATACCAGGCAAATACCATCCAAAATTACATGAAATCTATACTAGGCATTATCTAAGAAGCTCAATCTAGAAAGTAGACCGAAGCCTACCTCAAAGCAAAACACGAGCACTTTAAATCCACCACACATGAGCTATCCAAAAAACAAAAGCATACAAAAACCACCAAACCATTGAATTATCAATCACAACATCATTATGGATGTTTTGACACTAAAATCACAACTGGGAATGGACCCAAAAATGTGTCAAAACGGGAATGTGGGATCCTTAAAATGAATCTCAAAATAGACTCCGTCAAAAGGTTCTAATAGATTAACCAAGCTTGTGCCCCGAAACGGGGATCAATTCCACGTTTGGGACAACCCAAACCTTCACATGCAATAAACACAATTTTGAAGAAAACTAAAAGAGAGTTGGCAGCTTCTTTGGGGAGGAAAATACCTCGAACGGAAAGTCCCACCTCCCAAATACACCAACACGTAGCCATGATTAACACGGACCTCCATCACTTTCAATTACCTCAATCGGAGATCCTAAGATCAAGAAATTGCATTTGGAAGCATAAGGACAAAGCTGAAATTTTAGGATTTATACCCCAATTTGGTCGTTAAAAGCAAAATGTAGTCACAAAATTTTTGAAGTCTGGTCGCTGAAAGCTTGCACCATATATCAACACTTAAGCTAGTTTACTAAAACTTCAAATTCTCCTACAAGGTGCTGGGATTGTTTTGAAACTATGTGCGTGCAAACGAAATATGCTACCCTTTAGAATTCAGAATTTTGAACTCAACAAAACCTTCAAAACTTCCATTTGAGGTTTTTTCAATTAAAAGTGGGTCCCACACCCATGTTCTTTTAAGCTAAAAAACCACAGGAAGGCTCAAAATGAGATCGAAAGCCCAGGGAACCACCCGAAAGGTCGTTCTAGACAAAACCCGACATTCCAGAGCTAACCACACTAATAGAATTTTCATTCGAGGACATTTACCAAGAATGTTGACCAAAGTCAACCCTTGGCTTAAGCTTCAAAGTTAAAACGCCTAACGGTACAAACTTACACCAGAAGTCTCAAGGCCCAAGCCAACCATGCCCTTAGCTTAAAATGGACCTTCCAGAGCTAATGAAAATGTCAGAATTGCATTCTGAGGCCGTCTTCCCAAAATTTTGACTGAAGTCAATCGTTCAAATTTCATAAGCTCCAAAATATAAAACTTTACACAAAATCCAAACGAATGACCCGACGGCCTAACTGTCAGTCCCAACAAGTCATAAATTACTTACGGTCACTATAGGAAAGCTCTAAAATGCTAAAAAGATTGGAAAATGCAGAAAATAACTTGGAGGGTCATTAAAAAAACTAAATTCTGTCTATATTATTCGGCGTAAAAAGTCCTTCACTTAGGTTTGATTTCATAATTCCTTTTCAGACTGTCTCAAACTCTCAGTTATTCTATGTTTGCTTTTGAGATAGATCCAATCGATCGAATCATATGCACAGTTAAGTTGGTTTGCCACCTTGTTTCTAATAAGTAATTTTCATTGATTTTTTTTATGTGAAATCTTAGTAGTTCACCAAATAATGATCAATAACCGATAAATCAATCTAATAATGATTCTATAGTAATTTAGGATAGCTACAAATCAATAATTGTTATGTCGAACCAATAAATTTCAAAACCTAATGAACCGGCCGATACACAACCCTAGGAGAATCTGGTACATATCTTAGGGAAAAATATATCTATTCTTGATGCTTACATTAATCTAACAAACACTGAGACGTATCTTTATTTACCATTTTATCACTAAATTATCATTAATTAATTCAAATAATCATCTTAATTTTTGGCTTAACTATAATAAATTAATATGATGTAGTACAAATATAGGACGTAGACAAATTTCACTGCTTAATTATTTATTCATCTGAATTGGATAGTTTTGCTCGATTCATCCACTAAAATATTAGAAATGATAAATTTCAAATCCATTAAATTTGAATGTGTTGAGCTATATTACCAAAATTAAATATCTTGTTCATATTCTAAATTCATCTAAAAGAGAAAATTGTAATGAAAATACAAGAGGAGGATACGAAACTCAAGACATGTAAAATAAAAAGACTCTCTAGGAGATGGTATCCTTTGTTTTAGGACTTGATAGATTTTCTATCAATTAAAGTTACTATGCTAAATGATTAATCCTCTTCCTAATGCCTTTAGGGGCAATGACGAGAGCCCAATTCCAGACCCTCTTTTAGAAAAAAAGTAATACTAAAACAAGGCTGGAGAGGTCTAGTTTGAGAAGACTGGAAAGAAAAACACCCAAATTTAGACCCCAAAATAATATGAATTCTAAGCAGTTAGTATTTAACAAATTAGAACCTAACAGAATTTAATATGCAACAACCAAAGTGAAAATTTTCCAAAATAGAGTCAATCGGTAATATAATTGGAGTAATTTTTTGTTGGACACTTGAGGGTAGTTTAGTCATTGAATAATGAACACTTGATTCGAAATGGCTTTCGGAATGAAAATCTTTTTATTCTAACGTATCGTATATAAATGTTGTGTCTCCCAAAGTCCCACTTTCCAAATTCACCCTCTATATATACAGAGGTAGTAGTAATTATCCATAAGTCTATTCACTTTTATCTGCCGATAATGTACAACAATTACCTCTTTAACCTCTGACTTCCTGAATTACATTGTTTTTCAGTACTTGCATGAATTAGGTAATTGATGTTGTGTTTCTATTTTATTCAGTTAATTTCTTTGATATGCTTTACTTGAGCAGATATATTTTAATTCGGAAAACATACTCCTCTACATGCACAAGGTAGGGGTTAAGGTTTGCGTACACACCTAGATATGTTGTTGTTAGACGATGTTAAATTCAGCAAAGTAAACATTTTTCATCATTTAGTTCATGGGTTCATCGAAGGATCCATCAAAACAATATATCAAACAATATATCAAACTAAGAGTTTGATAGGGCTTAAGGACACATATAACATTTCACCATTTATTTTATGAGTTCATCTAAATTAAATAGTTTTGATCCATTCATCCAACTAAAATGATTATGTTTGAATGAGTAAATTGAATGTGTTGTGATGTATTAAAAAAATTCTAAATCTGTCTCTCCATGAGGTAGTAATAGCAAGAGCTTGAGGGTACATTACTCATTCAATATTCAAAACTTCATTTGAATGCCTATTCAAACGTCTCAAAATTCCCTCTTATAATTTTTTCACTCTAAATTTATTAGTGGGAGTAGTAGTAGTAGTAACACCCCATAAATTCATGGCTCAGCTGGACTTGGGAAAATTTCAGAAAGTTGTTGAGTACTGGAATCATATGTCCATGTACGGAACGTGGGAAGCAGTCGTGGTTTGAGTCTTGGATGTTGCAAAATGTCAAGTCTCATATGGCTTTCTACAGACCAACTTGACAAACCGTAGAAAGAGATACAATCCATAGGAAAGGGTTCGTAGAGAGGTCCAAGACTTGGTGAAATTTTGATGAATATCGGGTCTACAAACTGTACAAAGTCCTATGGCTCGTTACTAAGGGGTCGTGGAAGGGTTATGGATTTAAAGGAAAAATTGAATCCTAGGTTGTATGGACAGGCCTAGGGGCAATAGAATGTTCACAGACAATAGACCTTGGCTCATAGGATTTGACAAGAAAGTTGAAGTTCATGTAGTCCTTCTACTGTTGACCACTATGGTCCATAAAAGCTTATACAGATCATACATGGTTCCTATAGAGTGGTCCCATCTTTTAAAGTTGGTTTTGGAAACCAAATGGGGGGGTTCTCATACCAATTATCAACGACAAGGTGGGAACCAAGGTTGGAACAAGGATAGAGATAGTGGTTCAAAAGATTGACAAGGTAAAAATTGGAGAGATATGGAGGTTGAAAAAGATACATATGTTCCTACCATGACCATCAACGACCAAAAGACCTAGTTGGGAAAGAAGGAAGCCGACTGAAGAGATGCTTACAAGTATCTTCAATAAGGTTGAAGGATCCGAAAGAGTGTTGAAGAACTTGAAAAATGACTTACTCCACTTTATCTCAAATAGTAACCTCTCATTCAGTATCTATAAAGTGGCTGGAGACCTAATTGTGCCGGATCTCCACTAATCTCAATCCAAGGCAAAAGGGAACATTTCCTAATGACACCATCCCAAATCTCAAGAATGAATGTTGAGGAATTGAGAACTATGTCGTGCCACGACGTTAAGTAAGACACTTCTTGGGAGGCAACCCAAGTTTTTAGTTTTGTTTTTATTGCTTTCAATAATGTGCATTGGGAGAGTAGGTTGAGAAAACGTTGAAAGGTTGAATAAGGGAATATTAGGCTATGCCAAAGCCAAAATAGCGATCCACCGAAGGTATTGTGTGGGATCATTCTTGTCCACCTTTTGAGCTTGAACATGTGGAAAAGTACAATGTGTATTTAGCCAATCGAGGCTCCAACGGTGATTCACCGATGTGCACTATGCAGACTCAACCGGGTCCACTGAATCATCCTTCAGGTTTGGTGTTTGTTCAGGCATGTTCAGCAAGCCGAAGCTCCAATTGGTGATTCACCAAACATATTTGGTGACATTCATTGTGACCATAGAAAGGACCTGATATAAAAAGGTCAATTGTCTTTTCAAATTGAAAAAACAAACTCTTTAGTATCTCTAAGACTTTTCCTTTCCTTTTTCTTCCATTGCATCTTTTGATTGATTATAAGCCTTTAGTGCATGATTTAGAAGTTTGAGGTCTATTTTTTCTTGCCAATGTTGTCATCCCAACCCCATTTATCTAATTATTCTTGATTGTAGCTTCAACTTAATGTTTTTTTTTCAAATTTGTTGAACATTTTGAGCTTTTATTTTCATTATGGGCATAGGGGCTTGAAGCCATTGGATGATATTGATTGTTAGATTTCATCAGGCAGCTTCATATTGTGTGTGTTAAACTGTGCCCATGAGTTATTTGCATGTGTCTTGCCTATACAATGCTAATCTTGATTATCTGGGTTAATTTGTGAAATTAAATTGATACAAATGATGGGTCTAGGCCAATTTGATATGGGTGAAGTTTGAGTAACCCATTTTGACCCAATTGCATGATTTTACCCAATGATAGACCAAGTGATGACTTTATGAAAGGAAAATCATTAATTCGAGCAATACTTAGCAATCTCTAGGGGAATTCTAAGTACCCAAGGGTAGATAAACATATAGGAAGGTTTTATCAGGGTATTCATATTTATTGTGTATGTTGGGTTTAGTTTTAAAAATGAGGCATTGGGTTGAATATCTTCTGTTCGGTGGGCTTGTCTTAGTTCACTAGGAAGGTTAGATAAATCACTAAATAAACCCCATCTCTCGTCTTCATTAGCAAATATGTTACCTTGGGCACTGTCCTATTTAGTGAGCTTGACTTAATTCGCCGAACTCACTTAGTGAATCATCGAGTGGGAGTGGACATTGCCTTTGATGCCTGTTTATTTTCAAATTGCACTATCATTTTTCGCTGACTTGTCTTAGCCCACTGAAATCAACTGAGTGAATCATTGAGTTGGAATTGACTCTGCCCTTTGTTCCTGTTCCCTTTGATATTTTCCATTGTCTGATTCAGTGAGATCACCTAAGCTCACCTATCCTATTTGGCAATCCATCTTCCTAGTCAATGAGCCTCAGGGTAATTCTTAACTATGTTCTAATTGAGTTTGAGTTCAACTAACTTTAACAAATTGTATGTTTGAATGTGTGTGTTTCATAGGTAATGGACAAAAAAAAAGGCAAGCAAGTGAGAATGTCTAATAGAGAGTTTGATAGAGACTCTCCTCCTCCTCCTCCTCCTATAAAGAAGCATAAGAGAATATCCATAAAAGAGCCATTGGAGGCTCCTCATGCCCAACAAGATAGTTCACACACCCCTATTAGCAGGACAAGAAAATTTGGGAACACATTGCCACATAGAAGGTGAATATTCTCTTCAAATTAGCATAGTCTCCACAAGATCCAAATCTTGCCTCATGTGTTCTCCTAATCATAACTCCAAAGGCCTTAAGTAGGGTTAAGGAAGAATGAGAACGAACTATTCAGGAGGAGCGTAGGCTCTTGACTGATGGAGTCATCAGTGACTACCCGACTATATGGGAAACAATCAAGTTCCGTAGGTTTGAGCAATTTACAAAGCTTAGATAACCTTATGTGCCGAAGTGGGTTAGGGAGTTCTAGGACCCCCATGATAAGGCCTTTCCCAAGAAGAGAAAGGGGACTGTTTGGAAGCCTCTTGATGAAGTGGAGGTATGTGGCAAAAAAGTGCTATGTGATGCTAGTACTATTAATGAGGCTCTTGGGACCACCAATAAATCATCTGACAGATTTCAACTTTGGATTAAATTCAAATTGGATGCCCACAAAAAGTGGTTGGCACCTCTCATTCGAGATTCTTCTCCTTTAAAAATAGTTAAAGGAAAGTCAATTGAAAAGAAATATATGATATAGTGGGGCACTATTGGTTTTGATTCATCAGTACCAGTATGATGTCATTCTAAAAAGATTCCATTCTCAGGTTACCCAAAGTAGTGTTAGTGGGATGTATAATCAACCAAATTGAGCTTAATGTCAGGTCGATCATTGTCGAGGAGATGCTTATGATAGCTAGGCAATAGCTGACCTCCCTTCCATTTCAAGTTCTTATCACTCAGTTGTACGAGAGTGCAGGAGTTCCCTTTTGGGGGAAATATGACGTAAGGGTAACCTCAGCCTTCTACAATGACGTTTTGATGATTGAGGCTGAGTATTTGCGAGAGAATGAGGCTTAGAGTAAGCTGCCACCACCATATACGATGCTTGTAGTAGACCCTACTAGTCTAGTAGTTGAGGTAAACACACCTTCTCCTTCTGTGAAGAAAGCATGTAGCTCTGCATCTTCTATTGTGCCTTTAGTTTGTAACATCTCGCTAATTGAAAGAACTAGAAAAAGTTAGAATTGGAAATAGTCATTTTAGGAAAGAATGAAAATCTAGAAAATTTGTTAAGTTATGTTGAGTTTGGTTTTTGGTTAACTTCAAATGACCATAACTCTTAGCTCAAGATGAGTTAGGTGTGTTTCCAGATACCGTAAGAAATATCTTGGAATAATATTTCCAATGTCGCTGAGTTTGTGCGATTCCGAGTTCGTATGACTGATATATGACCATTTGAAGTTGGGTTGTTCAAATAAGGAAATGTCCAACCCTTATTTTGAAAAGGTGTTTTGGTGTTTTCCATACCCTATTATTTTAATTCGTTTTTAGTGAATTAATTAAGGGTCAAAACTGAATTGGTTCAATTTGTACAGTTGGTAATTTATGCTAGGGTTCTAGAGAGAAGAATGCAAGATAGAAGAGAAGAGAAAATTAAGATTCGTGGTCTTCGTAAGGAACTGATTGTGGATTTCTTCAAGGATTTGATCCTACTAGGTATGTGAGATCACATTGCATTGGGTCTATTCACCCACATGCCAAACAAGTTTAATTTAGTGATTTTCATCCTAAAAGAGTTAGAATTTGATGTTCTTGAGTTGTGTTCTTGAATTATTTTCATTCTTGAACTTATATGTGATTGATGGATTTTCTTGAGATGTTTTAGCGATGTTAAGAGTTGTTTCAAGTTAGATTCTAGTGTACATGTTCTAGGTATCTGAATCTAAGAAGGTATTGAGAAAAGGAATTCATTAAAAGCGATTTAGGATCAGAAAATGAGTTACATAATTCGTCAAACTCACCTGGGGAAGGTCTAGTACGACGCGCCCTATCTGCGCCAGAGAGGCTGGGGCGACACGCCTGCTATGTGCCATAAATGAGCCCCAGTAATTTGGCACTAGCGAAGTGCCAAGGATGCGCTCGAATAGTTGTTTACCACCAGTTTTTTGTCATTCAATCCGTTCAAGTCCTTCTAAACTGTACTAACACTTCCTCTTGATTCTAACTACTCTAAATGACTTCTAAACATCTAGAAATCATCCAGAAACATGAATCATAACCTTGAATCCATAAATTCAAATTCAAGGAAAGTTAAGAGCCAAGTCTAGGAAGTTCTTAGAGTCTCTTCAAGAAGTCTTTTGCAAATGCTTTTTACTTTGTTTTAAGACTTAAAGTTCAAATTGAGTAAAGAACAAAGAGTAATGATTGAAGTTCATTCCTTCAAAAGTATATGGGGACTATGTATTCCCAGAGGGTTTAAAATATTTTCACATTTAAACAAGAAAAGGAAACCTTGATTTCCAAAGAGCCTTTGAGCTAGTTTTCAGAAAAGAGTAAATGCTTTCACAATTAAGCAAGAGCGGAAACTTTGATTTCCAAGTTAGCCTTTGAGCTAATTTTTTGAGCAATTATCTCAAGTCACATAAATAGGTATATTTTTAAACATAAAAGCTGGTGTCATATTTTGGGAGTAGTATTGAGCACCGATATGGGGGAGATTTCAGACAACTCACAGCCCCCATAATCCATGTAGCCACCATGCATAGAAAAGGGTCATACTTTTTAGATGATTCCTTAGTACTTTTTAGCATAGACTAGTGAATCCACTTAGTAGTTCAGGTTCTATAACCTCGGCAAGGTATAGGATGGCCCTGGCACGTTAGGCAAAATATTGTATCATCACAATAACTCTTAAGTGATGGTTTTGGTTAGAGAAATTCCCACAGAAGTAATTGTATTCTTATATACATTATTTGTTGTATTTTTATATACATTTCAGAGTTATATATATTTTTGCATACTCCCATAGTTGACATCATGTTTTACAAGATTTTCTTTAGATTGCACTTGTTTTAAATTGCTTTATATTGAAATGAGTTCAATTATGTTAAGTTGAGTTGAGCCAGGTAAGTTCTTTAGTTCCTTTCAAGCTTATGTCTTGATTTAGAATTCCCTTCGCATACTCGTACATTCAATGTACTGATGCCATTTGGCCTGCATCTTATAATAATGCAGACCCAGGTAACCAGGATTAGCATCCAACGCATCGTTGATCTAGTTGAGCACTCAGAGTCTGTGGTGATCCTCCTTGCTTTTCGGAGGATCCCTTTTCATTTTTTTAGTATTATTATTAGTTTATTAGGATGTCGTGGGTCTTGTCCCAACATCCATCTCAGTTGTTTAGAGGCTTCATAGACAGTCAAATGTTAGTCTTTAGTCTTTTCATATTATTATCTTATGTTGAGACTTGAGTTTTCCATATTGGCTAGTTGAATGTTTTATTTATAATATTCTATGTTTCAAATGAGTTATATTTGTTAAGTCTTTCATTGAGTAAGTAAGCTAGACCAAAGGTTTGTGTGGTGCCAACAATGGTTCTTGAGTGTCAGTCCTGCCCAGGGTGTAGCTTGGGGCATGACAAACTTGGTATCAGAGCACAGAGTTCAAGAGTCCTAAGGAGTCTATGAAGCAGTGTCTTTAGAGTCCTAGTTATCGGTGTGAAGCGCGCCACATCTATAATTAGGAGGCTGCAACACTTAGGAAATTTTCTCACTTCTTTCACACTCATTTCGTGCGTTAGAGTTTGATCTCTAAAAAATTTCTTCTAACTCGTGCTTGCGCATGTCTTTCAGATCATGCCTCCAAAAAGAGTTGTCAGAGGTCTTCCTGCTAGGCATAATATTGAGGAGCAAGGGGTACCTAATGCACCTGAGGTGCAACCCCAAGGAGAGCTTACTAATGCTTAGTTCAGGGAAGCGATAAAGATGTCAAGTCAAGATGTGACTAACCAGGTTGGGCAACAAAGAGGGGCTCGATAAGAAGAGGCTGACACTTCGAAGATTCATGAGTTCTTGGGGATGAATCATCCAAGTTTCATCGATTCAAGCACTACTGAGGATCTAGAGAACTTTATTGAGAAACTGCAAAAGGTATTTGATGTCATGCATGTTGCTGATACTGAGAGGGTGGAACTAGATGCATACCAAATGAAGGGTATCGCTACAATTTAGTTTGATGAATAAAAGAAGAACCGAGCTGAGGATGCACCACCTGCGAGTTGGGCTTGTTTTGAGGAAGCCTTCTTGGGGAGTTTCTTTCCCCGAGAACTGAAAGAGGCTAAGGTACGAGATTTCCTCACACTTAAATAGGATTGAGTATGGTTGAAGTTCACCCAACTATCCCGTTATGCTCCGGAGATGGTTGCAGATATGAGAAGTAGAATGAGTTTGTTTGTTGCTGGGTTGTCCCGTCTGTCAAGAAAAGAGGGAAAGGCAGCAATGCTAAATAGGGACATGGATATATCGAGGTTAATGGTATATGTGCAGCAGGTTGACGAAGATAAACTAAGGGATAAAGAAAAGTTTAAGAACAAAAGAGCTAAGACAGGGAACAAGTCCGGACAACAGAAGAATAATGCCAACCGGTCATCCTTCCAACAGAAATAGAAGGGACCTGCTCCATCATCTGCTAGTGCACCTGCACCAAAGAATAAGAGTGAGTACAATAGTTAGAATTTCAGAGCCAAACCTGCCTATTCTCAGGGTAGTGTGGCGCAAGGGGGTAGTAAGCCTCCTGCCTGCGCTAAGAGTGGTAGGAAACACTTAGGTACATGTCATGAGGGCTCCACTGGTTGCTTCAAGTGTGGCCAGAATGGTTATTTCATGAGAGAATGTCTAAAGAACAATAGGGTAATGGTAATGGGGGGAAATAGAGCCCAGTCTTCTTTAGTTGCTCCACCAGATAGAGCTGCACCTAGAGGGGCTATTTCCGGTACTAGCGGAGGATCAAACTGCCTATATGCTATCACAAGTCACTAAGAGCAAGAGGATTCACCAGATGTTGTCACTAGTATGATTTAAGTCTTTAACTTTAATGTTTATGCTATGCTAGATCTAGGAGCGAGTTTATCCTTTGTAACTCAGTATGTTGCGATGAATTTTGATGTTTTCCTGAGCAACTTAGTGAACCCTTCAGTATTTATACACCTGTTTGTTAGTTTATTTTAGCAGAGAGAGAGTCTATCGTGATTGTCCCATTTTCGTCAATCACAAGAGTACCATGGTTGATTTAGTTGTGTTAGACATGGTAGATTTTGATATCATTGTTGGTATGGACTGGCTTCATGCTTGTTATGCATCAGTTGATTGTAGAACTCGAGTTGTCAAGTTCTAGTTTCCAAATGAGCCAGTCTTAGAGTGGAAAAGTAGTTCAACAGTGCCTAAGGGTAGTTTTATTTCGTACCTTAAGGTAATGAAGTTAGTTTCTAAAGGGTGTGTCTATCACTTGGTTCGAGTTAATGACTCTAGTGTTGAGATACCTCCTATTCAGTCAGTTCTAGTAGTAAAAGAGTTTCTAGAAGTCTTTCCAGATGATCTTCTCAGAGTCTCTCTTGAGAGAGAGATAGACTTCAGTATAGACCTTTTTCCAGATACTCGTCCTATATCTATTCCGCCATGTAGAATGGCACCAGCAGAGTTGAAAGAGCTTAAAGATCAGTTGAAAGATCTCCTTGATAAGGGCTATATTCGACCAAGTGTCTCACCTTGGGGCGCTTCGGTCTTGTTTGTGAGAAAGAAGGATGGTTCCCTTAGGATGTGTATAGATTACCGTCAGTTGAACAAGGTTACCATCAAGAATAAGTATCCTTTTTTGAGAATCGATGATCTTTTCGATCAACTTCAGGTGCCACCTATTTCTCTAAGATAGATCTCAGATCTAGCTACCATCAGTTAAGAGTAAGGGAATGTGATATTCCAAAGACAACTTTCATAACCCGTTATGGTCATTATGAGTTTTTAGTCATGTCCTTTGGTTTGACCATTGCTCCTGCAACATTCATGGACCTTATGAATAGAGTATTCAAACTTTATTTAGATATGTTTGTTATTTTCTTCATTGATGACATACTAATCTAGTCAAGGAATGAAGAGGATCATACTAGTCATCTCAGAATAGTTCTCCAAACTGTAAAAGATAGAGAGTTATATGCTAAGTTCTCAAAATGTGAGTTTTGGCTTGAGCTTGTGGCATTCTTAGGCAACATTGTGTCTGGAGAGGGAATTAAAGTTGATACTAAAAAAGTTGAGGCAGTGTAGAATTGGCCTAGACCCATATCTCTAATTGATATTAGGAGTTTCGTGGGTTTGGTTGTTTATTATAGAAGGTTCCTAGAAGCATTCTCATCTATTTCATCCCCTTTGACCAAGTTAACTAGAAGACAGTGAAGTTTCAATGATCTACATTTTGTGAGAAAAGCTTTCGGGAATTGAAAAAGAGGTTAACTACTACCCTAATTTTGATATTACCATAAAGTACGCAAGGCGTTGTTGTCTATTGTGGTGCGTCTAGAGTTGGTGTGGGTTGTGTGTTAATGCAGAATGGCAAGGTTATAGCTTACGCATCCAGACAGTTGAAGTTTCATCAGAGTAACTATCCAACCCATGATCTAGAGTTGGCTGCTATAGTGTTTACTTCGAAAATATGGCATCATTATTTGTATGGTGTTCATATTGATGTATTCACTAATCACAAGAGACTTCAGTATGTGTTTACTCAAAAAGAGCTTAATCTCAGACAAAGGAGGTGGTCAGAATTACTTAAGGATTATGACATGAGTATTCTGTACCACCCAGGTAAGGCTAATGTTGTTGTTGATGCTTTAAGCAGGTTGTCTATGGGTAGTACCGCCCATATGGGAGATGATTAATATGGATTTCATCACAGGTTTACGAAGGTCTCGCAGACAACACGATTCTATTTGGGTGATTGTTGATAGAATGACAAAATCAGCCCATTTTTTACCGGTAAGGACTACCCATATGACAGAGGACTATGCCAAGTTGTATCTTTAAGAGGTAGTTAGACTTCATGGGGTGCCAGTTTCGATTATTTCAGATAGAGGTGCATAATTTACTGTATAGTTCTGGAAATCTTTTCAGAAAGGCTTGGGTTCAAAGGTGAACTTAAGTACTGCTTTTCATCCTAAGACAGATGGTCAAGTAGTGCGCACTATTTAGACCTTAGAGGATATGTTGAGGTCTTGTGTGATTGATTTCAAAGGTAATTAGGATGATCACCTATCTCTTATTGAGTTTTCTTACAACAAAAGTTACCACTCTAGCATCCAAATGTCTTCTTATGAAGCTCTTTATGGGAGAAGATACAGATCTCCTATTAGATGGATTGAAGTTGGTGAAGCAGGGTTGATAGGACCAGATTTAGTTCATTAAGCTAGGAGAAGGTGAAAGTGATTCAAGAGAGGTTGAAAATGGTGTAGAGTCGTCAGAAAATGGCTAGGAGAAAGGAGTTAGAGTTTGAAGTAGATGACTGGGTATTCTTGAAAGTTTCACCCATGAAGGGTGTTATGAGATTTGGTAAGAAGGGAAAGCTTAATCCTCGGTATATTGGCCCTTACAGAATATCGAGAAGGGTAGGTAATGTAGCTTATGAGTTGGAGCTACCACAAGAGTTAGTCGTGGTTCATCCGATTTTTGACGTCTCCATGTTGAAAAAGTGCATGGACGATCCTTCATTGATCTTACCAACTGAAAATATTGGGATCAAGGATAGCTTATCTTATGAAGAGATTCCGATTTAGATTCTAGATCTCTAAGTTTGCAAGTTGAGGACTAAGGAAGTAGCATCAGTAAAAGTCCTTTGGAGGAACCAATTTGTTGAGGAAGATACTTGGGAAGCTGAGGAAGATATGATGAAGAAATATTCACATCACTTTGAAACTGGAGAAGTTCCAAACCAAGGTACTAATTCTATTCTTAGTACTCTTTAATTTATAAGTTGGCATGTCATATTTGCATTGCTTGTTAGGTGTTTGAGCTGAATGTTAGATGTTACACCCTTAGCCTAGTAAGAGTAATCTCATTCGAGGATGAATGTTCCTAATAGGGAGATATTGTAACATCTCGCTAATTGAGATAACTAGAAAGAGTTAGAATTGGAAATAATCATTTTAGGAAAAGAATGAAAATCTAGAAAATTTGTTATGTTATGTTGAGTTATGTTTTTGGTCAACTTCAAATGACCATAACTCCCAGCTCAGGATGATTTAGGTGTGTTTCCAGATACTGTAGGAAAGCACTTGGAATAATCTTTCCAACACCATCAAGTTTGTACGATTTTGAGTTTGTATGAGTGAGATATGACCATTTGAAGTTGGGATGTTCAAATAAGGAAATGTCCAATCCAGATTTTAAAATGGTGTTTTGGTATTTTCCATACCCTATTATTTTAATTCATTTTTAGTTAATTAATAAAGGGTCAAAACTGAATTAGTTCAGTTCACACAATTGTAAATTTACACTAGGATTCTAAAGAGAAGAACGCAAGAGAGAAGAGAAGAGAAAATCAAGATTCGTCGTCTTCATAAGGAATTTATTGTGGATTTCATCAAGGATTTGATCCTACAGGGTATTTGAGATCACATAGCATTGGGTCCATTCACCCACGCACCAAACATGTTTAATTCAGCGATTTTCTTCCTAAAAGAGTTAGAATTTGATGTTCTTGAGTTGTGCTCTTGAATTATTTTCATTCTTGAACTTATATGTGATTGATGGGTTTTCTTGAGATGTTTTTGCGATGTTAAGAGTTTTTTCGAGTTATATTCTAGTGTACATGTTTTAGGTATCTGAATCTTAGAAGGTATTGAGAAAAGGAATCGATTAAAAGTGATTTAGGATTAGAAAAGGAGTTGAAAAATTCGATGAACTCACCTGGGGAAGGTCTGGCGTGGTGCGCCAGAAATGAGCCCCAATAACTTGGGGCTGGCGCAGCGCACCAGGTATGCGCCCGAATAGTCGTTTTCCACCAGTTTTTCATCATTCAGCCCGTTCAAGTCCTTCTAAAGTGTACTAACACTTCCTCTTGATTATAACTACTCTAAATGACTTCTAAACATCTAGAAATCATCCAAAAACATGAATCATAACCTTGAATCCATAAATTCAAATTCAAGGAAAGTTAAGAGCCAAGTCTAGGAAGTTCTTAGAATCTTTTCAAGAAGTCTTTGGCAAATTCTTTTAATTTTGTTTTAAGACTTAGAGTTCAAGTTGAGTAAAGAGTAAAGATTGAAGTTCATTTCTTCAAAAGTATATGGGTACTATGTATTCCCAAAGGGTTTAAAATGTTTTCACATTTAAACAAGGAAAGGAAACCTTGATTTCCAAAAAGCATTTGAGCTAGTTTTTAGAAAAGAGTAAATGCTTTCACGATTAAGCAGGAGGGGAAACTTTGATTTCCAAGGTAACCTTTGAGATAATTTTTTGAGCAATTATCTCAAATCACATAAAGAAGTATGTTTTTAAACATAAGAGCTAGTATCATATTTTAGGAGTAGTATTGAGCACCGATATGGGGGAGAGTACCATGTATCCACCATGGGTAGAAAAGGGTCATACTTTTTAGATGATTCCTTAGTGCTTTTTAGCATAGACTAGTAGATCCACTTCATAGTTCTGGTTCTATACCCTGGGCAAGGTATAGGACGGCCCTGGCAGTGTGAGGTAAAATGCTGTATTATCACAATAGTTCTTAAGTGATGGTTATCGGTTAGAGAAACTCCCATAGAAGTAATTGTATTCTTATATACATAGTTTATTGTATTTTTATATACATTTCAGAGTTATATGTATATTTGCATACACCCATAGTTGACATCATGTTTTAAAAGCTTGTCTTTATATTGCACTTGTTTTAAACTGCTTTATATTGAAATGAGTTCAATTATGTTGAGCTAAGTTGAGCTAGGTTAGTTCTTGAGTTCCTTTTCAGCTTATGTCTTGTTTTAGAATTCCCCTCATATACTCGTACATTTTGAATGTACTGATGTCATTTGGCCTGCATTTATTATGATGCAGACATAGGTAACCAGGATCAACATCGCGTGTATCGTTGATTAAGTTGAGCATCTAGAGTCTGTGGTGAGCCTCCTTGCTTTTTGGAGGATCCCTTTTCATTGTTTTTTAGTTTTATTATTAGTTCATTAGGATATCGTGGGTCTTTTCCCGACATTCATCTCAGTTATTTAGAGGCTTCGGAGGCAGTCAAATGTTAGTCTTTAGTCTTTTCATTTCATTATCTTTTGTTGAGACTTTAGTTTGACTTATTGGCTAGTTGAATATTTTCTTTATAACATTCTAAGTTTTATATGAGTTATATTTGTTGAGTTAAGTCTTCCATTGAGTAAGTAAGCCTGGCCAAGGGTTCTCTTGGGGTCAGTAATGGTTCTCGAATGCCAGTCCTGCCCAGGGTATAGGTTCGGGGCGTGACACAATTTCTACTCTTCCTACTATTACTTCTTCTAATGTTGATTATTCAATACCCCCACTCCTATCATACATCCCCCATTAACCTAGGCATTGATTTATCATATGGGTAGTTTTGCCCGATCGATGAATGTTTGAGCTACAAGGGTTGAGACGGACAAGCCCAGGATTATTGATAAGGCTATTGAGAGGGCCTTTGCTCCTTTAAGAGATAGGGTGACTAGGTGTGAGGGGTTAGTGGATGCCTATGAAATGAGGTTGGATAACATCACTACGAGACTAGAATCCCGAAAGATGACTGAGGGTACTGGTGCACTTGACACCATGAGGGGTGAGCTTGCTACCTTGTGAGGAGATGTTACTCAGTTGTAGTCTATTGACCTCTCGATGCCTTGGGGATGAGGTTCCCCTATGAGATGCACATGTCATTGTGCCACCATCGATGCCCAACAATATGCCTACTTCCAGTGTGCACCCAGAGATAACTGTGAGTGTTGACATAGATACTGATATGGATGTTGAGACGGACGAGGAAGAGTTGAGGAGTGAGGAGCATGGGATTACCCAGACTCTCACAGAGCTATAGGAGATTGAGGAGGTCATTGTTTAGGTAGAGAGATCCCTTTGGGAGACTTCAATGGTTGGTACTAGTGGAGTCTTTTTAGACTACACTATTCCTTTTAGTGTTATGACATGAATTGATGCCCTAGTTGAGACTACACTACTACCTCCAGTGATCCCATTACCGGGCATTGATACTCGATTGATGCTTCCCCACCCGAGATTCTAGATGAGAGCGCTTTAAAAGCTTAGTCTTTCAGGGGGACCCTTCTATCTCAGCCTCTCGTACTTTTATTTATCATTGCATTGAGGACACTGCTTGTTTCTTTTTGGTGGGGGTGAGGGCCTTGAGCCAATATTCCCCTTTTTTCTAGTATTTTATTACTTTTAGTTTTGGATAATTGTATTGGTACTTTTTCTTATATTGTAGTCTTTACTTTGGTAGAGTATATCTCTTTTGTTTTGTAATTCATTTTTGTTCTCTCTTGATTTTGCAACCCACTATGAGTTTTTGAAAATCATTAAATTCTTGAAGTTTTCATTGATAATGATTCAAGAATCGACTATGTTCAATATCAATGTCTTTAATAGTACTCATGATGAGCATGGTGTATAGTGTTGGTGTTTTAAGAATCAAATTAATGTGGTTGCACTTTTGAGCAATCCCTTTATCTTTTGTTGAATAGTTGCATTTCAATATGAGTCTTGCAATAAAAATCATACATACCCTTTTGATCTTTTTGGGATTTGCTAAATGAGTGTATTTCAAGTTTCTATGTGTGGTGAGGTCTTACTTGACAACATGAGTGTGGAGTCCAATAATTTTCCTTGTTAGTCCAATTGTTTTAAATCTTGGTGAATTTGAGGCGTGATCTTGGGGAATAATTCAAAGAGAGAACCCAAATGTCCATAATATTTTGTGACTATCTTGTGAGGGTGGGCATCCATTTTGGTACCATTTGAGCTTAACCCATTTGTTGGTAAAACCAAAAGAAAGCCTCTTGAACTAAATCGTCCTTACCTTCTTACCTGAAATCCTGTTAGAAGTATTGTTATGTTTGAATAGCTAAATTAGGCCAAAAGCCTAAGTTGGGGGTGTGGAAAAGAAGGAGGAATGCAAGCCAAAGATGAAATGAGACTCAACTTTGGAGTTTGTTACAAAAATAAGGAACCCTCGTTAAAAAAGGAGTCATTGTGACGAAAATGCTTTGCAAAAATTAAAATGAAAAGAGAAATGATGAAATAAAGGGTATTCTAACAAAAATTGAGTGAAAAGTCAGAGTGTGAGTTCTCAAATGAAAAGGAATGAAAAGAACTTGAGAAGAGGTGAATATGATTGCAACAAAGCTTTGGAAAGTTGAAGTCACCGAGCCAAAATGACCATACCTTAACCCTCAGCCCCATTACAAGACTGAAAGATCCTTGAGATCTTGCATGAACTAGGTTGTGTGATGATTGAAAAATATGGGCAAACTTATGAGACGAGCTTGCATGTGTTTCTCTTTTGAGAGAGTGAGAGTTGCATTGAATCATTATTTCTTTGTTGATTTTTTTGTTAGACCATGGATTCATTCTTGATGTGATGACAGTTGAATGCATTTATTGAAACATGGTCTTGCATTAGAAAGGAAGCTAAGGTGAGCTAGAGCTTCTGATGAGATCGGCTACTCATCATTTGAAGCTTTTTGATCATGATTGAGTGTAGCATGTTTTTTTCAGAGTATTCTTGTTGTGGCACTTACACGTTAGCTCTCATTGAGAACTGTTGTAGACACCCTTATTGAGCTAATTGTGTTCTTGATTTACATGATGATAACAATAGTTTAAGTTGGGGTATTGATGAGTTGCAGATTTGCATTCATTGGAGGACTATTTAACTCAATAATTAGTTTCCTTAATGCCTAAATTTGTCCTATTCTGATGATATGTTAATGATTTGCAGCTGTGAAGGTTAATGGACAATGCAAGTATTTATGTTTGAAAGAATGACCAAAATGCAAATAGAAGTGCAACCTATACATTGTTGATCACTAAATGAGAAAGGCGGTTCACCCAGTGAGTATGGACTTGCCCACAATGATAGTGCACACCACTTGTGTCTATCGAGATAAGTCGGTGAACTCCAAAAGAGAAGACGATGCGCCAAATGAGAAAAGAGACGTTGTTAATCGTTGAAATAGACAATGCAAGGAGAAAAATTGAATGCTCAAAAGGCAAAACAGGGTGGTACTCGGCAATTCAATGAATGTGAAAGACTGAATCAAATGAGTTCACTGAATAAGTTTCAAACACCTCTAGCCAAGTGAATGAGAAGGCGAGCTAAAACATAAGAGACGATTCGACGAACAAGCACAACGAGCCAGACTAATGTCGCTGAATGAGATGTGCATTAAGTTTTTGGGCCAAATTTTGGGAAACTATAAATATCTGAAAGGAGAAATAAGTAAAAGAGAGAATGATATTGAGATACAAGAAATATGTATTGAGAGTTTGAACTAAGAGAGAGAAACTTTACCTAGTGACGAACACATTCTGTTTTTTGGGGTTTTTTCAACTTTTGTTAATTAATTTGACACATGGAAGTTCAATCCAGAGTAGGTTTACCTGTAATTGCTTAATTTCATGTTACGCATGGCTGCTTTCATGGAAAGTATAATCTATTTACTTTTTTTGTGATGGGTGGCTAAAATTCATAGAACTAGGGGTTCAATTATGGGTTTGGGTGTTGATTTAATGTAGTGGGTATTGTGTGATACTTTGTTTTACTATTGTTCATACATGAATTTGAGCTAATTAGCATGGAGTTGGCTTATGGGTAAAGTTTGCAAACTTAATTCCTACTTCCAATCTCCAATCGATGCTCGAAAGTGATTGATTGGAGTTGATAGTTAGTCCAATACTAGCAATTTAGGTTTGATGTCTGTAACTTGCTTGAAAATAGAGGTTATGGGTCGGATCTATTTGCCTATTTTTGCATTGAAAGAGAGAATAGAGCAAGGTATTGGGTTGTTTAGATTCGCATATAGATGAGACCGATAGGAGATTTCATGCAAGGATGCTATGAGATCGAAAGAAGATCAGCATCATTGAAGATGACTTTGCCTATTCATGGATGTTCATCACTATAGAGCAGCACAATTACCCCTATGTGACATTGATTTTCAACCCCCGCACCCTAGATTGCTTGTTAACTTTTGAGATTTCCTTAATTCTAGTTTAAGTGTGATATTTGTTAACCAATTTTTTTTTTGTTAAATTGGTGGAATCATCCACCCACTTGTTCTTACTATTACAAATGAATGATTTTACAATCCAAATTTCTTGATAAAAATTCTCTATGATATACAATTCTTTGTGGGATTTTACACCGACTCTTTGTTGGGTTTCTATTGACTACAACTGATGTCCCTTTTAATTGATTTTAAAGTGGACATTTGAGTGTTATTAGATGTCAGGGTCGGGTCCTAGATCAGTTTCGAGATTGGTTTTCGATTCAGAAACTATTTTCCTCAAAAATATTTTCTACTCTTCAGCAAAAAATAAAAGATATATTTTGGAAAATGTTTTTTCATTCACGAATCAAACACAAAAAAAATAATTCAACCAGACATGATAAAATAAGTTGGAAATAAGCTTATTTTCCAAAAAATACATTTTCTAGGAAAATATTTTCCAAGGAAAACATTTTCCTTCATGCCAAACACACCTTAAAATGCAACAACAACATACCAGTGTAATCCCAAAAGTGAGATATGGAGGAGGTAGGATGTTTGCAGATCTTACCATTAACTTTGAGGTAGAGAGGCTAAATGCGGTAGACTCGTCTAACAAAAACAACAATGTACCTAGGGGAGGACCGGGTAGACAATGCATGTGAAAAGCTTACCCCTACCTTGTGTCGGTAGAGGATCATGTTTCCAAACACATCCTCACTTCAAGTAAAGCATGTCAGAGAAAATAAACTCATTTAATAGTAATTTTTAAAAAAAATTCTCTACATAAAACTCTTTAAGGATTATGAAGAGCATAAATTATGATTTGAACCCTAAAAGATAGGAAATCGAAGGTTAAAGAGGCCATTGTTGTGAATCGTTGGCGGTGTAAACAAACAGATGGAAACTGGGAATTTAAGTAGACACAACATTTAATATAAGAGTTAGAATTAGAAATGATTTCGTTCCAAAAGGCATTTTGAATGAAGTGTTGACTGTTGAACTACTAATGTATTCTCCATGCTCCATAAGAAAAACATTCTATTTTTGACAAACACAATTGCTTAAAAAAAGTATGCTTGGAAGAGTTGAAACATTAAATATATTAAAGCGTATCAAAAAATGGAGAGGCTGATTCAAAATTTGAATGAGATATTTAAATTTGGTAATATATCAGAACACATTCAATCTACGGAATAGAAAATATATTATTTATGTTATTTTAGCTGATGAATGAGCAAAATGATATAATTCAGATGAACCCATAACCTATATGATGAAAAGTTATTTGCGTCCTTAACCCCTAACTAGATTGTTTCCGATACACCCTTGGCTCATAAAAATGCTTACGGACTAGAATTGTAATAGAAAAATGTTCAATTTGTAGAATTTAACTCGTCTAACAATAACAACATATCCAATGTGTATACAAACCTTACCTCTAAATTGTGCAGGTAGAAGAGCATGTTTCAAGACACACTTATAACTTAAGTAAAGCATATCAAATCAATTAAACTCATCTAATATTGAATAAAATTACAAAATAAAAACATATCAAAAATAGAAGTTCAGAGTAAAAACACAACATCAACTTCTCCACATATAACTTCATAAGAAAATAAATTATGATTTGATTCCTAAAAGATATACAAAGGAACAGAGGCAATCATCAAACTAAAGTACATGATTCATCAAAGTGCCATAAAAAAATGTAAATTCAGTTCGTTGGAGTTGAATCGTCAGTGGTGTAATGTAAACAGAGGAGAATAATAGAGAGGGTGAATTTCGGGAGACACTTTATTTACAAATCCACAATATTTGGCAGTTGAATGAGTAATGTACCCTCTACACTGCCGCAAAACCACCTTGGTTAAAACACAATATATGCTGGCTTAAAATTTATTTAATGGAAAAGTCAAATATACCTATGTACTAGTAAAATGATTTATATTTACCTGTTGTTATACTTTAGGACTCCTTAATTTTTATATTATATTCTACTTTTAGCATATATTTTAGTGTTCCTTAATTTTCAAAATGGGAAAATACCAAATATATATATATATATATATATATATATATAGAGAGAGAGAGAGAGAGAGAGAGTTAACATATACCTTCATTATACTTTTTGTCTAAATATACTCCTCTCATTATACTTTCGATTGAAATATACCTCTCTTATTATACTTTGATAAAAATTTATCCTTAATTTTAACAGAGAGACAAGTGACAAGGACAACAACAAATAACCTTCTGCCAATTTAAAATACCTGCCTTGTCACGACCCAAGGTTGAACCTAGGAGTAACATGGCGTATAAGACCCTGAGAGGCCTCATACCATCCATTAGCATACAACATACAAGATTAATGGAAATCAAGAGATTTCAAAGGCAATTTCAAACATGGAGTTTATAAAGTGAAGCAGAAATCTAACAATATCTCAAAGCCATCTAGTACATGAGAAGTAATCGGGACGTAACCCGTACATCGAGTTCAAAACCGAAATGAAAAGACATAATAAAGAAAGGGCTTGGTCCTTGGAACATGATGACTCACCAATATTCAAGCTTCTACTAGTAGATCCCTAGCCACGGAAGTGTGAATCAGGAGTATCGGAACCTCCATTTTTATAAGAAATGTAGGAAAGAGTATGCGGTAGTACAAAAATGCACTAAGTATTATAGCATGCATAAAACATAATAAATCATGCTTGAAAGAGATTTTTGTGACATGATATGACCAAGCTAAAACATGAGTAAAAGAGTTAGAAAGCATAAGTTATAAAACATGGTCATTGCAAGCTAATATCCTTCAAACCTTTGTGAGATACTTCTAGAAGTAACCCTAGTTCATTAATGTGAGATATTTAACTTTAAACGACATATAAGACCACGTGAGCTATCAACACGAATCTGGTGTCTACCCCACACTAAAAAGGGTGTCTCACTTGTCTAGGCAAGACCATGAACTACTAGCTATTGTGGGTCCATTAGCTAATGAATATCTAAGACAATCATCCTATAGGGGAACATAGGTATGTGATAAGAAGATTGTTACTAGAAACCCAACCTCTACTAATGGGAGAGCTTCCATCTCAATATCCTCTCGGTGCTAAGCGTAAATCCCATAGAATAGTCATTTTCTTAACTTGCCTTTATCATCCATGGAGGGGCACGCCATATTGCCAATCCAATCTAAGTCCTATGTCATCCATGGAAAGGTACAATTAAGACTACCAATCCAAGCTAGGTTTCATTAGAATAGCTCCTTTAACTTTGATTCATTTTAGGTGAGAAGACCTTTCAACCTTAGAATCCTTTATGAGAGAAAACCTTTCACATTCATTATTTTTTTTTGTGTATATGAGAAATCCTTTCCCAACGCAATAACAAAAACATCATATATGCTTTACTCTCAAAGTAACTTACATCATAATTCCTCAACTTCATAAGAACATGCATAATTCTATAATTCTCCTTTCATAGTTCAAACCCCACACTATATCATCGTGACTTAAAAAACATGGGGGATGCATGGGTTCATGGGGATTAGTCTTAAAAACATGGAATTATCTCAATTCATGCATAATAGATCATAAAAAAATCAAACAATTCAACATTGAAAGGAGCCCATCACATGGAGGAAACTCTAACTCAATTTAAGAGTGCTAACTATATAAGTTTAAAAATTTAGGAACTGTATGGAGGAAAAAGGTTTCATAGATGAAAACTATCATACCTCATTGGAAAAAGCTTGCCTTAAATGGAGGATTAAGAAACTTGAATTGAAACCCTAGTTTGACTCCTTCTTCTTCAAGCTTTCTAGAGAGAGAAATATTTTGGAGAGGAAGACTTGTTCTTCTTTTAGGATTTTGAGAGAATGATTTCAATTGGGCAAATTTGGGGTCAAAAAATACTTATATAAGTCTTTAGATGGAGGGTAAAATGACATAGTATTAGGCTAGAATAATTAGAAAAAGACCCAAAAGCCCCCAAGTAAATAACTGCCAATACCCATAGATAGCATGACCTACACTTCGTTGGTTGAAGCACAAATCGTATGAGTTGACCGTCGTTTGGGGTCAGAGACCATGATCCTTGGATCTTGACTAGCGGGACCCATTTACAGACTGTGGTGTCCTTAACGAGTAGTGGGTCTTGGCCATGGGTCTCTACTTTTGATCTAAAAATCTCTCTAAGTCTGGGACTGGCCTACTAAGCCTACCTATGACTCGTACATTGAACAACAAACCGTCTTGGTGAACCGTCAAAAAAGTACTGAAACTTGACATTTTGCAATCTTGGGCTGGCCAACCATGGTACGGACCTATGGTCCGTGTGTTAGTCCACGAGCCATAGGTGGCTTTGTCGGAACTGGCACCTGATCATGGAGAATGCTGCTATTCTATGCTTTTTGAATTTGAGGTGTTACATTATCTCCCACTGGGATCATTCATCCTCAAATGAGATTCAAGACATCATACGAAGGGTAGGAACTTAATCTAATAGCCCAACAACATGCAATTACATAAATGCACATATCCGAGGAGGAAACATCAACTCCAAGCTAAAGCATGCTCAAAACATCATATCATTAAGTCAACATGCAACTCATACTCAAATGCACATAAATATGTGGAAATCAATCAAGTTAAGTTATTTTCACAAAAATTGAGCTTTTCATGAATCATGCATAATGAGGAAATCATGGGAATATCTAAGACACATGACACCAAAGAGAAATCTATGAGGAACTAAATACCTCAAGCTTGAGTAGGGATAAGAGAAAAGAGATGAGGATAATGTGACATCATATCAGCCTCGGCCTCATAACTAGCAACATCTTTTTTCCTCAACTTCATAACTTTCCGTTCTAAAATCTCAATCCGAACCTCCTCATAAGAGAGATTCTCCTTAAATCCTAAAACTTCTTTAGGAACTATAGATGTCAGATCCCCAACACAATTCTTCAACAAGGAGACATGGAAAATAGGATGAACCAATGGCAACTCATTGGAAAATTCAAGATCATATGTGACCTTACCAATTCCCCATAAAATCTAATATGAGCCCACATAATGGGGACTAAGCTTCCCTTTCTCACCAAATCTAATTACATCATTTATGGGTGAAAGTTTCAAGTAGACTAAACCATTTACCTCAAACTCAAGATCTCTTCTTCTAACATTGGCATAGGACTTTTGCCAACTTTGAGACTTTTTCAACCTCTCCCTAATAAGCCAAACTTTTTCCATAGCCTCATGCACCAATTCATGACCTATCAAGGCAACTTCACCCACCTCAAACCAACCTATAGGAGATCTACACCCCCTACCATAGAAAGCCTTAAATTGTCATGACCCGAGGGTACACCCTAGATGTAACATGAAGTATAGGACCCCAAGATACCCCGTACAAGCCACTTAGCATCCATAACATAAGAAATAGGCCATAATAGGTAAAAAAAAAAAATTTCAAGTCCAAAAGTGTTATAAAAGCAAAGCGAAAGTCTAAAACACTTTTCTCATTCGCCATCTAGTAAAATCGAATTAAATTGGGCCTAGCCCATACACCATGTTCAAAACAACATATAAGAAAGAAACTAAAACAATGAAAATCCATCCTCGAAGCATGAGGACTGACCAAGCTCAAAAGTCTTGCAATTAACCACTAGCCACGAAACGCAGGACCCTGACTATCGGATCAAGTAAAGCATAGATTCAAGTTGGAAAACTGTTAACATACAGGTAACCACATTGAGAGAACCCTCTCATTCACCACGAGTCTGAAGTGCATATAATTGGTTTTGCTTAGGAGCATTGGAAACCAAACCACTAGGAGAAGCTTGCTTGCCCTCTCTTTCATTTGCCGTAAGCATTAGGAAATCCCTCATCTTATGACCACTTTTACTGCATCTGAAGCAACCATCCGTACTATCTAGGCACTTACCCTCGTGCTTCTTTCCACACCTAATACAAGTCGACATACATAATGAAGATCCACTACCATTCCCTCCTTGAGGTTTAGGGTTAGACACCCTATCTTGGTTGAACTATGTAGAAGCATTGGAGGAGCCTTGGCTGGAAAACCTTTGTCGAAACCTAGGATGGACATGTTCATCGAACTTTGAATGAGAGAAATTTCCATCACCGATTTTAACCCTCTTTGTCTCCCTAGATTTTTCCTTAAGTTTCTCCTCTTTGATATGTTGTGCATGAACCATGAGACAAGAGATGTCCATGTCATTAATGAGCATGGCATAGCCACCATTTTGGACACACCCAAAATGAACTTGCTCATTGTTGCCCTAGAATAAACAACCATTGTTGGAGCATATTTAGATAGTTGTGTGAACTTCAATCCATATTCCCTCACACTTATACTTTCTTGACTAAGGTTGATAAACTCAAGCACCTTTGCTTCCCTCATTTCAAGGGGAAAGAACCTATCAAGAAAGGTAGCCTTAAACTTTTCCCCATCAAGAGGACTCACATCTTTCGGTCTCCATTCTTTCCATTGGTTGAACCAAGTTTGAGCAACACCTTATGTTGATAAACAACCAACTCTGCCTTTTCCACCAGCGTCACTCCCATAATTATCAACACCTTGTAAACCTCATCAATGAACTCTTGATGATCTTCCTCAACCCTTTAATCATGAAACTACGGAGGATTCATCCTAGTGAAGTCCCTTACTCAAAATCTCATCGCACTCACATTTGGGTTCATGGGAACCACAACCTCCTTATTGTGTTGGGCCATCATGACTTGAGAAAATACTTAAAAAGTAGCCCTAAACTCCGCATTAGTCTCTTGCTCAGCCAAAGGATCGACCGGAACGTGATGGTCTTGAGGAAGAGCTTCTTGTTCTACATTCTCCCTCACATTCCTTCTAACATAAGGTCTTCTATTAGCCATATCTTGTAGAGCATCAGATAAGGATTAGGAGAGAGGCCTTATAGAGTTAAACTCTATCGCATGACTTTAGAGTAATGAAAGAAGTGGAGTTTCCTAAACATCTTCTAGCCTCTCATTCGTAAATGTAGCACGCTTTACACTCATGAACAACACTCTACTCGACGTGGCTTATGAGACATCCTAGGAAAATTCTAAACCTTGTGCTCTGATTACCATGCTTGTCACGACCCAGGGGTATACTCTAGATGTAACATGGCATATACGACCCCGAGAGATCCCATAGAAGCCACTTAGCATTCATAATATAAGAAATAGAACATAATAGGAAAAAACAACATTTCACGTCCAAAAGTTTTATACAAGCAAAGTGGAAATCTAAAACACTTGTCTCATTAGCCATCCAGTACAATCGAATGAAATTAAGCCTAGCCCATACATCATGTACAAAACTAAATATAAGAAAGAAACTAAAACAATGAAAATCCATCCTCGAAGCATTAGGACCCAGCAAGCTCAAAAATCTCGATATCAACCACTAGCCAGGAACTTGAGGACCCTGAATGTCGGACCCTACATTTGGGGAAATGTTGGAAAGAGTATGCGTTAGTACAAAACAATGTACCAACTATGATAACCATGCATAGAACATTTAAATCATGGTAAAATGAGACATTTCATGACATGCAATTGACCAAGCTAAAACATGATATAAGAAGGTTAGAAACATGAGTCATAAAAATAAGGTCAATGCAAGATAACATCTTTAAAACCTTTGAATACATATGAGATACTTCTTTAAATAACCTTAGTTCATTATTATTGTGGGAAGTAGCCTTAACCAACATAGAGACCATGTGAGATATTTATAAAATATGGGTTAGATATGGATTTCATCATAAAATTCATGTAAGTCTACCTGTACATGCTTGGTTTCATATGACTTTTCTTTCATAATCAAAATTCACATCATATGATCATAACTTGAAAATATGGGGATTATATGGGTTCATAGAAGAATCATCATAAAATCATAGTATTTTATCAATTCATGCATAAGAGATCACAATTCAATCATTTAAATTAATAATCAAGAGAACCCATGGAAATTGAAGAAAACCCTAACTCAATTGGGGATTTCTAATTTTGAAAGTAGGAAAATTTGAGAACTCCGTGATTGGAAGGAATCCATGGATGAAAAATATCATACCTCAATGCCAGTTGCTTAAATTCAATGGAGGATTAGAAGAATTGACTTGCAAACCCTAGCTTGGACCCTTCTTCTTCAAGCTTTCTAGAGAGACAAATATTTTGGGAGGAAGACTTGTTCTTCTTTTATAAATTTGAGAGAATGATTTTCAATTGGGGAAATTTTGGGTTCAAAACGTTTATATAGGGGTCTTAGTGAAGGGTAAAACGACGTAGTATAGGGATAAAATAATTAGGAAAAGATCCAACTACCCTTGAACTAATGTCAACCTACCGACCACGACCTTCAATCGATGTACCGTGGAATGACCTACGGTCTTTTTTGCATAGCTGTCGACCGTGGTTAGAAACTGGAACTTGGGGGTTTGGACCATTGGCCCTCAACCATGGGCTGTGGTTTCACCAAGGGTCCGTTGGTCCGGCCGTGGTTCTGAACTTCTAATTCAAGGTTGGCGGTGACCAAACACGGACCACACCTACGATTTGTGGTCTCATCCACGAGCCATGGGTGGCCTCCGGGGGTTGGCACCTGCAACTTCTAAAAGTATTTATCTTGCCCCTTCTCGAATCTGGGGTGTTGCACAAATGAATCCATACCAATTCTTGAACGATAGCTATTATTATAGGCAAACTTAATCAAAGGCAAATGATCATCTCAATTATCCTTTTAGTCAATTTCACATGCCCTCAACATATCTTTCAAAGTCTGAATTGTACACTCCGCTTGACCATCGATTTGTGGATAAAAGACCGTACTAAGCTTAACACGAGTACCAAGACCCTATTTGAAAGATTTTCGAAATTGAGAAGTAAAATAAGTACCACGATCAAAGATAATGGATAAGGTTGCTCCATGCAACCTCACCATCTCCCTAAAATACAAATTAGCATAGTCCTCCGCTAAATAAGAAACTTTGACGGGGATGAAATGGGCTGATTTCGTCATTCAATCTATGATTACCCAAATCGATTCGTGTTGCCTCCTTGTGCATGGTAAACCAACAATGAAGTCCACATTCAAATCTCCCCACTTCAAAGTCAGAATGCCAATATCTTGAGATAAAGCTCCTTACTTTTGGTGCTCAACTTTCACTTGTTGGCAATTAGGAAACTTAGTCACGAATTTCGCAATATCTTTCTTCATTCCTTCCACCAATAGACCTCCCGCAAGTCACGGTACATCTGGGTGGCTCCTGGGTGAATAAATATCTAGAAGTATGGGTTTCTAGTAATATCTTCTCTCTCAATTCATCGACATTAGGAACACACAAATGACCTTGATATCAAAGCACACCATTTCCCCCTTGAGAGAAAGCCTCTACGGACTTATTAAGCACCACTTGTTTCAATTCAACCAAAGTTGGATCAAGACCTTGCTTGGATTTCACATCCGCCACAATGGATATTCTGAACTATTTTGAATCATAGCACAACCCTTGGTAGAGTCAACTAGCCAAACATCCAATCGGGCAAATCTGTGAACATATCTAACCAACTCCTTTTTATCATTCTCCACATAAGCCACACTTCCCATCAATAATCAACTAACATCATAATCTTTCAATAACACCTCCTTTAGCGAAGATTAAAATCTTTTTGATTGAACACATATTGCAAAATCTTGTGGTCGGTAAAAAGATCTACATGAATACTATATAAGTAATGCCTCCAAATCTTTAAGACAAAAACAACCGTCGCTAGTTCAAGATCTTGGGTAGGATAATTCTTCTAATGAATTTTAAGTTGCCTTGAGGCATAGGCAATGGATTTCCAATTTTACATAAGGACAAATCCTAACCCAACCCTCGAGGCATCACAATAAACAACAAATCCATCAGCTCCTTCTGGCAAAGTCAACACTATAACAAAATTAAGTCTATCCTTCAATTCTTATAAACTCCTTTCATATGCTTTGGACCATATAAACTTAACCTTCTTTTGGGTCAGTGCCATCAATGGAGAGGAAATCTAAGCGAACCCTTCAACAAACCTTCTGTAGTAACCAGTTAAATCCATGAAACTTCTAATATCCAAAGGGGATAGACATCTAGGCAAACTCTTAACCGCATCCATCTTCTTAGGATCTACCTGAATACCCTTACTAGAAACAATGTTACCAAGAAAATCCATGGATCTTAGCTAGAACTCACATTTGTAAAACTTTGCAAAAAGTTGTTGGTCCTTGAGGACTTGCAACACAATCCTCAAATGATCAGTATGCTCGTCCTCACTTCTTGAGTAGATCAATATATCATCAATGAACACAATCACAACCATGTCAAGGTTTTTCTAAGCACCCTATTCATCAAATCCGTAAATGCGTCCGGAGCATTAATCAATATAAACGACATTACTAAAAACTCTTAATGACTATATCGAGTTTGAAAATACGTCTTTGGAATGTCATCTTTCTTCATCCTCAATTGATGATTGATTAATGTCTTAAGTACACCTGATATGAGTCTAGGTGTAAATGATCGTTAACTAGTATAAAATCCAATGAAGAGTTGGGGTCGAACTTATAGGGGAGCGGTACGTGTCAAAATTTTAGTTATGAAGTTATAAAGTAGTCTATTCTATTATAGGAATAGAATTTATCGAAGACATGCAAACAAGTCCAAGGGGGTTACAACGAATGTCAGATGAAGGGTTTGTATTGTCAATTATCAGCTACAACACAATCAAACACGGAGAAAATAACAATCTGGAGAGGAATTCTCGGGATGTGATTGATTATAGGCAAATTTCACTATATGGGTAATTGAAAATACTAATAAATTGCCAAATATCAATGGGTAGGCTAGGCTATAAGTGAAATAGCTTTCTTTTGAACAACTACCTTGAATCAAGTGATTTCTTTCCAACATCAACAAGCTTAGCAAATTAGAACAACCCACACCTTAATTCATTTACTCTTTCGAGCTAGATAGGTAGAATCGAGATTAGGATTTACTCTTTTGAGCTAAACTCATGTCACCCCAATAAGTACAATCATTAATTGAAAGTTTTGATCCTAAAACCTTTTTTTCAAGCAAGCCTAGAATTCTAAGTTCGAATTACATTTGCAACTACAATTCTTAGTGTAAAACACAACTATCAATTAAAGCCATCTTCAATTAAGCATTTAAATCAGTAATTAACAATACTCATAAGCTAATTCAACCCATGATCATATGATCACACCCCACAAATTGGGGTTTTTGCCACACATCATAAAAATAGAGAAACGATTACCAAATACATTTGTTATGATCTGGGTAAAGGTTCCCAAGTCTGTACAATGGTCCAAATTGAAGAAATTGAAAAACCCACTTGCAAAACCTCAAAACTAAGCTTAGAAGTCCTAAAAATCTACAATAAGAACTACAAACTAAGAGAAAGCTTTAACTCTAGAATGGGAACTGCAATAGTTGGGAGAGAACTTCTCAAAATTCCTTTTAAAATCCAATTTATAGTTTCCCACTTTTTGGCTAAAAAGTCCACTTGGCAGGATAAGTTGCCTGCCGAGTGGTTCGACGATCCCCCATTTTCTCTCTTCCACCACTATTTTGCATTGGTCCTCAGCATCCCATGTCCTGTAACTTTGGGTGATCCAGTGTGCTGCCGCGTAACCGATCGGCGATTCGTCGATTGGCCATTTCTATTGCAGATTTGGTTTTTCCCTAGGGTTAGCACGTTGGAACTTTGGGCGAGCTAAAGTGCCAGTAGGCGGTGTACCGAGTGGTCTTGGTGATCACCAGGATAGCCTTTCTTCACTTCTTCGGCCTTTTAGTTTGTTTTTGTCCGGTAATGTCCTTGCCTTGCTCCTTAGACTCCATAGTTGCAAATAAACTCTTTAACATCAATTTAGATCATAAAATAGGCATTTGAGGACACTTATACTATCAAAGAAAAGCCCTAAATGAGTAAAAATCTCAGACTTATCAATGATGACCCGACTGGAGGTCAATCTTAGAAAAGTAGCTTACCTCTTGAAGTTGGTCAAACAAGTCATCTATCCTTGGGAGATCATATTTTTTTCTTAACGGTAACCTTGTTCAATTGTCGATAGTCAATACACATAAAGAGTGAACTATCTTTCTTTCTCACAAACAAAACTGGAGCGCCCTGTGCAGAGATACTCGGAAGGATAAAACCTTTATCTAACAAATCTTTCAATTACTCCTTTAGTTCCTTATGTTATGCCAGAGCCATAAAGTAATGAGGAATATGGATAGGTTGCATATCAAGGAGAATGTCAATACCAAATTCTATTTCCCTTTCAGGAGGAACACCGGGTAGATCATCTGAAAACACTTCCGAAAACTCATTTACAATAGGGACCGACTCAAGAGTGTGGGTCTCGGAATCTACGTCAATCACCTTAACCATATGATATATGAAACCTTTAGAAATAATCTTTCTAGCTTTTAGACAAGAGACAAATCGAATCTTAGTCATGGAACTCCCCCTTTCCACTCTAGGATGGGTTCATTCGGAAATAGAAACTTGACTACACGGGTTATACAATATATAGAAGCATAACATGAATGCAACCAATCCATACGAATGATAACTTCAAAATCTAGCATAACAAGCTCTGCAAGATCAACATGAGTGACTCTATAGGACAAGGAGATAGGACACTTTCTATAGACTCTCTTTGCCACAATAGAATCACCAACTAGAGTACAAACATAAAAAGGATCTAACAACACATCTGCAAGAATATCAAACCTCATAGCCACATATGGATTTACAAAACACAAGGTAGAATCGGAGTCAAGTAAAGCATAAACATTAAGCTAGAAGACTTTCAACATATCGATAACTATATCGGGAGAAACCACTTGTTCACAACGAGTCTGAAGTGCATAAAATTTGTTTTTCTTTGGAGCACTTGAACCTGAAACATTAGGTGTAACTTTTTTACCTTATCTCCATTTAGTCGTAAGCATTGAGCAATCCCTCATTTTATGAACACTTTTTCCACAACCGAAGCAACCATCCGTGCTGGCTAAGTACTTGCCTTCATACTTCCTTCCACAACTAGCACAAGCAGACAATGAGAATCCACCACAGTCTCCTCCATGAGGCTTAGGGTTAGACACCCTATCTTTGTTGAACTTAGGTGGAGCGTTGGAGGAAACTTTACCGGAGAACCTTTGTTGAAAATTAGAATGATCATGTCCATCAGACCTTGAGTGTGAGAAGTTACCATCACCGATTCTTTCCTTCTTTGTTTCCCTAGACCTTTCCTTTAGTTTCTCCTCTTCGATTTGTTTAGAATGAACCATGAGATGAGAAATGTCCATGTCATTAATAAGCGTGGCAGTATGACATTCCTTAACAACCTTTTCAAATGCATGCGAAACAAACTTACTCATCCTTGCCCTAGGATCGACAATCATGGTTGGATCATGTCGAGATAATTGTGTGAACTTCAAAGAATATTCCTTCACATTCACGTTTCCTTGTAGAAGGCTAATAAACACAAGTACCTTTGCATCCCTCATCTTAAGGGGAAAAAACCTGTCAAAGAAATCAACTTTGAACTTTTCCCAATCAAGAGGACTCGCATCTTTCGCCCTTCCTTCTTTCCATTAGTTGAACAATATTTGAGCAACACCCTTAAGTGATAAGAGGGAAACTCCACCTTTTTCACTGACGTCAATCCCATGATCAACAACACCTAATAAACCTCACCAATGAACTCATGAGGGTCTTTCTCAAACATAAAACCATGAAACTCCAAAAGATTAATCCTATTGAAATCCCTCACTCTAAATTCCACTGCACCCACATTTGGGTTCACGGGATCACAACCTCCCTATTGGCTTGAGCCGTTATGGATTAAGCCAACGCTTGAAAAAAAGCCCTAAACTCCACATTAGTCACTTGCTAGACCAAAGGGCTGACCTGAACTTGAGGAGCTAGATAAAGAGCTTCTCGTTCCACATTCTCTCCCACATTCCTTTTACATATGCTATTCGAGTAATCATATCATGTAGAGCATCTGATAAGGATTAGGAGAGAGACAATATAAGTTGAACTCTATTGCATGAGTTTAGAGTAATGAAAGAAGTATAATTCCCTAAATATTTTATAGCCTTTCATTCATAAGTGTGGTGGGCTTCAGACCCATGAACAAGACTATACTCGACATGGCATATGAGTCATCCTAGGACCTTTTTAAACCTTGTGCTCTGATTACCAAGTTTGTCATGACCCAAGGTAGACCCTACACGTAAAATGGCGTATAAGTCACCAAGGGGCCCTATACCAGCCACTTAGCATACTTCGTACAAGATTAATAGAAATCAAGATACTTAAAAAATAATTTCAAACATGGAGTTTATAAAGCGAAGCAGAAATCTAACAATATCACAAAGCCATCTAGTACATGAGAAGCAATCGGGACGTAAATTTCAAAACTGAAATGAAAAGACATAATGAAGTAAGATTTTGATCCTTGGAACATGAGGACTCACCAATCTTCAAGATTCTACTAGTAGATCCCTAGCCACAGAAGTGTGAATCTGGAGAATCAGACCCTATATTTTTATAAGAAATGTAGGCTAGAGTATACGTTAGTACAAAAATGCACGGCTAGAGTATACGTTAGTACAAAAATGCACTAATTTTTAGAGCCATGCATAAAACATAATATTTCATGCTTAAAAGAGCTTTTCGTGACATGCAATGACCAAGGTAAAACATGAGTAAAAGAGTTAGAAAGAATAAGTCATAAAACATGGTCAATGCAAACTAATATCCTTCAAACCTTTGTCAAATACTTCTCTAAGTAACCCTAGTTCATTATTGTGGGAGATTTACCTTTAACTGACATACAACACCATGTGAGCTATCAACACGGAATACGGTGTCTACCCCACACCAAAAAGGGGTGTCCTATTTGCCAAGGTAAGACCATGAACTTCTAGCTATTGTGGATCCACCAGCTAATGTCTATCTAATACAATCATCCTATGGGGGCACATAGGTATGGCATAAGAGGATTTCAACTAGAAACCTGACCAAAACTAACAAGAGAGTTTCCATATCAATATCCACTTGGTGCAAAGCGTAAATCCTACAAAATAGTCATTTTCTTAACTTTCCTTAATCATCCATGTATGGGTACGTCATATTTACAATCTAAGCTAAGTCATATGTCATCCATGGAAAGGTACAATTAAGACTGCCAATCCAAGCTAGATTTCGGTAGAATAACTCCTTAACTTTGATTCATTTTAGGTGAGAAGACTTTTCAACCTTAGAATCCTTTATGTGAGAAAACCTTTCAAACTCATGCTTTTATATGTATATGAGAAATCCTTTCACAACAACAACAACATCATATATGTTTTAGTCTCAAAGAAACTTACTTCATAATTCATCAATTTCATAAGAACATGCATATTTCTATGATTATTCTTTCATAATTCAAAACCTACACTATATCATCATGACTTGGAAAAATTGGGGATTCATCTTAAAAATATGGAATTATCTCAATTCATGCATAACATATCATAAAACAATCGAACAATTCAACATAGAAAGGAACCCTTGACATGGAAGAAAACCCTACTCAATTGGGGATTTCTAACTTTATAAATTGAAAAATTTAGGAACTCTATGGAGGAAAGTGTCCCGCCTCCACGGGACCATCATTGAATTCCAGCCAAATCAGGGGCACAACCGAGACGGGTAGCAGCAGCAGTCCCGCAGGAACCGCCGAGGCGGCCAGCAACAGTTTCGAGGCAGCAGGGCCAACGTGTGGCGGAACGTCGGGTCCGTTTTCCAAATTTATTCCGACTTTGGAAATGAGTTTAAATTCCCTTTGGGAGACACATGGAAGCCTTGACTTTCATGAACAAGTGGGGCCAAGAGAGAGGGACAAGTCATCTTCTTGTAAGAACAAGTACAACTACTTCCCACTAAGTTGTTGACTTTTGTGTACATTGCTTGTAACCTTTTTTTTGGGAAATATTGGCTTATTGATATACATATATTTGTATCCTTAGAGTTAGAAGAGGGAACTCTTGTAAGAGAAGAAGAGGAAATAGTGTTGTAAAGCTTCCTTACAAGATATATTGAAAAATTGGCTTTGCCTCCCAATTCCTTGTGCCTTTAATTTCCGTTTTTCTTTATTGTTTTCTTGGCTATTGTTTGGACTCTCTTTGGGGACATTTGGCTACTGCGTATTGTTGTTGTGTTAGCTGTTTGTTGTGCAGGGACTGAAGCATACCGAGGAGCAGTGGTAGTTCCTGTTGTGTTGTCCAGCGGAGCTTGTGGAATTAGCCCCGTGACAAGTGGTATCAGAGCTCGACATTCGTAGCAATGGCATCGAAGTCTTAACGTGAGGAAGGTGGTCAAGACAGGGAGCCGAAAGTTCGTAAGGAGACTACTAGGAAAAGGGACCGTAGTAAGGTGCAGGAGGCCTCCTCTAGTCTTCCCGTTGTTGGCAGCAACGTGGGAGAAGAAGAGGATCCCTCCAACATCTCTCAACTAGATGAGAGAGTTGTTGAAGTGGAGACCGGGTTAGTGGCGTTAAATCGGAGAGTTATTGTTCTCGAAAATAATTTCTCTTCTCTTGAATCGGTTACTCTTGAGGGACTTGATGAAGTCAAGAGTAACGTTATTGATCTTGAAGAGGTGAGTAAGGAGGGACTGACCAACCTCGAACTTAAACTCACCGAAGCCCTCTCTTCTCTTCAACAAGAGTTTGAGGTGCTGAAACGACAAGTTGAAGAATCTGCTGGGACGGGACATGCTGCACCCGTCACAGTCCGTGAAACTAGGATTGAAGCTCCCAAGCCAAAGGAGTTTTGGGGTGAGAGGAATGCACAAGACGTGGAAAACTTCTTGTGGCAAATGGAAGCATATTTTGAGCACGTGTGCATCATCAACGAGGCTGCTAAGATACGGACAGCGGCAATGTACCTCAATGACACCGCCATGCTGTGGTGGTGGAGGAAAAAGGCCGATATAGAGAGAGGGGTTTGTTCTATTGAGAATTGGGATCAGTTCAAGGCTGAATTGAAGCGCCAATTCTACCCTCAAAACGTCGTGCATGAGGCCCGTCGGAGATTGAGGGAGTTGAAACAAATGTCAACCGTCCGTGAATATGTGAAGGAGTTCACAAGGTTGACACTCCAAATTCCAAGCCTTACAAGTGAGGACTTGTTATTCTATTTCTTGGATGGCCACCAAAATTGGGCCAAACAAGAGTTACAACGAAGGCAGGTACATGACGTTGATGAGGCAATTGTAATTGCCGAGTCTCTCACTGATTTCCGGAGCGAGGCAGCAAAGGGGATAGATAGCAGGGGCAAAACTATCCCTCCCAAGGGGAACAACAGCAGGGCCAAGGGTAGGCCTGCTCCCAATCGAGATGGCAAAGCAAGGAGCAATAATCGTGATCAACAACCTTCCAATTTCTGAAAAAATTATGAGGAACGGAAGAAGGGCAATTCAGGTCGCGATGGCTGCTATTTGTGTGGTGAGACCACGCACTTTGCTCGTTCTTGCCCATCCTTAGGCAAGCTAAACGCAATGGTTGCTGCTCAGAAGGACCAGGAGCAAACTGCTAGGCAGACTGGAGTCCCGCCAGGAGAGAAAGTTGGGTCGTCTACTGCAGCCGAAAGAGGTAAGAATGTTGCCGTTGGCATGTTCAATCACATGGCCTTATTTAGTCATATGTCTATTGATGAATTGACTGCCAAACCTACTTGTGTAAGACTGAGAGAGTCTTTATTTATTGATGCAAAGTTGAATGGTAGAACTGTCCGAATTATGGTTGATACCGGGGCGACGCATAATTTCATATCGGAGGGAAAGGCCAAAGAGCTTGGCTTGGCCTATGTTGCTAGCAACATTATGTTGAAAACCGTTAATTCCCTCCCCACTCATGTTTTTGGCTTTGCTCCTAAGGTCCCCATTGAATTAAGAGAATGGAAAGGATTAACGGATTTCACGGTAGCACCAATGGACGTATTTGATCTTATTTTGGGTCTTGATTTTTGGTACGATGTGAATGCTTTTATTTCACCCCGTCTCAACCAACTTCATATTAGCGACAGTGGAGGGTCTGCCGTGGTGCCCCTTATTCGGGTGCCACAAAATGGTATGTATTTATCGGTTATTAAAATTGTCAAAGGGTTCAAAAGGGGAGAACCAACTTTTCTTGCAACTTTGGTCGATGTTGGGAGTGCTGTAGAGGTAGAGGCTTTTCCCCCGTGCATTGATAGGGTCCTTGTAGAAAATAGGGACGTGATGCCGGAGGAACTCCCTCAGCGGTTGCCCCCGTGAAGGGAGGTTGACCATCAAATCGAGTTAGTTCCAGGAGCCAAACCGCCGGCCATGACTCCTTATCGCATGGCACCGCCGAAATTGGAGGAGCTTCGGAAGCAACTAAAAGAGTTGCTTGATGCGGGACATATTAGGCTGTCGAAGGCACCCTTTGGTGCACCCGTATTGTTCCAAAAGAAGAAGGAGGGATCTTTGCGATTATGTATTGATTACCGGGCACTTAATAAAGTCACGGTAAAGAACAAGTATCCGATTCCTTTGATTGTGGATTTATTTGATCGATTGGGACAAGCGAAGGTATTCACCAATATGGACTTGAGAAAGGGTTACTACCAAGTCCGTATTGCCGAGGGGGACGAGCCAAAGACAACTTGTGTCACCCGCTATGGTGCGTTTGAATGGTTGGTCATGCCATTTGGCTTGACCAACGCACCGGCTACGTTTTGTACGTTGATGAACAAACTTTTCCTTGGATCAGTTTGTAGTCCTTTATTTGGATGATATTGTTGTATATAGAAAAAGCCTAGAAGAGCATGCTGAGCACTTAGCCAAAGTGTTCAAGGTGTTGCGCGACAACGACTTATATGTGAAGCGAGAAAAATGTTGTTTTGCTCAGCCGACTATTGAATTCCTTGGGCATATTATCAGCCACAGAGAGATAAGGATGGACAGTCGAAAAGTCGAGGCAATCCGAGAATGGGAGGCCCCAACGAAGGTACCCGAGTTGCGGTCCTTCCTTGGCCTCGCCAATTATTATCGTCGCTTCATTTATGGGTATTCTGCCATCACCGCTCCCCTCACTAATTTATTGAAGAAAAGTCGAGAATGGGAGTGGGATGATTCGAGTCGGGCAGCCTTCAAAAAGCTGAAAACAGCCATCACCGAGGAGCCGGTCTTGGCTTTGCCAGATTTTTCTAAGGCTTTCGAAGTGCACACTGATGCCTCAGACTATGCAATTGGAGGTGTGTTGATGCAAGAGGGTCATCCAATTGCGTTTGAAAGTCGGAAGCTGAATGATGCTGAGAGACGCTATTCAGCCCACGAAAAGGAGATGACTGCCGTTGTCCATTGCCTTCAGACATGGCGGCATTATGTGTTAGGGGCTCATTTTGTTGTGAAAACGGACAACGTTGCAACAATATTTTTCCAGTCCCAATGGAAGCTGTCTGCCAAACAAGCTCGTTGGCAAGATTTTCTAGCCGAGTTTGATTTCAAGATCGAATACAAACCGGGAAAGGCCAACGTTGTGGCGGATGCACTCAGCTGAAAGGTTGATTTGGATGCTATTGTGAGTACAACGTGCAGCAATATTATGGAAGACATCAAAAGGGGCATGCAACATGATCCGGTTGCCAATCAACTTCTTGTCTTAGCTCAACAAGGCAAAACTAAGAAATTTTGGCAAGAGGACGGTATATTATACACCACTGGCCGAAGGGTGTACGTCCCAAAGTGGGTTGGTCTCCGACGGAAATTGATCAAGGAAGGGCATGATTCCGCTTGGGCCGGTCACCCCGGACAGAAGAGGACCATGGCATTGATGGAGTCTTCATATTATTGGCCTCGGATGAAAGAGGATATCGAGGTGTATGTTCGCACTTGTCTTGTTTGTCAACAAGACAAGGTGGAGATGAAGGCGCCGAGCGAATTGTTAGAACCTTTGCCAGTTGCCGAGAAGTCGTGGGACAGCATCACTATGGATTTTATTACTTGTTTACCAAACTCGGAAGGGTTCGGAACAATCATGGTCGTAGTGGATCGCTTCTCGAAATATGCCACTTTCTCAACCACTTCGGCCAGCTGCAAGGCCAAAGAGGTAGCGAGGGTGTTCTTACGGGATGTTGTCAAGCATTGGGGCATCCCGAAGCACATCATTAGTGATCGGGATCCGAGGTTCACAGGTGCGTTTTGGAGGGAACTGCTCGATTTGCTTGGTTTCGAGTTACATTTCTCCACAAGTTTTCATCCTCAAACGGATGGGCAAACAGAACGAGTTAACGCACTATTAGAAAGCTATTTTCGGCACTATGTTAGTGCCAATCAAAAAGATTGGGCGAGATTGCTAGACACGGCCCAATTCTCCTACAACTTGCAGCGGAGCGAGGCGACGCGACGGGACGGAGTCCTTTCGAATTAGCAACTGGGCAGCAGCCTAACACTCCTCAGTCCTTGCCCGTCGATGCTGGTACGAAGAGCCCGGGGGCCTATCACATGGCCAAAGCTTGGGAAGAGCAAGTTGACCTTGCCCGTTCCTATCTTGATAAGGCAGCCCAGAAGATGAAGAAATTTGTGGATCGAAAGCAGCGAAAGGTTGATAATAGAATTGGGGATCGAGTTATGGTGAAGCTCAATCAACGGCAATTCAAATCACTAAGGGGAGTGAATCAAAACTTGATTCGTCGTTACGAGGGACCGTTTGAAATTGTTGCAAAGGCTGGAAAAATTTCTTTCAAAGTTGATATGCCTCATCACTTGAAGATTCATCCGGTCATCCATGCAACCCAACTCAAGCCATATTTCGAAGACTTGGAAGACCAGAATAGGGGCCAGGCCGAAAGAGCTCAAATATTTGCCACTCCGCCTACCGTAGATAAGGAAATTGAAGCCATTATCGATCATCAATTAGTTCACGGTAAAGGTTGGAACAACTCGAGCTCCCAGTTCCTTGTCTATTGGAAAGGAATGGGTCCGGAGGAAGCAACTTGGGAGAAGTACGAAGACCTGTGGCAATTTCGCGATAAGGTTCAAGAATACTTGCGGTTGTGTGGCGTCGGGGTCGTCGCCAATTCAGATGGGGGAGCGTGTCCCGCCTCCACGGGACCATCATTGAATTCCAGCCAAATTAGGGGCACAACCGAGACGGGTAGCAGCAGCAGTCCCGTAGGAACCGCCGAGGCGGCCAGCAGCAGTTCCGGGGCAGCAGGGCCAACGTGTGGCGGAACATCGGGTCCGTTTTCCAAATTTATTCCAACTTCAGAAATGGGTTTAAATTCCCTTTGGGAGACACATGGAAGCCTTGACTTTCATGAACAAGTGGGGCCAAGAGAGAGGGACAAGTCATCTTCTTGTAAGAACAAGTACAACTACTTCCCACTAAGTTGTTGACTTTTGTGTACATTGCTTGTAACCTATTCTTTGGGAAATATTGGCTCATTGATATACATATATTTTTATCCTTAGAGTTAGAAGAGGGAACTCTTGTAAGAGAAGAAGAGGAAATAGTGTTGTAAAGCTTCCTTACAAGATATATTGAAAAATTGGCTTTGCCTCCCAATTCCTTATGCCTTTAATTTCCGTTTTTCTTTCTTTTTTTCTTGGCTATTTTGTGGACTCTCTTTGGGGACGTTTGGCTGCTGCGTATTGTTGTTGTGTTAGCTGTTTGTTGTGCAGGGACTGAAGCATACCGAGGAGCAGTGGTAGTTCCCGTTGTGTTGTCCAGTGGAGCTTGTGGAATTAGCCCCGTGACAAAAGGGATCCATAGATGAAAACTTTTATACCTCAATGGAAAAATCTTGCCCTCAATGGAGGATTAGGAGATTTGAATTGAAACCGTAGGTTGACTCCTTCTTATTCAAGCTTTCTAGAGTGAGAAATATTTTGGAGAGGAAGACTTGTTGTTCTTTTAGGAATTTGAGAGAATGATTTCAATTAGGGAAATTGGGGGTTAAAAATACTTATATGGGGCTTTAGATGGATGGTAAAACGACATAGTATTATGCTACATTAATTAGGTAAAGTCCCAAAAGCCCCTAAGAAAAAAATAGTTAACACTCATATACAGCACGACCTATGGTCCGTTGGTCGACCCATAGACTGTGCTGGTTGACCATTGTTTGGGGTCAGAGACCATAATCCTTGGACATTGACTTATGGGACCCACCTATGGATCGTGGTTCCCTTGATGAGTCGTGGCTCTCGACCGTGTGTCTCGACTTTTTATCTAAGAATCTCTTATGTGTGGGACTCAACTATTAAACCTACCTATGAGTCCTACACTGAACGGTGCACCATCCTGGTGAACCGTCAAAAATGTATTGAAACTTGACATTTTGGGATATTAGGTTGGCCAACCACGGTGTTGACCAATGGTCCTTCTGTCAGTCAATGGGCCATAGGTGGCTCCGTCGCAACTGGCACCAAATCCTAGAGAATGTTGCCATTCAACCCTTTTTGAATCCAAGGTGTTATATGGCCTCTCTAGAAACCCACCCATTAACCCCTTTCAGACCAATTTCTTCCACTTTGAGTTTTTTGTTCTTTTTTTTTTTCAATAATACCCACTCAATTTGAACCCCCAATTTCCAACAAGTAAATTCCATTAGTGAGCTCAAATCAAATTATTTCTCATTGGAATGAAACAGTTATTAACAATCACATGTTTGCTAATGATTGTGGAGATCCTAAATATATAATCTAAGATGAAAAGAAAAAAATCTCAAAGCAGATGATATGTATGGGGATTGATTAAATGGATAGGTTTCGAACTACGTTCTGGTGGGTTATTTATTTCTAAGCTTGCCACATGTTTTTTCATTAAAATTAAGGGCAAATTTGTACCAAATTATAATAAATAGAGTATATTTTGATCGAAAGTATAAAAAAAAGGATATATTTGATCGAAAGTATAACAAAACACTATATATAAATGATTTTTGATAGTACAAGGATATAAATGACCATTTTCCATTTATTTAATCATATAAAAAAATCGATGGGATAATGCACAAGTAGCCCCCAAGAAATTACCGAAATTCCAAAAACACACTTAAACTTAACTAGGATCCAATTAATCCTCTTAATTATATTAAAATTGAATATACACACCCCAAAAGTGACATGGCAAAGAGTGTGCACACTCTCTTGAAGGCAAGTGAGACCTATAAAGTTGGACACATATCTTTTTTTAATTGATATATTTACAATTAGTTAGTACACGTAATTACTTATATTAAAAATTATATATATATATATATATATTCCATTTCTTTCTTTGTAAAATATTTATGTTAATTTTTCCCCACTTTAAACTTTTTACTTTTTCCTGTTTCATTAATTTCTTTTATTTTCACTTTTATTATTTTAAAATTATATATAAATATTTTAAAATAATTAATTAAATAGTTTTCTTTAAATTTTAACATTTTAGTTTTTCTTATGTTTTATTTTATTTATTTAATTATTTGATATCCGTTTGAAGTTAGTTTATTTTAGCTACAATTGTTAAATTAATTTTGAAATTAAATCAAAAGAAAAGACAAATAAAATAAAATTTAAAATTAAAATCAATTGAAAAAATAGAAATAATAATGAGTAATTGTAAAAGGATGAAGAATTTTTTTAAACACAAGTCAAAAATAATTAAAACAAATTACGTGTTCTAACTTAATTCAAATACAAGATAAAGAAAATAACAAGATTTTTAAAAAATTAAAAATAAAATTTAAACTAAAAATTTTAAAATGTTTAAAAAATAAATGAAATAATTACACATGTGGAGTCACATAATATACAAATGGAGTCACTTACCTTGTTTAAGGTGTCACGTAATCAATAAAGGTGCAAAAAAATATATAAAAAAAAAAAAGAGTTCAGGGGTGATAAAATACCAATTTAGTTAAGATGTGTCACTGACATTTCATTTATAGTGGGGGGGGGGGGGGGGTTGTAGTTATGCATTATCCCAAAATCGATTGACATTAAGAATTGAAATTTGAGGTCTATCAAAACATATTTAATTTACTGGATTCCAAATTTATTATTTATACTAGAAAAAATTACATAAATATCACTATTTTAGGAGCTAATTACTTAGATACATTTAAGTTTGCAATAATATGAATTGACTAGATTTTTGTGCGTCTAAATACGTCTCAATATGTCTATATACATGTATCTCAGGATACATGAGGTAAAAAATACGTGTAATTCTTTCTAGATATACTATATCCAAGTAGATTCACATGTATTTGGAATACATAATAAATCTCGCTCATCTCCCTCCTATCTCGCTCGCCACTCTTCTGTGTATCTGGGATACCAAATACATGTGAATAACACCACATACATACATGTACATGTATCTAGTGTGATTCATATGTATTTGTGATATATGACTATCTCCCTCCCCATCTTGCAAAAATACATGTATCTTTTTTAATATATGGTAGAAAACTCTTAATTAGCGATAAGATATGCAATTATTTAAAAATATAAATAGAATTAGTAGATAGTATGAATATATGTCTAATAAGATAGTTTTCCCTTTATACTACTACTTTAGTAGATAAATCAAATTAAACTATTTAATTCTGATAAACTGATAAATTAAACTTGAATCAATTAACTATAATTTTAGTGATATTTATAAAAAATTATATTAGTTAACTAGAGTTAAGTTATAAAATTTATGTGGTAATGTGAATTAACGTTATGACCCACCATGTCATTTCCTTCTTTTCTCTATCTTTTTGGCATTTAGAGCTTTACTATAGCGACCACAAGTCATTTATGCCTTGTTGGGACTAACAGTTCGGTCGTCAGGTCATTCATTTGGATTTTGTCTAAATTTCTATATTTTGGAGATTTAGAACCTTGAACATACATTTTTGTCCAAAAATGTAAGAAGATGACCTCAAAATCTAATTACGAATATTTCATCAGCTCCGAAAGGGTTATATAAGGCTAGTAGCATGGTCAACATGGCTCCCGAGGCTTTCGGTGTGAGTTTGTGCGATATTGGGCATTTTAACTTTCAATTTAACGTCTAAGTTTTATCTTGGTCAATATTCATGGTAAACATGCCCGAATGAGAATTTTGGTAGTGCAGTTAGCTCTAGATTGTCGAGTTTGGTCTAGAATAAACCTTCATGTTGTTTCTGATGCTTTTTGTCTCATTTTGAGATTTTTTATAGAATTTGACTAAAAATGGAACATGGGGGTGGGACCTACTTTTTGTCGAGATTACCTCGGATGGAAGTTTTGATAGGTTCATTGAGCCTAGAAAGTTGAATTGGACAGGGTAGCATATTTTGTTAGCACATAAGGGGTTTTAAATGAAACTCGGGGCACCTTGTTAGAGAATTCAAACTCTAATTACCTCGCAGGTGTGTTGGTTGCTGGTGTAACCATGTGAGGCCTTCACGTTTGTGCACCTAGGGTCGTGTTCGTGAAGGGTCGTCACCCATACTCCTACGTTCATAGAGGCCAGGGCTAGGTTTGTGATGCCTTAGTAGCTGGCCCTACTCATTCACGAGATTCTAGCAGCATTCACGGAACCCTGAGGATCGCTAAGCCATATTCACGTAAGGGATGCCATATTTATGGGGCCTAGGAGCTCAGCTAGCTGCGTTTGCGATGCTCCTCCATGTTCTGGATGGCCAAATTACTAGTCTTTTAATTAAGACCAATGATGCAGTCAACACTATTCTCAAATCTCCCTAAGGTGATTTCTCCCTTATTTTAGCTCCAATTAACGTTATTCAAAGTCCAGTGGCTCTGTGGGTTTTTTGGCAACATGTGGGACTTCAGAAGTGACTGGTGAGACTCTGATTGAGGTAAAATCCATGTTTAGATGGCTGCCTTGTCCTCTTATTTTAGCTTATGTGTCTAGTTGTTGCATGTGTTGATTTCTAGTTGTTCTGAACCCTAAATTGTGTTCCATTTTGGAACAAAAGCTTAGGCTATGGATTTGGGCCTTTTGATGGAGCCAATTTTTGGATCCCAACATGGGTTTCACATTTCCTTCTTGACTCAATTTTGGGTCCACTTCTAATTATTGTGATTTTAATGTCTAAACATTCCTAATGATGAAGTGAACGATAATGTAACACCCTAGAAATCTAATGACCTAAGCTAGAACCTAACATGTAGTCTAGTGTCCTAAATGAGTTAAACGTAAAAATTAGAGTCATGAAATGACCTCCCTAACTTAGTACTAATGTTTTAGGACCTACACATCAAGGTACGACCCCCAAGTTATTGCCTATGCTTCAAGGCAACTCAATGTACATGAAAAGAACTATCCAACTCATGATCTCAAACTAGCGGAGGTGGTGTTTGCCTTGAAAATTTGGAGGCACTACCTATATGGGGTCTATGTAGATGTTTTCATCGACCACAATAGTCTTCAATATGTGTTTAGCCAAAAAGATTTGAATCTCTGACAAAGAAAGTGGTTAGAGCTTTTGAAGGATTATGACATGAGTGCTTTTTACCACCTCGGAAAAACTAATGTACTTGCGAATGCCCTAACTAGATTGTCTATGGGTAGTGTGGCTCATGTAGAAGATGAGAAGAAGGAATTGGTTCGTGATGTGCATAGGTTGGCCCGGTTAGGTGTCCAACTAGTGGATTCCACTAAGGGTGGATTCATGATCCATCATAGTTCTGAATTGTCCTTTGTGGTTGACGTAAAGTCTCTAATACACACCTTGATCCTAATTTGATGGAATTGACAGAATCGGTTCTTAACAAGTCCATTGAGGCTTTCTCCCAAGGGAGAGATGGGGTGCTTAGGTACCAAGGTAAATTATGTGTTCCAGATGTTGATGGCTTGAGAGAGCAAATTTTAGAAAAGGCTCATGGTTCATGGTATTCTATTCATTCGGGAGCCACCAAGATGTACCATGATCTATGGGAATTCTATTGGGAATGGCATGAAAAAGGATATAGCGGGTTTTGTTGCCAAATGTATGAATTGTCAACAAGTTAAGGCCGAACACCTAAGATTGGGAGGTTTGTTGCAAGATATAAATATTCCCACTTGGAAGTGGGAGGAGGTGAATATGGATTTTGTTGTGGATTTGACTCGTACTCGAAGGCAACATGATTCTATTTGGGTCATGATTAAATCAGCCCACTTCATTCCCGTCAAGGTTTATTTTTTGGTGGAAGACTATGCTAAGTTGTACTTCAAGGAAATAGTTAAGTTGCATGGGGTTCCTTTGTCTATCATATCAGATCGGGGTACTCAATTTACTTCACATTTTCAGAAGGCATTCCAACAAAGGCTTGGTACCAATGTTAAACTTAGTACTGCTTTCCACCCTCAAATGGATGGTCAAGTGGAAATGCACCATTCAAACCTTAGAGGAGATGTTGAGAGAGTGTTTGATTGATTTCAAGGGTAATTGGGATGACCATCTTCCCTTGATAGAGTTTGCCTACAACAATAGTTACCACTCAAGCATTGCCATGGCTCCATTTGAAGCACTATATGGTAGGAGGTGTAGATCACCAGTAGGTTGGTTTGAAGTAGGTGAGTTTGCTCTAATTGGTCCCAAACTAGTTTATGATGCCATTGAGAGGGTCCGACTCATAAGAGAGAGGTTGAGGATGGCCCAAAGTCGGCAAAAGTCTTAAGCCAACAATAGAAGAAGGGACATAGGTTGTGATTGGGTTTATTTGAAAATCTCACCCATGAAAGGTGTGATGAGGTTTGTCAAGAAGGAGAAACCTAGTCCTCGGTTCGTGGGTCCCTATCAAGTTTTGAAGCATATTGGGAAAGTTGCATATGAATTAGACTTGCCAAATGAGTTGGCCCCGATTCACCAATGTTTCATGTTTCCATGCTCAAGAAGTGCATTGGTGATCCGGTATCCATCCTTCCTTTAGAGGGTTTAGGAGTTGATCAGAACCTTTCATATGAAGAAGTCCCGGTTGAGATTTTGGACCGGCAAGTGAAGAGGTTGAGAAATAAGGAAGTAGCCTCCGTTAAGGTCCTATGGAGGAATCACTTAGTTGAGGGTGCTACATGGGAGGCCAAGGCCAATATGAAGTCCTGTTATCCTCATCTTTTTCCTTCTACTCCTATGCAATCTTGAGGTAAGTAATTCCTTTTGAGTTTTAAGTGTTTTGGGAGTCATGTGTATTGTATGACGTTTTCATGATTTCCTTATGTTGTGCATGTTATTGTGAGAATTCATGATTAGCATAAATTGAGTTTTCATGATTTATATGTTCCTCATGTTGATTTGCATTTTGGTATGATGATTGCATTTTTGACTTCATGAGGTGAATTGATGAACATGTTTAGTTATGTTTTGATGAAATGGCATATTGGCTCCATATTGTTGTGTTGAGCTTACTTGAGTTGGAGAAGGTAGTTTCTCCCATGTTGATGTGAATTGATGAGTTTCATGCATATTGGGTTGGTAGATGTAGTTCCTACTTTCTTGTATTGCGTTGACCATGTTGTGAAATGGAGTTGAAGTTTCCTCCTTTTGAGAAATGCATAAAGTGAATAGTGCATTTGTGAGTTTTGCACATTTTTGATGTTTAATGCATGATGGGATGTTAGTTTAGAGTTTCTATCTTAGTTTGGTGTTAATATCATCATTCAGGGATGAAAGTTCCCAAGGGGGAGATAATGTAACACCCCAAAAATCTAATGACCTAAGCTAGAGCCTAACATGTAGTCTAGTGTCTTAAATGAGTTAACCGTAAATATTAGAGTCGTGAAATGACCTCCCTAACTTAGTACTAATGTTTTAGGACCTACACGTCAAGGGACCCTAAGGAACCCCCCAAGGGTCCTTGAGGAGGACCTAAGTGAAGGCCCAAAAGGCTGTCAAATGGCAGCACCACCTATGGATGGGTACCCACGATTCGTGGGTGGACACATGCCCCGTAGTTGGGGTCGTGGGTCGAGACTTAGTATCCCCACCCTTGCCTTGATCTTTCCCCTCTCTGAAGCAAACCACGTTTGTGCAATACGTGGCGTCACGCCACCTACGGTCCGTTGGTGGGGTAGTCGTAGGTCACACCTGGAGACACCTAGTCTCGGCCAACTAAGGGGTAAATGGGTAAAATCCTAATTAATTAATTAAGGGTGGGGATGGTTTATATTAGTTATTTTAGACATATTTAAGTACTTTTAACTATTAACTAACTCTTTTAACATCTCATAACTCACAAGACTCAAAACTCAATCAACTCTCCTCTCCTGAAGTCTCTCTAAAACTCCATTGAAGAACAAGAGCAAGGTCAATATTAGGGTTCAAGCTCCAACCTTTTCACTCCAATTTCATGAGGAAGACATCGATCAAGGTATGAGAGACTTGATTCATGTAACACTTTTCTCCATGAAGCCCTTAAACTCTTAATTTTGAATTTGGTAGATTCTTCCAAAACTAGGGTTTTCAATCTAGCCATGGGTTCCTCCTAAAAAATGATTTCATTATGTTAATTGTCTTATATTATGGATGATTTGATGTTTAATGGTGATTTTTATTGTAAAATTCACCATGAATCCATGAATTACCCCTTGACCCCCATTTCATAAATTATGATGGGTGTATTGATGCAAGATGAATACTATGAATTATGTCTATGATATTTTAGTTATTAAATCTTGTTTTATGCTTGCCTAGTGTAGTATTTCTAGGTTTAATTGTGAAATATGATTCATGAACCTTGAAGGGGTAAGTTGCTAGGGTTTGTACATGTTGATGAAAGTTGTGTATGAACTTATGATTCACTTAGAAAGTGAAGATCCTATGACTATTCTGTAAATTGAGGTATTGTTGAAAGGCCACTCTTCCCTTACCCTTACACTTGATTATGTATGAATTATCTCGAATGATGATACTGTTGTTGTGTTGATTGAAAGGCTATTCTCATGAAACACTATGAACAATAATGTGAAAGGCTTACACATATGTTAATGATGATTCTAAGGTTGAAAGTTAGTTCTCACTTTATTGAATCTATGAGCTATTTCATGAGTTGTATTGAATGAAGGTAAAAGTATTCCTTCGCACATATAAATGCAATTCAAGACTAATTATGTATAATTTGGGAAATAATGTTTAGCACTGAGTGGATATGGTCAATGAGGTAGAGGCCCTCCCATCAATACAATATACTGAATCATCTAGATTATTCTCATGAGATGGAAGCTCCTCCGCCAATAAGTAGGTCGGGTTTCTAGAAGCAATCTCCCTATCCCATAACTACGTTCCCACATAGGTCTTTATCTAGTGGATGCACCTAAAAGCTAAACATGTTAGTTCTACCTTAGGCAAGTTGGACACCTTCTTTTGGTGTGGGGTTACATGAAACTAGATTCCATATCGCTCACATGGTCTGTGTCGGTTATGGCTATTCGTCCCTATATTATAAGATAATGAATAAGACGTGAACTATACTATGACTTCTTGGTGAGTTTTACTTAGTAGGAGTGGGGGTATGGGACTTCACTTTTACATTGCACAAGTAGACTTAGTAGGATGTTATGGGATGGTTTCTTTATGTTATGGCGTGTAGTAATTGATCAAGATTAGGAATACCTAGACATGAATTAAACTAGACTCTATACTACATGATGGAATTGGACCTTTAGGGTGATTTATGACTAAAATCACCTAGTATCAAATAATGTGATTGAATGTCTTGTAATCTAGGTTTATAATATGCTTTCATGATGTAGATTCATTGATAATTAGGAGTCATGTTAATTAATGATGATCCTTAGGGATTAAGCAAGAAGCTAATATGTTTGACTTTAGATCCTAAGGCTTTGAGCGTAAAAACATACATATGAGTCCAAGGCTAATGAATAGGATTGTGTTGAGAGACCTTTACCTACTTAATTCACCATATGAATCATAGATGGTAGGAAGTGATAGGATCACTAAGGTCATGATGATATCCTTGTCTAATGATGAATTCTAGACATGGTGCTAAACATGAATATGAACTTAACATGAAAGACTTCTCATATAGTAATGGTTCTAGGGTTGAAGGACTTCTCCTAACTAATTGAACCTAAGGCTAGAGAGCCTTTATACCTAGGTCATGGCTTGTGATAGTTCTCCACACATGGTCTAAAAGAGGTATTAGCATGGATTGGTGGTCAAGGACTTATTTCCATTAACTTGAGTCCAAGTAGAGACTTAATGATTATCTTGTGGGATTTATGCGTAGCACCAAGAGGATATTGAAATGAGATGGAGGTTCCCACCTTGTTGAGTTTGGGCTTTCATGGAGGTTCCCACATAGTATAGTTTGGGCTTCCCACATGGGATCTCTCACCTAGAAAAGTATTGATTTCTCCAAGTGGGTCTCATGAGATGGAAGCCTCACCTATTGGAGTTTAGGTTTCTAGTAGAAATCTCTGTATCCCATAAGTACATGCCCCGTAGGAAGTTAGCTAGTGGATCCGACTAAGCTAACAAACCGGTCTTACCTTAGCAAGTGGACCAACCCTTGATGGTGTGGGTAACACCATGAGAGATTATGTGATAACTCAGATGTTCTCGTGTCGGTTATGGATATATCCTAATTAAACAAGATTGGTAATGAACTAAGATTGTGCTAAATGTAGCATCTCCTACAGTTCAGACCTCATGGGCTAAGACTATGCATAAAGTAGCATCTCCTAGGGTCCAATGCAAATAATGGTCCAAGAATATGCTTGAAGGGGCATCTCCTAGAGACCAAACTAAACGAACTAAGAGTATGCTTTAAGTAGTGTCTCCTAGAATTCAATCATAATGAACCAAGATGTACCTAGTTTAGTATCTCCTATGGTTCAAGCTTAATGAACTAAGATGTACTTAATATAGTGTATCCTAGGGTTCTAAGTAATTAGGGACTAAGACAAGTTAGTGAAGGACCTCATAATGTTCAAGAGTAATAATGGACTTAGATATGCTTGGGTAGGGCTTCATAGAGTCCATAATGATAGTGAACCTAGACATTCTAAAAGAAGTATCTCATAGGGTCAAACTTATTAATGAACATAGATTATGCTTTATGTAGCATCTCCAAGGTTTCAAACTTAATGAACTAAGATGTACCTAGGATAGTACCTCTTAGGGTTCAAAACAAGAAGGAACTAAGATAGACTTAGTAAAGTGTCTCGTAGGGTTCCCATGCTTTAAAAGAGGGCTAATCTCTAATTAAGGAACATGAGTATGATGACCTAAAGAAGTACTTAGTATGGATAGTATTATGGGATACTACTCATGCCTTGCACAAGTATGACTAAAGGTTACCTTATGAGTGTTGTCTTACATGGGTAATGCTTGATGGATTGTTGCTATAGATGCCTTTTAAGATAGGATTGACTAGAAGGGCTAATTCCCTTGTCTACATGAAGTAAGCCAATAGTGATACCAAAGGAGGGTGAATATGACTATGATGACTTCAAGGTTATGCTTAGTGTGAAGGGTATTATGGGATGCCTTTTTATACATTGCACAAGTGTGCCTTGAGATTACATAGGAGTATGGTACCCTTGTGGTAGAAAGGTTTAAGTCTTAACCATGCCTATAGACCATGATTAAGATGACCAAAAAGGGATACTTGGATTGGGTGGTATTATGGGATTCTATTCATGCTTTGCACTTATATGCTTTTGAGGTTACTTGAGAATGGTGCTATTTTGGTAAAAATGACAAAGAGTCAATTATGCTTGTGTGATACCTATAATGAAGACTTGCCGTATTGTGATTATGTCCTATCTCCTATGCTCATTAACTATGTCTTATGTTGACTTATATTTATAGGATACTTGGGTTGATGATTATTCCATGGCTATGTTGACTGTGTTATGACCATGTTATTATCTCTTATGCTTATGTCTTATATTGACTAGCCATATTTGAGATGCTCTTATGATGTTTTGCTAGCTTTCATAGTTGGTACATTTTGTACTAACGGATATTGCCTACATTCTAATCAAATATAGGATTGAAGAGGTTGAGTTTCTTTGAAGGCTAGGTTTCCAAGGATCAAGAAGAAGTTGAAGAATTGGTGAGTCCTCATAGCTTTAAGGACGAACCCTTATTTCCTTTATGTCTTTATTTCATGTTTTGAAACTATTGTATGGGTTGTGTCCCAAGAGTTTATTCTAAAAAGTTGTATTAGATGGTTTGAGACAATGTCTAGAAAGTATTTCGTTTGCTTTATGAGAAATGACTTCGATTGTAAAAGTTTTAAATTTTCCCATATTTTCTATTATCTTATGTTAAGGATGTGGTAAGGGCTTGTATGTGACCCCTTCGGGGTCAAGTATGCCATGTTACGTCTAGGGGGTACCCCTGGGTCGTGACAATTTCAAGGATTTTGTGCATGCTTCCATACTTAGTACTTTATGTGCTAACCCATTTCTTCTACATTTACTATGAGTGTAGGTTCAGATCGTTGAGACACACTTCTTCTTCCAAGAGAAGCTTAGGTTGACTATTGCCTAGGCTTGGTGAGTCCTCAAGTTCGAGGACAAGACGTTATTGTTTCTAGTTTCTATTGTACTTTCTATTTTTGAGACGTTATTGATGAAAAGGGCTTTAACCCTATTTGTACTCTCTATTGTACTAGATGGTGATTAAGACAAGTCTAGACTCATATTTTCGTTTATGAAAAAGAAGTTGGACTTCGATTGTAAAAGTTTTAAATTTTCTGCATCATTCTTACGACTTTATGTGTATGATTATGCTAAGGGCTTGTATGCGACCCCTTTCGGGGTCAAGTACATCGTGTTACATCTAGGGGCTACCCCTGGGTCGTGACAGATAAATAGATATCGTGGTGGTTTTGAAAGCATTTTGTGAGTGGATAGCCCTTTTGTGGTGGATTCATAGCATTCATAATTGGCTTTGAGGTAGGCTTCGATCTATTGTCTTGGTGAGCTCCTTAGGTAATGCTTAGTAAGATTTCATGTAATTTCAAATTTTTTTGCTAGGTATTTAACTTTCCCCTTGTTCTTTCTATCTTTTCACGACTCCATAGGTGATACACATCCAATATGACGTTTCACTAGTAGATACCTATTTCAGATGGCATATGAACAATAGCTCAACTATATCTTTATATATCTCTTATTTTATATAATAGCAACTATAATAGCATAGTACTAAAGGAAAGATTCTGCAGTAAATGTCTCCTTCAACTATAATAGCACAGTACTTAGGTTTATTGTGGAGATTGTGATCCTTCGTTTAGGCTTGTAGATTTTCTCATTGTGTAGATAATCTTTCTTATCCTCGGTAGGTTTGGTAGATTGTGGCCTTAGACTAGGTTGGGCCTTAGATGCTTTAGGTTGTGTTTATTTTCCCTCGTAGTTATGATTTGCTCCCAGTATGGCTTGTTTTGGATTATTCTTCTAATTCGGGTTCTTGTGACCCTGGTGACTCATCATAGTTTTTAGTTGATCCTAGCTATGCTTAGTCATTGATTGGGAGTATGCTTGGGATAGGGTGTCGTCCCTTGAGTTGGTTCTCCTTTTATTGATTTCTAAGCCCTTATTTGATTCCTTTGCTTGTTTAGTGCATGTCATACTCTTACAAAGATTGATTATAGTATGGGTTCTCAGGCTGTGTGCGAGGACTAGTGGATCCCAGGTTATTACTCTACCATTTTGTAACATAGTTTTCTTTGTTGTACATTTATTTGACTTGGGTATCTTATTTGAATGGTGGCGATGAGATGCATTACATTGTTTGTTCATTCTCACAAATTTTTTGGTACAATCCCGGCTCATGCATTTGCATAGTTATCATTCATGATGTGATACTGTTTTACTCGACTATTATCCTAAAGTAGTTTTAATAGGAGTCATACCATCCAGATCACTTGATTTAGTGGTTTTTGAGATTAAAGGGTGTTAGGATGTGCTCTTTTCCTACATGAGATATTAGAGGCATCTAGGATGTGCTTAATATTATTTTACTACCCAACGTTTCAACACCGTTTCTTCCATGGTTTTTTTATACTTATGGCCCCAGATTTGCTCTTATTAGTTGGGCAATTTATGACCATGGGAGTTTACTGTCTGGCTGGCGGCCTTGATTTGTTATAATTAAGACCCTAGGTTTATTCTTGTTAGATGGGCGACCTACGCTCTTTAAAGTTAAATTCTGGCAAGGCAGCCCCATTATGGGATTGCTTGTGGCTAAAGGTTTCAAATGATCACTGATGGTTCTTCTATTCATCCTATATTCATATGCATCACTTGTCACTAGTATAATTGTTTATTCATTGTACCCTTTGGTTGATGGGGGCCAGTTGGGTTATGTTTGTTGTCTTTACATTATGTGTTATGGTTAGGTTACTATTGACTATATTTTATGTTCTTTATTACCATTATCTTGTTAGCTAATAAGCTTTGCCATTAGAATTGTAATTATGGGTCCTCGTCAATATGGGTAGTTTAGTTAATATCATAGTTGCTTATGAATTGTTTGTTGCCTTGAGTTCTAGGTAAATTCTTGACTCTACCGCTTATCTCTTGTATCATATTTTTGTTCTTTATTGCCTTTCTACTTCGGTATCTCTTGTTTAGTTACTTGTGCTTTTATATCCTTATTACTTGTTGTTTATGTTTGTGTTATCTTTTGAGCTTAGTCAGCTGGTACCTACTAATTACCATTTTTGACACTCAAACTACACTTCTGGCCCTATGATACTTTTGCCCTCTGTAGATCACAGTTTGAGTTATTGTCGTTGATTTGGATTTGTGTGGAGCAACTTGGAGCTTCGGAGACTAAGGTGAGATCTTGACATCCGGAGCTACTGGTTTCTATCTATCTTGGCTAGGCTTAATCTTTATATTATATTTAGGAACAACCTATACTTACATTGATCTTCTGAAACTCTTGTACACTTAATTTGGATTACATTCTCAACTAAAGGTTAATGCAAGGTCGTGGGATGGTTTCTGTATTGTTTTTTGTTGTCTATCTTCTCTTCACTTTGTTTTGAATTTTTTTTTGTTAGCTTCGGCTTGGTAGTATGTTGTTTATGGCTCTGGGATAAGAGTTAGGCCTACCTTTTGGAGGGTTATAGTAGGTTCCATCATGACATGAGAAATCTAGTCGTGACAATTTGGTGTTAGAGCTTTAGGTTTACTGGCATCATTTATGTGAGGGAAAATGCGTAGATGAGTCCTGTGAATTGGTGTAGAGACGAATGCATATTATCTTTGGGAGGCTATTGGGCATTCATATGGATTTCTATTTTTTAACTCCTTTTCATGTGCTTTCACTTTGACAAACCCCTAAAACTATTTTTTGGAATCTACTCTCTCCTACATAGATAGCATGAAAAAATTCGATGGATGTGGATGGAGCATTAACACATTCCACCAAAGTTTTAGCAAGTTAATCGAGCTAGAGGGCCTCAACCGGGCACATACCTTAAGGTTTGAGGCACTATTCAATATCGAGAGAGTTTAGGGGCAGCCCAGGCTTTGATGGGTTATTTAGCTGCCCGGTTCCTTGAGATTTAGTGTTAGGAGGTCTAAGCTCCTCTATGGGCACACCTCATGGTTGTGCAGTTCCTAGTGTAGTGGGTGCTCCTCAGAGAACATTTGGGTTGACTAGTCCTTGTACGATTCGTCATCCATTGTTGACTATGTTTTGGGATTTCTAGAGTGGGTTGGGCATACCCCCACATTGTTCCCTTTATATTAGAGTTGAGGTAGGGGTTCATCAGATAGTTGGCCTTGCCACTCTGGTTGGTGTTAGAGCATTTGATATTAGTGGGGTCTACCTTTCTCATGTTGTGAGTCATATGAGGACTGCAGATCATGTGTGTCTTGAGACTTACAAATATAGCGGCAAAAGGCCTTGCCATCATTATAAGTTTGGAAATATTCCACTTCAACGTGAACATCAACTCAATAAGGTCATCTTTCTTCTCATCCTGTCAGACGTATGAAGGTAGCATCTCTTGTCCTGAGAGGGTTCTAAGGTAGGTTGTGGAACCTATAGATGGAAGATTTTAGGCAAGACTTTTCACGGTGATCATTCTAGACATTAAGGTGTTGGGCCTCACATTACTCTAGTTGGGTCTTGATAGTTAGTTGCTCTCGGTTATGGTTGGTATGGGTGTGGAAAGATAAGACACTATGTTAAAGATTTTTGCAAGGCCCTAGTACAGTTTGCTAGGGATGGTTCTGATTTGGCAAGGGTAGATAGGGCATATAACCGCATTCTTCATGTCAAGCTTCACACTATAGGGGTTGAACAGATTGGAGAGGGATTGATCATTTCTCTAGAGAGTGCCCTAAGTAAGAGTTCCTTTTCTTGGCATTGAAGACATCTAATACTCTTGAGGATAAGATGGTTGGACTTGGATGTACCGGTAGGGAGCTTGGTCATCAGTCTAAAGCTTGTCCCCATCTTTGGACCATGACCAGAGGTACTCAGTTAGATCAGTCTTGTGGGTTGTCGGTACCTTTAGTCAGAGGTGGTGGCTTTAGTGTTGCTGGTGCTACATCTAGTGTTCCTAGTTGAAGTCAGATACGATCCGTTCTATGTTTCTGTAGGTCGGCTAGAGGTTGAAGCTCCAACTATCCCTTTTTGGATGCGATTTGTAGCTTTATCCTTTTAGTTTTCACTTTGTGTGAGTTGGGGTTTTCATGCCCATTCAGATTATTTGGCATATTATCTATCATTGTCTATTATGGCAGCTTGATTTGAGGTTTGTGTATGTGTTTTGCATCTTTTAGTTTATTTCTTTTAGCAGTGAATCAATTAGGATGTGTTGCTTAGATGGGGAGTAGTGGTTGAGTAACTTCTAGTGCCTTTGCCTTGATAGTCTATGTGTGGTTGTGGCATAAGGATTCTTAGTTTCCCTTTTTTCCACCCTGTTGTGTGTTTTTGTTATGATCCCCATCTATGTTTGGTAGGTAGCTAGACGCGCTTTCCCCAGTGTAAGTTTTTGTGTTGTTAGGCCTAGTTTTCCTAGGAGGTTAGCTTAGTTATATAATCTTTTTGGGTAGTAGATGGGAGATCGCTAGTTATTGGAGTTGCATGTTGGGTAGTTGTACTTCTTTAGTTGTGGTAGTACTTTTTGGTTTCCTTCTCTATTTTCCTTAGTTTCTTCTTGATTGCAGAGTTGTATTTTTGCTTGTTCAAGTCTTTTTGGATTCGTCCTCTTCTTATGGTCTCGGAGTTCGGTTATGGCTAGCTAAAATTTGGAGGTGTGACTCCTTGCTGTGCCTTTTTTCTATTGTTGTTGGTTCTTTGCTGCTGTGTTGACAAATATCGAGGTTGGTGTGTGATTTAGAATCAGAATGGTGGTGTTCATCAATAATTTGAGACTTTAGCTTCTGCTTGAAAATGGAAATTTTTTAAAGAAGGTTCATATTTAGGATAGGGTAAAAGTAATTTGTGGGATCCATGATTTGGTTCTTGTTCAGGATGCAAAGTTTTCTTTTATCATGATTGGTAGCTTACGGATTTCATTGATGAGATATTGTGCCTTGCATTTACCGACTAGTTTACTATGTTTATACACCACATACCGGCTTTGTTTCCCTTAGGATAGGGTGTTTGGCCTAAATTGGTGGTGGCAGAGTAGTGTCAGCGTTTCCCAAGTTCCTTTGCTTGGAGTAGGTCCCTAGAGATGGGCTCAATGTAGATTTATCATTCACCGGATGGTCACCCTTTGGTGTGGTATGGTTGGATTCAGCAGGTTGTATTTCAGCTGAGTTTGTTGGGTTTTGAGAGTTTGGACTGGATTTTTGGCCTAGTAGGAAATAGAAAAGACCAAAATACCCTTCTAAAAATGAATGAGATGCCTTAAATAGAGAAGCTTCACTCAAATGAGCATACCTTTTTGCTCAAAATTAAGCAAACTTGGCGGCGTTGGAAAGAGAACTCAAAGACCTTCAATTTGGTAGGTCATGGGCTACCTAACTCATTATGTGCTTAAAGATATGGTCGCTTGAAGTTGACCCAAAACTAAAAAATCATGGGTGACTTGTACAAATTTCTCTTTAGTTCTTTTCGAAAGCTGAGGTGTTACAATATCTCCCCCTTGTGAACATTCTTCCTCGAATGAGATCAAACTAAGCACAAAAAGGGTGTGTAGTTTCTAACAACCCAATTCAGGAACACAACATGCAATTAACACAAACTTAACATCTCAACTTAAAGAGTACTTTATAAAGAGTTAGTACATTGGTATGGATTTGATTTGGCAGAAAAGAGGTGAGGGTATCGTTTCTTTATGTCCTCCTCAACCTCCCAAGTAGTTTCCTCAACAAATTGATTCCTTCATAAGACCTTGACTAATGCTACTTCTTTGGTTCTCAATTTACGAACCTGATGGTTAAGAATCTGAATGGGCATCTCTTCATAAGACAGCTTGTCCTTGATACCAATATTTTCAGTGGGTACAATAAGTTAAGGATCACCAAAACATTTCATTAGCATAAAGATGTGGAATACCGTATGCACTGCTGCTAACTTTGACGGTAACTCCAATGCATAAGCTACATTGCCAACTCTTTTGGATATCATGTAAGGACCAATGTATCGAGGATTGAGTTTCCATTTCTTCACAAATCTCATTACATCCTTCATCGGTGAAACCTTCAAACAAACCCAATCATTAACCTCAAATTCTAAGTCTCTTCTTCTAACATTTGTATAAGATTTCTGATGACTTTGCGTTTTTTTCTGCCTTTCGTGAAGAATCTTCACTTTCTTCACGACTTGATGAACCAAGTTTGGCCTGATCAACTCATCTTCACCAACCTCAATCCAACCAATAAGAGATCTAAATCTTCACCTATATAGAGCCTCATAAGGAGCCATCTGGATACTTGAGTGTTAACTATTATTCTATGAAAACTCTATGGTAGGCAATTGGTAATTCCAATTACCTTTGAAATCCATGACACATGACCTCAACATATCCTCTAAAGTATTAATTATGAGCTCTGCTTTGCCATTCGTCTGAGGATGAAAAGCAGTATTAAGGTTCACCTTCGAGCCCAAACCTTTCTAAAAGGACATCCAAAACATAGCAGTGAATTCTGTACCTCTATATGAAATGATAGACACAAGAACTCCATGAAGTCAGACTATCTCTTGGATGTACAATATAGCATAATATTATACTAAATTTGTGGTCTTTATCGGCAAGAAATGGGCTGATTTAATCAAAGCTGGTTGGGAATCAATAAGAAATCGAACGGGCATTCAAACTTGGACTCAATTTGTTTGGGATAAAATCATTCCTAAAATAATTAGCATTTTTGCGTGGAAGCTCTTATTTGACTTTGTATATGAGCATTTCAGAACCATTTAAGGGAAAAAATTCAGATGAAAGATATCCGATCTAAAATCACCCAAATCGAATCATATTGCCTGTGGAACCCGGAAGCCAATAATTAAGTCCATATTAATAATTTTCACTTCCATTCTAGAAGGTCTATGCTCGAGCCAGACCATTTGGCCTTGGTGTTCCACCTTGACTTGTTGGAAATTTGGGTACTTAGTAACGAAATCTGCAATACACCTCTTCATGCAATTCCACCAGTAGACTTCTCTCAAGTCATGGTACATCTTTGTAGATCCAAGATGGATAGAATATATAGAACTATGGATTTCTTCCATGATCCTTTCTTGTAGCTCTTCTACCTTTGGTACCCACATTCTACCTTGATATCTCAACACACTATCTCCCCCTTGTTCGAAAGCCATTACCTTTTTCTTATGAACCTTTGCCTTTAGTTCAAGTAAGAGAGGATCTTTGTCTTTTTTCTCCTTCACTTCAGACACTAATGATGATTTAACCCCATTCATCACCACAACCCCACTATCATCGGAATCTAACAAACGGACTACTAAACATGAAAGTCTATGAACCTCTATACCCAATTCTTTCTTGCCTTCCTCAACATGAGCAATACTTCCCATAGACAACCTTCTCAAAGCATCAACAACAACATCAGCCTTACCTGGGTGATATAAGATAACCATGTCATAATCCTTGAGAAACTCTAATCATCTCCTTTGTTTGAGATTAAGCTCATTCTGATTGAAAACATACTAGAGTAACATCAAAGTCCACCATACCTAGCCGTGATTTCCACATGATTGACGAAGATATACAACTATGATAGACTTTTTTTGCTAGAATAGAACACCAACAGAGGTGGAAACACTAAAAGGCTCAAGAAGTTGTTCAGGAAAAATGCCGAACTTCATGGCTACATAGGGAGTCACAAAAGACAAACTCGCAATGGGATCAAGCAAGGCATAAACATCAAAAGTAAAGACTTTAAGCATACCCATGACAACATCTGTGAGTTATCCTAATCCTAGCGAATAGATATAGCATACAAACGGTTCGTACCCCCACCTGCTCGTAAAGTAGTTCCTCTCTAGGTATTTCTATTTCCTAGAGCTACTGAAGAAAATTGGGCTTTATTGCCCCATTACCCTTCCTGTTCTTAGGGAATTCCCTAGAAAAATGACCTGTCTTTCCACGCTTGTAGCAACAATTAGTACCAACACGACATTATTTAGGATAAAGCTTACCATACTTACCACAGAGTGGGTTGCGATTGAACCCTTGTGCCACACTGTGCTATGATTAAGAACCTTGAGCTCTGAAATTCTGGGAGTTTAGGTTTATGTAATCATTTTTTTCTCCTTGGTTTAGGTGCACTAGCTGACGATGGAGCAAGTCTAGATGACCTCTACTGAAAGGATGACAGATGTACATTCCTAATTTTCTACTAGTCATTCATGACTTTTTGTCTTATCCCTCTTACTGCAGAACTTCTCCATGTCCTTCAAATTCTCTTTCTCAACCTGCTGCATATGAATAAAAACCTAGCTATGTCCATTTCTCCTATCAACGTAGCCATCTTACCTTCCTTACTCGATAAACGGGATTGTCCAGACACAAATAAACTCATCATTCTCCTCATATTAACCACCATCTTTGGAGCATAGCGGGATAGTTGAGTGAACTTGAGGTTGTACTCTTGTACACCTATAGACTTCTGCTTCAGATTAAGCAACTCTCTTACTTTTGCTTCCCTTATCTCTTGGGGAACGAAGCACCCCAAGAAAGCATCTTCAAACACAACCTAATGTAAAAGTGGGCCCCACTGCCTTTTTATTCTCCCACTAATCATACTATATCCTGGCAATACCCTTGAGCTAGTATCCAGCCATCTCCAAACGCTCAACATCAACAACGTGCATGACCTCAAACACCTTCTGAAGTTCATCCTCAAAGTTTTATGGATCTTCATTGAGCTTCGACCTAGTGAACTCCAGGAGACTCATTCTTAGAATTCTCAGACTCTAGATGCATCATTCGAATTCTGATGGCTGGCTCCTTGGAGACCAACCTGTGCTGTCACAACTTGAGTCAACATCTGTATTGCATTCTTGAATTTAGCATTGGTGATATCTCCCTAAGGGAGTTGCCCTTTTGGTGCATTGGGATCTTCTTGACCTTAAGGATTCACTTTCCTTCTAGCAGGACGTCCTCAAACAAACTCTTCATGGAGGAATATTCTTAAAAGATACACATAAGCACAAATTAGAAATAAACTCTATCCCATGAAAAAAAGTAAAAATAATGTGAAATATTTCCTAAATGTCGTAGCCTCCTAACTATAGATGTGGCGTGCATCACATCGATAAGGACTCTACTTGCACAGCTTCATAGATACCCTAGGACTCTTGAATACTATGCTCTGATACCAAGTTTGTCACCACCCGAGCCTACACCCTAGACGTGATTGGCACTCAAGAACCATTTCTGATCCCCAAGTAAACCCTTGGCCTAGCTTATTATGACTCACATGACTCTACATAATATGTGGAAGCTTAAATTGATGAGCATTTTGAAAAGTTTGAAATCACTCTCTTGAAATAATTAACATAAGTAATAAGTCAAACAAACATTCTGAGAAACAATGGAAACATCTAATTATGCCTGTCTATGAAGCCTCTAGTAGTTCAAGATAGATGTCGGAACAAGACCATCACACCTCAAATATTATTAAAATGTCATTTAGATGGAGTCTCCCAAGGCTTCACCAAATATTATCTACGAGAGTAAGGTGATCTCAACGAAACGCATCTTGAACACTCGTATCTACTTCATAAAAGATGTTGGTCGAATGATATTAGTACATTAAATGTATGAGTATATAATACGATTGAGTAAAAAAGAAACTGAACTAAATGTCTAAAATCAACTCAACTGAATCAATATATGAACATGAAGTGTAAACCATTTGGACCTTATAATAAGATATGCAATAAAAGCAATATAAAAATAATATACTTTCCTCAAAGGCACTGAGGAGTTGCATGACGAATCAGTGCTATCCTATCCTACACTAGCTAAGTACTTTTATGGGAATTTCAAGTTATAAAAGACTTTAACCCAATTCAGTGTTCGATACTACTTCTAAATTAATAAATAATATCAATATTACTGAATCACCACTTGTAAAGAAAAGGACTATACTTTACTGAAGTACTTTTCAAAAGCATAAATCATAGTTATATTTGAACGTATTCTTATGGACTTATTTTTCAAGTACAAGATTGATATGCATAGAAACAGAAGACTCTAATATTTTTCTTAAAATATAGCCCTTAAACTTTTCATGTAAACTAACTTTAGTTTTGAATGCACACTTAGACACGTGATTAGGATATGTAGGGACTTTAGAAGGTGAATAGGCCTTATAGGAGCTAGTATAGAGGAGGGAAACGTGAGCACAACTTATAGGAACATGGGCCAGATGAAACAAAGAAAGGAATCAACAAAAAAAAACATTGGCGTATTGCTGGCGCGAGGTGTCAGGCCCTGAACTACTAAAGATAGGCCTTGGCGTACTGCTGACCCATTGTGCCAGGGCCTAAATTTTAGAAGTCAATCCTTGATGTACTGCTGGCGTGTCACACCTGGGCCTAAACATTAGAAGTTAGGCCCTTGGCGTGCTGCTGGTGCATCGCGTTAGGGCCTAAACTGCTGAAGTTAGGCCTTGGGGATATCTTGACGCGCCAACCCAGGCCCCTCCCTAGCAAACCGATGAATTTTTTTGTAAAATTCAAACTTCAAACTAGTTTAGAAATGAGAAACTTCTCCTCAAGTCCACTTTATTCTCAAACCAATATGATTACATGAGAACTTTCATACAATCTCTTTGAAAACATAAGATTTACCAAAGATTCACAACACAAAAGAATTAAAGCCTCCATTGTTAATGATTTAAACAACAAATCAAGAACTACGAATGAATCCTTTAGATATAGCGAATTCTTGAAAAAATAGAGATGTAGGCATGAGAAAAAAAAAAGTCCAACACTGTGAGAAACGTTACATACCTGGAAAGAACAATGTTCTTGGCCAAAATAACCATATTCTTGAAGAACGCTTGAAACCTACCTATATCTTCTTGGAAGCTCATTCTAATTTCTCTAATTTTTTGGGAACATGAAAAAGTGATATAAAACTGATTAGACCCTAATTTGGGTGAAGAAAAATGTGCTAGGCTAAGTAGGAAAGGGAATAGACCAAAATATGCTTCTAAAAATGAAAGAGATGCCTTAAATAGAGAAGCTTCACTCAAGCAGGCATAACTTCTTACTCCAAGCTCAAAATCATGCAAACTTTGCGGTGTTGGAAAGAGGACTCAAAGAATTTCAATTTCCTAAGTCATGGGTCACCTAACTATTTATGTGCAAAAAGATATGTTTGCTTGAAGTTGACCTAATACTAAAACTTATGGATGACTTGTACAAATTTCTCTTTAGTTTTTTTCAAAATCTGAGGTGTTACATGTATGCTCAATAAAAAGGGATAAGACTACAATTATGCAAAAATAAGGTAGAAACTTAAAGAAATAAACTATTTTTCTCCATAGGTTGTTCTTATATTACTATTAAGTTATGCTACTTATATATATATATATATATATATATATATATATATATATATATATATATATATATATATTGTAACACCTCAAAACTTTCTAAGCCAACGCCACCAATTTTGCAACAATGAAATTTTTGAGTAAAAAGTTATGACCATTCTAGTAACCTGATACAGTGCAGTGACGAATTAGCCGACAGGGAAACATTAGAAAGGGTCGTTTTTGTCTATTTACCTCTAAGAAAATCCTAAACGAATTTCTTGACTAATTAAAGACCCAAAACAATCAGATTTTCATCTCTTAAATCATTATTCTCTTCTCTCTCAAACCATAAGGCAAAATCCTAAGGAAAAATCAATATGGAAGACTCCATTCAAGATTCTTTCAATCTTTTTTAAGATTCTTCTTCAAGGTAAGTCTTTCTCTAAAATTCCATTCTTTCCAACTCAAATTCCTCCATACAACTATGAATTACTAATGAAAATCACAATTCTTGACCACAGAGATTTGAAGAAACTAATTCAAGAGATCTCAAGAAAGGTTTCGTGATTTTTCTCCTTCAAGTTAGGGTTTCAAGGCTTCTAATCAAGTTCTTCTTCAAGATTCTTCGAGAACCTTGTTCTTCTAGTTATGTGAGACTAATAATGCTGGACTAGGTCATCCCCATGCCCTCCATCTACTTTCAAATCATTAAAAGTGTAATCTAGGATTCTACCCCTAGATTTGAGTATTCTTGAGATGAGTTGATTTTGAGTTCTTGAGTTTTAGATTCTTTTTAAAATTCTATTTCTAATTATTGAATTTCTATATGTTATGCATAAAGATTCTTAAGTTGATTCGTTCATGACGATATTTCAACATGAACCCTATGAATTGAGTATTTTTTAGATGAGTAGTGTTATTGAGTTCTAAGTTGTTGAGTTCAGAGTACTGAATTTCCATATTGCAATTAAGATCCCTTACTTCAGTCATTCATGTCCATAATTCCACATGAAGCCTATGAGTTGATTTATAAATCTTGAGAAGCTTTTTAAAAAAGCCAACAATTGAGTTTTAAACTGAGTTTTTGAGGACGTAAAGATGAGTTTTAAGAAATGACTTTATAAAACATGTTTATTATGACATCGAGTATGCCATCAGTGTATGAGCAGTATGGTATCTAGATATACGATCAATGTTTATGCAATATGATTTCCCGAGTCATCAATGATCATATTAAAATATGATTTTGATATGTCGTTGAGAAATAGTTTTCAAGTATGAATTGAGTAAGAGTATTAGGGGACTATGTATTCCTAGAGGTACTAATTTTTACATTGATAAAAGAGAAATTAAGATTTCTAAATGGGTTATGAGTTCAAAAGATATTTCAAGAGCAGTTACCTCTTTAAAGAGGGTAGTTTGAGCAATCATCTTAAACCAGAGAAAGAGTATAATTTTTTAAACATTGAGAATGAGTATATATATTATTGGGAGTAGTATTAAGCACTGATATGGGGGAGAGTTTAGATAACTCACAGCCCCTATAAACCATGTATGCCAACATGGGTAAAGGATCATACTTTTTAGATTAATCCTTATTACTTGGTGGATCCACTTAGTTGAGGATGCTCTATACCCCGACAAGGTACAGGATAGTTCTTGCAGCGTGGAAGAAACAACGTATCATCATGTAGCTCATAGTGATGGTTGTCGGTTAGAGAATCTCCCGATAGAGTTAAAGTGTTCTTTTATATTTAACTTATTATGTTGAGTTCAGAGATGAGAAAGTATTTTGTAAAGCTATAAAGGATTTAACTCTTTTATTTCTTTACATTCATCTTGAGCGTATTGTTATCTATTTCAGTCATTTCTTTCAGTTAATTGTTATTCAGCTATATTACATAATCGTACATTTAATGTACTGATGTCATTCGACCTACATCTTTTAATGATCCATATACAGGTTCTTAGGATCCTCAACAAGAGTCTGTTGAGATCACTTCATATGTTCGTCTACTTTTGAGTAAGACGTCCTTGTTGAACCATATGTGATTGTTACATTTATATTTACCTGTCATTGATGTTGAGAAACTTTATGTTGCTATTAAAATGATAATTGAATTATACATTCTATATATGTGTGCTTACTGTGTTGTAGTTACTTGCTATATTGGGCTGACTGGAGCAGCCACATGATCTACCAGTACACCGTGGTTTCTTGTACTGATACTGCACTTACTCTTTCTTTGTTAAGTATAGGGTATCTTTAGGCGACTATTGACATACCTCAGTTAGGAGACCATTGACAGAGACCAAATTCAAGGGTAGGCTAGTTCTTTCAAGCTAACATGGATCCATCATTAGTTTAGTCCATTATTTTCAAACACAAACTATATGGTTTGACTTTTTTCATGTTTTAGTTTAGGTGTTGCACCCCCTTTTTTTATACTTGATGATTAGTAGAGTTTTGGTACAATGACTTTCAGTTCTAGGAGTTGAATTTATGCGATTGGTTTTGTTTAGACTTTCAGAGTTTATGGGAACTCCTTATTTATTCCATCATTTAAAACTACTTCCGTTTCTTTAAATGGTTTAGTTTTCTTTAAGTTGCTTAGTTGGGTGGTAGTAGTGGTTCTCCCACCAGAAGGTTAGTGTGGGCGGCAGTCACGATGGTCAGGACCATGACAAAGTTTGTATCAAAGCCCTAGGTTTGTTGATCTTATTATACCAAAATGAGTCTAGTAGAGTCTTGCGGAATGATACAGGGACGTCTTCATTTTTTTTTTGAGAGGCCATAAGGCATTAGGAAATCTCTCTTTCTTCTTCTCCTTTCGTTCGATGACTTGATTCCAATTGGTATTTGGTGATCCAAATTGGTATATAATCTCCTTCACTCTTCTATTCGCAGATGGTTAATATATGATACAATGGTGTAGGGTCTATAGCTCCCATTAATGAGCTAGCAGAGAAGCCCGCATCAAGAGGTCGTGGTTGAGGTAGGGGCAGAGGCCGAGGAAGGGCAGCACCCGCCGGGGGTGGAGCCCCAGTTGAGAATATTCCCAGGGAAGAGTCCCCTCTTGCAACCTAAGAAGTGGTGGAAGAGAATGTATAGATAGAAGACGAGGAGGATGTTGGACGAAAGGAGGATGCACAGGCTAAGAATACCAGCATTCCTCCATTAGACCTAGTGTTAGCTTAGCAGATCATGACTTTTCTAAAGGGTTTGGCTGGCCCTGGAGTCCTTCCCACATGGCAAGTTGCTTAATCTCTGTTCAACCACCCCATTGCCACTACTATTCCCAGGGTGGATGGAGCATTAGGCACAGATGCCTTCTTCTGTCCCATATTGGGTCTTGTGATGACTAGTATTGAGCATGAGATGTTGACTAAGTTTTTGAATTCTAAGAGGCCTGTGTTCCATAGTTCTGAGAGGGAGGATGCCTACGAGTTCATTCTGGATTGCTATGAGAGGCTTCACAAGTTAGGCATTGTACACCAGCATAGAGTAGATTCATGACCTTTCAGCTTCAAAGTGAGGCAAAGTAGTTGTAGAGGGCCTATGTGGAATGCAGATCACCAGTCTTTCCCCCACTCACTTGGACGCAGTTCCATGATGTTTTCCTATAGAAATGTGTGCCTCAAACTTAGAGGGATCGCAAGAAGAATGAGTTCATGGCCTTGGAGCGCCGTGATATGACTGCATCTTCCTATGAGGCGAAGTTCTATGCCTTGTCCAGATATGCTACCTAGTTGGTGACTACAGAGGAGGAGAGGATTCATCTATTCATCAAGGGATTGAACCCCGAGTTGCAAGTAGTGTCTGTTCACATGACCTCTATAGGTAAAAGTTTAATGAGGGGACAGACTTTGTGAAGAAAGTGGAAGGAGTTCGATATGATGGGCAGGCCAAGGCTTTGGCTAAGAAGCCCAAGAACGCATGTAACTCCTATGGTTCTTACTACAGAGATTCAAGTAGGCCGGCACTTGTAGCCCAACCAATTCAACTCACCCATGCCCGCTTCTACAGGTGGTTTGATGAGTCCATGATTTGGACTTATTTAGGGCTTAATTGTAATAGATTTAGTGTCCTCAAATGCATATTTTGTCTCAAAAACTGATATAAATCCTTGAATTTCAGGTATTTGAACTTAGGGACAAAGCATGGACACTATTGAGCAATAAGGAACAAGGCAGCTGAAAGAACGAAGAAAAGAGGACCTGAGGATCACCTAAACGATTGGGAAAGTCATCGAATGGCCTTGGTCTCACCTAAAATTCCAGTGTGCCAAGCCTTGAAGGAGAAAATCATGTTCGCGATAGAAAGAAGCAATTGGCGAGTTGCCAAATAGTTTCGCGATGCACTGCCATATCTCCCAAAGTTACAGGACCTCAAGGATGCTGAAGGCAAAAGCCAAAAGGCGAAACAAATGACCAAAGGGCGGATCGTCGAGTGGATCGGCGATCCTGACTAACTGCGCCAACTGAACCTTTGCAACACTCTTTTTGACAACTATAAATACTTGTTTAAATTTTTATCCTAGTATCAGATTATGTTGGGAATCATATTATTATTCAATTTTTGAAGTTTAGAACTTAGAACTCAGTTTGAGAGACATTTTTCCTTAGCTTTGAAGATTTGAAGATTTCCATTTCTAAGAAATTAGAAGTGGGTATTGAAGATTCTTCATCTTAGACATTTGTAAAAACATTATTAATCGTACCCAGTTGATGGAAATGTATTTCAATATCGATTTCTATCTTTTTACTATGTCTAGCTAAAACCCCAATTCTAGGGGTGTGATTATGTGATTATGGTTGAATTAACTACTAGGCATTGCTAATTGATAGTCTATTTTCTATTTAAAAGTGAATTCATTCAGTAATTGTGGTTGAATTTAATGGGTTGTAGTTGCAAATACAATCCTAACTTTGTGTTTTTGGCTTGCTCGATAGAGAGGTTTTAAAACTAAAATTGCTGAATCGATGGTCTGTGGGTATTGGGTTGTCATGGGTTCAGCTCGAGATAGTGAACCCTAAACCCTTTTCCACAAATTCAGCTCGAGAGAGTGAATGGACTAAAGCGAAGGTTGTGCTTCATTGCCTCTTATTAGTGTTCGAGAGAAACTAATTCGATTCGGGATAAGTTGTTCGAGACAAAGTTACCCCCACTAAAGTCTAGCTTATTCACTTATTTGCAGTGATTTACTAATAATTACAATTACCCGGTTGTTTACCTTAGCCCATAATCCTATCACATCCCAAGAATCCCGTCTCCATATTCATATTTTCATATTATTTGTTGTTTTTTGTTGCTTGTTGACTACAAACCCCCCTTTTGATATTTGACACTTGTGTCAACCCTTACTTTATCATGTTTTTCTTCGTAAATGTTTATAACTATAATTGACTTGAGCATATTTATGCTTTCCTATTGATTCTTGAGTACAAAACACTCCCTTAGGACTCGACCCCAACTCACTAGTTGGGTTATATTACTACTCACGATCATTGGCACTTAACTGGAAGTAGTGTCCTGATACGTGAAATCATGGTTACTCAGGAACTTCACAGCAGAATCCTATTTAGGATAGTCAGGGAGCCGTAGTTTAATATGGCAGCAGGCTGTCTTTTGACATCAGTTGATACAATTGTGGAGAACCTAGGCATATAAGGAGAGATTGTCCCGATCCGCGCATAACTGACCCCATGCAGTAGTAGACCAGAGCAATGATATCAACGGGCAGTGGTGGTAATCACAGAGGACGTCCACAAGGTGGGCGAGGAGTGAATCTAGGTAGAGAAGCAGTGTAGCCAGACGAGGAGGCTGCCCGTTAAGATGACAGGGCTTAGTTTTATGCCTTTCCATGCAAGACCGAGGATAAGGTGTCTGATGCAGTGATCACAGATATTATTCTTGTCTGTGACCGAATGGCTACTATTTTGTTTGATCCGATCTACTTATTCATATGTGTCAGTTTAGTTTTCCTTGGGATTTAATACGGTTTGTAATGTGCTTGATGCCCCCGTCTATGTTTTTACCCCAGTTGGAGAGTCTGTCAGAGTCACCCATGACTATCCTGCATGTTCTATCCTGTTTATGGTTTTCAAACTTGGGTTGAATTGATTATTCTAGATATTACTAATTTTGATATAATCTTAGGTATGACTTGGTTGTCCCCCTATTATGTTTTGCTTAATGGTAATGCTAAGAATATGACTCTAGAGATCTATAGTGGGGAAGAAATGTGGGCCAAAAAACTTCTGAGTAGTAACTTAGGGATTTCTAGCCTAGGCCAGACTTGGATGAATTCTGAGTCAGATGAGGTCTAGGGTGATCCAGTAATAAATGGGGGATTTAATTATGAGTTGGATCACGTGAGTGGATAGCCAAGACGTTAAGAAGCCTTTACAGCATTACATAATTGAATTCAGGCGAGTAGAACTCCCGAAACTGATCTTGGCGTGAAAGGGTAGTTTTAGAAAGTCTAGGTTTGAAGGCCTGTTGTGAAATGGGACCTTGGAACTCAAATTTTGAGTTTTTGTCTCCGTGCAAGATGTTGAGACGGGATTAATCTCGCCAGGAGAGGGCCGTGTGGTGGGCCAGTCGCGACTTAAATTGGGGAAAAACCCCAAAAATGCTTTTTTCTGCAAAACTTTGTTTTCAAGAGCTAAGGAATGACCCAGGGCAGTTTCTTATCAGTTTCCCACGAAGGCTCACGCTAAAGGTAAGTTAATTACTCCCATAATTTGTATTTCAATTCTTAGAACTTAGAATCCTTGTAAATTATCATTGGGGGAGGGTTTTGGCCTGATGTTAATGGTGGGGAAAGCCCTAATTGAACATTAGAATCATGGTTTTGGCCTTGGCTTGATATTTTTATATAATTTGGGTTAATTAGGTCTTGTTAATTGATCCTTGCTTTAATGACCTATTTTAGACCAAGAATAAGTTGAAAGACTCTGAAAGGGCAAGGCTCAAGTGTCTTAGGAGTATTGAGGCTTGGTTTCAAGGTAGGTGATGGTTGGACTGCCTATTGTGTTATATATGCTTGTTAATTGCTTCATTGTATGCATGCATGTATGTGAATAGGAAAATATGAATCAAACCAAAGGAAATGATTCAGTGTGAAAAATCACATGCCATGAACTCGTTACTTGACTGTGTGACTATTTTCACTATTCATTATGGGTGTGACTATGACTGTGGTTGTGCTGACTAGATCGGGTGTCACGTTTCGACACATGTATTGGATCAGGTGTAACGTTTCGACACATATATTGGACCGGGAGTCACGTTTCGACACATATATATTGGATCGGGTGTACTGTTTTAACACACTACTAGGTTGGGTGTGGGTTCCATGAGAGAACCACATGTGACTATTACATTTATATTTACCTGTCATTGATGTTGGGAAACTATATGTTGCTTCTAAAATGATAATTGAATTATGCATTTTGTATATGTGTGTTTACTGTATTATAATTATTTGCTTATATTGCACTGACTGTAGTAGCCACGTGATCCTACCAGTACACCATGGTTTCATAAACTGATATTATACTTTCTCTTTGTTTGTTGAGTACAGGGCATCTTCAAGCAACTATTGACAGACCTCAGTTAGGAGATCATTGACCTAGACTGGATTGAAGGGTGAGCCAGTTCTTTCAGGCTGCCATGGATCCATCAATAGTTTAGTCCATTCTTTTCGGACACATACTATATGTTTAGATTTTTTTTATGTTTTAATTTCGGGGTTGCACACCCTTTTCTTAGTCTTGTTGATTAGTAGAGTTTTGGCATAATGACTTTCAGTTCTAGGGGTTGAATTTCCGCGATAGTTGTTTGTTAGACTTTCAGAGTTTATGGGAACTCCTTATTTATTTCGTTATTTAAACCTGCTTCCATATTTTTAAATGACATAGTTTTCTTTAAGTTTCTTAGTCAGGTGGTTGTAGTGGTTCTCCCATCGGAGGGTTAGTGTGGGTGCCAATCACGGTGGTCAGGGTCGTGACATTCTGCGTGAGAGATAAACACGAAGAAAGGTAAATTATTTTTCCTAAAATATAATGTATTTATTATATAAATTATGATTAAAAATTTACTTTCATAAATTAAATCTTAGTCATTAAATTGAATTTATATCATATGTCAATAATCCAAGCAAGAAATTAGAAAAATGGAGAAAAGAGAACTTTGGTCCAAAAGAGAACTTGAAGGTACAATGCACCACATGCCACCTTACTTATTTTTTAGAAAAATCATTGATACTAAAGATTACATATGTTGTAACTAAACTAATAAATTTCTCTTTTAGTGATTCACTTACCTTTGAGTATTGTTGATTGGTTATGAACTTATGATTAATGCAAATATTCTTTTTGATAAGTAAACTTTGTGGACCATAAGAAAATTTCCCTAGTCAAAATTCATGGAATCTTACCTTTTAGCTAACTAGTTAGAGTATTGACTATATATATTATAAGTCAATAATTCAATCATTATTTTTTTCAAATGTAATTAATAATTAGTGGACCAAATTAAATGTATTCTTTGGAAAAGTCCTCATTGGTAATGAATCATAACATTAGTGAGATTTTTGACATTCAAGAAGTGATTACAAGCTGGACATGATATTGTTTGTAAAAGAAGATGCTTATATGGGTGAGGTAGTGTTGAGGAAGCCATGGTTACAGAGCTTCGGTGAGGTAGATCGAAGAGGCAACTTGATTTAGGGTTTTGGGAATTCCCAGAAGCTCTTGCCCTTTTTTATCTTGTTTATTTTTTTTTATAATTAGATATTTAATTTGATCTGAGCCACTTCGGGTTTGGTATTTGTATTATTCATTTTTGATTAATAAAAAAACTTCAAAATTTTCAAATAACATAATTATTTTTTATTTTCATAACAAAACACCCATGTAATTTCACTATATTTCTAGCATTTTTGTATATTGCATAAAATGTGAATTGAATTTTATATAACGTACATAGATACTAAATATTTTATTTCGGGTATGCTTTCTCTCTCGTGCACGTTAGCATAACTTACGCTCACCATAGGTAAGCGAGTTCGTATACCCACTCAAAAGGCAATAATGGCTAAGGAAGCTTTACACAGGAAGCCAAACTTTCAGTGAGGACGAAAACTAGGTATGGGGGAAGGGAAATCAATTGATTAGAGTCAAAGAGTAGTTGAATTGAGTACAAAATAGGGTGAATCTAAAGAAATGGAGTAATTGCCAATAAAAAGTGTAGATCTAGCTTCAAATCAGCTGAGAAGTAAAGGTAACACTGGTAAAAAGATATTGAGTGAGAAAGGGAAAGTCCAGTTCAATGGAATAGTGTCATGAAACAAGGAAGCAATACAAAGCAGCGAGACTAAGTAACTAGGATAGGGTTATTCAGAACACTAAATATGGAAGCCCTATGGAATCAAGTAATAGTAAGAAATCATGGGCGGATAAAGTTGAAGATGAGGCTAATGCACTAGGTAAGAAGAAATCAAAATGGGATGAGTTTGATATAGAAAAATTGGCTAATGTGGGATATAAATTGGAGTATGTAACTCCAACAAAGAAGGAGAATATAGAAGAAATCGAAATGGAGGATATAATGTCTGAAATTACTTATTGGGGAAACGTTCTAGTGTGTTATGAGTTGGGTGCACACCCTCCTTTTACAATGATACAAGGATACTTACAAAGGTTATGGGGGAAGTATGGTATAGATAAGGTGGGTATGTTAAGAAAATGGGGTACTAGTGGTGAGATTTGAAACTATGATTGGAAAACAGGAGGCATTACAGGTTGGCATTTTCCATTTCGATAATAAATTATTCATTGTTAAGGAATGGAAACCGGAGTTAGAATTCACCAAGGAGGAACTACAAATAGTCCCAATCTGGGTTAAATTTCCAGGTCTGGATTTCAAGTATTTGAGTAGGGTAGGGCTGAGTAAAATAGGTAGGTTAACAGAAACCTATGATGGTGGACAACAACACAAAGGAAAGGAATGGACTGAATTTTGCGCGCATTTTGGTTGAAGTTGAGATGGGAACACAACTGCTAGAGGTGGTGAAATTTTAAGAATGAAAAAGCTAGACTAGTTGAGCAGCCTGTACAGTATGACTGAAAGCCAACACTATGTAAGTTTTGTAAAAAATATAGGCATGAATAGAAGGTGTGCAGACTTAAAAAGAAAGGTCCTATGCCTATTCAGATACCTTATAAACAAGGAGATGGACAAAGGGTTGGAAACACTCAAAAGTGGCAAGCAAAATCAAGGGCTCAAGTGGCACAACAACTACACACTCAACAGGGGGAAAGGTGGAAATGAGTAATAAGGATAGATGGCAAATGCTCGTAAGGATAAGGAATACACTTCCAAGGAGTCCTCCAAGGCAGACTTCTCAGTTTGAAAGTGCTAACTCTTTTCAAATATTGCAAAACAAAAGTGGAATGGAAGGAAACAAAGCGAATGTGGGAGGACAGACTATAACAAAGTCTGAGAATGACGATTATACTTAGTTGGAAAGTAAGGGGGCTTAATGCTCCAAATAAGCAAATAGAAGTCAAAATACTTTGCAATGAAGAAAAGGTAAGTTTGATTGGCATACTTGAAACAAAAATAAAAAGTAGGAAAATTGAAAAGTTGGTTGAAAGTATGTTTGTTGGATGGAAGTATGTTACTAATTTGGAGAGGCACAAAATGGTAGAATATGGCAGACATGGACGCTAGCCTATTATTTTGTAAACCTCATAGACATGACTACTCAACAAGTCACTTGTGAGGTAAAATTCATCCCCCTTCAACTCTCCTTTCAAATTTCATTTGTATATGCCTTCAATAGCAGGGAAGATAGAAAGGAGTTGTGGGAGAGTTTATTGATCCAAAGTAAGAGGTGCACTGAACCGTAATTGGTGTTAGGTGATTTTAACTCCATCTTGAATGCTGAGGATAGAATAGGGGCAATCCAATAACATGGGCAAAAGTGATGGACTTAAATAAATGTGTGAAGGAACGCGGATTGCTGGAATTTCCTACTCAGGGGAAAAAATACACTTGGACTGACAAACATAAAGAAAATAGAATATTTTTCCAAAATAGACAAGAAATTCATCAACAGAGAATGGATGGATACAATGCCTAGTTGCAAACAATTGTTCTAGCTAGAGGGGATTAGTGACCATTACCTAGCAAAATTAGTTCTTAATGAGAAGTATAAAACCAGAAAAGCTTTTCAGTTCTGTAATGTTTGGACAAAGAACTCAAAGTTTCTACCAATTGTGCAAGAAGGATGGAAGGCACATATAAAAGACGGTATGATGTACCAAGTAGTGAGAAAAATTAAAGCTGCTAAAGAAGAAGTTAAGGGTATTGCATGCAAAAGAGTTCCAGAATATAGTGAGTGAGGCAAATGCAGACATGGAGAAGTTGAAGCACGCACAAATGAAACTAGACAGAGATCCTTATAGCATAGACTGTCAACAAAGAGTATATGATATCGATTCATTTAGGGCTTAGTTTTCATAGTTTTGTTGTTATAAATACCTAATTTATGTTATAAATTGATGTTAAAGTGTTAATTTGCAGCAATGAAGGCAAATGAGCAAGGCAAGGAAATTACCTAACAAAAAAGAGCAAAAAAGATGAAAAAGACTGCAGATAGAAAAGGATGAAAATCGCCAAAGTCACTCGGCGACTCACCGCGTCGCACTTCAGCTCGCCTAAAGTTCTAGACTGCCAGCATTGGGGAGAAGCCAAATTAGCTATGGATTTGGACCTTTGGCGACACAAACTTGGATCGCCTAAAGTAACAGAACCCTGAGGTTAAAGAGCCACGACAAACCGGCGATGGAATGGAGCCATTGTCACATCGTCGACTTGGTCGGTGATGCTCGACTAACCTTTCCTAGTGATCCATAAGACCAAAATTTGAGAAATTATAAATGGAATTTCAAAGAGCGGAAAAATGGTCTAGTCTTAAATCTAGTCATTTGCTGAGTAATTTCTCCATTGTAGAACTTGGAACTTTCATTGGTTACTTAGTTTTAGGAGTTTTCTAGTAGATTTTGAGTTGGGTTTTTGATATTGAGCATTGTGGATCAGTGTAAAGATGTGGATTGCAATACCCAAATTATGAAGAACGTAATTGGTATTGATTTCTTTCATTTTATGATGTGTTGCTAAAATCCCAATTTTTGGGGTGTGATAATGTGATTATTTGTTCTAATTAGCTTATGGGTATTGTTGTTTACTAATTTGAATGTTGATATAAAACCAGCTTGATTAATAGTTGTGTATTAACTCATAAATTGTAGTTGCAAATGCAATTTTAGCTTAGTGTTCTGGGATTGCTTGAGAGAGAGCTTCTAGAACCAAGGTTATTGATTAATGATTGTAGTGAATGGGTTGTAGTGGGTTCAGCTCGAGAGATATAATCCTAATTCAATCCAACCTATCTAGCTCGAGAGAGTAGATAAATTCAGGTTTTGGGTTGTTTATATTGTTAAGCTTGTTGAGGTTCATGAGAACTCGCTCGAATCATAATAGTTGTTCGAGAGAAAGCTATTGCATCTATAGCCTAGCCTACCCACTGAGATTCAGCCGTTGTTAGTAAATTTCAATTACCCATATACCGAAATTAGGCTATAATCGATCACATCCCCGAGAATTCATCTCTATTTGATTACTCCCCTACTTTTCTAATTATTGTAGTTTTAATTGAGACTTTTAAACTCCCTATCTGACATTTGTTGTTAAACCATTAATTTACTTTACTTGGTTTCTATAATGTTTACGTCTATGACCAATTAGAACACAACCTTTACTTCTTAATTGAATTCTATATTGTACCGCTCAATGTGGGTTCAACCCCAACTCTTTGTTGAGTTTAATACTAGAATACGATCACCCATATCTAGTATTGGATGAGGTGTAAATGAGCGTTTATCATAAATGGTGCCGCTGTCCGGTAGTGGTGTTATTGAATTCTCTTGTTAAAGTTAGTTTATGAACTGGTTGTGTTGTAGTTGAACCTATTTACCTTTTATGTGTTGTTTGTTGCCTTTGAGTAGATGACGTAATGTGTGTCAATAGAAGCAATGCCAGCCAGCCTGGCCAAAATGACGATATTGTTAACTTAAACGATATGAATGAAGTACTGGTGAATGAGGTACATTTGGGTGGTATAGGTGCTTTTCGATTGCCTCAGGTTAAGGGAAATGTGGTGTTCCATGTGACAAGAATGATGCTGCAACTCTTACAAATGAAAGGGCTATTTGAAGGCTTGGCTCATGAGGATCCCCATGACCATATTCAAAATTTTGTAGACGTTAGTGGTCCCTTCTCGTTCAAGAACATATCCCAAGAGTCAGTTTGACTCTGATTGTTCCCTGTTTCTTTGATGGGAGAGGCTATCAAGTAGTTAGCCTACCTACCTAGGGACTCCATTACTACTTAGGATGAACTGACTGAAGCGTTCTACATAAGGTTCTTTCCTCTTTCGAGGATGATGTCATTGAGATATAATATCCAAGGTTTCAAATGCTTGAATGGTGAGCCAATCCATGAGACTTGGCTACAGTTTCAAAAATTTCTACTCCAATGTCCAACTCACGGACTCCCAAACAACGTCTTGCTACAACATTTCTAGCGGAGTCTAGATTCGATGAACAAAGGTGTGACTGACCAACTGATCTGTAGAGGTATAATAAAGCAGCAATTTGAAATTGCTTCGAATTCTCTTGATGGCATGACCAAAATCAATCGTGCTTTGTACACGAGAGAGGATCAAGTGTATCCTTTGAATTTTAGGATGACCAAGGAACAAACCGAAAAGGACCAAGAACAGGATCAAAACATGGCCAAGATGATGACCCAAATGGACTTGTTGTCCAAACATGTCATGAGTAGTGGTCCAAAACCTGTGAATGATGTTGGTATTAGTGGGGTGAACCCCGATGAGGTACACTTTGAGGCTCTATATAATAAGGAAGTGATCTTTCTTGCAAATCAAGCTGGTGGTTTTCATCCTAACTATCAAAGGCCGGGCGGGAATCAAGGTTGGAATAGAGAGCATGATGACGGTTGGAGAGACCGTGAAAGGGAATCCGTGAGCATGGAACTAGTTGGAAAGAGAGAGATGGGGACAAGGAGAGATATGTGCGTTCCTATGAGCATCAAATTCCTAAAGAGCAAAGGGCTGACCCGAAAAGCTTTCGCACCGAATATGTGTTCTCATGCATTCACAACAAAGTGGAAGGGACGGACAAGATGTTGAAAGAGATAACGAAGGATATCTCTTCTCTCAATCAGACTGTTACTTCTCATTCGGTTTCCATTAATGACTTAGATACATAATGGGTCAAATCTTGACTCATTTGAATCCAAGGCCAAAAGAGGGACTACCGAGTGACACCATGGTCAATTCCAAGAATGAAACTTTAATGGGTATATTCATCATGCCACGATGTGAAATAAGGCACTTCTTGAGACGCAACCTAAGTTCTTATGTTTTTAATATTGAATTTGAATAACGGGTGTTAAATGTGTAGGTTGGAAATGTTAAAGTTTGGGAAATTGGCAACAAGGCGAGCGAAAGGTCCAGTCGTTGACTCGCCAAACAGGATGGTGAGCCCAACTTGGAGAGCCGTTTGAACCACCTAACTTGCTGAAGGTTCTATAAAACTCGGCGGACTAAAGTACCACTCAACGCATCACCGGGTGGGTCAGTGATGTAAGTCATGATCGCCGACTGGTGGGTGAACTGAAGAGTCTTTAAGGCCAAACCATTTTAAATTCAAAAATATCCCTTATTTCATACTTTTTGACTTCCAAACTTTCACAACCGCATATCTTATTACTCTCATACTAGTTAACTTTCTTTTTGTTTGAGATTTTTAACTCGGGGAGGATTTTGGATTCATTGCTAGCCTAGTGTTTCAAATTTTCTGCATATAAGGTTGGTTTTTTGAACCCCGTCTTTACAATTTTGGTAAAAAATCGAACGCATATTCTTTGTGTGGTTCATATCTATAATTTATTATGATTTGTTGAATGTATGGTGTGAATGTCTGCCCGTATTTAGTTTTAATTGTGTTAACTGGCCTTAAATTATGAAATCCCAAGTTTGAACATATTTAATTGAGTGCGTTGTGTTGAATTTGTTGTGGGTCTAGTGGGGGTGAAGTCTGAGTAATCCCAGATTGTGTCGATTGTCGGATTTTTTCCAATGATAAAGCAGTTGATGTCATTCTTAAGGGCGAAAGACATCAATTGACCAATTTTGGCCAAATTAGGGGAAGTCTGAGTACCCTGTATGCATGGTTAGTATGGTTCTGAACCCAATTGCATAGAACAATAGTTTAATTTTGTTTTCGAGGGATGTGGGTTAGATTTTGAAGGTCGGACTAAAAATCTAGCATATTGGACTATTCAGCTAGTTGGGTCAAGCTCGCTAAGTGGTTTGGTGGTTCACCTATATTCCCCTTGATTGCTTTTTAATTCTCCATTTTGTTGGTTTGAGTTCTGTTACTATCGGAGATATGCTTGTGCTCGCCAAAAGTCCTTTTTGATCACCGCGCCCCAAATCCCTAAAATTATTCTGTAACATTCGGTGAGCTATTTCTAGTTCACCAAATGGTGTCGGCGATACGTCGAATGGCCTTGAACATCACTGACCCCTGATTATTTTTGAATGATTTAACTTTGGAACTTTCGATGAACCCGACTTGGTTCGCCAAAGGGGTTCAATGACTTGCCAAACGGTTCAGCGAGTCATTATGTGCAGTTTTAAAACTTTGAATTTTTTTTTCAAACTGCATCTAATGTGGGTGGTTTTGTTTTGTAGAAATGGCTAGACCTAAAGTCGCAGGAAGGAATCAATCGCCCCAAAAAGGGCTAGAGGGATAGTGATCAATGAGGAGGCTGCAGCCTCCCGAGCTTAGGGTACTAAACTTTTTCCAAATAGAGGAAAGGGCAAGGGAAAAGTTCCAGTTCAACCCCATACCAGTAGAAGAGAGCTATGACAGTGAGGAAATCTACACCACATACCTCACTCCCTTTGACAGTGAGGGCCCCTCTGAGGGCAATTCTCCGACCTCCGTCTCTGAGCTGAAAGATGCCAGCTCCTAGAGGCTAAGAGAGCATAGCTACGCTCCTAGTTTATGAATGGTCCGTCTAGGATCCCAATGCCTCCTATGCCTTTTCCACCTCCACCTCCAGCTCAAACAGTAGTATAGGTCCCTCCTCTAATTCAGGATCCTTCACCCCGATCACTCAACAGACTAAAGATTGAGGGTTTAAGGACCATTTTAGCAGAAAAGTGGTTGTCCACAGATGGTGTGGTAGGCTGGTACCTTGAAGTATGGAGCACTTTGAAGTTTCATAAATTTGAAATTTTCACAAAGCCCCGAGGCTCTTACATCCCTACTTTGGTCTACAAGTTCTACTCTGCTTATGGGGAGCTGGTTCCAAAAGGGAAAAAGAAGGGCAGTATGTTTAAGTCGGTAGATCATGTGATGGTTCGAGGGAAGAATGTGAAGCGTAGCAGTTCGGATATTAATGAGGTACTCGGGTGTTCAAGGGACTTCATGCATGACTACATTGGCCTCATCAAGAAGAAGACCTTAGATGATATAAAGGGTTGATTGGTGCCCCTAATTTTTTATATGACACTGAGGTGGATAGAGGCCGGTGCACCAATTGAAAAGAAGGACTTGAACGTGGCTACTAGATACTGGTTTGGGTTTATTAGCAACACAATCACAACTTCGCAGAATGAGTCAATCCTTCGACACCCAAAGTCTACGTGTCTAGGTTCTATTATCGAACAAAATAGATTGAGCTTGGGTCTGCTCATTGAGCAAGAGATGGCAATGAGGGCCAAGCAGAGTCAGACCTCCCTTCTTTTTCCTATATTGATCACTAAGTTGTGTAGGCGCACGTATGTTCTGATAGTTGCCAAGACAGATGTGGAAATGACTCCCACTTTATCTACTAACATTTGGTGGATTGAGGCTGAATATTTGAGGGATGAGGACGACAGGAAGAGGGTTGCACCGGTGGATACGTCCCCAGTAGTTGACGTTGATATGTTGCTAACTGGGGTAATACTACCCCCTTAGACTAGTGAGCCTATAGGTACCTCTGGTCCTTCTATTTCTACTAATCCTAGTTCTACTATTGTACCCTCTCCCATTACTTTTACTGTTGTTGTTGTTGTTGTTGCCGCCTCTTGACCCCCTATCACCCAAGCCATGTTATACAAGATGGGTCATATAGCTTATTCCGCTGATGTGCGTGCCTCCCAGGTAGAGTCCATTGTGCCTTGGATGATAGAACGGACAATTTCTGCTACCTTGGCCCTAATTAGGGTTGAGATGAGAGAGCATAGAGATTTGATTGATGGCCACAGGCTTGCATTGTATGCCCTTACTGTGAGGGTTGAGGCTTGTGAGCAAGGTCGAAATATTTGTGCTTCTATAACGGCCTTGAAGGCCGATGTTGTAAGGCTGCACAAGGATTTAGACGAGCTTAAGTCCACATATTTGTCGATGTTGTTCGGCGCAGTTGAGATTCCTGATAATGCGAGCACTAATATTCCAGCTAGTTTTGAAGTTCGTTCGACTATTACGATCGAAGATGTTGCGAGGGCTGATGATGCAGATGTCGAGTCTGAGGTACTGACTGAAGAGGAGGAGTTGGGTGTGCATGATGCTGCTATGTATGATGACTTAGTTCATCTTAAGGGATCCATGGTTGAGACAGATATGCATGCATCACTCAGAGATACCTCGATGGTGGGCTCTAGTGGAGCCAAGGATGTTGCTAAACCAGGCAATGATGCCCAGACAGATGGAGTCACTAACATGCGAGCTCACCCCATGCTAAGCCTAGCATGATGACCCTTTTACTCCATTTTTAGACTATTTTATTATTTCTTTCCATGTGAAGACAACTGCTAGACTAGTTTGGCGGGGTGACGTATTTTTATATCTACCTCTTTTGGGTTGTTTTGTGGATGTTTGCTATTGTTGTTTTGTGAATGTTGGATAATATCTTTTGTTCTTATATATATGGTTTTGATCTATTGCGTTGATCCCTTGTTTTGAATTGCAAATGGTTTTCAACTGATTTTTAAAATTGCCACCTCTTGTTTGTTTGAAAGGGGTTGTTCTCTTGCAATTTCGAGTGTCGATTGTGGTCAATACCGATGACTTAAATAATGCTCTTGTTTGAATGACATGTGTGTGCAAATCTGATAAGGTGAATTGAGTTGCATAAGTCAAATGTGAACTGTAGCATCTCATTGTAACTAAGTCGGTTATTGAGTGAAACTCTTATGATGATCATTACACGCTAGCGAAAATGGTAAAGACTTGTTTTGATGATTGTGTTGAATGTCGTGTGTGGTGAGATTGTCTTGAAATGCATGCTTGTGAATACCTAGAACTTTCCCCATTGGTCCAATTGGCTAGTGTGAACAAATGATAGAGATGATCTTAGGCACAGTTTGTGTAGAGTTAGCCAATGTTGCCATTATACCTCTTTATGAAACCCTTGTGAGAGTGTGAACCTAGCATGGCACCATTTGAGCCTATCCTTTTCTTTGGATGAACCTTGAACATAAATGATCCCTTTCATTCCCACCTAAAATCTTCATGGAGCATTGGGTCTGTTGAATAGCCAACATAGGCAAAAAGCCTAAGTTGCGGGTGTGGTGAAAAAGGGAGGAATATCAAGAAGTTTGAGAAATTCACCTCTTTAAAGATTGTGTTGACAAAGATAGAACCCTCCATATATAAAAAAGAGAGACAGAGAGACAGAGAAATGAAAGAAGAAAAAGATCGAAAAAGAAAAGAATTGTTGAAATAAAGTGTGTGCAATGAGCAAAAGAAATGGGGCATCCAATGATGCGTACTTGAAAGAGTAGAGTGTGTATTTTGTAAAGAAAAAAGTGTGATAGAAAAGGAGAAAGAATTAAATGCAGGCCATGCTTTATGGAGGTAAAAGTCACTAATCCTAAATGATCATACCATTATCCTCAGCCCCACTACAAGCCTTGAAAGACCTTTATGATCTTGAATGAGCTTATTATCATCTTGATTGGAAAATATGTGCAAGCCTATGATGAAGGATTATGCATGTGTTTGTTTTTGAGAGAGTGAGAGTTGTTTTAATTCTGAAATTTTAAAAGTTGATGAGCTTTGTATGAGCATGGCATCATTTTTTAAGTCATGGAATTCAAATGTTTTTGTTGAGCTTGAACTTGCACTTGAAGCAAGCATTGTGAGCTTGAGTGCATTTGATGATGGTTAGTCATAGTTTGAAATTTAGAGTGCACAATTGAACATTACATGTGTAGGTTGAATCTCTTGTGTGTATTCATATTGAGTCTTGAGTAGCATTGTTTGTAGACATCCTTATTGAGCTAATTAATCTTGAGTTTTACTTGAGGACAAGTAAAAGTTTAAGGTAGGAGTGTCGATGAGTCTGAGATTTTGACTCATTTAGGGCTTGGTTATCATAGTTTTATTGTCCTCAATGCCTAATTTATTCTCTAAACTGATCTTACAGTGTTAATTTATAGAAATGAAGGCAAAGGAGCAAGGCAAGGACATTACCGAGAAAAACGGAGTAAAAAAGATGAAAGAGGTTGAAGATAGCAAAAGCTAAAAATCGCCGAAGCCACTCGGCAACTCGTCGAGTGGCACTTTAGCTTGCCTGAAATTCTAGATTGCCAGTCGTGGGGAGAACCCAAATTGATGATGGATTTGGACCTTCAGTGAACCGCCGAATGAATCAGCGACACAAACTTCGATCGCCTAAAGTAATAGAACCCTAAAGTTAAAAAGCCAAGGCATACCGGTGATGGAATGAAACCATTGGTGCATCGTCGACTTGGTCAGCCATGCTCGACTAACCTCGCCTAGTAATCCTGAAGACCATAATTTGAGAAAGTATAAATTGAATTTCCAAAAGCAGAAAAAGGGTCCAATCTTAAATCCAGTCATTTGCTGAGTAATTTCTCCATTGTAGAACTTGGAACTTTTATTGGCTACTTAGTTTTAGGAGTTTTCTAATAGATTTTGAGTTGGGTTTTTGATATTGAGCATTTTGGATCATTGTAAAGATGTGGATTACAATACTCAGATTATGGAGAACATACTTGGTATTAATTTCTTCCTTTTTATGATGTGTAACTAAAACCCCAATTCGTGGGGTGTGATCATGTAATTATTTGTTCTAATTAGCTTATGGGTATTGTTTTTTACTAATTTAAATGTTGTTTTAAAGTGGTTTTGATTGATAGATGTGTATTAACTCATAAATTGTAGTTGCAAATGCAATTTTAGCTTAGTATTTTAGGCTTGCTTGAGAGCGAGGTTGTCGAACCAAGGTTATCCATTGATGATTGTAGTAATTGGCTTGTCGTAGTTTCAGCTCGAGAGAGTGAATATTAATTCGATCCTACCTATCTAGCTCAAGAGAGTAGAAAAATTAAGGTTTTGGGTTGTTTTTATTGTTAAGGTTGTCGTGGTTTGAGAGAACTCACTTGAATCGTAATAGTTGTTCGAGAGAAATTAAAGCTATTGCATCTATACCCTACCCTACCCATTGAGATTTAGTTATTGTTAGAAAATTTCATTACCTATATAGCAAAATTATCCTATAATTGATCACATCCCCGAGAATTCATCTCTATTTGATTACTCCCCTACTTTTCTAATTGTTGTAGTTGTTAATTGACACTCTTAACCCCTCCCCCCATCTGACATTTTTTGTCAAACCATTAATTTGCTTTGCTTGGTTTCAATAATGTCTACCTCTATAACCAATTAGAACACAACCTTTACTTCTTAATTAAATTATCTATTGTATCGCTCCCTATAGGTTCGACCCCAACTCTTTGTTGGGTTTTATACTAGAATACGATCGTCTACACCTAGTATTAGATGGGGTGTAGATGAGCGTTTATAAGAGATGAAAACACAAGGTACTTCTATTCAATCATCAAACATAGGAAGTTGAAACATGCCATAATACAACTGAAGGACTGGTAGGGAGTGTGGCAATTAGATCCAACAATTATTGTAAGTCTGGTTGTGGAGTTCCATGAGGAAATTCTAGGGAACAAGACAATGCATAGATGTCCAGAAATAGGAGACTTGATAAGAAAATTGAAGGTGCTTATAGAAGAACAAATGTGTGCACTCATTCAAATATTTGAACCGCAAGAGGTGAAAAAGGCCATGTTTCAATTGACAGAACCAAGAACCCTTGACCAGAAGGGTATGACAGTGGATTCTACAAGGCAGCATGGTCTTTGGTGGGAGAGGATATCACAAATGCAGTGCAAGAATTTTTTCAAAATAGTAAGATTCTAAGGCAGATTAATTCAACAAGGATTACTCTCATTCCAAAAATAGAGGTGCCTAAAGTTGCCAGCCAATATAGACCAATCTCATATAGCAATGTCATTTATAAGTGCATATGAAAATTAATATGCAGTAGATTAAAAATTGTTGTCATCCATATAGTAGCAAAAAAATCAGTCAACCTTTGTACAAGGGAGATCAACGATGCATAATGTGTTGATTTGTCATGATTTAATAAGACACTACAAAAGGAAGAATGTATCTCCTAGGTGTCTTATGAAAATAGATCTAAAGAAAGCTTATAACATGGTGAGCTGGGAGTTTCTTGAGGAAGTCCTAGGTGGTTTTGGGTTTCCTGAACAATTCATTAAATGGATCATGTTGGGAGTTACTACTACATTGTTTTCAAAAAAGAGAATGGAGAGAACCATGGTTTTTTTCTAGAAAAATAGGACTAAGACAAGGAGACCTTGCATCTCCGTTGCTATTTGTATTAGTCATGGAATACTTGTCAAGAACACTTCAGACTATGAGTGGTCTACCTGACTTCAGATTCCATCAAATGTGTAAGAAGCTGAAACTCACTCACTTAATTTTTGTTGATGATCTCATGATATTCTTCAAGGGGAATGTCGCTTCAGTGAGTAGATTAATGGAAGCATTAGCACACTTTAATGTTGCTACTAGTTTGGAGGCAAACTTGGACAAATTAAGTATATTCTTGGCTGGAGTTGATGTGGACACAAGAAGGAAAATTCTAACTAGAACTGGATTCTTAGTTGGTATATTCCCTATCAAGTACCTTGGCCTACCTCTTTCACCAAAGAAATGGACAAAAATTGACATATTATTCTCTAATTGACAAGCTTACTCACAGAATCATTGTAACTTACTCAAAGCAACTCTCCTATGTTGGTAGGCTACAAGTGATTAATGTTGAACTATTTTTATTCCATAGTTTCTGGGGGGCAGTGTTGATATTACCCCAAAGCATTCTCATGAAAGTCGATAAGATATGCAGGAATTTCCTGTGGGGTAGTAGTGCTTATAAGAGTAAGATAGCTTTGGTGTCATAGGAGAAAGTTTTCTTTCCAAAGAGACAAGGTGGTCTAAATATAAAGGGTAGTAGCTACTGGAATATTGCCTCAGTGGGTCAATTGATATGGCAAATCATAGAAAATAAGGAGTCATTGTGGGTTCAATGGGTCCATGGAATATATATAAAGGATGATGCTTCTATATGGACTCACAAGGAACCATTAGACTGCAGGTGGTACTGGAAGAAAATAAATGCAATCAAAGTTCAAATACAGCGGTGGAACACACAAGACAAATACAAGTTGACACAATCTGACATTTATTCTATCACCAAAAGTTACTTAGCAATAATAGGCCACAAACCACAAATAAAGAATGTTGGACTCATCTGGACGTCGTTGGCTCTACCAAAGCATATATTTATGGTGTGGTTGGTTGTCCAAGGAAGATTACTCACTCAAGAGAGGAAGTTGAAACTAATCATTCAAGTTGATAACACTAATTTTTGTTTATGTGATGAGAAAGCAATGGAGACCAATGTCCATCTATTTGATAAGTGTAAATGGACATCCATTATATGGCAAGAGATGATTCAATGGACAGGTACAACACTGCAGAATGCCGAAATCATCAAGACTTTGGATAGAATGAGGAGGAAACACTGGAAGAAAGCAAAGAAGGAAATTATGGCAGCTATAGGTGGTTTAGTCCTCTATCATACATGGTGTGCTAGGAATTGGAAGAAATTCAAAGGGAACCAGATACATACAGCTGAGGTAGTTCAACTGATAAATAAGGAGATCATAGAGAGATTAAATTTATTGTACAGTTCAAAAAAGCACAGAATTGTAGGCGGTTTATTCAACATTTAATATGTAATTAGTTTTATAGTTTTGTTGGATGCCTAAATTCTATTATCAAAAAATAGGTTCTCTTTAGGTTGTAATTGTTCTTGATGGTTATGGTAATCTTTTACAGTTTTTACAAAGAAAAAAATATTTTACTCAAGAAAATCTCTAAATAATTAGGCGTACTTTTTTTAAAATGAATTTGAGTGAACTTGAGGTTGTAACCACCATCTTTGGAGCATAGCGGGATAGTTGAGTGAACTTGAGGTTGTACTTTTGTACACCTATAGACTCCTGCTTCAGATTAAGGAACTCTCTTACTTTTGCTTCCCTTATCTCTTGGGGAACGAAGCGCCCCAAGAAAGCATCTTCAAACACAACCTAACTCAAACTTAGGGCCCCTCTTCCTTTTTATTCTTCCACTAAACATACTATATCCTGGCAATACCCTTAAGCTGGTATCCAGCCATTTCTACACACTCAACATCTTCATCCACAAAGTTTTTTGGATCTTCATTGATCTTTGACCTAGTGAACTTCGGGAAACTCATTCTAAGAAATTCTCGAACTCTGGGTGCATCATTCTAATTCTAATGGCCAACTCCTTGGATACCAACCTGTGTTGTCACAACTTGAGTCAACATCTGAATTGCATTCCTAAATTTAGCATTGGTGACATCTCCCTGAGGGAGTTGCACTTCTGGTGCATAGGGATCTTCTTGACCTTAAGGATTCACATTCCTTCTAGCAGGACGTCCTCGAACAACTTTTCATGCAGGAATGATCTGAAAAGATACGCATAAGCACGAATTAGAAATAACTTTCATAGAGTTAAACATTATCCCATAAAAAGAAGTAAAAATAATGTGAAATATTTCCTAAATGTCGTAGCGTCCTAACTATAGATATGGCATGCTTCACACTGATAAAAAGGACTCTACGTGCATGGCTTCATAGATACCCTAGGACTCTTGAATATTGTGCTCTGATACCAAGTTTGTCACCACCCGAGTCTACACCTTAGATGTGACCAGCACTCAAGAACCATTTATGATCCCCAAGCGAACCCTTGGTCTGGCTTACTATGACTCTACGTAATACACAGAAGCCTTAATTGATGAGCATTTTGAAATATTTGAAATCACTGTCTTGAAATAATTAACATAAGTCATAACTTAAACAAACATTATGAGAAACAATGGAAAGATCTAATTATGTCTATCTATGAAGCCTCTAGTAGTTCAAGATAGATGTCGGGACAAGACCCATCACACCTCAAATATTACTAAAACTTCATTTAAAATGGAATCTCTCGAGGCTTCACCAAATATTGTCTACGAGTGTAAGGTGATCTCAATGAAATGCGTGTTGATGATCTTGAACACCTGTATCTGCATCATAAAGAAGTTGGTCGAATGATATCAGTACATTAAATGTACGATTATATAGTGCGGCTGAGTAAAAAAGAAACTAAACTAAATGACTGAAAGCAACTTAACTGAATCAATATATGAACATGAAGTGTAAACCATTTGGACCTTACAATAAGATATGTAATAAAAGCACTATGAAAATAATATACTTTCCTCAAAGGCACTGAGGAATTGCATAATGAATCAACACTATCAAATCCTACGATGGCTACGTAGTTTTATGGGAATTTTGACTTATAAAAGACTCTAACCCAATTTGATGCTCGACACTACTTCTAAAATAATAAATAATATCAATAATACAGAATCACCACTTGTAAAGAAATACTGAAGTACTTTTCAAAGCATAACTCATACTTACATTTGAACGTATTCTTATGGACTTATCTTTCAACTCCAAGTTCGATATGCATGGAAACAGAAGACTCTTATATTTTTCTTAAAATAAAGCCCTTAAACTTTTCATGTAAACTCACTTTAGTTTTTAATGCACACTTAGACACGTGATTAGGATATGTAGGGACTTTAGAAGGTGAATAGACCTTATAGGAGCTAGTACAGAGGACGGAAATGTGAGAACAACTTATAGGAAAATGCACCAATTGAAACAAAGTAAGGAATCAGCCCAACAAACGTTGGCGTACTGTTGGCGCAAGGTGTCAGGCCCTGAACTACTAAAGTTAGGCATTGGTGTACTGCTGACCCGTTGTGCCAAGGCCTAAACTTCAGAAGTCAGGCCTTGATGTACTGTTGGCGCGTCACACCTGGGCCTAAACATTGACGTACTGTAAGCACATCGCGCTAGGGCCTAAACTACTGAAGTTAGGCCTTGGGGATATCTTGGCGCACAACCCCAGTCCCCTCCCTAGAAACCCAATGATTTTATTTTATTTTTTTGTAAAATTCAAACTTCAAACTAGTTAGAATTGAAAATTTTCTCCTCAAGTCTTCTTTATCCTCAAACCAATACGATTACATGAGAACTTTCATACAATCTCTTTCAAAGCCTCCATTGTTAAAGATTTGAACAATAAATCAACTACGAATGAATCCTATAGATATAAATATTTCTTGACAAAATTGAGATGTAGGGAATGAGAAAAAAAAAGTCCAACACTGTGAGAAACCTTACATACCTAGAAAGAACAATAGTCTTGGCCAAAATAACCATAATCTTGAAGAACGCTTGAAACCTGCCTTTTATCTTCTTGGAACTCACTCTAATTTCTCTAATTGTTTGGGAACATGAAAAAGTGATTTAAAACTGATTAGATCCTTATTTGGGTGAAGAAAAATGTGCTAGGCCAAGTAGGAAAAGGAATAGACCAAAATATCCTTCTAAAAACAAAAGAGATACCTTAAATAGATAAGCTTCACTCAAACGAGGTTAACTTCTTACTCTGAGCTCAAAATTATGCAAAATTCACGGTGTTGGAAAGAGGACTCAAAGACTTTCAATTTGCTAAGTCATGGGTCACCTAATTAGTTATGTTCAAAAAGATATGTTTGCTTGAAGTTGACCCAAAACTAAAATTGATGGATGACTTGTACAAATTTCTCTTTAGTTCTTTTCAAAACCTGAGGTGTTACATGTATGCTCAATAAAAATGGAAACGACTACAATTACACAAAAATAAGGTAGAAACTTAAAGAAATAAAATATTTTTCGCTATAGGTGATGTTGTTCTTATATTAACATTAAGTTTTATATATATATATATATATATATATCCTAAAATTTCTAAGCTAAGGCCTGGACTATTCTTTAATTGCATATAAGGTATTATCGGGTTATTCTTAAATTGTTCATATATGTAAAGGTAAATTTTTTAGTGTGGGAATGATTTTGGATATGAATTAAGGTCACTAGAATCTCCTAGCACAAAGTTGAGTTGAAAGTTTCCTTACCACTTAAGTTTTGACATAAGATTTTACATATGTCAACTTAAAGTGATCATATCGCTTATAATATAAAGAGTCACGTATCCCATAAACAATCAAATTTAAGGTATTTAAATTATCTTTCAAACGCCACCAATTTCGCAACAATCAATTTTTTGAGAAAAAAGTTATGACCATTTTAGTAACCTGATACAGTGCAGTGACAAATTAGCCGACGGGGAAACATTAGAAAGGGTCGTTTTTGTCTTTTTACCTCTAATAAAGCCCTAAACGAATTTCTTGACTAATTAAAGACCCAAAACAATTAGATTTTCATCTCTTAATTCATCATTCTCTTCTCTCTCAAACCCTAAGGGAAAATCCGAAGGAAAAATCAAAGTAGAAGACTCCATTCAAGATTCTTTCACTTTTTTTTCAAGATTCTTCTTCAAGGTAAGTCTTTTTCCAAAATTCCATTCTTTCCAACTCAAATTCCTCCATAAAACTATGAATTACTAATTAAAATCACAATTCTTGACCATAGAGATTTCAAGAAACTAATTCAAGAAATCTCAAGAAAGGTTTTCTTGATTTTCTCCTTCAAGGTAGGGTTTCAAGGCTTCTAATCAAGTTCTTCTTCAAGATTCTTCAAGAACCTTGTTATTGTAGTTATGTAAGACTAATAGTGTTGCACTAGTTCGTCCCCATGCCCTACATCTACTTTCAAGTCATTAAAAGAGTAATCTAGGATTCTACCCCTAGATTTGAGTATTCTTGAGATGAATTGATTTTGAGTTCTTGAACTTTAGATTCTTTTTCAAATTCTATTTCTAATTATTGAGTTCCTATATGTTACGCATAAAGATTCTTGAGTTGATCCGTTCATGTCTATATTTCAACATGAATCCTATGAATTGATTATTTTTTAGATGAGTAGTGTTGTTGAGTTCTGAATACTGAATTTCCATATTGCAATTAAAATCCCTTACTTCAGTCGTTCATGTCCATAATTTCACATGAAACTTATGAGTTGATTTATAAATCTTGAAAAGCTTTTTAAAAAAGCCAACAATTGAGTATTAAACTGAGTTTTTGAGGAAGTAAAGATGAGTTTTAAGAAAAGGCTTTCTAAAACATGTTTATTATGGCAATTGAGTATGTCATCAATGTATGAGAAGTATGGTATCTAGATATACGATCAATGTTTTTGCAGTATGACTTCCTAAGTCATCAATGATCATATTAAAATATGATTTTGATATGTTTTTGATAAATAGTTTTCAAGTATGAATTGAGTAAGAGTATAAAGGGAATATGTATTCCTAGAGGTATCAACTTTTACATTGATGAAAGAGAAATTGAGATTTCTAAATGAGTTATGAGTTCAAAATATATTTCAAGAGCAGTTACCTCTTTTAAGAGAGTAGTTTGAGAAATTATCTCAAACCAGCGAAAGAGTATATTTTTTTAAAGCATTGAGGATGGCAATATATATTATTGGGAGTAGTATTGAGCACCGATATAGGGGAGAGTTTAGATAACTCACAGCCCCCATAAACCATGTATATCAACATGGGTAAAGGATCATACCTTTTAGATGAATCCTTATTGCTTGGTGGATCCACTTAGTTGAGGATGTACTATACCCCGACAAGGTATAGGATAGTTCTGGCAGCATGAGCGAGACGATGTATCATCACGTAGCTCATAGTGATGATTGTCGGCTAGAGAATCTCTCGATAGAGTTAAAGTGTATTTTTATATATCACTTATTATGTCGAGTTCAGAGATGAGAAGGTATTTTGTAAAGCTTTAAATGATTTAACTCTTTTATTTCTTTACATTCAGCTTGAGCTTATTGTTATCTATTGCAGTCATTTCTTTCAGTTATTTGTTATTCAGCTATATTACATACTGGTACATTCAATATACTGATGTTATTCGACCTACATCTTTTAATGATGCATATATAGTTTCTTAGGATCCTCAACAAGAGTATGTTGAGATCATTTCATCCTCTCGTTTGCTTTTGAGTAAGACCTCCTTGCTTACGGAGGACTCCAATTTTATGAGTTGTTAGTATTAGGAACATTTTGAGTAGTCGTGGGGCTTTTCCTGGCACTCGTCTATTCATAGTAGAGGCTTCATAGATAGACAATTTAGGAGAGTCTTTCAGTTTCAAATGTTTTATTTAAAACTTATGTTTCATACTCAGTATATTCAGTTCAGTTTTGAAATTCAGTAAACTGTTTTAAAACTTTTCTTTCAAATAGATGCGTATGTATGCTTGAGTTAGTCTTCCGCTTCTAATCAGTGAAGATGAGGGTTCGCTTGGGGACCAACAATGGTTTTCGAGTACCGACCACGTCCAAGGTGTAGGCTCGAGTCGTGGCATATATATACAACAAAGAATAGGTCAAGCTTAATATTTGACATTCACTCAAATCTCTATTTAACCATCATTCGTGATACCAACATTTCACTATAACAACCTAATTTTCTTTGGAACTAATTTTTGACGTTATATTTTTTTCTCTCTATAACGTTCTACTTATAACAGTGTTGAAATTCTCTATAGACGTACACTTTTTGTAAAATTACATCAGATATATTATGTATAAAGATAAAATATTACAATATTTATGATAATCGTTATTAGTATCATGCACCTATCAAATTTCAAGTATTAACATATAAGAAAAAAATTGTACTTAAATTGTGTCCATCATTTATAGTAATAACCTCAAGATGAAAGACTATTGGTGATGATATTATTTTTCTATTTTGTAGGTTAAATTTGTTTACAAAATTGAGTAAAGTAAAAAACAATATTACTAAAGAAATGTCATTTTCTCCCCATAGTTAAATTTTGAATGTATTTTGAAATATTTCAATGAAATTTGGTCATTTTGGTCTCAAAAAACAATTAGCTCTACGACAATCTCTATTAATCATTTAAAAGGACCTGAATATTGTTCTTTCAATTAATGATTATTTACTAAAATACCTTAATTTAGTAATACTAATTCTATTCTACAACATTGTATACTATATAATATGATATACACGTGCAACGCACGTGCCGTAAGGCTAGTTATTTATAAAACTAAGAACTTGTTCTAGTTAATAAGGTTAGACATTTGTTGGTATTGCCTTTTTTTATTTTACATGTTTTTGGAAATTTCCAAGAATGTATCAATAAAATTAGTAGTCTAACACCAAATTATAACAAGAGGCATTAAATATTTATATACATGCACAAAAGTATTACTCCCTCCATCCCATTTTATGTGAGGTTCTTTGACTCGGCACGGAGTTTAAGAAAGGAAGGAAGACTTTTAAAACTTGAGGTCTAAAATGAATGATAAAAATGGACATTTTAAAGTTAAATTATTACTTTATACAATAATGTATTATTCTTTTTGGGACTGACTAAAAAGGAAAGTAAGTCATATAAACTGAGACAGAGGGAGCATTAATTAAGGGTTGCTTTTTTTATTCTTACATACTTCTTGTTTTTTAGTTTATATTTTCAAAAGACACTAAGCATTTAAATTCACGTAATAATATTATTTATAAGATTAAGAACTAGTTATAGTTAATAAGCTGTTAGACATTTGTTTGGGTTGCCTTTTTTATTCTTATATGTTTTTAAATCTCTGCCAAGAATGTCTCAATAAAGTAGTAGCCTAACGCCAAGTATTTACACACATGCAAAAAAATATTACTTATTAATTTACACGTGCATTCAGATGTTATTATTGATAAAACTAAGAACTAGTTGTAGTTAATAAGAGGTTAGACATATGTTTAGGTTGCCTTTTTTATTCTTATATGTTTTTGGATTGAGACAACGTCTTAATTATTCAACACACATTTAGATTCAGACATTAATCTTAATGAAAATAAATGAGGCCTTAGTGAATTTGGAGTTAAATCCTATAGTGGTACATGTCATGGCTGTTTTACACATTTTGAATCGGGTGTTTTCTACATAAATATTATGTTTTTACTTACTATTCTTATTACTTTTTTTTGAACACGTTAGGAAACCTGTTTCATACTTAAGCTAAAAGTTAAGTTAGTAACTTACAAGGATGTGCAGACTAACAATTAAAAAATGTTATTTTACTAACGGTGTCTTAATATATCCTATGTCCAAGTAGACATAATGAGTTCACATCCATTACCTATGTCACCGTTAAAGCTGTGATGAAGATGCCCCTATTCAACATCCCATAGCTTCACGAAAGAGTCAAATGACGCACTTCACAGTCAGACAATAAAACAAAACAACTAAGCTCAAATAAATAAAATGTTAGGTGCAATACATTAAATCAACACACACCAAAAATCCAATTTGTTGTATCTTTGATGATTATTTTTACTCACAAGGAGGATTACAGGCCAGAGTACAATCATTCCAAATTTTGGAACTGAACTCTTGCGGCTTTAAAATTTGTTGGGGCTTTAAGCGCACCATTGACAACAATGTACTAGAAACTTCAGAGGTAAGTCAGCCCCAATGCACCCAAGGATGTAAAATAGTGAGCAATGAAGTGAGTAACAATCATGGAGACTAGACTTTACATACTAAAAAGGATACAAACACTTTATATGATTTCTTCCTATCTACCTAAACCTTTATAGGGAAAGGAAAGGTTTTTGCCTAGTGGAAGGTAAATCAGTCGGGTGAGGAAGCAATGCATTGCCAAAGATGAGATTTGGGGGGGGGGGGGGGGGGGGGAGGGGGTGAACAACTGCTGAGTTGTGATGTCATGGATCAGGGAGAGGATGATGAATAATGAGAGGATAAAATATGTAAAAGGGGTTAATTTGTAATATAGGATTCCTATCCCAAATCAATCTCCTTCCAAGAGATGAAACAATCAATTAGTACAGGGGCATGATGGGAAAAAATATGCCTAGAAAAAATAAAGAAAATATTTTTATGACTTCATTGTCTTAAAAAGTAACTTTAATAATATATCCTCATGTATTTGTGACCATCTCAGAAACTAATCTCGAATATATCAATATTTTGATCAAATCCAATTTACTTTTTTTGCCAGTAAAATGTCAAAGCTAACTACTAAATAACCTTGCATTTAATAGGTCCAGTTACATGTCAATATTTTAGAGCTCATTTCTTTCTTAGAGACTCTCAGTCGTATATGATTCTCCTTAACTATCTTTTATAAGCCTTGGCAAGAGAACCCCCTTCCTCATTATCCTTGTAGAACCCACAATACAAAGTGGGTCTCCATTTTAGGCTTGTTATTTAAAAATGATTTGAGTCCAATACTATAAGCATGACAGGTAGTAATAAATAATTCCAACTCTTTTCTCATTTTATCTCAATATATTTTATTTATGTTTTAAAAAAAGGATCCATGTTCTAGCATATTTAAAATCCAATAAATATTAAAAAAAAGGTTACAAATAAAAATGCAAAAAAAATTAATTTAATATGAGAATGAAAGATAAATATTTTGTGTAATGACCTATTTCCGTCGTTATGGAAAAACCAATGGAGAAGGAATTTAGGCCATACAACTTTTGAGTAAACTTCGAAATTTCTAGCCTAGGCCAGACTTGGACGAATTATGAGCCAGGTGAGGTTTATGGTAATTCGGAAGTGGATGAGGGATTTAATTATGAGTTTGATCACGTCAGTGGATATCCAAGATGTTAAGGAGCCTGTATAGCTTCACAGAAATGAATTTAGGTGAGTAGAACTCACAAAACTGATCTTGGCTTGAAAGGATAGTTTAAGAACGTCCAAGTCTGAAGGCGTGTTGTAAAATTGGGAGCTTGGAAATCAAATTCCAAGATTCTGTCTCCTTCCAAGCCATTGAGGCGGGATTAATCCCACCAAGGCGAGGCCGCTGTGACGGGATGGGGCCCATTTTGGTGGGCCAGTCGCAACTTAAATAGGGAAAAAACCCCAAAAAAACTTGTTACTTGATCGTGTGACTATGTGCACTGTTCATTATGGGTGTGATTGTGATGGTGGTAGTGCTGGCTGGATCGAGTGTTATGTTTTGCCAAATGTATTGGATCGGGTGTGACGTTCTGGCATATATTAGACAAGGTGTCACATTCTGACACACTAACATTTTGGGTGTAGGTTCCATGAGAGAACCTCATGTGATTATTATATTTATATTTACCTGTCACTGATGTTGACAAACCGTATGTTGCTATTAAAATGAAAATTGAATTATACATTTTGTATATGTGTGCTTGTTGTGTTGTAGTTACTTTCTTATATTGTGTTGACTGGAGCAGTTGCATGATCCTACCCGTATATTGTGGTTTCGTGTATTGATATTGCACTTGCTATTTCTTTGTTAAGTATTGGGCATCTTCAGGCAGCTATTGACATATCTCATTTAGGAGACCATTGACGAAGACCGGATTCAAGGGTGAGCTAGTTCTTTCAAGCAACCATGGATCCATTATTAGTTTAGTCCATTCTTTTCGGACACAGACTATATGGTTAGACTTTTTTCATGTTTTAGTTTCGGGGTTGCAACCCCTTTTCTTAGACTTGTTGATTAGTAGAGTTATGTGATAGTTGTTTGTTAGACTTTCAGAGTTTATGGTAACTCCTTATTTGTTTTGTCATCTAAACTTTCTTTTGTATCTTTAAATAGTTTAGTTTTCTTAAAGTTTCTTAGTCGGGTGGTAGTAGTGGCTCTCCCACTGGAAGGTTAGTGTGGGTGTCAATCACGACGGTCAAGTTCGTGACAAAATTGGTATCAGATCCCTAGGTGTTTTTGTTCCATTATACCAAAACGAGTCTAGCATAGTCTTGTGGAATGGTACAGAGACGTCTGCATTTTTTTGAGAGGCTACAAGACTTTAGGAAATCTCTCTGTCTTCTTCTCTTTTTGTGCGATAACTTGATTCCAATTGGTATTTGGTGATCCAAATTGGTATCTAATCTCCTTCATTCTTCTATCTGTAGATGGTTAACACACGATACAACCATATCAAGCCTGTAGCTCCCATCAATGAGCCAGTTGAGAAACTTGCAACAAGAGGTCATGGTCAAGGCAGGGGCAGAGGCCGAGGAAGGGTAGCACCCGCCAGGGGTGGAGCTCCATTTGAGAATGTTCCCAGGGAAGAATCCCCTCCTGTAACCTAAGAAGAGGTGGAAGATAATGTAGAGATCAAAGACGAGGAGGATGTTAGACCAAAGGAGGATACACATGCTAAGAATATTGACATTCCTCTATTAGACCTAGTGTTAGCTCAGTAGATCATGACTTTTCTAAAGGAGTTAGCCGGCCCTGGAGTCCTTCTCACAGAGCAAGTTGCTCAACCTACAACCAACCACCCCATTGTTGCTACTATTCCCAGGGTGGATGGAGCATTAGGCACGGATGCCTTCTTCCGTCCCATATTGGGTCCTGTGATGACTGGTATTGAGCAGGAGATGTTGACTAAGTTTTTGAATTCTAAGCTACCTGTGTTACATGGTTCTGAGAGGTAGGATGCCTATGAGTTCATTCATGATTGCTATGAGAGGCTTCACAAGTTAGGCATTATACACCAACATAAAGTAGAGTTCATGAACTTTCAGCTTCAAAGTGAGGCTAAGTAGTCGTAGAGGGCCTATGTGGAATGCAAATCGCCAGTTTTGTCCCCACTTACTTGGACAAAGTTCCATGCATTGTTCTTGCAAAAGTATATGCCCCAGACATTGAGGGATCGCAAGAAGGATCAGTTCATGGCCTTGGAGTAGGGTGGTATGACTGTAGTTGCCTATGAGGTGAAGTTCCATGCCTTGTCCAGATATGCTTCCTAGTTGGTAACTACAGAGGATGACAGGATTCATCTATTCCTCAAGGGATTGAACCCGAGTTGCAAGTAGTGTCTGTTCACACGACCTCTATAGGTAAAGTTTTATTGAGCTAACAGACTTTGTGAAGAAAGTGGAAAGAGTTCTACGTAATGGTCAGGCCAAGGTTTTGGCTAAGAAGCCCAAGAATATATGTAACTCTTATGGTTCCCACTACAGAGGTAGAGGTACGCCGGCACTTGCAGCCCGGCCAATTCAATCAGCCATGCCTGCTTCTATAGGTGGTTACTCAAGAACTTAACAGCAGAATCCTATTCAAGATAGCCAGGGAATCACACCTTCATTTGGTAGCATGCCGTCTTTTGACTGTAGTTGATACAATTGTGGAGAACCTGGGCATATGAGGAGATATTGTCCCCATCCGCATATGACTGACCCCGTGTAGTAGTAGACCAAAGTAGTGATACCAGCAGGCAACGGTGGTAATGGCAGAGAACATCCACAAGGTGGGCGAGGAGGGAATGTAGGTAGAGAAGCAGTGCAGCCAGGCAAGGAGGTTGCCCGTCAAGATGACAGGGCTCAGTTCTATGCCTTTTCGTGCAAGACCGATGCTGAGGTATTTGATGCAAAGATCACAGGTACTATTCTTATCTGTGATCGGAGGCTAAGTTTCTATCTCTGTGCACAACATTGAGACGGGATTAATCCCACTAAGGCGGGGCCGCTGTGGCGAGCAAGTCGCAACTTATATTGGGGAAAAACCCCAAAAACAGCTTTTTCTGCAAAACTTTGTTCTTAAGAGCTAAGGGACGACCTAGGGCAGTTTCTTATCAGAATCCCATAAATTCTCGTGCTAAAGGTAACTTAATTACTCCCATAATCTCTATTTCAATTACTAGAACTTAGAATCCTCGTAAATTATCGTTGGCGTAGGGTTTTGCCTGAAGTTAACGGTGGGAAAAGCCCTATTTGAACATTAGGATCATGGTTTTGGCCTTGGGTTGATATTTTTATATAATTTGGGTAAATTAGGCCTTGTTTATTGATCCTTGCTTTAATTACCTATTTTAGACCAAGAATAAGTTGAAAGACTTCGAAAGGGGATGCCTCAAGTGTCTTAAGAGTATTGAGGCTTGGTTTCAAGGTAAGTGATGGTTTGACTTCTTATTGTGTTATATATGCTTATTAATTGCTTCATTGTATGCATGCATGTATGTGAATAGGAAAACATGAATCAAACCTAAGGAAATGATTCAGTATGAACAATTACATGCCATGAACTTGTTACTTGACTGTGTGACTATGTGCACTATTCATTATGGGTGTGATTGTGACTGGTTGTGCTGACTAGATTAGGTGTTACATTCCGACATATGTGTTAGATTAGGTGTCACGTTTCGATAGATATATTGGACCAGGTGTCACATTTCGACACATATATATTGGATTAGGTGTGACGTTTTAACACACTAGCAGCTTGGGTGTGGGTTCCATGAGAGAATCACATGTGACTATTACATTTATATTTACCTGTCATTGATGTTGGGAAACTGTATGTTGCTCCTAAAATGATAATTGAATTATGCATTTTGTGTATGTGTGTTTATTGTATTGTAATTACTTGTTATATTGCGCTAACTGGAGTAACCGCATAATCCTAGCAGTACACCGTGGTTTCGTATATAGATATTGCACTTGCTCTTTCTTTGTTGAGTACAGGGCATCTTCAGGTGGCTATTGACAGACATTTGTTAGGAGACCATTGACCTAGACCGGATTCAAGGGTGAGTCAGTTCTTTCAGGCTACAATGGATCCATCAATAGTTTAGTCCATTCTTTTCAAACTTAGACTATATGTTTAGACTTTGTTTGTGTTTTAATTTCGAGGTTGAACACCCTTTTCTTAGACTTGTTGATTAGTAGATTTTTGGTACAATGACTTTCAATTCTAGGGGTTGAATTTCCGCGATAGTTGTTAGTTAGACTTTCGGAGTTTATGGGAACTCCTTATTTATTTCATCATTTAGACCTGCTTCCATATTTTTAAATGGTTAATTTTCTTTAAGGTGCTTAGTCGAGTGTTTATAATGATTCTCCCAGCAGAGGGTTAGTGTGGGTGCCAATCATGATAGTAAGGGTCGCAACATTTTGCGTGATAGATAAACAAGAAGAAATGTAAATTATTTTTCCTAACATATAATGTATTTATTATATAAATTATAATTAAGAATTTACTTTCATAAATTAAATATTGGTCATTAAATTGAATTTATTTCAATGTCAATAATCCAAACAAGAAATTGGAAAAATGGAGAAAAGAGAACTTGGGTCCAAAAGAGAACTTAAAGGTACAAGGCAATTGCACCACATGTCACCTTACTTATTTTTTAGAAAAATCATTGATACTAAAGATTACATATGTTTTAACTAAACTAATAAATTTTCCTTTTAGTGATTTACTTACCTTTAAGTATTGTTGATTGGTTATGAACTTATGATTAATGCAAATATTCTTTTTGATAAGTAAACTTTGTGGACCATAAGAAAATTTCCCTAGTCAAAATTCATGGCTTCCATATTGTTTGATCCTGGATCCACTTTTCCTTATATATCGCACTGATTAGCTAATGAATTTGAATTGCATTGTGACTTACTTGACATGGTTATTCGTGTTTCTACTCATGTGGGTGAGTTTCTTCTAGTTGAGAATGTGTATAGATCTTTCCTTTTGACTTTTTTGGAGTAAAAATTATGTGGATTTGATTATTTTGGAGATGATACACTTCGATGTAATTTTGGGTATGACTTGGCTTTCTCCAAAATTTTCTATCTTAGATTGCAATGCTAAGACCGTGACCTTGGCCAAGCCTGAGTTAGATTCTCTACTGTGGGAGGGTCACTATATTCCCACCCTAGTTTGGATTATCTCTTTTTGTTGTGTTAAGAAGTTGGTGAGTAAGGGTTGTTCAGCTTTCTTGACACATCTCAGGGATGATACTTCCAAAGTGCCTTTGATTGAGTCTGTTTCTATAGTCTGTTAGTTTGTCGATATTTTTCTTGCAGACCTGCATGGTATGCCACCAGACAGGACTATTGATTTTTGTATCAACCTAAAGTCGGAGACTCGCCCCATTTCCATTTCATCTTAAAGAAGGCCCCTGCTGAGTTGAGGGAGTTAAAGGCTCAACTTTAGGAGTTATTGGGTAAAGGTTTTATTAGACCAAGCGTCTCTCCTTGGAGTGCTCTAGTTTTTATTTATGAAGATTAAGGATGGTAGTTATTGGATGTGCATAGACCACAAGCAGCTGAATAAGGTAACTATTAAGAACAAGTAACCCATTCCTCGCATTGATGATATATTCAATCAGTTACAGGGTGCTTGTGTCTTCTCTAATACTTATTTGAGGTCTAGTTATCATCAACTGAAAATGTGGGTAGTGAATGTGCCAAATATTGCTTTCCAAACAGGTTATGGGCATTATGAGTTCTTAGTAATGTGTTTTGGGATTACAAATTCCTCTACTACTTTCATGAGCTGGATGAACGAAATTTTTAAGCCATATTTGATGGATCACTTTGTTATTGTATTTATTGATGATAGACTAGTATACTCAAGCAGGATAAACATAAAGTGCATCTGAGAATTGTATTGGGGTTGTTCAAGGAGAAAAGACTTTATGCCAAATTCTCCTAGTGTAAATGTTGGATCGATTCATTGTCCTTCTTGGGGCACATGGTTTCTAAGGAATGAGTGATGATGGATCCCACGAAGATTGAAGTACTGAAGATTTTGATAAGGCCCTCTAATATTTCAAAGCTAAGGAGCTTTGTTGGTTTAGCTAGCTACTACCGTCGGTTTGTCAAGGGATTCCCTCTATTGCTTCCCAGCTAACCAACTTGACCTAGTAGAATGTTCCATTTGTATGGTCAAATAAATGTTAAGAATTTTTTCTGAATTTGAAGACCTTTTAAACTACTACATTGATTCTTGTCTTGCCTGTAGAAGGTAAGAATTTCATTGTTTGTTGTGATGCATCTTATTTTGGTTTAGGTGTCGTGCTAATGCAGGAGAGGAATGTAATTTACTATGCTTCAAGGCAATTAAAAGTGCATGAACATAACTATCTGACCCATGATTTGGAGTTAGTTGAAGTTTTATTGGCATTGAAGCAGTGGACATATTATCTATACGAGGTCAAGTGTATAGTGTATATAGATCATCGTGATCTACACTATGTGTTGACTTAGAAAGATTTGAATTTAAGGCAGAGTAGAAAGATGGAGCTACTGAAAGACTATGATGTTACTATTCCTTTTCACTCGGGAAAAACTAATGTTGTGCTTGATGCCCTGAGTAGAAAAATAGGGAGAATGGGGAGTTTAGTCCATTTACAAGTTTCTAGATGCCCATTGGGTAAAGAGGTTCAAACTCTGGCTAATGAATTTATAAGGCTAGAAGTAATTGAGAAAGGTGGACTTTTGGCCTGTGTAGAGGCAATATCTTCTTTTCTTGACAAGATTAAAAGAAAGCAATTCGATGATAAGAAGCTAAGCCGAATTCGTGATATGGTATTGTGAGGAGAGGCTAAGGAAGTTGTGATTGATGAGGAAGGCATCTTGAGGATTAAAGGGTGGGTATGTGTGCCCCATTTTTATGATTTAACTTAGACTATTCTTGCAGAGGCTCACAGTTCGAGGTATTCTATATATCCTGGTGTAAAACAAGATGTATCATGCAATGAGAAAACATAATTGGTGGAGTAGAATTAAGCATGACATTGTTGCTTTTGTTTCCCAATGTCCGAATTGTCAGCAGGTAAAGTATGAGCACCAGAGGTCTAGAAAGACACTTCAGAGAATGCCTATTCCTGAATGGAAGTGGGAATAGATTGCAATGAACTTTGTGGTTGGTCTTCCAAAGTCATTGGGTAAGTTTGATTCCATATGGGTGATTGTTGACAGGCTGACTAAGTCCACACACTTTATTGCAGTCAAGGTGACTTATAATGTATAGAACTTATCCAAGCTCTATATCCGCGAGATTTTCAATTGCATGGAATTCTCATTTCCATCATATCAGATAAAGGTACACCGTTTATTTCTAACCTTTGGAGGACCTTGCAAGCTGTGTTAAGAACTAAATTGGATCTTAGTACCACATTTCACCCTTAGATTGATGGGCAGTCTGAGCGAAAAATTCAAGTGCTGGAGGATATACTTCATGTATGCGGGGTAGATTCTGGTGATCATTGGTATCAGTTCTTACCCTTGGTAGAGTTTTCATACAAGAATAGTTATCACTCGAGTATTGATATAGCCCGGTTCGAGGAATTGTATGGAAGGAGATGTAGGTCCCCCATTGGTTAGTTTGATTCATTTGATGCAAGACCTTGGGTATATATCTTTTGAGGGAATTGTTAGAGAAAGTGAAATCCATTCGGGAGAAGCTTCTAGCAACTCAGAACAGGTAGAAGGAGTATATATATCGAAAGGTCAAGGACTTGGATTTTATTGAGGGAGATCAAGTCTTGATACAGGTTTCACCCATTAAGGGTGTGATGAGGTTTGGTAAGCGAGGTAAGCTTAGTTCGAGGTATATTGGGTCATTTGAAGCTCTTAAGCAGGTGGGAGAGGTGGCATAGGAATTGTCTTTGCCTTGAGGACCGTTAGGAGTGCACCCGTTATTTCATGTATCTATGTTGAAGAAATACATGGTGATGAGACTTATAGTATTCATTAGGTTTCAAATCCTATTTGATGAGAATTTGTCTTATTATGAGGAGCCTGTAGCTATTCTAGAAAGCGAGGCCCACAAGTTGAGGTCAAAGGAGATTTCTTCTATGAAGGTCCGGTGGAAAAATCGTTTGGTTGAGGAGTCCACCTTAGACGCCAAGGATGAAATGCATGGAAGATATCCATACCTTTTTGCCGATTCAGGTACCCTTTCTTACCCTCGCCTTCTTTTGATCGTTCGAGGATGAATGATAGTTAAATAGGTATCTGATGTAAAGACCCATTAACTCTTTTTGATTATTAGAGCTTTTTATCTCATAAAATAATCTTCTGGAAGATCTAAATTGGTAGATATGTCGAGATCGGATCTCGGAGTGATTGTCGGGGTCATGTCTAGGTTTGAGTGTCGAGGTCGGGGTCGAATCCTAATTCGAATGTTATGTATTGGTTCATAAATTGGGCCAGGTCCTAGGTTAGATCTTAAATCAAATTGTGAATCAATCATCGAGGTCGTATCCTAGTTCAGATGTCGGGGTCAGGATCAGTTCTTCGATAGGTTTCGAGATTGGTTTCCAATTCAGAAACTATTTTCCTAAAAATTATCTTCTACTCTCTAGCCAAAAATAAAAGATATTTTTTAGAAATTGCTTTTGTCAATCACCAACCAAAACTAATTTTTTTCAACAAAACATGAGAAAATAAGTTAGAAATAAACTTATTTTCCAAGAAACGTTTTTCATGGAAAATATTATCCATCATACCAAACACACCATAGAATGCAACAACAACATACCCAGTGTAATCCCATAAGTGAGATATGGAGAGGGAAGGATGTTTGCAGATCTTACCCTTACCTTTGAGGGTGAGAGGCTATTTCTGATAGACTTGTCTAATAAAAACAATAACAACAAAGTACCTAGGGGACCGCGTAGGTAGTGCATACGCAAACCTTAGCCTTACCTTGTGTAGGTAGAGGATGATATTGCCAAACACAACCTCACTTTATGTAAAGCATATCAAAGAAAATAAACTAATTTAATAGTAATTCAAAAAATAATTATGTACATAAAACTCAGTAAGGACTACGAAGAGCATGAATTATGATTTGAACCCTAAAAGATAATACAGGCTCAGAAGAGGAAAATTGAAGTACCTGATTCATTGAGGTATCGAAAAATAATGCAATTCAGGAATTGAAAATTAAAGAGGCCATTGTTGTGAATCGGCGGCAGAGTAAACAAACAAATGGGACATGCTACTACTACCTCTATATATATATATATATATATATAAAGGGAAAAATGGAAACTGGGGATTTCGGTAGGTTACAACATTTATATATAAGAGCTAGAATTAAAAATGCTTTTGTTCAAAAGACATTTTGAATGAAGTGTTGACCACTGGATGACTAATATACCCTCCATGGTCTAGCAAAAAAAAATTTGACAAAAGCACCTACTTAAAAATAAAACTATGCTGGCAAGAATTGAAACGTTAAATTTGTTTTAGCGTATCCAAAAATGGAGAGATTGATTTAAAGTTCGAATGGGATGTCTAAATTTGGTAATATATCATAACACGGTTAATCTAATGTATTCAAAATTTATTATTTATGTTATTTTAATGGATGAATCAAGAAAAATTATATAATTCAGATGAACCCATAAACTAAATGATGAAAAGTTATTTGTGTCCATATCCCCTAACTAGATTGTTTCTAATACACCCTTGGCCCATAAAAATGCTTATGCACTAGAATTGTAACAGAAAAAATATTCAATTCATAGAATTTCACTTATCTAACAATAACAACATACCCAATGTGTGTACGCAAACCTCACCTCTACCTTGTACAGGTAGAAGAGTATGTTCCCAAACACACTTTTAGCTCAAGTAAAAGCATATCAAAGCAATTAAACTCATCCAATAGTGATACAAATTACAAAATAAAAACTGATCAAAAGTAGAATTTTAGCATAAAAACACAACATCAATTTCTCCATACATAACTCCATAAGAACATAAATTATGATATGATCCCTAAAAAATATACGAAGGAACAGAGGGAATTATTAAATTGAAATACCTAATTCATCAAGGTGCCAGAAAATATTGCAAATTCAATTTGTCGGAGTTGAATCGTTGGTGGCGTAATGTAAACAGAGAAGAATAATAGAGAGGGGGAATTTTAGGATACATTATATTTATAACTCCACAATATTTGATAGTTGAATGACTAATGAACCCTCCACACTCCAGTAAAAAACACCTCGGTTAAAACACAATATATGTTGGCTTTAAATTTATTTAATGGAAAAGTCAAATATACCTATATACTATTAGAAATTATTTATATTTACTCGTCGTTATACTTTAGGAATCCTTAATTTTTAAAATATATTCTACTTATGCCATATATTTTAGTGTTCCTTAATTTGAGAAATGGTCAAATATATGCCTGTACTATTCTATATAGTTTACATATACCTTCGTTATACTTTTGGTCTAAATATACTTCTCTCATTATACTTTTGATCGAATATACCTCTTTTATTATACTTTGATACAAATTTATCCTTAATTTTAACAGAGAGACAAGCGACAACATCAACAACAAATAACTTTGCCAATTTTAAATACCTAACTTATCTAAAACCCCACCATAACCCCTTTCAGACCAGTTTCAATTTTTTTTTCAATAATACCCACTCAATTTGAACCCCCAATTTCCAACAGTGAGCTCAAATCAAGTTTCCTCTCATTGGAATGGAACAGTGATTAACAATCACATGTTTGTTAATTATTGTGGCGATCTTAAATATTTAATTTAAGATGAAAAGAAAAATTTAAAAGCAAATGGAATGTATAGGGATTGATTAAATGGATAGGTTTCGGAAATAAGTTCGAATGCGTCATTTATTTCTAAGCTTGCCACATGTTTTTCGTTAAAATTAAGAGCAAATTTGTACCAATTTTTTTTAAATGGAGTATATTTTGATCGAAGTATAACAAAAAGGATATATTTTGATCAAAAGTATAACAAAGTACTATATATAAATGATTTTTGATAGTACAAGGATATATATGACCATTTTCCATTTATTTAATCATATAAAAAATCGATGGGATAATGCACAAGTTGCCCCCTAAGAAATGACCGAAATTCTAGCAACACACTTAACCTTAACTAGGATCCTATTAGCCCTCCAACTTATATTAAAGTTGAATAAACACACCCCAAAAGTACATGGCAAAGATTGTGCACACTCTCTTGAAGGCAAGTGAAGACCTGAAAAATTGGACACATGTCTTTTTTAATTGTTATATTTACAATTAGTTAGTACACGTAATTATTTACATCAAAACTTATATATAATTATTGCTCCTTTGTTTGGGTTTGAGAGAGAGGGCGTGAGACAGTTGGTCTAATAACTAATCCAACTTCCTTGTATCTGAAAGCGATGATAGGATGTTAGGTCTAGTAAGGAGACTTTTTGGTATTCGTCACTTCTGTTTAACTTTACGGTTTGGCTTGTACACCCCTAGCTTAGGCTTTAAGCACATAGGAAAAGACCCAAATACCCTTTAAAATAACCGTAGGATTGATCCTACGGTCCGTAGAAATTTCTACGGACCCTACTAGTAAAACCATAGACCAAGTACTAGAGCCTAAAATCTCACCGAACTTTGACGAGTTATTTTATGGCCCGTAGTACTTTCTACTGTCCTTAGACCCAAATCGTGGAACTCAAATTTTACTCCAAAATTTTACTAAGTATGGAACACTTCTACGAGACCTTCCTACTATCCGTAGAACATTCAAAGAACCATTTGGGTCAACCGTCGAATGAATTACTGGACTTGATTTTCCAAAAACTCAACTTGGGTTCTTCGGTTCACTTCCTATGGACCATAGCCTATGACCTGTAGGACTTCCTGCGATCCGTAGGTTGGACTCATAGACCATTGCTTCAGTCAATTTTCGGCATTTTTCTTTTCTTTTCGACTTTCCAACTTTTGAGGTGTTAAAAATGTGTTCATTTTTGTCATTTATCCTAAATTAAACCTAACAAATTTATCAAAAAAAAAGTGTTAAATATAAGTATGGACCCCACATTGCTAAGAAAATCCACCAATGTTGTCTTCCTTGTCAGCTTCATAGAAAAACTCAATGAAAATCCACCATTGCCTCAACTTTTTCTAATAAAATTTGTTATTTTCTCTTGCTTAAAATAAAAATGGATATTAGGTCAGTGGAATAATATTTTAGAAAGAGAAAATAGTAAATATTGTTGGAGAAAGTAGAGAAAATAATGTTAAATTTTATGGAGTTCTTTCTGCGGAGCTAAGAAAGAAGATAAGAATGGTGAATGTTGTTTGCCATAGAAGGCCCATAGTTTAATTTAACACTTTTTTTAAAAATAAATATGTTAGATTTTAGATAAAAGACCAAAATGAACACCTTGTGTAATACACCAAGGATCATTTCAATAAAGTGAAATATATTAAGGACCAAAATGAATATATCTATTGTACATTAAAGACCATTCAAATTAAGTGAAATATATTAAGGACCCAAATAAAACATTATCAATACATTAGGGACCATTTTGTTCGCTTTCTCGAATTCCTACATACTATTTTTTACTTTGAAAAAATAATAACGTTGCAGTTGTCATGACCCAAGGTAGCCCCTAGGCGTAACATGGCAGACAAGACCCATACAAGCCACTTAGCATTCATCATACGAGATGATAAATTATCAAAGAGTTAAAATACAGTTCCAACATATTAAAGTTTATAGAGAAAAGTGAAAGTCTAAACATTGTCTCAAAAGCCATCTAGTACATATAATTGATCGGGGTGTAGCCCATAAATCGAGTTTAAGACCTGAAAGTAAGGACAAAAAGGAAATCAAGCTCGGTCCTCGGGTGATGAGGACTCACCGATCTTTAATCTTCTATATGAGATCCCTAGCCACAGAACTGTGAATCTGTAAGGTCAGACCCTGCATTTGGGGAAATGTAGGCAAGATTATGGGTTAGTACAAGCATGTACAAAGTGTGATAGACATGCATAAAACATTTGAAAACGTGCTTAAAAAGAGATATAGTCATGAGATGTGATGATCAAGCTAAAACATGATATATGAAAGGGGTATAAAGGACATAAATCATAAAACATGGTCAATGCAAATAAACGTGATCTGAAACACATGTGACATACTTCTCGAAGTAACCTTGATTCATTAATGTGGGAGAATTACCTTTACCCAACATGTAAGACCATGTGAGTTATTAAGATGGAATCTGGTGCCTCCCACACTGAAAAGGGGTGCCCTACTTGCCAAGGTAAGACCATAAACTTTCTAGCTTTTATGGATCCACTAGCTAATGTCTATCTAGACAATCCTATGTTGGCACATATTTTATGGGACTTGGTTAATCACCATTTGTCCACTCAATGCTAAGCATAACTCCCACGGAATATGTATTATTCTTATTTATCTTTTGTTTAAGGAACCTGGGCAATCGCCTCCTGTCCTTACATCATGGGCATGGGTAATAGCCTCTTGTCTTTCATTAGAGGACATGGGTAATCGCCGCTTGCCTCATTCTTAGAATAGCTCTTTATCTTTGATTCGTTTTAGGTGAGAAGACCTTTCAACCTTAGAATCCTATATGTAAGAAAACCGTTCACATTCATGCATGAAGTAGTTATGTGAGCAATCCTTTCACAACAACTAACCACAATAACAACATATATGTTTTTACTCTTAAAACAATCTACATTATATCTCATCAATTTCATAAGAACATGCATAATTCCATAATTCACCTTTCATAATTCAAAACTCACTTTCAATCATCAATATCTAGAAAACATGGGTTAGACATGGGTTCAGGGGAATTCATCATAAAATCATGTAATTATCTTAATTTATGAACTCATGCTTGATAGATCACGAAACAATCAAATAGATCAATATTTAAAGGAACCCATGACATGGAAGAAAACTCTAACTCAATTGGGAAACTCTAGCTTTGTAAATTAGAGAATTTGATAAATCCATGGAGGAAAGGGCTCCATGGATGAAAACTATCATACCTTAATGCCAAAATCTAGATTTCAATGGTGGAATTGGAGGCTTGAGTTGAAACCCTAGGTTGATTCCTTCTTCTTCAGGATTTCTAGATAGAGAATTATTTAAGTGGAAGACTTGTTCTTCTTTTAGGAATTTGAGAGAATGATTTTAATTGGGGAAATTTGGGGTAAAAATACTTATATAAGACTTCTAGGTAAGGGCAAAATGACATAGTGTTAGGATAAAATATTTAGGAAAAGATGCAAAAGCCCCTGACTTAAAGTTGACGCAACCACCAAACGGTGGCCTTCACGAGCCGTCAAGGACCTCACGGGCCGTTGTGGAAGTCGTGGTCCTTGACCAACGCGTCCTGGGGAGAGGTTCCCTTTTTCCTTTCCCTTCATGACCACCTTGACTAGTTGTTTGCCTTTTCATGACCATCTAGGGGCTCGTGGGAGGAGGCGAACTTTGGGGTTGGTTCTGCCTCCCCCACACGAGCATCATAACGATCCGTCCACCTCCACACGGGCCTTTAAGTCCTCGTGGGAGGGGTCTTTGCTTAGCCCTCCCTGAGGGACTTTCCATGAGCTACCACGCAGACCGTTGTCCCCTTTACAACCCATCTACGGCTTCGTGGATAGTCCATGTTTTAGGTGATGGCCTGTGAGTTCTTCCCCATTTACTTTTTTATAGATCTTTCTCGAATCTTAGGTGTTACAATATCTCCCCCTTGGGAACATTTGTCCTCAAATGGGATTCAAGTCATCATATAAAGGATAGAAACTCAACCTAGCAGTCCAACATGCATGAAATCACACAAATACACATATCTGAGGAGGAAACATCAACTCCAAGTTAAAGCATGTTCAAAACATCATATCATGAATTCTATATGAAATCCATACTTAGTGCACATAAACAAGTAGAAATCAATCAGGTAAACTCATTTTTTCTCAAGTTTAAGTTTTTCGTGAACATGCTAATCATGGGAATATCTAAGACACATGAAAACAAAGAGTAAACCATGAGGAGCTATATACCTCAAGCTAGAGTAGGAACGGAGAGAAAGAGATGACGATAAAGGAACATCATATAGGCCTAGACCTCCCAAGTAGCACCCTCAGCTAACTGATTCCTCCAAAGAACTTTCACGGAGGCAACCTCTTTATTTCTCAACTTCTTAACTTGACGGTCTAAAATCTCAATCGGGACTTCCTCATAAGAAAGATTTTCCTCAACTTCCAATCCTTCTAAGGGAACTATAGATGTCGGATCTCCAACACACTTTTCAACAATGAAACATGGAAACTAGATGTACCAATGCCAATTCAGTAGGCAATTCAAGTTCATAAGCAACCTTGCTAATCTGCCTCAAAATCTGATATGGGCCTACATAAAGGGGACTAAGCTTCCCTTTTTTCCAAACCTCATTACACCCTTCATGGGAGAAATTTTCAAGTAGACCCAATCATATACGTCGAACTCAAGATCATATCAACATAGACCTTTTGTCGACTTTGGGTCGTTTTCAATCTCTCTAAGCGAACTTTCTCTATGGCCTCATGTACCAATTTAGGACCTATCAAAGCAACCTCACCCACTTCAAACCAACCTATAGGAGATTTACACCTCCTACCATATAATGCCTCAAATGGATCCATGGCAATACTTAAGTGATAGCTATTGTTATATGCAAACTCAATCAAAGGCGAATGGTCATCCCAATTACCCTTGAAGTCAAGTACACATGCTCTCAACATATCTTCCAAAGATTGGATGGTACGCTACTCTTGCCCATCTGTTTGTGATGAAAAGTTGTACTAAGTGATTAACATTTCAAGGACACTTCATTCAAGTCTAAGTGTCAACGATCGCTAGTCAGTATAAAACCCAACTAAATGAGTTGGGGTCGAATCCCACAGGGAGTGGTACGTGTTCAAGATTCAATAGGAAAGTGCAAACATGGTCAAATAAATCATAATAATAGACATTATCGAATAAAAACATAATTCAAATTAGGGCGTGACATGAATGTCAAATAACAAGGCTTTTTGGTTTGAAATTATTAACTACAGCAGCAGCAAACAATACAAAATACGATAATGAGACGGGTTCTTGGGATGTGATTCAATTATAGGCTAATGTAGACAAATAGGCAATTGCAACTATTAGTAAATAGCTAGATATTAGTGTGTAAGCTAGGCTATAGGGGAGGTAAACTTTCTCTCGAACAATTTACCCCGAATCAAGTCAATTTATCTCGAACATCAACAAGCATACAAAATAAGAACAACCCGCACCTTAGTCCATTCACTCTCTCGAGCTGAAAGTGTGGAATTGGGTTTAGGATTCACTCTCGTGAGCTGAACCCATGTCAACCCAATACCCACTGACCATCAATCAATAATCTTAGTTTTAAAACCTCTCTCTTAAGCAAGCCAAAAACACAAAGGTAGAACTATATTTCCAACTACAATTCTTAAATTAAACCACAATTAAATATTGAACTCACTTTTAAACATCATTTAAACTAACAATTAGCAATACCCATAAACAAAAATTAGTCCATAATCACACCCTAAGAATTGGGGCTTTAGCTAGACATCATAAAAAAGATAAAAATCGTTACCAAATTGAGTTTCCATCTACTTGGTAAGATTGATTTCATTCTTACAATGGCCCAATTCGAAGAATCTCAAAGACCCACTTTCAATTTCTCAAAAGTGAAAAACTTCAATTCTTCAAAGCCTAGGGTAAACTAGAGAAAAACTGTCTCAATACTCAAAATTCAATATGAATAATAGTAATAATAATAATAGCTAATAGATACTAAACTAAATGTTCAAAAATGTATTTATAGTCACCAAAAATATGTTGCGAATAACTACTCAGCGAAGTAAGTCGGGATCACCGATCAACTCGGTGATCTGCCCTTTGGTCATTTTCATCACCCTTCTTGCCTTGTCCTTCAGCATTCTCAAGTTCTGTAACTTTGGGCGATCCAACACTACATTGCGGAACCACTCGGCGATCCGCCGACTACTCATTTCTCTAGTCAACTTGGTTTTCTCCTTCAAGGCATGACACACTTGAACTTTAGGCGGTCAAATAGCCATTCAACGAGTTGCCAAGTAGACTTAGAGATCACCAGGCATCCTTTTCTTCATTCTTTCAACTCGCTTTGTTCATTTTTGCAAATTAGTGTCCTTGCTTTGCTCCTCGATCCATATACCTGGAAATCAAGGATTTTCCATCAGTTATTGGCACAAAACAAGCATTTGAGAACACTAAATCATTATAAATAAAGCCCCTAAATGAGTCCAAATCTCGAACTCATCAACACCCCCAACATAAACTTTTGCTTGTCCTCAAGTTCAGCAGTTCAATAAGGATGTCTCAAACAGTGCTACACAAGACTCAACCATGAATGTACACAATAAGACTCAACTTACTCATGCAAGGATCAACTGTGCACTCAAAGATTCAAGTTGTGACTCACCAGTATCAAAGATTCTCAACTTCACAATACTTCCTTCAAATGCAAGTTCAAGCTTAATAAAGGTGCTCAAATGCCTTCACACAAAGAATGATTCCATATTCACACACTATTCTTCAACAATTTATAGTTCCGAAAACACGTACAATTCTCACACTCACAAAGATGAACACATGCATGACTTCACCCATAGGTTTGCCCTGATTTTCCAACCAACATTTCTTTTAGCTCACTCAAGATCAAAAAGATCTTTTCGAGGCTTGTAATGGGTTTGAGTGTAAAGTTATGGTCATTTAGGATTAGTGGTTGCCATCCTCATGAAATGTGGTATGAACAGCACTTTCTTTCTTTTTCTTCAACATTTTCACTCATGCTCAAAAGTCATCCCATTATTCACTTTTCATGGAAGACCGGACACCCCATTTCTTTTGCACATTCACAACTTTTATTTCAAAACTTTATTGTTCTTTTTCTTTTTTATAATTTTTTTCTTTTTCTCCTTTTTTTTTTTCTATTTTTTTGGTATGGAGGGGTTCCATCTTTCTCAAAATCATAGATAAAGGGGGACTTCTTTGCACTTCTTGATTTATCTTCTCCTTTCACCACACCCCCAACTTAGGCTTTTGGCCTAAGTCGGCTATTCAAAAAAACCACTCTTCATAAGGATTATGGGTGAATGGATAAAGAGAGGTCTCATTTGCTCAAGTTTCATCCAAGAAAAGGGCAAGGCTCAGAAAGGGAGTTCAAGCAAGGTCCACACACTCACAAGGTTTGCCACAAAAGAGGTATATTATCAAATTGTTTCACTCTTAAAATTGTTGCCTAAGATCATTTCAAGATCTTGCATCACGTAGTCAACCGGACTAGCGAGGCATATTCTAAGTGTCATCACACATGGTTCACAGTAAGCTCATTACACAAGGAATTGGCACCAATATCGAACAAGACTCCACACTTTTGCTGGTGTGCAATGTTCATCATAAGAGATTCATTCGATAAACGACTAGTCACAACGAGAAGTCCACATATTATCTATGGAACTTCATTTGTCCTCGTCGTAGCTGCACATTCATTTTTGTTCGATTAAGAGCATAATTCAAGTCATCGATATTGATAATAACCGACACTCAAATTTGCACAAGAACAGCCACACTTAAACACAACAAGAGGTGGCAAATTTTTTAGAAGGGGTCAAAACCATTCGCAATTAAAAACAATGAGCCACAAGATCAAACATCCACAACACAATTGCCAAAACACAATTTACAACACAAAACCCAATATATAGACAAACGTAATAATCACAAACGGTAGGTATGGAATACCCTCACCCCACCACAAATTCTAAGTGTCAACGATCGCTAGTCAGTATAAAACCCAACTAAATGAGTTTGGGTCGAATCCTACAGGGACTGGTACTTATTTAAGATTCAAATAGGAAAGTACAAACATGGTCAAATCAGTCATAGGAATAGACATTATCGAATAAAAATATAATTCAAATCAGGGGGTGACACGAATGTCAAATAACAGGGGGTTTTAGTTTGAAATTATTAACTACAACAGCAGCAAACAATACGAAATTTGATAATGAGAAGGGCTTTTGGAATGTGATTCAATTATAGGCTAATATAGACAAATGGGTAATTGCAACTATTAGTAAATAGCTAGATATTAGTGAGTAAGCTAGGCTATAGGGGAGGTAAACTTTCTCTCGAACAATTTACCCCGAATCAAGTCGATTTCTCTCGAACATCAACAAGAATACAAAATAAGAACAGCCCACACCTTAGTTCATTCACTCTCTCGAGCTAAAAGTGTGGAATTGGGTTTAGGATTCATTCTAGTGAGCTGAACCCATGCCAACCTAATACTCACTCACCATCAATCAATAATCTTAGTTTTAAAACCTCTCTCTCAAGCAAACCAAAAACACAAGGGTAGAACTGCATTTGCAACTTTAATTCTTAAATTAAACCACAATTAAAGATTGAACTCACTTCTAAAAATCATTTAATCTAAGCAATACCCATAAACCAAATCAACCCATAATCATATAATCACACACCAAGAATTGGGATTTTAGCTAGACATCATAAAAAAGATAAAAATTGTTACCAAATTAAGTTTTCATCAACTTGGTAAGATTGATTTCATTCTTACAATGGCCCAATTCGAAGAATCTCAAAGACTCACTTCTAATTTCTCAAAAGTGAAAAAACTTCAATTCTTCAAAGCTTAGGAAAAACTAGAGAAAAAATGTCTCAATACTCAGAAGTCAATATGAATAATAATTATAATGATCATAGCTAACTGATACTAAACTAAATGTGTAAAAATGTATTTATAGTCGCCAAAAATGTTTTGTGAATAGCTACTCGGCAAAGTAAGTCAGGATCGTCGATCAACTCAGTGATCCTCCCTTTGGTTATTTTCATTGCCCTTCTTGCCTTGACCTTCACCATCCTCAAGTTTTGTAACTTTGGGTGATCTAACACTGCATCACGGAACCACTCGGTGATCTGCCAACTGCTCCTTTCTCTTGCCAACTTGGTTTTCTCCTTCAAGGCTTGGCACACTGGAACTTTAGGTAGTCAAATAGCCATACGACAAGTCACCAAGTGGACTTGGCAATCACCAGGCTTTCTTTTCTTCATTCTTTCAGCTCGCTTTGTTCCTTTTTGTAAATTAGTGTCCTTGCTTTGCTCCTCGATCCATATACCTAGAAATCAAGGGTTTTTCATAAGTTATTGGCACAAAATAAGCATTTGAGGACACTAAATCACTATAAATAAAGACCTAAATGAGTCCAAATCTTGGACTAATCAATACCCCCAACTTAAACTTTTGCTTGTCCTCAAGTAAAACTCAAGTTCAGCAGTTCAAAAATGATATTTCAAACAGTGCTACATAAGACTTAATCATGAACGCATACAACAAGACTAAACTTACTCATGCAAGGATCAATTGTGCACTCAAAGATTCAAGTTGTGATTCACCTTTATCAAAGATTCTCAAGTTCACAATACTTGATTCAAATGCAAGTTCAAGCTTAACAGAGGTACTCAAATGCCCTCACACAAAGAATGATTCCATATTCACACACTATTCCTCAACAATTTATAGCTTCGGAATCACATACGACTCTCACACTCACAAAGATGAACACATGCATTACTTCACCATAGGTTTGCCCTTATTTTCCCACCAACATTCATTTAAGCTCACTCAAGATTAAAAAGGTCTTTCCAAGGCTTGTAACGGGGCTGAGTGTAAAGGTATGGTCATTTAGGCTTAGTGGTTGCTATCCTCATGAAATGTGGTATGAACAACACTTTGTTTCTTTTTCTTCAACATTTTCACTCATGCTCAATAGTCATCCCATTATTCACTTCTCATGGAATACCGGACACCTCATTTCTTTTGCACATTCACAACTTTTTGTTCAAAACTTTTTCATTCCTTTTCTTTTTCATTATTCTTTTCTTTTCTCTCTCTCTTTCTTTTTTTTTTTTTTGTATGGAGGGGTTCCATCTTTCTCAAAACCATAGATAAAGGGGGACTTCTTTGCACTTCTTGATTTACCTTCTCCTTTCACCACACCCCCAAATTAGGCTTTTGGCCTAAATTGGCTATTCAAACAAACCACTCTTCACAAGGATTATGGGTGAATTGATAAAGAGAGGTCTTATTTGCTCAAGTTTCATCCAAGAAACGGGTAAGGCTCAAAAAGGGAGTTCAAGCAAGGTCCACACACTCACAAGGTTGGCCACAAAAGAGGTATATTGTCAAATTGTTTCACTCTTCAAATTTTTTCCTAAGATCATTTCAAGATCTTGCATCACTTAGTCAACCGGACCAACGGGGCATATTCTAGGTGTCCATCACACATGGTTCACGGTAAGCTCATTACACAGGGCATTGGCACAAATATCAAACAAGACTCCATACTTTTGCTAGTGTGCAATGTTCATCACAAGAGACTCATTCGATAACCAGCTAGTCACAACGAGATGCAAAAATTCCACATATTATCTATACAACTTCATTTGGCCTCATCGTAGCCGCACATTTAGTTTTTTTCAATTAAGAGCACTATTCAAGTCATCGGTATTGATAATGACCGACACTCAAATTTGCACAAGAACAACCACACTCAAACACAACAAGAGGTGGCAAATTTTTCAGAAGGGGTCAAAACCATTTGCAATTAAAAACAAGGAGCCACAATCTCAAACATCCACAACACAATTGCCAAAGCACAATTTACAGCACAAAACCCAATATATAGACAAAAGTAATAATCACAAGAGGTAGGTATGGAAATACCTCACCCCTCCACAAACAAAAAGAAATTTATCCTCAAATGCAATAAAGTGCTAAAACATCAATAACAGTTATAGAGAAGGAGGTAAAAAAAAGTTTTGTCTACACAATCGCTCCATCTGTTGGGGCATTAGTGCCCGGTGTAGCAGCAACACTACCAACTCCACTAAGATCAGCCAAGGGAGTGTCTGCCAAAGAAATCTATATCGCTAAATCTACCAATGCCTCCTCAATCTCTGTGAGGCCCTCACAAGATGCCTCCTCGTCAACACCAAGCTGCTCCTCATCGGTCTCAGCCTCAGACTCGGCAACAGCTACCTCCTTAGTTCGAACCTCATCTCCAGTGGTAGCCAGAGGCACATATGGATCAAATGGCATATTAGTAATCTCCACTGTACCGAAAATCATCGACTGGTACACATTTCTCTTCAACTCATCAATAGCGGCTTTTAGATTCATCACTTTCTCAATAGCTCCTTGGCCACGCTCGCACACCGTTATCCTTGTCGCAAGGGCATCAATAATAAAACTCAAAGGTGCCACAATATCAACGAGGGCCCTCTCAATTATGCTAGGAATGTAACCTGGGTGAGTGTTAGATGTACTTGAAGGCCCAAGGGCCGGAGTAGGCAAAGGTGCCTCTGCAGGTAATGCAACAGTATCCATAACTAGGATTGTCCAATGAGGCTACCTTCTTCTTCTCGGCCTTATCCTTCAAGTACTCCGCCTCAGTCCTCCAGATGTCGGTAGAAGATGTGGGAATCACTTCCACATCCTTCTTCTCATCTTGAGGTACCCAAGCTCGTCTGCACAGCTCGGTAATCAACACTGGAAAAGGTAGAGAGGTTTGGCGTTCCTTGGCCCTCATGACCATCCCTGTGCAATGATCATCCCCAAGTTCAGCCTTGTCCCAGCAATCATGTAGCCAAGACAGGCTGTTTTTGCATGGAAGAGAATCGACTCGTTCTGGGATGGCATGATAGTACTACTGATGAAGCCAAACCAGAACCTTGCTGCTATATTTAGGTCTTTCTTTTCAATGGGTGCTTCAACCTCGAGCCACTTGGGAGTACTGTCAGATATTAGAAGAGCCAACCACTTCTTTATATTTTCTAATATTTTTGTCCTAATCTTGTATTCACAGTCATCATCAATTATCATTGAACATTCCAGGACTGGATTGTTAGCATCACTATCAAACTTCACTTTTCTGTTCCTGACAACCACATAGTCTACCGACTTGAATTTGGCTGTCGACTTCTTCCTTTGTGGCACCAGGGGTCCGTAAGCAGTGTAGAACTCCTGGACCCAATTGGGAACATAAGGGCCACGAGGTTTAGTGAACAGATGGAACTTGTATGACCTCAAGTAGCTCATGATCTTCAGATATCTATCTATGACTCCATCAGTAGACAGCCTCTTCTCCTCTATAATGGTCCTCAGCCCCTCAGTCTTCAATCTGTTCATAAACTGTGGAGGAGGACCCTGTACCAGTGGTGCTAGGACCATAACCTGTGCTGGAGCTAGAGGAGAAGCAGTTGCTTCGGGAGTCCTGATCCTAGACGGATCATTCTGCCTCTTAGAAAATATGGTTTAGACATAGGTTTATGGGGATTCATCATAAAATCATGTATTTATCTCAATTCATGCTTGATAGATCACAAAACAATCAAATAGATCAATATTTAAATAGACCCATCATGACATGGAAGAAAATCCTAACTCAATTAGAGAATTCTAACTTTGTAAATTGGAGAATTTGAGAACTCCATGGAGGAAAGGGCTCCATGGATGAAAACTATCACACCTTAATGCCAAAAGCTAGTATTCAATGGTGGAATTGGAGGTTTGACTTAAAACCCTAAGTTGATTCCTTTTTCTTCCAGGTTTTTAGAGAATTTTTTTTTAGAGGAAGACATGTTCTTCTTTTAGGAATTTGAGAGAATGATTTCATTGGGGAAATTTGGGGGTAAAAATACTTATATAGGACTTCTAGGTAAGGGAAAAAATGACATAGTGTTAGGATAAAATAATTGGGAAAAAACCTAAAAGCCCCTGACTTATAGGTGACACAACCACCAGATGGTGGCCTTTGTGAGCCGTCAAGTACCTCACGGGCCGTTGTGGCAGCTGTGGTCCTTGACTAGTGGCCTCAGGAGAGGTCCCCTCTTCCTTGCCCCTTCACGACCACCTTGACAAGTCGTTTGCCTCTTCACGACCCGTCTAGGTGGAGGAGGCCAACTCTGGGTTTGATTCTGCCTCCCCCACACGGGCGTCATAACAACCCATCCACCTTCACACGGGCCGTTAAGGCCCTCGTAGGAGGTCTTTTCTTAGCCTGCCCTAGGGGACTTACCATTGGCCACCACACGTACTGTGGTCCCCTTCACGGCCCGTTTAGGGCTCTGTGAAGGGTCCATGGTTCAGGTGTTGGCCTGTGAGTTCTTTCCCATTACTCCTTCTTAGCCCTTTCTCGAATCTGAGGTGTTACAACAATGTGAATAGGATTTCTAACTTCTCCTTTACTTTGCCAAAAATAGGCAATTCTAAATTACTAAATATGAAGAGTTTTTACATCTTATGAATAAGTAAAATTTAATTATAACTTAAATTTGATATCAATGTTTGAAATATTAGAATAATAATTAAAATATAATTAATTGAGAAAAATAGTAAATGACAATTTTGTCTATTGTAGAGTCTTTTAATGAAGGACAAAAAGCTCAATCAACTTTTCTAAAGACCTTCATGCTTTTAATATTTGTATAAAATAGATATAGATAGATAGATAAGTACAAAATAAAATTTTAATTATTATTAATAAAATAATATCAAAATTATCTTATCATATAATATCATAATTATTATTAATATCTTATCAAAATAAGTACTTCTCGCTTTTTTCATATTCAAGGTAATATTTATTTTTCTATGACTAAATTTGTTATATAGTTTTCTTTTTAATTAAAAAAAGATAAACTTAAAGAAGTAAAAAAGGAATAAAATTTGATAGTACAAGGGTAGAATGAGTATGTGAAAAAATCAATTGGCATATGAGAGGAGAATGATTGTTGTTCAAGATTATAGAAAAAATATAATTTTTAAAACAATGTATGCCCTTAATTTTTAGTGTGTGCGTACGTATTAACTAAGACCATCTCAAATCCAACATTAATTTTTACATCAAATTCTATTTTGTTGTAGAAATTGGTGTTTTAATGTTCCAAGTCAACACTAATTCTTACACTATTTTAGTGTTTAAATAATGTGACACTATTCATCCACGTAAAATCTCTTTTTATTTATTTATTTATTATTTTACTATTATTTGTATTATATCAAACTTTTGAAAATATAAATGAAATAAAAAAAATATCTGATACTGAAGAGAGAAGAATATACCGAGAATCTTCTTTTTAATGCAAAATTTTGGTATAGTGAATTGGAGTTGGTTACGTTGTAAATTTTGATGTTATGGGTTGAAGATGTCCTAAGTGATGAGAAACCCTAACTCATTCTATGAGTTTTTGGGCAAAAACATACTTTACCTATACCCCAAACTTTAGCTACATTCTTAAAAAAAATTTGGTAGAAAATATCTTCAAAGTATTTGAAAGTTAAGAATTTTAATCCTTCTATTAGATATTGTCAAAAAACTAAGTGATCCTATAAAAACATGAGCAGTTCGTGTGACTATCAACAAAAGTTTTCCTGCATAATTTTATTATCTACTATAAAAAGCTCTTGAAATAAAAGAATATTAAAAATCTTGGATACCATCGCTTATTGAAACAGAAAATGTTATGAGAGTGTGGAGATACATGGTTTGTTCTTTTTCTCATTTACCAATGGAAAGAAGCTAGAGCTTAATTATCTTCACCTTTTACAAAGCTAAATTGTATTTAGATCAAAAAAATTTTGGGGCAATCTGATATTGAAGTGATCAAAATTCTAATTATGTCTTGCATTTGAGTTTCACTCTCCATTATTTGAAGTGGAAGTCTCCAATAAACACTACTTCTAGCAGATTCAATTGAGAAAAAAAAAACATATTTCATTTGATAAATTTTTAAATATTAAATCACATAAAAATAAATGGAAAAATGTCTAATTAAAAGATTTTGCATAATGCTAAACTCAATTGTCGAAAAAGTTCACGATAATATTTTTGGTGTATCTCAGATTAATAAATATGAAGGGGTGTCTTAATTTTTGAGGAATCTGTTAGTTTTCTGATAAATTCAAGTAGAACTATGAAAATTGTTAACTTTGAAATACCCGAAGGATGTTTTTTGCTAAAATAATATTTTAAGTAGGTAATCTAAGTTTGTAATATAGTTTAAGGATGATTTTAGTAAAAAAAGAAACTCTTAAGAAAATGATCAAAATGATCATTAATGTATGTGTAATGCTTTATTTTGGTCCTTCATGTATTTCACTTGATTGAAATAAACTTTAACGTATAACAAAAATGTTTATTTTGGTCCTTAATTTATTTCACTGGATTGGAATGATCCTTAATGTATGACAAAAGATGTTCATTTTGGTCTTTTACCTAAACCCAACAAATTTATTATTAAAAAAATGTTAAATTGTACTATAGACCTACGTGGCTAATAAAATTTACCATTATTGTCTTTTTTGTTAGCTCCAAGGAAAGAACTCCATGAAATCTAACCCCATTTTCTCTTAGTTTCTCCAACTAAATTTACTATTTTCTCTTTTCTAAAATATTATTTTGCTAACGTAATACCATTTTTGTTTTAAGCAAGAGAAAATAATAATTTTTTATTAGAGAAAATAGAGAAAATAATGTTAGATTTCATGGAATTTTCTTTAGAGCTAACAAAGAAGACAGAGATGGTGAATTTGTTAGCCACATGGGGTCCGCAATTAACACTTTGTTATACATTAAGGATCATTTCAATCAAATGAAATACATTAAGAACCAAAATAAACACCTTTATTATACATTAAGGACCACTTCAATCGAGTGAAATACATTAAATAGGAGTTTGGAGTTGCGATTTCATATCTCGATATGAAATCATGAGATGCAATCAACGTTTGGATATGTGATTTCACAATGATTTCATCTCATGAGATGAAATTCCGAATTCTCTAAAAATCATGATTTGGGAATTTCAAATTATGTTTGTAAAAAAGCCCACATTTAATATATATATATACACACACACATACTAATAATTTATTTCATATGTAAATAAAATTTGAAATTCATATCATTACTTTTTAAACCATTTGTATCTCTTATAATGATTATTCTCGCCAATAGAAAAATTATTTTTTGTACTTCAAATCAAGTCTTAATTTACCATTTATATTCACCATATTCTTTATTATTATTTTTTTTTAATCAAATTTATTACTATTTCATTCAAATCAATGTTTAATGAATTTTTTCCATTATTATATTGAGTGGACAAGACTAACCAATGTTCCATTGATTGAAAAACAAATTTTCTTAGCTGCTAACAACTTGAACACTACATCTCACATTCAATAATTTTTTTTTTTATTGAGTTAAGATTTGACCAATAAATGTTGTATTTTTTAGAATAATTTTGTGATATTGTATTATGCGTCCCCCCCCCCCCCCCCCCCCACTTATTTGATAAGATTGTATAAATAATTGGACAATTTAATTTTAATAGTTTTACAATTTATGAAATTTTATGTTTATGAGAAAATATACAATGTAAAAAAATTCAAATCGCATGTCAAAACAAAACAAAACTTCATCTTATAATTTCATATTATGATCATATCACGATTTCAGGTAGGGTTGTTCATGGTTGTGGTTAAAAAATCCAACCGAACCGTAATCGATATTTGGTTTGATTTGGTTAGGTTTGGTTTTAAATTTTGAAAACCATATTTGGTTTGGTTTTGATTTTATCAAAAAACAACTGCAAAAATAACCGAATCGAACCGATAAATTAAATACATAAATTTTATAATTATTGATATATTATTCATAAATAAAATATAAATATTTTGTTAAAATTTTAAGTAACTTAAGTCTTTAACTTTACCATTTTCTCATGTCCAACACTTCAATTTTAGCTCAACTATTACGATCCTCAATCTAAGTCCATCAAAATTCATTATTTTAATCTTTACCTGTTATACCTTTCATAAGATAGTCACACTTTTTTCTTAATTAAATCACTTTGTTCGTGTAATGATAACTTTAGCATTGCTTAATTGAACTAACAATAGTTTTTGTACTAGGTGTTTGTGTTTATCAAGATATGTATCTCCTCAAAAATTTATTACTTTCAAATAGAAAAACCCAGAAAAATTGAACCAAATCGAACCAAATCGTCAATAACCAAACCGACAGTTATTTTTTTCATTTGATTTGATTTGATTTTGAAAAATTTTAAAAACTGAATAGCTTAATTTAATTTTAATTTTAACCAATAACCAATACAAACATAACCATGAACACCCCTAATTTCTGGTCATGATTTCATATTGCGGGCCGTAAGAACCAAAATAAAGCACTAACTACCCCTATATTGAGGACCATTTTAGTCATTTTGTCAAAAACTCTCCGTTCTCATGTTCTGTTCTTCACACGTGCACTGTTTTTAGTTTGACAACATATAAATTCATTCATGGGTGTAGGGTTTTAGGGTTTAAGAGGCAAGAAAGAGCAGTTGAAAGTTGAAAGTTAAAGTTGAAAGTTGTGTAGTGAATAAGATGGGTGCAGACAAAGGGAAGAAGCAAAAAGTGGATGAAGAAAACAACATTGATGGTGGCCTTGTTTTTTCCATTGAAAAATTGCAAGAAATTCAAGACGAGCTTGAGAAGGTAATCCCATTTATTCATACTTTTCTGTTTGACTACTTTATAGTACTAGTTTTGAGTCACTGGATTTCTTTGTGACAATACTCAGTATAAACATATATTTGAAAAAATATATAATTGGAGTGAGTGATGCTGTTTTTTTTATTGTTTCTAAAATAGTGTGTTATGCAGATTCTGTTAGATACCTCCCTTGTCTGGACAATTGGAAGATTTGCTTCCTCATATTCATTCAAACCTTCATAAATGTGACTGTAAAATATGACTTTGGAAGTGTCATCTTTTGTTGAACTGATGATAAATGTTAAGCATGAATGAACAGTGAGTGCAACCTCGTTTATATATGTATATATATATATCTTTCTTCGATGGAAACAACACATACTAGACAACTACATAAGCTACTCAAGGGTCCAAATAACGGAATTCAACATGTAAAGATCACCATCATTTAATTGTCATACAAAAATGACTGTATTTTTGTGATTTGAGGCATGTTGTCTCTTTTTATTCACCATCATACTTATGAGGTGTCCTATGTTTTAGTTCCTACTCCTAGCCTTTCACATGCTAGGTGATCCGCTGTCTTTATTTCTCTGGTGAAAGAAAGGCCAAAATTTGGCTTCTATATCAACTCAGTCGCATCTGTGTGCGCCAATTCACATTTCTGTTTTCTTTTACTTCTGAGTTAAGTTTCGTTATTGTAATCAATCATTTGTTGTTTTACATTACAAGTTTTGGGAGAACTCATCGGAGGAATAATCTAGTAACCCGTTATCCTCCTTCAAAGTCAATTTGCATAACATCATTGGAGTATATTTATAAAATCACAACCAGTTTAAACCAAAAAAGTGCAAAGAATACAGAGAACTGGGACGATTTCTATATTGGTAGCACTGTTAGATATTAGTTTTATAAGAAATATGACCATGAAAAGATATGTGTAATGGCCAATTTTGGCTCCTAAGCTTCCGTTTCCTTGCATATGTGTGGTAGAATCCATAGCATATAAATTTGAGTTGACAAGAGTTGTAAGAATATGAGCTGTTTGGCATTTTGTTATGTTTCTCTTCCAATAGAATGCTCAAGTCTTTTTATTGTTATATATCACCTATAAAGCTTCTGCAATTTATTTTTTTACTGAACTTCGATATTATGGTCATCTTCAAATTTAAAGAATCTGTTGTTTAGAACAATAAGGGAGCTTTTCCATCATATGTCTGCTCTTATTGTTATATATCACCTATAAAGCTTCTGCAATTTAAATTTTTTACTGAACTTAGATATTATGGTCATCTTCAAATTTAAAGAATCTGTTGTTTAGAACCATAAGGGAGCTTTTCCATCATATGTCTGTTCTCTGTATGTGCATAATATTAACAACACTTGGGATGTGCAATTGTGAAAACTGATAGCAACAGCTGAAATAGATGGAAATTCTCTCGTTAATGCAAGCCCTCTTTATATATTATTTTCCTATACCTTGGCAAACTTGTCTGATAATTAGTTGAAGGATATATATTCCATTTCAATGAAGAAGGGGAAACCTACATTTATATTCTATAGGTGTGCACCCAAGGGTGTGCCCTGATGGTCAATGATGTGAGTTGAGAACCATGATGTCTCAAGTGCAAATCCCATTAGTGACAAAAACACTAAGTGATTTCTTTCCATCTATCTTGTCGTAGCCTTTGTGGACAAAGTTACGTGGTAATTTTTGCTGGTGGGGTGAGGTGTGCACAAGTTGTCCTAGACACAACAGTTATAAAAAATAAATAAATTCTATATGTGTAAAGAAGCATCTCTATATGGAATAAAGAAATAGTAGAGTTTTTGAGAGCAAACACGAAATACTCATACTGTGAAACATAAATGTACTTTTTAGCTTTTTTCTGTAGACTAAAAGATGTCAACACTGTGGACGGAATGTTCGACTTACTTATTTTCCTACAGTAATGTAAAGCAATGTAAAGGAACTGAGATGGAATTTTTTGTTCTCTGTTTGTGAAAATCTTAACCTTCTCAAACCAAAGCTTCTCTATACACATGAGCGTATTTAAATTCAAGCTTTTGCTAGTGCGTTGACAAAAAAGATGGTCGGCAGGTATGTTCTAGTTTAGGTGAAAGTTGAAACAAGAATAAAAAATATTTAACTTAGAGTTGATTGCTAGATTTCTTTTGTTGCTTTATAGTTGGTGTTACATGTTAACTAATGAGCATTTTAATTTTTCTATCAGATTAATGAAGAAGCAAGTGATAAAGTATTGGAAGTGGAACAGAAGTACAATGAGGTCCGCAAGCCTGTCTATGATAAGCGAAACAACATCATTAAAGCTATTCCAGATTTCTGGTTGACTGCTGTTAGTGATCCTATCCTGAATATTCCGTATCTCTATGTTTCTGAAATTCTGAATTGCTTCTCATTTGATTGATTTGTTTCATTACTTGCAGTTTTTGGGCCATCCTGTCCTAGGTGAACTTCTAACTGAAGAAGACCAAAAGGTTTGGTTCTAATTTGTTGGTTATAAACTATTATTCTAGATTATAACCAACCTACTGCTATTTTTGGCCAAGCTCTATCAATGCTGAATTTAGTTGTTACTTTTGACAAGTCATTGCTGTATTATCAACAATGCTCTCTAATAAATCTATAATAAGTTGTAACTTATCCTCTAAATGCTTCTTGAGTTCTGCATCTGAAAATGTATCTGCCTCATCCCATGCTAGATCTTCAAGTTTCTAAGTTCTATTGAAGTGGAAGAATCTAAAGATGTGAAATCGGGCTATTCGATCACCTTTGTAAGTTTTTCCCCACATGGAATTAATGTACATCCATATATGTAAATTGTTATTTTTGGAAATTCAAATTGATGACTTCCTCCTTTTTATAGAACTTCAGTGCAAATCCTTATCTTGAAAATACAAAGCTCTCAAAGACCTATACCTTCCTTGAAGATGGACCAACAAAGATTTCTGCTACAACAATAAAATGGAAAGAAGGCATGGTGAGTTTCCGTTTTGCAGCTTGACAGTTGTCACACATTCTGTATGTTTCCTATTTCGTCATATTGATGATATTGGTTGACTCTTTGAAGGGCATTCCTAATGGAGTTGCTGATGAGAAGAATGGAAACAAGCGATCTCATGCTGAGGAAAGGTGAGTTTACTTATTTCTAGCATTTCTATATTATCTACTTTTAATCAACTTTTGCTATTTATATGCTAAACCTAAAATTGAATGCTCTGATATATGGTTGGAAACGTGGTTTGGTTAATGCTTGATAGTATGCTTAGTTGTTTCAAACTTTGTTGATGATAATTTGTAGTGTTTGTTGATGCACATTATGACATATACGGTGTATCATTGGTCCATTGCAGTGCAAACCTTCGAATATAATTATTCTAGACGTTATTGGTTGTTGGAATGTTTTTGCGTCACTTCTGCTGGTTTTTGGTCAGCGGTGACGCTGAGCTTTGTCATCATAATCAGAAAAGAAGCTTAGACTGTTCTAGAAAGCATCAATATAATCACTAATTAATGCAGCTAATATTGTAGCGGTGGTGCTGTAACTGGCTTTATGTTCTGTAGCCTTTTCTTGATAAACATTGGGATGTGATAGTTCTGGTCATCCTTGCTCAGTGCTTTCCCTCTTGGGGTCTTCTATGCAGCTTCTTTACATGGTTTAGTGAAGTCAATCAAAAAGATGAGGATGAGGATGAGGCTTTAGAGATTCAGGATGAGGTATATGTTTATATCTTCTGCAGATTACTTCATGATGATTTCTAATCCCAATTTTCTGTTTTCTTTGGGGGGGTGGTGCAAACTTTGGTGTACTGAGGTCTATATTTTTGTTGAAGATTTTCATTTTGACACTGTTTCGTTGGTGCTTTTGCAGGTTGCTGAGATAATTAAGGATGACTTGTGGCCGAACCCGCTCGCTTATTTTAACAATGTTAGTCCCATTCAAGATTCCTTGTTTTCTTTAATCAAAATTTAGTCGTAAAACATGTTGTTGCCTAACAACATCTAAGAACTAAGCATTACTATACCACAGGAGCCTGATGAAGAAGATTTTGATGGGGACGAGGTAAAGATACATCAACTGGTTCTTAAGTGTCATATATATATATCATGGATAGGTGCATGTATACTTAGTTTACTGTGACTGTAATGTGTGTTTCTCTCTGGGCTTACATTATTTTCAGAATATTCTTTCCTTATAAACTCTAGCATTATATCTTCAAATAAGTTGTCTTGCCTTTGTTGTCAATAATGTCGAATAATCTTCCTAAGTGATGGATCAGCTTCTTCAGGTAGTCTTCCGAAAGTCAAAAGATCATAAGGGTCATTGAGGGTGGGAGAAATGGGGAGTCAAGTGGAACTTGAGGTTGTAACTACCTTATCACTAGAATTCAAGTGTTTGGTTAAGGTTGCTACCTTGGGTGATTGTTGAGTAAGCTTTCTGTAAAGATGATAATAGTTTGAGGGCTTAGTCTTACTAAATGTAGGAGTTGGGTTAGAGTTCGGACCATTCATTTTTTTTTTTAAGTAGGCGTTTGTCCATGCGATTTCATCTCATGATATGAAATTATGAGATGAAATCTCAAATTCTCTAAAAATCATGATTTGAGATTTTTCAAATAAAAAAATTGACCCACAAGTTCATTTTTGTAAAATAAACCCACATTTAATCTATATATATTAACTAGCCATATGTTTCATATGTAAATAAATTTATAATTATATCATTACTTTTTAAACCGTTTATATCTCATATAACGATTATTCTCGCTAATATACTATTTTTATTTCAAATCAATTTTTAATTTACCATTTACATTCACCAAATGCATTATTTTTTATCAAATTTATTACTACTTCATTCAAATCAATGTTTAATAAAAAATAATTTTCCATCATTATATTGAGTGGACAAGACTAACCACGGTAACATTAATTGAAAAAACAATTTTCTTAGCTACTAACAACTTGAACACTACAACTTATGTTCTATTTATTTTTTTATTGAATTAAGGTTTGATCAATAAGTGTTGTATTTTCTTTAGAATAGTTTTGTGATAGTGTATTATGTGATATTATAAGCTTTTGGTTATTTGATAAGATTGTATAAAGAATTGAGACAATTTTAATAGTTTTACAACTTATGGAGGTTTTATGTTTATGAGAAAACATACAATATAAAAAGTCAAAATTGCATGTCCAAACGAAACTTCAACTTCATTTCATGGTTTCATATTATGATTTAATATCGCATGGCCAAATGGGCCCTAAGATTAATAACACATTTGAATCTGAGTATTAAAATGTGCATTTAGATTTAGGTGTATGAATCTTAATCAACATTTGAGTATTAAGATGTTGTATTAAGATATGAATAATAAATAATTAAGACTTTGTTTTCTCAACATTTTAACATATAAAACTTATCTTTATTTAAAATTAATAAATACAAAAAACGAATTTCAGTTAATATGCCTGCTGGTAGTGGTGATGGTTAGCGCTAGTTGTTGTGGTGCTGACTTGAGATTGTCTTGGGTAATAGTAGCTAGTAATGATGGTGGTTGGTAGTAGTGATTAACTATGGTTTTTGATTGTGGTACTTGGTTGTGGCAACTAATAGTCATTGTGGACAATTGTGATAGCTAATAGTGGTGGATGACGACGATAGATGGTGATATGTAGTGGTGGCTTATTGTGGTGATTGATGGTAGTGATAAGTGGTTGTAATGGTAAATGGTGGTAGCAGATGACCGTGGTGGTTGTGCATAGTGTGGTAGTTGATAATGGTGGGTGGCTGCGGCAGGGGCAGTTAGCAGTGATAGTGTATGCAGTAGCGGTGAACTACAATCTTTGTAGAAATCCTTGAATAGATATCTTAGTGATATTAAGTCTATCATAAAGTTTAATCAATCAGATTTATTTAGACATATTAAGTGGTTGTAGAATTTCAAAAACAAATGCACTTGATGACTAAGATCGGAATGATTAAGGTTTAAACTTAAAAAGCAAACACTCATTATGATCAGAATGATTAAGGTTTAAACTTTAAAAATCAAACACTCATTATGACTTAGATCTAAATGATAAAGATTAAGCATTTCATTAAGTGCTAACACATGAGACCTTAAAAAGGTCAACTTGAAGTGAAGAAGTGAGTCCACCGGTAAAAGAATATTTTCGGAATGTTGTTGGTGGACTGCACACGATAACACATGCTAAGATCTTGTTAGGTTTTGAGCTTTGATTGGCATGTGGCGGTGCATGGAGGGTTCTCTGCTCATTGCCTTTCTAGGATTTGGTCACCATAGAGTTCCAATCCTAGTTGGCAGTGTTGGTTGATGCAACACTACTAAGGAATCTAATGATTAACTGTGATACCTTATGTGAAAGCAAAAAACCTTGAGAGAAAGCTTTGCTTGGATTATTCTCACAAGCTTCTTGTTGTTTAAATAGAGATAATACGTTCTTATTCTATAACTACAATGTCACAGTATTCATAACACCTAAAGTAGAATTTAGTTGAATGTTGATCAACATATGGTGTTCTTTGATGCTGTGTATCTTGGAGTTATTCTGTGGTTGAGAATGATCATTTTTTTGGCAGAGGAATAATATCCTTTTGATATGTGCACAAAATACTTAACTATTGTCAAATGTCTGTTATATACAGTGGTTCTTTAAGTCTTCACCAATCTTTTCTGGTGAGATTGTTAAATTGGTTGATTGACTTGAATGCTAAATGTCTAATGCAGGGTAAGGAGACTGAAGGCTCTGAAGACGATAAGGAGGACGAAGATGGCGATGAAGAATGAAAGCAGTTGGAACACCTATCATATCATAGGCTATCATCTTCAGGTTTTAATCATTGGGGTTTGGTGTCTGTAAAGATCTAAAAGATGAAAAATTACAGTGGTGACTATACTTTTTCTTCTACTTGTATGGTTGGTTATAAGAGAATATCCAATTTCAGAGGTTTCATTTATGTTTCCCTAAAGAGACAATAGGGATATAAATTCATAATTGGAAAAGGGTCATATTACCTCTCTACTTTCACATATGTTCATAACAATCCATGATCCATTATTCTATAAACTAGAGGTCATACTCTTGCTATGCACCACCCCAATATAATAAGAATAATTATACCCCATCCACTATTATAGAACTAAATAATCTCATTCCAGAAAATACATATCTTTTATTTTATCCAACATGAGACTTGCTCTTTAGTGATTTTCGAACGCAAATGGAACTTTAATGGTTAGTGGCATGAAATATGAATTCAATATAATATTGAATAACCCATTTTATGCGACAATACTACAATGTATAACTTGCAGAAATCTCATACATTTGGGGCTAATTACATTCTATCTCAGAAGTTTCAATTACAAAAAGTTCAAAATTTTAATTATTCTTTGATACATTCCTTGGATTGATACATTACTTAATGGGAGGAATGTAATTGAGAGGGATATGATATATATGAGGGGGATAGGGATGTATCTTTGAGAGGATTTTTGTAATTTTTTTATATGGTACATAATTTTAAAGATTATGGTATCTTAAGTTGTGTATTTATGTAATTTTTCCTAAAATGAAATTATTTGGATGAATTTCTAGTTTTTGGCTTATAAGACAAAAGTCGTAATGTGAAAATTTTGACAGTTTGAACTTATTTTTGTCTTCTTTACTCAAAAGCAAGTGCTTAAAAAGATTATTATTTTTTATTTCATCCAAAACACTATAAAAAAATATATTTAAAATCTATTTTAGCTTTAAAACACTTAAAATAAACCAATTTAAATATACAAAATAGTTCTTCCTTCTTTCCTACTCCACCCGCCTCACATTATTTGTCCATCTTACTATAAATAATTGTCTCAAATTATTCGTTAATATACAAAATCAAGATGAAATTAATTGATTTTTTCACATTTTATCCTTACAATTAATTCATTTTTTGAAAGTATAAACTAGTTTGTAAAATTTCAAAAGTGTTTCTTAAGGATTAAATTAGTAAAATCGCCCTTCTTATTTCAATTTACAAAATCAAGATAAAATTAATTATTTTTTTTCACATTTTATCGGTACAATTCATTCATTCTTTTGAAGGTATAAACAAATTTGTAAAGTTTTAAAAAAATTTCATTGTCCTTGTTTTTTAGAAGGATGTTTTTACCAATTTAACCTTTAAAACTCTTTTTAATACACCTTATATTTGTGGGAATTTTGAATTAAGGGTGACATTAAGGTTTCAAAATTAAATGACGGTGACACAAGTTATTTTAATTTAGTCTAGGCGACAATTATGTAATTACGGATTAAGGATTTATAATGTATGTGTGGGAGTTACCCTCAAGTTTTTAAGTTAACAGCTTGGTCCATTGTATTAAATGAGGGGTAAAAGGGTAAAAGACTAAAACCTAATTTAACCAAAAATGGAGGGAAGCCAGCAAAAGGGGAAATAAAAACTGTCAAATCCCCGCTAGTACCCTCTTTTTCTCTTCTTCTTGTTTGTGTTTGCTTTCTTTCTGTTATCTTCATTGTTTTCTTCTTTTTGTTGTTCGTCCATTCTTGTTAAAAAGACCGTTTTACTACTCGCAATTGTTGTTCTTGGTTGCTATTCCTTGCTCTTCCTCTTCCTCTTCCTCTTCCTCTTCTTCTTTTTCTTCTTCTTCCTCCTCCTCCTCCTCATTCTTCTTCTTTTTGAATCAGATTTAGCTAATCAGTGGACCGAATTGCATTCTATATCAATTGACATTACTTCATAAGTGATTGTGTTCACACACCACTTTGTTTGGTAAGTAAAATTAGTAGTTTTTTTGAATTATTCATCATCTGGGTATACATGTTCCAACAATTGACTTGTGTTGAATAAGTTAGATATTGGAACAAATGATAATCTTATGTTGCAAAAGAAAAGTCATATGTTGCAACATATAACCTACATGTTGCAACAGATTAGTCATATGTTGCACCATATGGCTTCTCACTTCAACATATGATTTAGCCATTGCAATAGAATAGTCATATGTTGCAATATATGATTTATCAGTCACAACAAAATAATCATATACTGCAATATTTAACTTACATGTTGCAACATATAAATTACATATGCTGCAACGTATGATTATTTGTCGTAACAGAATAGTTATATGTTGGAACATATGACTAAATCATATGTTGAACCAAATGACTTACATATCACAACATATGACTTACATGTTGCAAGATATGATTTATCTATCATAATAGAATATTTATATGTTGCAATATATGATTTATTTGTGGCAACATATGATTTACATGTTGCAACAAAATGGTCACATGGTGCACCAGATTACTTACCGCTTGCAACATGTGATTTATCTGTCGTAACATAATAGACAAATGTAGCAGCAGAATGGTCATATGTTGGAATATATGACTTACATGTTGCAACAAATGACTTACCTCTCTATAACGACCTAGTTTCGTCGTTATAGAAAAGTCAAGGGGGAATGATTTTGGCCAGAAAACTTTTGAGTAGTGACTTGAAAATTTCTAGCTTAGGCCAGACTCAGACGAAATTTGAGTCGGGTGAGGTCTAGGGAAATATGGTAATGGATGGGGATTTATTATGAATTTGATCACAGGGGTGGATAGCCAAGATGTTAAGGAGCCCGTACATCTTTACATAATCAAATTTGGGTGAGTAGAACTCCCAAAACTAATCTTGGCGTGATAGGGTAGTTTTAGAACGTCCTGATTTGAAAGTACATATGTTGTGAAATGGGAGCTTGAAACTCAAATTTTGAGTTTTTGTCTCCGTGCAATCCATTGGGGCGGGATTAATCCGGCCAAGGCGGGGTCGTTGAGGCGGGATGGGGTCCGCTGTGGCGGGCCAATCACGAAATAAGTTAGGAAAAAAACCCCAAAATCGTTATTTTCTACAAAACTTCGTTCTTGGGAGCTAAGGGACGACCCATAGTAGTTTCTTATCAGATTCCCACAATTTATAGCGCTAAAGGTAAGTTAATTACTCCCCTAATCCGTATTTTGTTCATAAAACTTGGAATCTTGGATAATTATCGTTGGAGGAGGGTTTTGGCCTAAAGTTAATGGTGGTGAAAAGCCCTAACTGAACTTTAGGATCTTGGGTTTGGCCTGAGATTGATAGTTTGATTATTATCTGGGTAAATTAGGTCTCGTTTATTGATCCTTGCGTTAATTACTTGTTTATAAACCAAGAATAAGCTGAAAGACTTTAGAAAGGGAAGGCTCAAGTGTCTTAGGAGTATTTAGGCTTGGTTTCGAGGTAGGTGATGGTTCTATTTCATGTTTATGTTGATATATGTTTGCTAATTGCTTCATTGTATGCATGCATGTATGTGAATAGGGAAATATGAATCGAATCTAATGAAATGATTATCTGTGAACAATTACATGCCATGAACCTATTACTTGATTGTATGACTATGAGCACTCTTCATTATGGGTGTGATTGTGATTGTGGTTGTGCTGACTGGATCGGGTGTCACATTCTAACACATATATTGGATCAGGTGTCACGTTTCAATACATATATTGGACCGAGTGTCACATTCCGAAACATGTATATTAGATCGGGTGTCACGTTCCGACTCACTAAGAGTTTGGGTATGGGTTTCATGAGAGGACCACTTGTAATTATTACGTTCATATCTAATTGTCATTGATATCGGGAAATTGTATGTCGCTCCTAAAATGATAACTGAATTGTTCATTATGTATATTGTATTTACTGTGTGGTAATTGCTTATGTATATTGTGCCTACTGTAGTAGCCGCGTGATCCTACCAGTACACTGTGTTGTGGTTGTGTACTGATACTGTACTTGCTCTTTCTTTGTTGAGTACAGGGCATCTTCAAACGGTTACTGACAGACATCAGTTAGGAGATCACTAATTGAGACCGAATTCAAGGGTGAGCTAGTTCTTTCAACCTGCCATGGATACCTCCTAGTTTTAGTCCAATCATTTCGAACTCAGGCTATTTCTTCATTTAGACTTTTTGTTTATGTTTAGTTTTGAAGTTGCATCGACTTTTCTTAGACTTGTTGGTGAACAGAATTTTGGTACCATGACTTTCAGTTCTAAGGGTTGAATTTCCACAATTGTTGTCGTTAGACCTTCGAAGTGTATGAGACTCTGTATTTATTTAGTCATTTAAACTTGCTTCTGTATCTTTAAATGTTTTAGTCTCTTAAAAATTGCTTAGTTAGGTTGTAGTAATGGTTCTCCCACTGGAGGATTAGTGTGGGTGCCCATCACAGTGATCTTGGTCATGACACTCTCACAACATATGACTTATATGTCACAACTTAATAGTCATATGTTGCCACATAAAACTCATATGTGGCAACAAATGCCAAAGTTGTATTCTTATAATTAGTACTAACTGATTTTTGAATTAATTCTCTTCAGGTACGATAAATGGAGGGATTATTCATAGGGGTTGATTGTTTTGGTGAATGGATCGAGAAGAAAAATCAATATATTTAGTGTTGGAAGGATGGTATCGCTAAACAGTCGGTAGTGATGACTGTCAAAAGAAATATTTTGTATGATGATTTTGTGAAAAATAAGTGTTCCGTATGTAAAAATTTGGCCACAAAAGAACTACATGCCCAAATCGAAATGCTCCCTAATTATTGTTGAATTTTAATTAATATTCTTTTTTATTCATGGATGTATCTTATCTTAATTTGAATCAACTTATGTTTTTATATGAAATGTGTGATTTATTTTGAATTGATGCATCTTTAAAACATAATTGTGTATATGTTAAAACATAATTGTGTATATGTTAAAACATATTTCAATTATGTGTAACTACTTATAACAGAATATTGTCCATATGCTAAAAAAAGTGACAGAAGTCTCAACATATTGCTCAATGTGTTGACCCATATGCTCAATTTTGAAACATATGACTTACATGTTGCAACATATGGTCCCATTTAACATTTTTAACCACCCAATTACTTAATTTATCATTTAATACATCCATCAAATTGGCATTTGTGGAACCATATGTATATTCTGTTGGAACATATGGTCAATTTTGTGTTGAAATTACCAGGTCATATGTTGCAACATATGGATAACCTTACATGTGGTTTTTTTTATATTAATTCAATTAAATTGTGACCTAATACAACATGTAACACTAATATATAGTGTTATAACATATCTAATTACAAAATTATGGCCTAATGCAACAACTTTCATCAAATTTATCAATTATTCAGTACATATAGTATTATACCACTAGTTCATCATCCAGTGACTAAGTAATTTAACATGATTGTGATATAACACAATACAGAATCGTTATACATAGTGTTGTAGCATTTTTTAACTGCTAAATTACGGTCTAATGTAATAAAATATGGCCCAATTTAACATTTTTAATCACTAAGTGCTCGCTTGGATTGACTTATATTAGGTGATTTTAAGCCAAAATATCTTTTAAGCAGTTTTGAAGTGTTTGGGTAAAGTTAAAAAGTGTTTATAAGCACTTATTTTAAAGCCAAAATAACAAAAATAAGCCAAAAGTCATAAGTTAGAAATCCTAACTTATGACTTTTGGCTTATAAGTCATAAGCCAAAAGCCAATCCAAACAGGCCCTAAATTACTTAATTGTGATATAACACAATAGAGAATCGTTATACATAGTGTTGTAGCATTTTTTAACTGCTAAATTATGGTCTAATGTAATAAAATATGGTCCAATTTAACATTTTTAATCACTAAGTGCTCGTTTGGATTGACTTATTTTAGGTGATTTTAAGCCAAAATAGTTTTAAGCAGTTTTGAAGTGTTTGGGTAAAGTTAAAAAGTGCTTGTAAGCACTTATTTTAAAGCCAAAATAACAAAAATAAGCTAAAAGTCATAAGTTAGAAATCCTAACTTATGGCTTTTGGCTAATCCAAACAGGCCCTAAATTACTTAATTTATCATTTAATACATCCATTAGATTGACATATGTGGCAACATATGTATATTTTGTTGGAACATATATATGGTCAATTGTGTGTTGAAATTACCATAGATAGGTCATATGTTGCAACATATGGATAACCTTACATGTAGTTTTTGATATTAATTCAATTAAATTTTGACCTAATAAAGCATGTAACACTAATATATAGTGTTATAACATGTCTTATTATAAAATTATGGTCTATGTAGCAACCTTCATCAAATTTATCAATTATTCAATACAAATAGTATTATACCACTAGTTCATCATCCAATGACTAAGTAATTCAACATGATTGTGATATAACACAATAGAGAATCGTTACACATAGTGTTATAACATTTTTTATTGCTAAATTATAGTGAAATGTAATAAACCAATTTAACATTTTTCAATTACTAAATTACTCAATTTATCATTTAATACATCCATCAAATTGACATTTGTAGTAATATATGTATATTCTGTTGGAACATATGATCAATTTTATGTTTGAAATTACCATAGATAAGTCATATGTTGCAACATATGGACAACCTTACATGTGGTTTTTGATATTAATTCAATTAAATTTTCTCTTCAATTTTCCAGCTCTACCTCATCTAGATTCGAATGATTTCCTACAAGTTCTCTTAGGTTCATCTACTAAACAAACTTAGATCAGATCCCCAATCAAAACCTACCAAAACAATCATCCATTCGCAAGATCCTCACCTCAAGAACTCAACAAGACTCCATTAACAAGGAATTAAGCTAAAAACAAGAACTCTTCAAGAACTCAAATCATTCAACCTCAAGAACAAAATTACGCATAAAAATCACATGATTGACATGTGGGTGAATGAACCCAACACTATGAGAACTTACATACCTCAAAGAACTAGGTTCTTGGCGAAATCTTGGATGAACGCTTGAAACCTTGAACTTTTTCTTCTCTTGAATCTTCTCTCTAAAATCCTAAACATTTTAGGGATGAATAAAACTGATTATAATCAGTTTAGACCCATAATTGGGTGTAATTCATGCTAAGACTAAGTAGGTTAAGGAATAGACTAAAATACCCCTCCTTAGTTTGGATGAAAATGCTCTATCTAGTGAGACTGCACTCAAATGGTCATATCTCCCTCATCCAAACTTGGATCTGAGCAAACTCAGATGACTTGAATGAATTTCTCTTTAGTTCGTTTTGGAACTCAAGGTGCTACATCTAGTGACCTTAACACTTTAGAAAATTTAAATTTCTAGTAAAATCTTACAACGAAGAATGGTTTGAGTCTTAGCTCAAATTTTTGGGGTGTTACAATAACACCTAATCTCTAGTACCATTTCTCATGCTAGTAATTCAATCATCGAGACACATACTGTTACAATGTTAAATTATTGATCTATCAATAATATATCTATATCATGAACTTGTTGTAATAAATACCAACAAAGTTGAAATATTTTTGTCAATATCACATCTCGAGCAAATCATTCTTACTATTTCTAACCTTCTCAATTGAATTATTCAAAATAACAATGCTTGATACCTAGTCATCTTTCTAGCCATTGATACACTCAAATTAAACCTCCCTAAAGAAGTATAAGCGATCGTTATCAAGTAAAGAACACAACTTGTAGGTTGGGGTCGATCCCACGAGGAATATGATTTAGACTTAAACTTAACTCACAATTATCTCTTTTTAATAAAACTATTTCCAAGAAAAGTAACATGGATTTGTTGTAAATAAGTAACAAATTGCTAATTAGAATGATTAAGTAACAAGTAAACAAGATTCACAATTTGAGTTATCAATATAAGATGGAAACTAGGGTATATGTGTTCCCCCCAAGCTCTTAACGCAGTAATCGTAATAATAGTAAACCTCTTCTAGTGTTTAACATGCAAGGCCGATAAGTTATGTATCCCTACATGATTGGCAATCTTAGCAAGGACTTTCATTTGCTACTTGGTAAATCTACGAATGTGTGCTTTACTAACCCTTACCTTCACCCTAGATTAGTCATCGTATCAATTTAGTTGGGTTTTTACCCTCACTTCGATTGACTAAAGTCAGACTATTAGATAGTAGCAAATGCTTAACTAAATCTCTGTTGTTTAATCCTTTTCTCATTCGTTACCCCCTTGGTAAGGCAAGTAGGAACGAGGCGAGTTCTAACATTGGCCACCGTTAAAAAGACTTCTAAACGAAAGGATTAACAATACATGCAGAAACACTATTCAAAAATTACTTAGTTATTATTCATACATTGTTAAATTGATCATGGTTCCCACAACCCTAGTTGTAAATTTAGCTACTCATGCTTGAGAGTTCACAATTTATAATTGGGTTAAAAGAATTCATGAACTTACAATGAGAATAGATGTAAATTGAAAGCTTGAATTGAAATTAAAAGTGAAATTTGCATAAACCAACTTCCAAATATTAAATTGCTAAGTGTTTGCAAAATAATTCCCAAAAGACCAAAAAATAAAAGTCTACAATAATGTCTAACTCTTAAAACGGAAATTACAACTAATATTTATAGAAAATAAATCCAAAACTAAGTAGGAAACAAAATAAGGAAATAACTGCTCAGGCGCGGTTTCAAATGACGCTTTGACCTACGGACCATGGGTCAACCTACGGTCAGTGGTCTCCCTCCGTGGATCAACACTTGGGCAATAGTTTAGGGCCCTCAAATGACAGTTCCACCTACGGTCCGTCCTGTCACTTCGTGGTTTGAGTACTGAAAATCAGCTGTTTGACTAGGACCTACTATCGTCCACCTACGACCCGTCAGTGGACCTACGGTCCATGGTTGGCTCCGTCAATGGCTCGAAAATGAAAAAGGAGATTGAGGGAAGCCACTAAATTGAGAGTCCTTTTGCACTTTTCAGCTCTTATCTCTCTCAACCACTTCCGAACCAATTTCCTGCAAAGATTACATCAAAACAATAAATTCTAATAATAAAACAGCCCAAGACTCACACAAACTCTAAGTGAAATGTATCAATAGCAGCGTAAGCTCACGGTACATAAGCAATATCACAACATCTCACACTATACCACTTAACATTATTAATCTCGTTGACATACGAATTTGATAACGTCTCGACACTATTGATGAGAGAATGAAACAATGAAATTTAGATCTTAAAATGAACCACTTACGCACAATAAAGAATGAAAGAATGGAAGTTTCCTAAAGTCCCATAGCCTCTCGAAGATAAGTAACGGACGTCTCCACACCGATCTGCAATACTCTACTAGACTCAACTCCTGTGTTTATGTGACCGATGAGCCTAGGGCTCTGATACCAATTTGTCACGATCCAAAATCAGAAGTCATGATGGCACCTATGTTCCCAAATGATAGGTAAGTCAACCTGATACTTTTATCAATTCAATTCAATGTTTAAAGTAGAAATATAAGAGACAACATAATATCCAAACACTAAGTCATTTACAAGTATAAGATATGGAAATCTAAAATACCACCCAAAGATTTTGGTATCATAAGTACAAGAGCTTCTAAAGTAAATAGAAGTCTCTAATTATTTAACAAGTCTAAACATAAGAAATATCTTATCAAAATACAACCACAACCTAATATATAGATATAGATGAAGGTATGAGCCGCAGAATATCCAATCAGCTCACCACAACTCCAAGATAATCCAAACTCAAACTCAAGCTCCAAGAAATGCGCTAAAATTCGAAATACAATCTGCACCACAAAAGAGTGCATCAAGTGTATTATAAGTACGAAACCACGTGTACCCAGTATATCTCATAGACCGACAATGAAGAAGTAGTGACAAGAGTATATAAGAAAATAAATCTTTTATTTACAAGTCCAAATTATACTTATCAATCAAGTTTTCATCAATAGGGATAATCAAATGTCACATAATGTCCAACTAACAACAAAACACATAATCAACAATAATAAGAGATGTAATGATATGCAATGCAATGTGACACCATGAAATGATATGCCTCAGATGTCCAGTACTCTCTCAACTATATACATGGAGGGACTCGCGAGGTCTATATACTGAATGGACAATCTCCACATGTCTGTACGGACGATCTCCACGTGCCCAAATTATAATCATAACTTCTCCCTCGCACGGACGATCTCCACGTGCCCAGATTATAATCATAACTTCTCCCTCGCACGGACGATCTACACGTGCCCAAATTATAATTATAACTCAATCTCAACACGGTCAATCTCTACGTGTCAGACCTTTACTCACACTCAATCTCATGTCAATGCATGTGCACAATATGATATCAATTAAAAAAAAAAAGATGATGCAACATCTCAATAAATTAAGTGTCGCTATGACATATAATCACTCCAATTATCACAATCACACACAAATAAATTCAAGTCACTAAATACATCAGCGAATGCCCATATGCTTTGGCATTCTCGAATTACAATATCTCATATTATAGTAATAAACTTTCCCTTTAATAACACTGGTACTCGTACCAATGATCGTCACACCATTGGTACGAGACCCCCCATCTTTCGCCCTTACCCATTGTCTATTCTATTTTTAACCTTTAATTAGAAAACGTCCCTCAACGAAGTCTAGAAAGTCTTAACATACCTCAAAAGTCAAGCACGTGCCACAAATTCTTCAAGATTTTGCCTTTCCTTTTTGTAAAGCTTTTAAACCCTTCCAATCTATCAAATATGTAATTCTCATAAGAATATGAATCTAATGACACCCATATTACTATATTTAGTTTTGGCTCGAAAATAGAATCAAAAAGTCATCCCGAGCCACCAAATTTGAATCTGTAATTTTCTTTCAGATTATGTTTACCCATGATAAAACAAATTGGCATGCAAAATTCCAGCTAAAACGGATTGTTATTCGATCCCCAAATCAAGATTTTATTCTAAGAACCCTAGGACTATATTTTCCTAATTCTGTAAGAAACCCTACACGCTTCTACCCTAAAATCTGTTCAAAATCACGTAAAAAATTAATAGAAAGGACGAGAATCATTACCTTAACGTTTTGGGATGAAAATCTCAATTTTTCTTCTCATTTTTATGTGAATCCTAATATCATTATTGCCCTACATCTTATCCCTTACACGTGATTAACATATTTCAATTTATGTGAATCCTAATATCATTATTGCCCTACATCAACATATTTCAATTTTTAAATTCAACCAAAGCCGTAGACATCATTCTTAATGCATTAGAGTAGATTCAATATGCCTGCAAGAGTTCAATATATATTACTTATTATGTTCCAATTTTTGTGGCACTGCACAAATAAATTTTGGAGTCGATCAATTTTCTTACGTTTTAAATTATTAACTATCATGGTTTATAGTAGTTTATTACTTACGGTAGTTTATAACACTTTTTACATAAAAAAATTCAAATATACTATAGATTAAAAATAAAAAGAGAAAAAATATATTGAGATAAAGAATTTTTCAAAAATGTCATCGGCAGACATGCCGAAGAACATCTACTTGTTTCTAGCTGATTAGTAGTAACAATTTTTTTTTATTAATAGTAGTAATAACTTAAAGATAAATATTTTATAACTTCATTTATTGCCTAATTTTAGTTCACCTTTGCTTACTTCCTATAAATTTTACTACTTGGTTTGATGTCCACCTTCAACTCATATTTCCTTTAATGATTCTTATCTCTGACATTTGCTTTAATGATGTCCATATAAATTTATATGTAGATCCGTACAAAAATTAAAATTCTATGTAAATGTGTGTATAATGAGTAATAAAATACAATAATTACAAAATAAATCTTTAAATATATGTTAAGTAGTTTGCCACAAGTTAACTTGTTGGATAAGTTTGCCACAAGTTAACCACAAGTAATAATAGATAGCTACATGATTTAATATTTCAATATGCATTTAATAATTCTGATTTTTAAAGTTAGTTGCCACAAGTTACCAATAATAATTTCTTAAGTATGCATTTAACCAATCTTGGTCCTTCGAGTTTGCTAAAAGTTAACTCTATTAGCCTCCAATATTTTCTTTTATTGAACACTATCTATTAAATTAGACAAAAGTCATAAAAATAATTATATAATAATAATAATAATAATAATAATATATTATTATTATTATTATTAAAAGTGGGAAGCTCCTAACCTCAAAGTTGGATATTATTTTTTTCTTCACTTAAATATTATTTCTACTTTTCTTTATGTACAAAATGTAAAATATATTCTAATAACTAATTAAATAATCAATTTTAAAGTATTTAATTGAATTTTAAATTATGTAGTAAAGATATAATGGAAGATAAAAAGTCATTCAAATGAATGAAATAAGTTACTGTAATTTGCTAGGCGGAAGTCCAAGCATTTCAAATGAAAAGTTCTAAACAAACAACGGTTCTATATTACAATCCCCAACAATTCATATTTCTTCATCCCACATGTGTGTGTTTTCTCTTTCATATATTCTTTACTGACAATAGTGTGTAGCCGAATTTGGTTTTGACAACATAAGACTCTCATCTTCTTCTTCCATTTTTACTTAAAATTCTAATTGCATGTTCCTTCAAGTATTTTGTTTTCGGTCTAGCGTCTTAATTGTTTATTTATCAAATAAATCATGCTCAATTCTTTAATTGATGTCCAAGGATTTGATCTCCCATGTGAAAATAAACTACTAAAATTTTGTTGTAACAACTTATAAGGTAACTTTTAATTTCAGGGATAAAGAAAATGTGAAGGTTTTGCAAGCAGTTGAATAAAACCTTTTTTGGATTGCGCCAAGCCATCAACACAAATGAAGTTCTGCTACATGTCTTTCTAACATGGTGTCACGATCCAGACCGTCGTGATTGGCACCCACACTAACCCTCTAGTGGGAGAACCTTTTCTACAACCCAAACTAACAAACTCAACCAAAAACTAAGGCATTTAAAGATATGGAAGCAGGTTTAAATGAAAATAAAAATACGGAGTTCCCATAAACTGCAAAGGTTAAAACAAATAATTTAACCAAACTAATGTGGAAGTCTTAACCCTTAGAATCTGAAAGTCATTGTACTAAAACTCAACTAACGACAAGTCTAAGAACAAGGGGTACAACCCCGAAGCTAAACAAACTCCTTAAGCAAATAGTCTGAGTCCGAAAAGAGTGGACTTAAACAAGAAAGATCCATGGCAGCCTGAAAGAACTAGCTCAACCTTGAATCCGATAAGGCTCAATAGTCACCTAGCTGAGGTCTATCAATAGCCGTCTGAAAATGCCCTATACCCAACAAAGAACAAGCAAGTGCAGTATCAGTACACAACCACAATGTACTGGTAGGATCACGCGGCTATCCCAATAAGTGAAACACATGCAAGTAACCACAACATTATACAGGCATATACCAAACATATACAAATTAGTCATCTTTTCAGAATCAATGTAGCATTCCGCATTCTCAATAATACCCATTGGTTATCATTTTAGAGCAACAAATGGTCTTTGAACCTCATTCACCATTAAATATGAACGTAATTATCACAAGTGGATACACAAAAAAATTCAATGATCCTCTCACGGAACCCAATTCAATGGTTCTCTTATGGAACCCAAACCCAAACTGTTAGTGTAGCGATTCGTGGTACCCGATTCAATGTTTATGCCGAACGTGGCAACTGATCCCATATTTATGTCGGAACATGATAGTTGATCCAAGTTAGTGTTGGAACATAACACCCAATCCATTCAACAAACCACAATCACAATCACAATGTATATTCTCACAATCATACACCAAGAGGTGATTCATGACATACAATTATCCTCATTCACGATTAGTGTGATCAATAATGCAGCATTCACATACATACATGCATTATAATGAAGCAATTACGAATATATATCACACAAACATGAAATCACAACCATCACCTACCTCGAATCCAAGCTTGAATCCCCTAAGACGCTTGAATCTTCTCTTTCCTGATTCTTCCTGCTTGTTCGTGGTCTAGAAACAATTTATATAGGCAAGGACAATAATCAAATGCCTAATTACCCATATTATAATCAATAACATCAAACCTTGGCCAAACCATTGATCCCCATACCTAGGTTAGGGTTTCTTCCACTAGAAATCACAGATCAAAACTTTCCCCCATTGGTAATTACCCAAGAAACTAAGTTCTAAGGATCGAAAAGTAGATCCGGGGAGTGAAAACCTTACCTTTAGCCTCAAGAATGGTGAGAAACTGTCAAAAAAACACTTGGGGTCGTTCCTTAGCTCTCAAAGTCGAAACTTGCAGAATAAAACGTTTTTGGGGTTTATTTTCGACTTAAGTTGCGTCTGTCCCGTTATAGCAGTCCTCACCTCGCTACAACGGCCCCACCTTGGCGGGAATAATCCTAGCGGCTTGCACGGAAAGAGTAAGTCGAATTAAGAGTTCCAAACCCCCATTTCACAACACACTTTCATCCCATGACACTCAAAAAATACCAGTTCACACTAAGATCAATTTCGGGAATTCTACTCTCCCTAATTCAATTTCGTAAAGTCGTACGGGTTCCTTAACGTCTTAGCTATCCACTCACGCAATCAATTTTATTATTACACTTCTCATTCATTACCAGATTTCCCTAGACTCGCCTGACTCTGATTTTGTCCAAATCTGGACTAGGCTAAGAAATTTCAAGTTACTACTCAAGTTTTTCTGGTTCCATTCTTTTCCCATTGACTTTTTCCTAACGATGGAATCAAGTTGTTACAATAGATACCAATTTACCCATCACTCATCCCCGAGTGATCAACTAGGAAAGACTGGCTAAAGTAAGAGTAGAGTAGTATCTGAATCGTCGAATCACTGGGGATACTTGTTCAGCATACTTTTTCTGTCGACTCTAGGCTGCTAGAAGCCTAGCTTGGATACTTCTCACCTTATCCTGAGCATCCTTTACCAAATCAACTCCCAAAGGTTTTACATCTTTTGCCCCCAAACCACCCTATGGGTGATCTACACGTCCTCCCATACAATGCCTCAATGAAGTCATCACAACACTCGAGTGATAATTATTATTGTATGTAAACTTAACTAACAACAAAAGCTATTCTTAAAAACCACTAAAGTTGATCATACACACGTCTGCCACATGTTATCAAGGACCTTAACACAATCATCAGGACTAATCTTTTCTCACATAAGCATGATAAGATTCTAAATCAATACTTGCTACAATTAGAGGTGGACCTAAACCAACCAACACACACTCATAATACTCAACCAATCATAGTTCTTATCAACATCTCATTCTCACAACATAAATTTCCGTGAGCTTAAGTTACAAAATTTGATCTTTAGACATTAGATATTCATTGAGGTATATGTCCAAGCATACAACCCTCTAACCATACTATCGAATGCTAGATTTAGCAATTACGATTATAGATTACCCTTAAGAACAGTAAAATTGGACCCAATGATCCCCGCATTCATCCACACACAATCAATACATGACCTCGACGACTAAACGAATATTAAGATTGTCAAACAACTATGATCACACAGGGTAGCTCTTCTATGAATTCTCATAAGCAAGTGGTACATGTCGAACCACTAAAATACTTTAACAACTCTAAGACAACATCAATTATGTCATTAACCAAATCTTCCCAATCTTCCCACTTAACCAAAAGAACATCACAGGATTTGGTACCCCTGATCCACCACTAGGGATCCTCCCACAAAAGTGAAAACACACAAGAACATAGCTAGTGAATCACACTCACAATACTAACAACCATCATAAACACTCCAACCATTTACCTTATTATAAACCAATACTTTTTAAATGAAACCTTTCTTAGGTACTTAACAATCAATAGTAGTAAACTTACAACTCAACCCAGGTGTAAGTCTTTTCAAATGCTCAATACCGGATACAATTGATCATTTCTCACCTTGCCAATTCATACCTTGACAAAATACATCACCACGAATGTAGACCTACAATGAAAATTTTGAATTGTAATTTCCACTGTATAACACAATCCCTTTCTCTATCAATATTAGCTTGTACCTTGAAGATTTTTATGAATTCATAGATCTCTGTTTATCATTGATCGCATCTCCATCGATCTTACAATATATTTCTCTAAAATTTCAATCATTCTTATTACTAAACTCAAAAACAAAACGAAGCACTTATCATCACATTCGAGCTAATGTCTGTACACTCATTTTTCAAGTATTTTTCAATAGTTGCTAACCAATCTTATTATATAGTTGCATTCCATCACATACTCTTATTACCCTTATGCTCAGTCAACCCTGACTATCACTATAAAGTCAAACTTTTCATCAACACGATAGCTCAAACTTAGGTATACCCATCAAATTCATAGGACTAACCCAATTTTTATGCGCACTTTCTTACTAAAATACTTCAATTACCTTCACCAAGTATACTCAATTGGACTTTTTTTATCCATAAGCTTGTCATCCCAGTATTAATACACCTTTTTATGGTTTAAGATAAAATCAACAGTCCTCATATTACCATTCTTCTTCTTAACAAACAAGACAAGAACACCCCACGAGGAAGCACTAGAGGGATGAAACCTTAATCAAGAAGCTCCTGGATTTGAGCTTTAAGCTCTCTCAATTTTAACACCACAAGAGTAGACTCAATAGAGGGGGATTTGACCTCAACATCCCGAATATAATACAATCACGCCAAACAATCCCGCCCTACTTGTTTCCTACCCCGCACGACATATATGACCTTAGCTGACTTAGGCTTATACCCCTTTCCCACTCTAACTTTTCCCTACCCGGGATCTCTAGAGTTACCAACTTAGCATTACCATTAAGCACAACATAATAGGGGGACAACTAAGTCTTGCCTAAGATTATACCAAGTCAGTCATATCCAGCATAACCAAATCAACCCAAATCTGAAAATTCATAAACACAACAGGACAATATGATATACATGGGTGACTATGATTGACTCTTCAACTGGGGTAGAAACATGGATGGGGGCATCAAGTATATCATAAATCATTCAAACTCAGAGGTAAATCACACAGACACATAAGAATAAGTAGAACCCCGATCAAACAACACATTAGTCATATAGTCACAAACAATAATAGTTCTTGTGATCACTACATCGGACCCTCAACCTCGGTCTTGCCAGGAAAGGCATAAAACTAAGCCTTGTCATCTTGACGGGCAACCTCTTTGCCTGGATGCACTACTTTTCTATCTGCATTACCATTTCTCCGGCCTTCACGGCCTCACTGATTTCCTCCTCATATGCCCAGGTTCTCCACAATTATAACACACTTAATAACTTGACCAAGAAAACATCGCTGTTATTGGAGTAGTCGTATCCTGACCTCTTTTTGATATACAAACAATCCATACATGTTATGATAACAATACTAAATGCATTTTCCAAAGTAATGGTGTTTATTATCTAACCGTCCCTTACCAAAACTTCTTGAATGTTGTCACCTATAAACTTTAATATACAAATCTGACCTTAATTCCTTCACAAGCGACAAAAGTAGCTAGCGAGCCCCACAAAGCTCTTAAATTCAGTCACAGAACTAAGTCAAACCCAATTCCTGACTTCTTCAATCTTTTGGGGATCTACCATTACCCCCTCCCTTGAAACTACATGCCTCAAAAAGGCAACCGAAGTCAACCAAAATTTACACTTAGAAAAATTTGCACACCCCTTTTGTTTTTTATAATCACATGGATGCCAGTTTTTCTGCTGTTTTTGACAACATTCGATTATTATAAGGTTTTATAGTCTATCCTCGATTGGTGAACACTGATTGGATTGCAGTGGTTAGATCGGATTGGACTCGAGTTCTATAAGGAGACTTGGAACAAATAGAGAAGACAGGGCTGAGGTTCAGTCTCGCCCTGTCCCGCTCTGGCGGGGAATTTTCGCTCTCACGGCCTCGCGTTGCTGGAAAAATCCCGCCCCAGCAGATCAGACGAAAACAGTACCCAGGCAATAAATTTTTCTAGGGTTTTTCTCCTTGCTAAATCTCCCAACGGGTTTCAACTTTACTAAGCAATTTAGGATAATCCTCTGAACTAGGATAATCATTGTCTACCCCTATTCAATCCAACAATACACAATCCAACTCAGGCTCATTAATTCAACACCATAACCCACACATCCCAAGGATACACCCAGACACTCACACAATTATTACTCTAACACAAGACACGTCCAGATATTTCTTACGAATCACCTTATACATTATCTAGACCCTTGCATTGAACTTAGTCGTGGCCTTCTTTTCACAACAAGTTTCACGATACTTAGCATTTACAACTTGCATAGTTTTAGTCAATTTAGCAATCATATTGCACATATCAAAATTTAGACCCACACTTATTGTGCACATGATCATATCATCACATCCAAGCAAATATAACTTCCACATTCATAGTTAATTCAAGTAACAAGGAAAACGCATTCACAGTTTTCAAGATACAACTCACAGACAAGATCAATTTCTAAATTAGTTTGTTCCATAGATGACCATTACCGGTCTCCCAATACAAGAGAAAAATATAAACTGATGCACCCTGCAACTGGTCAAAAGATCATTTATTTGAGGCAGTGGATATTTGTTCTAAATAGTGACCCTATTCAACTGTCGGTAGTCTATCCGCATCCTCTATTGTTGGTGATAGTGTTACCACTTTTGTTGCTCTAGTTCAGACCATAGAGTGAAGGAGGAAAAATACCAATTTGTATCACCTAGATACCAATTTGATTCAAGTCATAGCACGAAGGAGTAGAAAGAAGTGAGTTTTTCCTAAAGTCCTATAACCTCTCGAAGAAAAATATGGACGTCTTCGTACTGTTTCGCAAGACTCTACAAGACTCATTTTGGTATCAACGAACCTAGGGCTATGATACCAACTTTGTCACGACCCAAACTGTCGTGATTGACATCCATACTAACCCTCCGGTGGAAGAACCATTACTACAACCCAAACTAGCAAAATCAACCAAAAACTAAGACATTTAAAAATACGGAAGCAGGTTTAAATGACAATAAAAATACGAAGTTACCATAAAATCCAAAGTTTTAGACAAATAACTTAACCAAACTAATGCGGAAGTCTTAACCCTTAGAACCTGAAAGTCATTGTACTAAAACTTTACTAACGACAAGTCTAAGAACAAGGGGTACAACCCCGAAGCTAAACAAAACCTTAAGCAAATAGTCTGAGTTCGAAAAGAGTGGACTTAAAAAAGAAAGATCCATGGCAGCCTGAAGGAACTGGCTCACCTTTGAATCTAATCATGCTCAATAGTCACCTAGCTGAGGTCTATTAATAGCCGCTTGAAGATACCCTACACTCAACAAAGAACAAGCAAGTGCAATATCAGTACACAACCACAGTGTACTAGTATGATCACGCCTCTATCCCAATAAGTGAAACACATGCAAGTAACCACAACATTATAAAACAGGTATATACCAAACATATACAATATTAGTCATCTTTTCAGGATCAATGTAGCATTCCACATTCTCAATAATACCCGTTGTTATCATTTTAGAGCAACAAACAGTCTTTCAACCTCAATCACCATTAGATATGAACATAATCATCATAAGTAGATATACGACACAATTCAATGGTCCTCTCGCGGAACCCAATTCAATGGTCCTCTCATGGAACCCAAACCTAAACTATTAGTGTACTGGTTCGTGGTACCCCGATCCAATGTTTATGCTGGAACGTGGCAACCAATCCCATATTTATGTTGGAACGTGGCAACCGATCCAAGTTAGTGTGTCAGAACGTAACACCTGATCCATTCAACAAACCACAATCACAATCAGAATGTATATTCTCACAATCATACAATAAGAGGTGATTCATGGAATACAATTATTCAATTATCCTCATTCACGATTAGTGTGATCAATAATGCAACATTCACATACATACCTGCATAATAATGAAACAATTACAAACATTTATCACACAAACATGAAATCACAACTATCACCTACCTTGAATCCAAGCTCGACTAAGGCACTCGAATCTTTCCTTTTTGGATTCTTCCCGCTTGTTCGTGGTCTAGAAACAATGTATATACATAAGGATTAATAATCAAATGCCTAATTACTCGAATTATAATCAATAACATCAAACCTAGGCCAAAACCTTGATCCCCATACCCAGGTTAGGGTTTCTTCCAGCATAAATCACATATCAAAACCCTTCTCCATCGATAATTACCCAAGAAACTAAGTTCTACGGATCGAAAAATGGATTCGGGGAGTGAAAACCATACCTTTAGCCTCAAGAATGGTGGAAAATTGTCAAGAAAACACCTGGGTCCATTCCTTAGCTTTCAAAGAATAAAACATTTTTGGGGTTTATTTTTGAATTAAGTCGGGGTTTATTTCCGACTTAAGTCGCGTCTGTCTTGCCACAGCGGTCCTCACCCCGCTATTGCGGCCTCGCCCTGGTGGGAATAATCCCGCCCTAGCGGCTTGCACGAAAACAGTGAGTCGAATTAAGAATTCCAAATCCCTATTTCACAACACACCTTCATCCCATGACACTCAGAACATACCCCTTCACGCTAAGATCAATTTCAGGAGTTCTACTCGCCCGAATTCAATTTCGTAAAGTCGTATGGATTTATTAATGTCTTAGCTATCCACTCACGCAATCAATTTCATTATTACGCTGCTCATTCATTACCAGATTTTCCTAGACTCGCCTGACTCCGATTTCGTCCAAATCTGGACTAGGCTAGGCAATTTCAAATTACTACTCAAAAGTTTTTTTGATCCCATTCTTTTCCCATTGATTTTTGCCTAACAGAGGAATCAGGCAGTTACACATGGATTTTCTCATGGGAAGAATCTTAGGTGGGAGAGTTAACAACTTTACGAAATAAATTCTAATCATGTATAGTTAATGTTTTGATCGTTCTCATAGTAGCCTATGTAGTAACAAGCTTCTTACCATGTAAATTGTGTGTGTTTTTTTTACAACAATTGGAGTCAATCTATCTGGATCATATTATACTAAACGTGGAAAGTTTCTAAAGCCATTTATCTCTTATTTCTTTTTTTATATGAATGTTTGGCAACAAGTATATTTCTTATACCAATACTATAGTAGAGTTGCCAAATATTACTGTCATATGAAAATCATGTATAATTGAACGATTCTCTTTGTTCCCTTAATAGTATAAACAAAAAATAGTGTTAGTTGTGTACAAAAAGTTGGTGATTTGTAAAGTCAAGAGTGCTAGAGCTATGAGACGACATTTTTATTTTGTAAATTACTTGATATATAAATTATTATTTTGCATATATATAAACAAAAATTATCACAACCAAATATATATATATATACCCTAAAGTTGAATATAGAAGAAGTGATGTGATACCTTCTTATGAGTTATATTCCTATTTATCTTTTGTTTCCCTTGTTTTCACCATTTTTATTTATTTAAATCAATTATTATATTATAAAAGGCAAATTACTTAATTTATTACAAATAAATATTTTATTAGTGGAGGTACATTTACAACAAAGAACTCTTCACATACAACTTTACAAGAAGTAATTATTCATAACTCATACCACTCTAATTTCCATATATATATATATATATATATATACATATAAAAGCGATATTTTTTCTCCTTTTAAACCTTTATTTTAATCTCTTCAATTATTTTATTTAATAAAATCATCTTAACTCATATTTCTTTTTGATAAATATTCACAACCTTAACTTATCATATTCAATTATTTAATGTATAAATTTGTTACACTTTAACATCATTTTAATAGAAATTTATTTTGAGGTATATGTACCTCCTACTATAAATTGTCTTCTTTATTAGAGTTTGTAATATATATTCATGCTTTCTTCCACCTTCAATTTTTATAGTACTCATTTTATTTTATTAATGTGGCATACTAATGTGTTAGAAGATGGGAGAAAATTTAGTTTATTTATTTTATTTTTTATTATTAAAAAATTATTTATTCACTTCAATCAACGTTTGACCTTTCAATATAATTGCTTTCTTTATTAGAGATTTTGACATATATTCATGTATTCATCCACCTTCAATTTTTTCAATTCTTAATTAATTTTATTAATGTGGAGTACTAATGTGTTAAAAGATGGGAGATAAAAAGACAATTATATATATATATATATATATATATATATATATATATATATATATATATATATCACTACCAATTATGCATACATGAAACAACCATTTTACTTTTAGTTGTGTTTAGGAAATCCTCCAACATAATTTTCAATGTATTTTTTTTGCTGCATAATAATAATCTATCTAATGGGATCATATATTTCTTACTTATATTATATGTGTTCAATTCTCTTTAAAATTTCTTATTATAGGCTAAGATTTTTCATCTTATTGATTGAAATTTTTTTATTTTTACTTCATTACTATTTCTTGCTCAACAGTTGCTAAATTTTAATTATTTATGCGATGCCATCCATGTCGAGAAGGTTGATAATGATACATATGGCGGATTTCTTCTAAGGTGATTATATGCACTAAATTATTAAATTCATACAAACAAATTAAGCCCTTATTTTATTTCAATTTCTTTTATGATGTATAATATTTTCTTGATTAAATTTGTTCAAGAAGATACTATGTAACTTTAACAACTATTTTAAAGTTTATGGTTAAAAGATATAGGAAAGAGTTAATTTCATAAAAAGAAACTAAAAAGAAAATAAGAAGTTTACCATTACAAATAAATCATTTGTGTTGGTTCATAAAATTAATAACATGCTTTATAGTTTATACGTTATGTATGTTAATGCATTTGAAATAATTGTTATGGATAGTGGGAGGGTTAAACTATTCACTAAGTAATTTTAATCTTTTGATTTATCTTAATAAAGATAACATTCAAGTAAATTCGTAACTTCTTTTTATATTAATGGTAGTTAGAAGTTGGATAATCATATTCTAACAAATGTAGATGATGCCTTTTGTTTGGGAAAAAAAAAGGAAAAAAAGTTAGAATAAAAGGGAAATAAATTATGCATACCCAGAACTATAACACATAAATGTTAGAATTAAAAGGGAAATAAATAATTGTTTAAGGGGAAAAAAAGTCTCAACTCTAATCAAAATAAAATTTGATTCTTTTTTTCTACTTAATTGATAAAAAGTTCATTCTAAATTATTATTATACCGCGTGAAGCACATAAAAGTTTTCTAGTTTACAAATAAAGAGAAAAACCAAGTTATGGTTTAAACCACTATTAATAGCTGAAATCAACTTTGTTGCTTCTATTTTTCATGATAACTGTTGGATATTGTGTCCTTGTTTGCTAAATAGATATTTAGTGTTTACCTTCATTATTTTTAGGAACTTGAATTTATTCCTTCAACAATTAAAGATTTGTTTATATTGTTTTTGCGATTTTTAAGAAGTTTGTATTCCTTCATAAAAGTAATATCACTTAAAAGTTGAAAGAATGATAGACAAAAGATAGAATACTGTTTTACCCCTACATCAAATTAAAATGTTTAACTATTTAATAAGTTAAATATTAAATAGTAACTCATGATATTAGTCATGAATCAACCACCATAATGTCTTTAGAATATTTTTGTATTAATTTCATGTTGGAGTAAATTCATAATTTCTTTGTCCTTTTCATAATCCAATTGGAAATAATGAAGTGAATATTACAATAATAGACTACTTAAGACTTTAATTAACAATATATGCACATACTTCTATTTAATTACAAACATAGTTTTTAAATTACAAACATAACAGGATAATTAATTTTGAATTTAATTAATTAATTAATTAATCAATTAATTAACTTTTTATTTTCTTCTCTCCTCCTGTTGGGATTATGTGCCTAATTATTGGGATGATAATTATGGTATTATTTTTTCTTACTTTTATCTCTCCCATTACCGTTTCTAATACACACATTATATGTTTTTCAAATATTATTTTATTTTTCTTCCTTATATTATATCGTGATCCCCCTTTTTTGGGGTCAGTGTGCTAATATTTTGGGATTGATAACTATTGTATTTACTTTTTAAATTTCAACACAAATATTATGTTATACATTTCCTTTTTTTAAAAAAAATAAAATTATTATCTCACTCTTAGTTTTCTATTAAATTAAATTAGATTATTTATTGTAGGTTGTCTGTCACCTCTATTATTGTTATTACCATCTTGGTAAAAATCTTTATTTTCTCTTATATTTATCATTAGTTGGTTTCTAGGTAAAACATTCATCTCTTTCCTGATAAGGAACATAGTTTTTTTTCAATCTGTACTCTGGCTTTTTTCTAATTCATCCATAATTCAAGATAAATTTAGTGTTTGATTATAAGAAAAAATCTCTATGATGATGATTCCTGAAAGAGCCCTATCACATTTTTTATTTTCAACTTCTTCAAGAGAACATATTAATTATTTGTCTATTAATTATTTAATATAGTCTGAATAAATTATGGAGGCATTGTTTTTATGAAATTAAATGTGATATTAAATTATTATGTTGGTGATTTTTGTGATTTCTTGTCTATATTAATATGGTGTCTTCAGATGTGACGATGTATATATTATGGTTTAGACTAGTGATGAATGTTTTTGTTGGTTGTTTTAGTGAGAATATAATAGATATTTTTGTCACGATCCAGATCGTCGTGTTTGGCACCCATAAAAACCCTCCGGTGGGAGAACCATTACTACAACCCAACCAAACAAATTTTATGAAAACTAAGGCAATTCAAGATACGGAAGCAGCTTTAAATGACTAAAAGAAATACGAAGTTCCCATAAACTCCCCAAGTTTTAAACAAATAACTTAACCAAACTAATGCAGAAATTCAACCCCTAGAACCTGAAAGTCATTGCACCAAAACTCTACTAACGACAAGTCTAAGAACAAGGATACAACCCCGAAACTAAACAATACCTTAAACAAATAGTCTGAGTCCGAAAAGAGTGGACTTAAACAAGAAAAATTCATGGCAACCTGAAAGAACTAGCGCACCTTTGAATCCGATCACGCTCAATAGTTACCTAACTGAGGTCTATCAATATCCGCTTGAAGATGTCTTGTACTCAACAAAGAACAAGCAAGTGTAGTATCAGTACACAATCACAGTGTACTGGTAGGATCACGCGGCTATCCCAATAAGTGTAACATACATTAGTCAATACAATAGTATAATTACAAGCACATATCGAACATATACAATTTCATCAACATATACAAATAATGAACAACTTCACAATTCTCACATATCATAATTATATCAATTTAGAGCAACATACCGTCTTTCAATATCAATCTTTATTAGATATGAACAAACTCATCACAAGTAGATACACAACACAATTCAATGGTCCTTTCACGGAACCCAATTCAATAGTCCTCTCATGGAACCCAAATCCAAACAGTTAGCATATCGGAACATGGTATCCTATCCCATAATTATGTCAGAACTTGGCAAGTGATACTATAGTTATGCTGGAATGTGGCAACCGATCCAAGTTAGTTATGCCGAAACATGGCAACTGATCCAAGTAAGTTATGCCAGAATGTGGCAACCAATCCATTCAACACACCATAATCACAATCACAAGTATATCATTAAGATCATACAATTGAGTCATGATTTCATGGTAATCATCATTCATCTATCTTATTTACAACAAGTGTGATCAATAATGCAACATTCATATACATACATGTATCATAATGAAGCAAGAACAAACATACATCATACAATCATAGTATCACAACCATCACCTACCTCGAATCCAAGTTTGAATCCCCTAAGGCACTTGAATCTTCCCTTTACGGATTCTTTCCGCTGGTTCGTGGTCTAAAAACATACAATATAATACGGGAATCAATAAACAATCACTAATTACCCAAATTACTAACAATTTTATATATGAATCCTAGATCAAACCCATGACCCCAATTATCCAAATTAGGGTTGTTTCCACCATAGAATCTATAATAAAACCCTCCCTCATCAATATTCACCCATTCTATCACATTCTACGGATCGAAAAACGGATTCGAAGAGTGAAAAGCTTACCTTTAGACTCAAGAATGATAAAAAAAACGAGTAGGAGTCACCAGGGGTTTGTTCCTTAGCTCTAAAAATTAAAAAGTGGCAAATAAGGTCATTTAGGGCTTTATTAACGACCTTAAGTCGCAACGACCACCGCCCCGCTACAGTGGCCTCGCCAAAGTGGCGAATTCCAAAGCTAAAGCGGCTGGAATGAAGCAAAGAGCTATTTAAAGAATTCCAAAATCCCCATTTCACCACACACCTCTAACCAACGATGCTCAGAAAATACCCTTTACGCTAAGGTCAGTTCCGGGAGTTCTACTCACCCGAATTCAATTCCGTAAAGTCGTGCAAATCCCTTAACGACTTATCTAACCACTCATGTAATAAAAATCATAAATAAATAACCCGATTGTTACCAGATTTCCCTACAACTTAATAACTCCGACTCCGTCCAAATCTGGGCTAGGTTGGAAAATTTCATGTTACTACCAAAAGTTTTCTGACCCCAATTCTTTCTCCATTCGCTTTTCTCTAACGACGGAATCAAGTTGTTACAATTTTATGTCATTAAATGCCTCATAGTAATTATTAAATAGTTCTGTTTTAATATACAAACATTTATACTAACCATATATAAATATATGATCTTCATTCTTATTCTTTTTTTGGTAAAATATACTCACCAATTTTTTTTCGGCTAAAGATCTTCATTCATCTATAATTCTTTTTTTTTTTTTTTTTTTTTTTTTTTAAATCGTAGCCCTACAAATTTTTATAGAAGATCGAAAATGAAAAATGATACATAAATATAGAATCTAAGATAGTGATATCAAGAAATGAGAGATAGTGGGAAAAAATGAAAAATACTACTATATAGTTGCAAATGTGGGTGGAAGTTACAATACTTTTGAATCGTCAGTTTTATTTTTTAAATTATTGACAATTTTTTTTGTGATTTTTAATTGTAAAAGATCTTAAAATTTTATTTATTACGTGATTATTATTTTTCTTTAAACAAAAACCAACGTGGGACAAATTCAGTTTCTTTTTAAAATGTGATAACTTCCCTTAAAAAGGAATCACACCCTACTTTTTAGATCTTTATCGTTAAAACTAATTAGCTTCTCAATTCAAAATTTAAAAAATTCTATAAAAGATTTAAAAAAAAAAAGATGGTTATTATTTATTATTTTTTTAATATTATTATTATTATTATTATTATTATTATTAAAAAAATTGTATTAAAATTTAAATTTTTGATCTCATCTTTTAAAACTAAATAACTTCTCAATTCAAAATTTAAATAATTCTATAGAAGACTTTAAAAAGAATTAAAAAGAATATTATTAATAATAATAATTTTTGGATCTTATCTTTTAAAACGTTTGTAGTATTATTATTATTAATATATCACTATTATTATTCGAAATCAAAATTTGATATTTATTGTTAATAAATAATAATCAATTTAATATTTTAATTTCAAATTTAACATAATTACAAATAGTTGATTTAAATTTTTTTCAAAATTATTTTAAAAACAAAATAGTAATTTATTATTTCATCCAATTACTTGCAATTAATAATTTCTTAATTATTTAAAAACCCTATTTTTTGTGGTGCTGACATAAAAAGTTTTTTTGTGTTTCTGCTTTGTGTCATTAATTTAAAAATATTTTATCAATTAAACAATAATTTATTATTTAATCCTATTAAATGTAATTAATTTTAATTATTTAAAAATTCCATTTTTTGTGGTGCTGACACGTGTCACTTTTACTTCTACTATTATATATAAATAGATTCAGCCATTTAATATACAAATATTTAAACCAACTATAAAATCAACATTATACCAAAAATTATTATAATATATACTTTTAAATATGCCAATATATATATGAAACAATTTTAACGTTTAATTTCCCCCCAAAAAATTAGTTGTTATATGTTTCAAATATATACGGTCTTATACCATAATACCATCAACAATCTACCAATCAAATTAATGAATAACTAGATCGAACATATATGAAAAAACTATTGGTGTTGGTAAAAATTTCATTCGTAAGAAAATTAAATTACAAAGTATTGTATCTATGGTATTGTTACAAAGCAACATCAACATATCAAACAATTATACCAAAATACATATAGAAATTATAATTTTACAACACAAAAACATATTCAATTGAAATCTTTTTTTCCGCAATCTTAATTACGCTGTCGTTATTGGTGTTTGCATCATGAATAACTCCTTCGATTTTGATATCCACATACCTTCCTGCGATACATTTCAACAAAAAGTTAAAAAATATATTAAACACAAGTTTTAACAATCAAATTTGAAATGGATATCACCAATAAAACTGATATATGAAATGGTGCATATTATGGTTAAACTATGGTATTCAGTTCAATATAATCAATAATATATGACCTACACCAAGATATACACCATAATTTTACCCAAAAAGGTACCAGATATATTGTATAATGAATTTAATTAAATGACGGTATACATTATGATTAAACGTTTATGTATAGTGCGCTATGATACAAAATACATAATTTAAACCAAAATATACATCATAATCTAACTAAGAATTTACCAATTGTTTTGTATAATCAAATTACTTAAAAATAGTGTACTAATATTGTCTAGTACTGATTTGCATATCCATTATATCCATAAACAGTGGTAAATATATACAATTTGATTTGGATTGTAACTTTTATATTGATTATATGTGAAATCTTACGATGCATAATATCATAATCTACAAACGATACTAAATGTTCAAGTTTAACAACTTCAACAACTAAAAAATGAACCTACAATTCAAATATATACAAAGAAGAACAAATAATTTGCAATTAACTTCCGTAGAAACCCCAATATCATAGCAATTATCAATTTTGGATCAGATCCTCACAAAAAAGTTTGAAAAAGACAATTGCTAGAAACAATTAATAAGGAAAATGGACAGAAATTACATAAACAAAAGACAGAAAGAGTACCAACAAAAAATTAATACAATCAAATACAATACTAATATTTCCAAATTACAAGATAAAATTGACAGAAAAAAACCAAATTTGTTAAATACATAAGGTAAAAGAATCACCAATTCAGTTGTGATTTAGCGCACATACCTAATGCGTTCCACTGTTCGTTGTGTTGAATTAGAATTGAAACACTTTTGGTATCTATAATTGAACAATCTTTCAGAATAGAAGAGGTAGAGAGTTCTTTTTTGGTTAAAAAACTTTTTTTTTTATGAGAGATAATGTATAACCAATCTGAGTAAATTACGGAAGGTAAAAGATTTGAAAAAAATCAATCAAGGGGAGAAAATCGTGGGTATTTATTTCACCATTCCCGTTTCATTTTTTTAATTTTATTATTATTTTCTATATTTGAAAAAAAAACTATTGCTATGTTGGTGAAAATTAAAATTATTGTTATATAGTGGTTATTAAGATACTTAATTTGTATATTTATGTTTTTTGCCCAAAAATCCTATATTATTTGTCTCAATTTATGTGGCACATGAAATTTTTTGAGAGTCATTAAATTATTGCTCTCCCATTTAAAAGAACATGACATTCTCTCCTCTTTCGAAAAAAATGACCCCTTTCTTTTTTTCCCAACTTTAATTTCAACTTTCCACTTAACATGTTTAAGACAACAAGATTAAATGATATTTTGATATATTTGATATAAATTTAATTTGGAATCACAAAATTAAAAATTCTTTTTTATTTTCTTTAACTCCGTGGCAAGTCAAACTAGAAAATTCTTTTTGAAACAAAAGGAATATGATTTATAGTATATCTTTTTATTAATTTTAAAATATATAAAATACTAAAAATGAAAATATATATGATAAATAAATTAACATAAAGAAATTACTAAATATAAATAGAAAGAAAAAAATTATAGTACAAAGACAAATCAATCAATTAATATAACGACCCATTAGGTCATTTTGAGAACTAGAACTATTTTAAATCTTTAACCATACTATATTTCTTCAATATGCCTATGTTGGACATGGTATCAATAGATATATAGGTTGAAGAAATTATTATTATAATATTGGGCAAATTAAAGGGCAGTAGGTGATGAGCAATAATGACGGAAGGTTGGGGCAAATGAGGTGTTCTTGATGATGGGTTAATCATTACTAAGAGGGAAAAAGGAACGAAGTCAAATTGGAAGGCAAATTGTTGCTGCAGCGTGTGTGAGATTTTAGTAGTTTAATTTTTATTTCGTTCCTATTGAAATTCTTGCAATCATTAAATGTTAGGGGTATTGTATTGTATGAAAATCATTAGATTTATGATTTTAGAAGAAATTATGGATTAATCTTAGACTTGAAATTTAGCAAATATGAGACTCGGCATATTAATTTACACTAAAATTGGGAGCTTGATTGTAGATTAGGGTGAGTTTGGATCTAGGATAGACCTATAGTAATATGGGTGTCTATGGACTCACTTGCTTATAAATATTGCATATTTGATAGATTGGGAACATTCTAAATTCTTACAAAAGGGAAAGGCATAATCTTGAGGATTCGGGACACGTGTTCGACATTCAAGATATGTTAAGACTTCCAGACTTTGTTGAAGAACATTTTCCTAATTAAAGATTAAAAATGGAATAGACAATGGGTAAGAGCGAAAGATGGGGATCTCGTACCAATAGTGTGATGGGATTGGTACGAGTACTAGTGTTATAAAGGGAAAGTTTGTTACGATAGAATGTAGATTGTACTCCGAGAATGCCAAAGTATATGAGCATTAGCTAATGTTTTATTGACTTGATTTCTTTGTGTAATTGTGTTTCTTTGTTGAACCTGTGTATTGTGATAGTTGAGGTGATTATATATCATAATGATATTAGATTGATTGAGATGCATCATCATCCCTTTGTTATTGAAATCATATTGCGCACATGCATTGACATGAGATTGAATATAAGTTGGGCATGTAGAAATAATCTGTGTTGGGATTGTGAGATGCTATGATTATAATTTGGGCACATAGAGATCGTCTGTGTGGAAATTGTTTGATTTTATAATAGTGTGTTGAGATCGTCCATCCAAATATGTGGAGATCGTTCGTGTCGGTATATGGACCTCGTGAGTCCCCTATGGGTCATTAACTATCAATGTATTTCTGAGAAGTATCATGTTGTAACACCTCGAATTTTGAAAAGAAGGAAAACTGCAATTTTTAGGTTGGTTCTATGTCTACGAGTTCCATCTACGGGCCATAGATGGCAACCGTAAGAATTGGGAAAAGTATTTTTTTTTAAATCAAGTTTCAGTACCCTTTTTATGTTTCACTGGGACGGTCTGTCAGCCTTTGTAAAAGACATAGATAGGTCTCGTAAGTGAGTCTCAGACTTAGTAAAATTTTGAGGGTCAAGGTTTGTTCTATGACAGGTAGTATGGTCCGTAGAAAGACCTATGAGCCGTACATAGGGTTCCATCAAAATTGATTAAAATTTGAAGTCCCAGTAACCTATCTATGGTGACCAATACGGTCCGTATTAAAGGGGATTTTTGGTTTTTTCCTAATCATTTTAACCTAATACTATGTCGTTTTACCTTCTACCTCAGGCCCTATATAAACATTTTAAGTCCCCAATTACCCATTTGAACTCATTCCCCTAAATTTCCATAACTTGACCAAATTCACCCCCTCAAGTTCTCTCAAGGCTTAGGAATAAGAAAGAGAGCTAGGGTTCCATTCAAGTCTTCAATTCACCATCTTTCTTAGGCTTTTAACATCAATGTATGTTAGTAATCACCTATGGAGTCCTTTCCTCTATAGGATTCACAAATACTCCAAGTTTACAAAGCTAGATAATTGGGTCTATTTGATAAGTTCACCCATGAAGGTGTAATGATATTTGGAAAGAAAGAGAAGCTTAGTCCCTGTTATGTAGGCCCATATCATATTTTGAGACGTATTGGTAAGGTTGTTTATGAACTTGATTTGCCTAATGACTTAGCATCGTTGCATCCGATTTTCAATGTCTCCTTGTTAAAGAAATGTGTTTGTGATCTGACATCTATAATACCATTGGAGAGCCTTGGTATAAAGGAGAATCTTTCTTATAAAGAAGTTTCGGTTGAGATCTTTGACCGGCAAGTCCGAAAGTTGCTTTCGTGAAAGTTATTTGAAGGAATCAGTTAGTTGATGGCGCTAGTTGGGAGGCCGGGGCCGATATGATGTCTCATTATCCTCATCTTTTTTCCTTCGTCCCAACTCTAGTTTGAGGTATTTAATTCCTTATGGTTCACTTTTTTGATTTCATATGTCTTAGTTATTCCCATGTTTCTTAATACATGCATGCTTATGAAAACTTTATTTTCAGAAAATGAGTTAACTTGATTGATTTCTCCATGTTTATGTCCATTTGAGCATGAGTTGCGTATTGGCCTTATGAAATGATGTTTTGAATATGCTTTAGTTTAGAGTCAATTTTCCTCCTCGAATATGTGCATTTATGTGATTGCATTCATGTTGGGTTGTTAGATCTTCTTCCTACCATCCTTATGATGTCTTGAGTTCCATTTGAGGATGAATGTTCCCAAGGGGGAGATATTGTAATAGTTTGGATTTTGAAAAGAGGGAAAAATGCAGCTTTTAGGTCAGCGTCTATGTCTGTGTGTCTCATTTACGAACCATATAAGCTTCAACGAGAGGTAGATGGAAACCGTAGGAACTGGGAATAATAAATAGTTTGAAATCAAGTTCCAGTACCTTTTTTACTGTTCATCAGGATGATCCATCAACCTTTGTACGAGTCGTCGATAGGTCTCATAGGTTAGCCCTAGACTTAATGAAATTTTGAGGGTCAAGGTTGGTTCTATGGCTGGTATGTACGGTCCGTAGGCCGTAGGAAGACCTATGGACTGTACATAGGGTTCCATCAAAATTGATTAAAATTTGAAGTCCCAGTTAACCTATCTACGGTTAACCAGTAAAGTTCATAGAAGGACCTACATACCGTAGGTCCAACCGTAGATAGGCTCAACAATTATTTTAAAGGGGCATTTGAGTCTTTTTCTAATTATTTTAATCCAATGCTATGACATTTTACCTTCTACCTTAGGCCCTATATAAACGTTTTAAGCCCCAAATTTATCCATTTTAACTCATTCTCCTAAATTCTCAAAACTTGACCAAATTCATCCCCTCAAATTCTCTCAAGTCTAAGGAAGAAGAATGAGAACTAGGGTTCCATTTAAGTATCCAATTCACTATCTTTGTTGGAATTTTAACATCAAGGTATGTTAGTATTCACCTATGGTGTTATTTCCTCCATAGGGTTCTTAAATTCTCCAAGGTTATAAAGCTAGATTACACAATCAAAGATTGGGTTTTATTCAATGTTCATGGGTTCTTTTCAATATTGATCAAATTGATTATTTTTTGTCTATTTATGCATGAATTGAAGTAATTAAAGTTTTTGAGTTAAATTCATAAGAACCATGCACACGTCATGAATTTTACAGTATGAGCACATGATTAAGTCTATAAACTAAGAATTACGAATTTATAAAGATATGCATGTTCCTTATATGGAATTTATATGAATGATTAAGGCTCCATAGATATGAATGATTGAGGTTGCTTTGAGAGTAAAGCATCAATATTGTTCTTGTGAAAGGTTATTCTCACATGAAGGATTTATAGGGTTGAAAGGTTTTCTCATCTAAATTTGAATCTAGATTTAAGAGCTATTCTAAATGAACTCTAGCTTGGACTGGCAACTTTATTATGCCTTTACATGGATAATAAGATTAATACGATTAATGACTAATCCATGGAATTTATGCTTAGCACCTGGGTGGACTAGTGTCGATTACCCATATCCCATAACTACGTGCCACCATAGGTTTGTCTTAGATAAACATTAGCTAGTGGATCCACTTTAGCTCAAGTTTATGGTTCTTACCTTGGCATGTAAAGACATCTATTTTTTATGTGGGATAGACACCAGATTCTATGTTATAGCTCACGTGGTCTATGTCGGTTAATGCCAACCTTCCCACAATAATGAACTAAGGTTACTTTCCAATGGTATCTCAAATGTGTTTAAAGATGTTAAGCATGCATAGACCATGATTGTGACTTATGTTTTTTAATATGTTATTTTATGATTTATCTTGGCCATTGTATGTCATGTAAAGTCCCTTTTAGCATGATTTCATAACACTTATGCATGGTTATCACACTTAGTACATTCCATGTACTAATGCATACTTGTGCCTACATTGTTTCACTAATGTAGGGTCCGACACTCCTATTCCATAGACTCGTGGCTAGTTTATCCTTTTTGAGTTTTTAAAGATTGGTGAGTCCTCATGTTCCGAGGATCGAGACTATTTTATTGCTTTACATCATTTTCATTTCTGAATTGTATATGTGATGTATGGGTTACGTTCCAATTACTTTCCTTATGATGTATTAGATGTCTTTGAGACTTATTTTAGACATCTTTTTTGTAAAACTCTTTATGATATGAGATTGTCTATTGAATTCGGCAAATTATATTATCTTGTATAATGTATGGTAAGTGGTTTATGCGGGGTCTCTCAGGGTCCTATATCTCATGTTACGCCTATGGTATACTTTGGGTCATGAATCATTTATATGCGGTTGTGAGAGTACTTGGAATATGAGGCATATCATTTCATGGTGTGGCACTGCATTGCATCTCATTACATCCTTCATTCTTGTTGATTTCGAGCTTATTGGTTGGACATTTCGTGATATTTGACTATGATGAAACTTGACTATAAGTATAATGTAGAATTGTTTTAAGTAAAAGAATGATTTGCTTATATGTACTCTTGTCACTACTTCTTCGTGGTTGGTCTATGAGATATATTGGGTCCACGTGGTTTTGTATTGATACTATACTTGTTGCACTCTTCTATGGTGCATATCTAATTTTGAATACAAGTGTATCTCGTGGAGCATTCTTAATTCGAGCTTTGATTATCTTCGAGTTGTGGTAAGTTGCTTAGCTATTTCACAACTCACATCTCTCTTTATCTTATTATTTTGTTTAATTGTTTTAGTATTCAGTCATGCTATTTCTTACGTTTAGACTTATCATTTTAATTTCAGACTTGCATCGTATTTTAAAAGCTCTTGTACTTATGACACTAATTCTTGGGAAATATTTTAGCTTTTCACACTTCAAACATATGAAAGGCATAGTTCTTGTGGTATTCCAATTGTAGTTTATCTTTCACCTTAATTATTTAGTTAAACTGGTAAAACTATTGGGTTGTCTTACCTATCCGTTGAGAATATAAGTGCCATCACAATATGTAAATTTTTTATCGTGACAATTTTGGTTTTAGAGCCCTATGTTCATCGATCTCACGAGTACAAAAGCAATGTATAGTAGTGTCTTGTGGATCAGTATGATGACGTCCATACTTATCTTCGAGAGGCTATAAAACATTTAGGAAAATTATATTCTTTCATTCCCAATCGTGCACACGTGACACTGTTGAAATTCTAATCTTTGATGTCTCATTCTCTCTCAGATGGCAAGGACTCGTTCCTGCGCCTGCTTCTGGGATCCCTACCGAGGTGAAGGCAGGTTTGAGGTCAGGGTAGGGGCCGTAAGTAACACCTGTGGAAGGCCAAGTACCAACACCTACCCAGGGCCATGATAGGGAAATACCTCTTGATGTAGATGTTATTAATGGGGATGTGCAGGATCGTGTTGAGGGGAATGAACCAACTAAGGCTCCACCTAATTTCAGTGCCACCCCAGTGTTTCAAGTTACCTTTGTTCGTAGGCCGGAATTCCTAGAAGGGATGTCTCAGGCGGGAGCATTTCTTGTCACCTTTGATGCTTTACAAACCCGTGTTGGAGGTTAGACTCCAGATATGATGGTTTCTCCATATTCTCAAAATCTAGAACTCAGACAACTATTGGTGTAGCTCTCCATTTATATAGTATGGAATTGCTAGGTATTGCATCACATTTGGCTAAAAATCATCCCATTACATTTGATGAACAAAAGATGTTCGGAAGGTTCAAAGTGATGAATCCTCCTACTTATACTTGTGACTTAATTGAGGATGCATATGAATTTATAGTTAGTTGTCATGAAAGGTTGCATAATCTTGGATTAGTGGAGTCTCATGTAGTTGACTACACATCATTTCATATGACTGGCCCTGCCAAGAAGTGGTGGAGGGATTATATTACTAGTAGGCCAGCTGGATCACCTCCACTATTATGGACTCAGTTTACTCAAGCATTTTAAACCAAGTTTTTCCGCTCAATGAGAGGGAGTGCAAAAGGGCCGATTTGGAGGGTCTACAACAAGATAGTATGTCAGTCGCAGAGTATAAGTGTAAATTTCATTCCTTGGCTAGGCATGCTTCGATGATACTTCCCACCGAGGATGAGAAAGTGAGAAGGTTTGTCAAGGGGTTGATTATTCCAATTCGTCTGAAGTTTCTTAGGTTGTTGTTTCTGGTGTTCCATTTCAGAAGGTGGTAGAGGCTTCCAAAGAGTTAGAGATGATACAACGTGAGGGATTTGAGCAGTGTGAGGGTAAGAGGGTCTGTCATTCTGGTAATTTTGGTAGTACTCCACCTAGGATTCGAGGTTACTCAAGGAGAGGTTATTACTCTCATTATAGAAAACCCATTCATACCGCGATACCAACATCTGAGGCTAATTACGCTGGACATAGTACTTTGAATTCGGTGCATACTCCATAGAGTCTATCTTCTAGACTTGTAAACTGTGGAGGGCATTCTGTTCATTTAGGTTTCTCTCATCATCCTACATCTCGTAAGGGTTGTTTTGAGGTGGTGATATGGGACACTTTATGAGAGATTTCCCTAGGGTCAGACGTGATGTCTCGCATCAGGGTTCTCCGGCTTCGACATTCAAGGCTGCACAACCTCCGACTAGGGGAGGTGTACAGAGTGGCAGAGGTGGTTCATATTTAGGTAGAGATTGTTCCCATTCTGGTCTAGGTGGTGGTCATGGAGGTTCTCAATCTAAGGGAAGTCGTGCTCATTGTGATGCTTTTTCGGGTAGGCTTGAGACAGAGGCAGAGGCTTCAGATGTTGTTACCGCATGTATTATTTTGGTTTGTCATCAATACACTATTGCATTATTTTATCTAGGCTCTACTTATTCTTAAGTGTTCACATATTTTGCTTAGTGTTTGGATATATTATGTGAATCCCTTGATTTACTAGTGCATCTATCTACTCTTGTTTGTGATTCGGTAGAGGTAGATCGGGTGTCTCTAATGTGTATAGTTATGTTTATAAGATATGATACTCATGTGGATTTAAAGGTCTTAGATATGGTAGATTTTGATGTGATTCTCGGGATGGATTGGTTCTCTCCTTATCACACAATTTTGAATTGTCATGCCAAGACAATTACATTAGCTATGCCTGGGATTACTAAAGGAGAATGGAGAGGTTCTCTTAGTCAACCTCTAAAAATGGTGATATCATTTCTTAAGGCTCTTTGTTTGGTGGAGAGAGGATGTTTGGCTTATTTGGCACATATTTGAGATACTTGTGTTGAGACACGTATGCTAGAGTCTCCAGTAGTGAATGAGTTTTCAGAGGTCTTTTTGATAGACCTACTAGGACTTCCACCCGATCGTGACATTGACTTTTTTTATTGAATTAGAACTAGGCACTCAACTTATTTCCATTCCTCCTTATCGTATGGCATCGACCGAATTAAAAGTGTTGAGGGATCATTTGTAGGATTTTTTGAGGAAGGGGTTTATTAGACCGAGTGTATTTCCTTGGGGGACTCCAATGTTATTTGTGAAAAAGAAAGATGGATCCATGTGTATGTGCATTGACTATCGACAATTGAACAAGGTTACCATAAACAATAAGTACTCGATACCTTGTATTGATTATTTATTTGATCAGCTTCAGGGTGCTTTAGTTTTCTCCAAGATTGACTTGAGATTCGGTTATCATTAGTTAGGTTAGGGCGGAGGATATCCCTAAGACAACTTTTCGGACATGTTATGGCCATTATGAGTTTCTGGTGATATTTTTGGGTTGACTAATGCCTCTACAACTTTATGGATTTGATGAATTGAGTGTTTCGACCGTACTTGGACTTCTTTGTTATTGTCTTCATAAATGATAAATTGATATACTCTCATAGTAAGGAAGAACACGAGCATCATTTAAGGATTGTGCTTTTTATTCTAAAGTAGAATAAACTCTATGTAAAATTATCAAAGTATGAGTTTTGTCTTAGTTTGGTAGCATTTTTGGGACATATAGTGTCTAAAGAGGGTATTATGGTGGATCCTAAGAAGATTGAGACAGTTTAAAATTGGGTCAGACCTGCTTCAGTTACTGAGAGTCGGAATTTCTTAGGTCTTGCATGTTATTATCGATTATTTGTAAAGGGTTTCTCATCCATTGCATCCCCATTGACTATCTAATGAGTGTGAGGTGAGTTTTAAAAAACTCAAGACCTTATTGACTACTGCCTTGATTTTGACTCTACCCATGGAGGGAGAGGGCTTTATTGAATATTATGATGCTTCTCCGATTGATCTTGGTTCTAAATTGATTCAAAAGGGCAAGGTGATAGCTTATTCTTCGAGGTAGTTGAAGGTTCACAAGAAGAACTATCCTACTCATGACTTGGAGTTGGCGGCTCTAGTGTTTGCATTGAAAATTTGGAGAGACATTACCTTTATAGTGTACCTTGTGAGGTGTTCAGCGATCATCCTAATCTCCAACATATATTCAATCAGAGAAATCTCAATTTGAGGTAACGAAGATGGTTGGAGTTGCTCAAGCACTACTACATGACTATTCTTTATCATCTGAAGAAGGAAAATATCATCGCTGATGCCATGAGTCGAAAGACGATAAGTATGAGAAGTCTAGACTTATTATAGGTTAGAGAGCATCCTTTAGCTAGCGACGTCTTGTCCTTGGCCAATAGCTTTGTAAGGCTTGATATTTTTGGAAAGGTTTTGGCTTATGTGGAGGCTAGATCATCCTTGTTGGAGAAGATTCGGACTCAACAATTTTATGGTGGTTATTTATGTAAGATTCGAGACAAGGTGTCAATAAGAAAAGCCAAGGATGCAATTCTTGATAGTGAGTGAGTTTTTAGGATAAAAATCGTATATGTGTTCCTCGGACATGTGATTTAGCTAGACTGATCATACAACATGCCTATAGTTTGAGGTACTCTATTCATCTGGGGCTATTAAGATGTATTGTGACTTGAAGCAACATTATTGGTAATGTCGTATGAAGAGGGGCATAGTAGATGTTGTATGTCGGTGTTTAAATTATCTGCAAGTGAAGTATGAACACCAAATGTCTGGATGTGTGACTTAGAGTATGCCTATATCTGATTGGAAATGGGAGTGTATTTCTATGGACTTTGTGGTAGGGTTTCCACGTACCTTGGGTAAGTTTGATGCTATATGGGTCATCGTGGATCGATTGACTAAGTCTGCACACTTTGTTCCAATTCAGACTACCTATAATTCAAAGAAGTTAGCCATGATCTATATTTGATAGATAGTTTGTTTGCATGGGGTTACCATTTCTATTATTTCAGATCGTTGCACTCAATTTACATCTCATTTATGGCAGTCTATACTGAAGGAGTTGGGCACTTGGGTGGATCTTAATACCACCTTTCACCCTCAGATTGATGGTCAATTTGAACGAACTATTTAGGTTCTTGAGGACATGTTGCGGGGGTGTGTGATCGACTTTGGTAGTCATTGGGATAAGTTTTTACCTTTAGCGGAGTTTTCTTACAATAATAGTTACCATTTAAGCATTGAGATGGCACAATTTGAGACTTTGTATGGTAGGAAATGCCGATCTCCAATTGGTTGGTTTGATGGATTTGAGGTTGGACCGTGGGATACATATTTTTGAGGGAGTCCTTGGACAAGGTCAAGTTTATCAAAGATAGACTTCTCATGGCTCAGAGTAGGCAAAAGAGTTATGCAGATCGAAAAGTTCGTGATTTGGAGTTTATGGTTGGAGAGAGGGTTCTATTGAAGTTTTGCCCATGAATAGTGTGATGAGATTTGGAAAGAAGGGCAAGTTTAGCCCTAGCTATATTGGTCCTTTCGAGATTGTTGAACGTATTGGTGATGTGGCGTATGAGTTGGCTTTGCCACTTGGTTTGTTGGGTGTTCACCCTGTATTTCATATTTCAATACCGAAGAAGTATCATAAGGGTGGTGCTCATGTGATTCAATTAGATTCAGTGTTACTTGATCAAAATTTGACTTATGAGGAGGAGTCGGTAACCATTTTGGATAGGCGAATTTGAAAGTTGATGTCAAAGGAGATTGCTTCAGTAAAGGTTCAATGGCATCGTCCGGTGGAGTAGGCTACTTGGGAGATGGAGTCACACATGAGTAGATATCCTCAATTTTTTGAGCGTTCAGGTGCGTTCTACTCTTTTACGGTTTGAGGACGAACATTTGTTTAAGTGGTAGATGAGTAAGACGCGTTAGGTCATTTTAAGAATTAGGACTATTTTGACTCTTTCCATAAAATTTTAAATAAAAGTTTTGAACTATTTATTTAACTACAGTTAATTATTTAACAAAGTATTTTAGATAATTAATTTAATTAGTGATTAATGGGCTAAGTTAATAATTTATTTAATATTTTAGGTTACTTGGTCCATATGTTAAACAAATAATTGAATTAAGTTAAAGATGGTTATTATTCTTTTACAGAAAATACAACCCATCTGCGACTCAAACCTGCTAACCAGAGAAATAGGAGAACAACTTCAGGTAAGAAAATTTCCAGTCGTACTATATTTTTTCTATACGACTATGTTGAATATTGTATGAATAGATATATAGGTTGGAGAAATTATTATTATAATATTGGGCAAATTAAATGGAAGTAGGTGATAAGGAATAATGGCGGAAGGTTGGGGCCAATGAGGTGTTCTTGATAATGGATTAATCATTAATATTTTTAATCTAATGATTAGTACAAGGGAAAAAGGAAAGAAGTCAAATTAGAATGAAAATTATTGTTGTAGCGTGTGTGTGTGATTTTTTTAGTTTAATTTTCTTTCGTTCTTGTTGAATTTCTTGCAGTCATTAAATGCTATGGTTATTGTATTATATGAATAATTTTAGGAGAAATTAAGGATTAACCTTAGGCTTGAAATTTAGCAAATATGAGATTTGTCATATTAATTGACACCAAAATTAGGAGCTTGATTCTAGATAAGGGTGAGTCTGGATCTAGGCTAGATCTATCGTAATATGGTTGTAACACCCCGCTATTTGAAAGAGCTAGAATTAGAAAGAACCATTTTTGGAAAGAATGAAAATCTGAAATTTGGCTAAGTTAAGTATGAGTTTTGGGTAAACTTTAAACGATCATAACTTTCAGTATAGGTTGAATTAGGCGAGCTATAAGATATCAAATGAAAGGTCTTGGAATCCTCTTTCCAATGCCACTGAGTTTGCTAATTTTTTTTAGCTCATATGAGGGAGATATGCCCATTTGAAGTTGGGTTGTCTAGATAAGAAAAGTTAGCCGGATTTAAGAGGTGTATTTTGGTCTTTTCCTCACCCAATTAAGTTATCTCATTTTTATTACTTAATTAGGAGTCTAAACTGAATTAATTCAGTTTATGCACTTCAATTATACGCTAGGGTTTTGAGAGAAGATAAAAGAGGAGAAAAGAAGAGAAAAGCCAAAGTTCGTCGCATTCTTGAGATTTCGCCAAGGGTTAATCCCTACGAGGTATGTAAGTTCACATAGCGTTGGTTTCATTCACCCAGGCGCAGACCATGATTTAATTCAGCGTATTTATGTTCTTGAAAGTAGAGTAATTAAGTTCTTGATGGATTTTGTTGAAGTTTCTATTGAGATCTTGATTGTTGAGGTTTTAAGGAGTTCTTGAGTTAATTGCATGAGATTTGCGGTTGTTTTAGTATATTCTTGTACACTTTGGTTGGGTATTCAAATCTAAGTGTTTGGGGGAAGAAACCAATCGAATCAGACGAATTAGGGTTGAAAAATGAACAAGAAAATTCGTGGGATTTCTGGGCAGGGAGCTGGCATACCGCGCCACTCAGTGCGCTAGAGTTAGTGTTCTGTAGTTTACCCCCTGGGGCACCTCGCCACTCAATGCGCCCCAACCAACCTTTTGTAGTTCAGGGCCTGGCGCTTTGCGCTACTCAGTACACCAAGGTCGCCAGGTCCTCTACCCTTTCCTACTTCTTTCCATTTGAGTTCCCTCGAATCATAACTATGTTTTCTAGTTGATTTTTACACTCTAAGGTACGTCTAAACATCATGAGACCATCCATAAACATGAATCATAACCCTGAATCCATAAATTCAAAGTCAAGGAAAGTTAAGAGCCAAGTCTAGAGAGTTCTTAAAGTCTTTTCAAGAAGTCTTTTACAAATGCTTTAAACTTGTTTTAAGACTTGAGTTTTGAGTTGAGTAAGAGTAACAAATGAAGTTCATTTTCTTCAAAAGAGTATATGGGAACTAAGTATTCCCAAAGAGTAAATGCTTTCACATTTAAACAAGAGAGGAAACACAGATTTCCAAGAGAGCATTTGGGCCAATTTTTGAGTAATTATCTCAAAGCACAGAAAGAGTTATGTTTTTAAACAGATGAGCTAGTTACATTTTAGGAGTAGTATTGAGCACCTATTTGGGGACAAGTTGAGTTCAGATAATTTAAAGTCTCCATAAACCGTGTAGTCAACATGGGCAGAAAAGGGTTATACTTTTTAGATGATTCCTAGTGCTTCTTAGCATAGACTAGTGGATCTACTTAGTAGTTAGGTTCTATGCCCCCGGCAAGGTATAGGACGATCCTTGCAGTGTGAGGCAAAATGTTGTATCATTATATAGCTCATAGTGATGGTTGTCGGTTAGAGAAACTCCCACAAAGATATTTTCTATTCTTATATACACAGAGTTATTTGTATTTTCATATATAAACTCAGTTATTATTGTATTTTTCAATACATTAAGATGTTATCTACGTGTTTTAAAGCTTTTCTTTATATTGCATTTATATTACTGCTTTATATTGAAATGAGTTGAGTTAATTGAGACCAGGTATGTTCCTTTATTTCCTTTAAAACTTATGTCTTGTTTTAGAATTCCCCTCGCATGATTGTACATTCAATGTACTGATGTCATTTGGCCTGCATCTTTTATGATGCAAATACAGGTAACTAGGGTCATCATCCAGGGTTTCATTGATCCAGTTAAGCTTCAGAATTGTCGGTGAGCCTCCTTGCTTACGAAGGATCTCCTTTGTTATTGTTTTGATAGACTAGTTCATTAAGATGTCGTAGGTTTTGTACTGACGTCCATCTCAATTATTAGAGGCTTCATAGACAGTTAATGATTGTTAGTTCATGAGTCTTTTCTGTTTTCAGCATTGATGTTGAGACTTGAGTTGTCGTTTTGGCTAGTTGAATGTTTTTTAAGACATTCTAAGTTTATTGCATGAGTTTATCTTTTGAGACTGTTTCTTATTATTTAAGTCTTCCGCTAAGAGTTAAGCCAGGCCAAGGGTTCGCTTAGGACCAACAATGGTTCTCGAGTGCCAGTCCTGTCCAGAGTGTACGCTTGGGGGAGTGACAAACTTGGTATCAGAGTGCAGAGTTCAAGAGTCCTAGGGAGTTTATGAAGCCGTGTCTATAGGGTCCTAGTTATTGGTGTGAAGCACGCCACATCTATAATTAGGAAGCTGCGACATTTAGGAACTATCTCAGTTCTTTCATACTCATTTCGTGCGATAGAGTTTATCTCTAAAATGTTTCTTCTAATTCGTGCTTATATGTGTCTTTCAGATCATGTATCCATGAAGAGCTGTCAAAGGTCATCCTGCTAGGAGGAATGTCGAGGAACAAGGGGTACCTAATGCACCTAAAGTGCAACCCCAAGGAGAGGTCACTAATGCTGAGTTCCGGGAAGTTATCCGCATGTTAAGTCAAGTTGTGACCAATCAAGTTGGACAGAGAGAGAATCAACAGGAAGTGTCTAATACTTCTAGGATCCATGGGCTCTTAAGGATGAATCCTCCAAGCTTAACTAGTTCAAGTATCACTGAGGATCCAAAAAACTTTGTAATGGAACTTCAAAAGATTTTTGAGATTATGCACATTGTTGATGCTGAGAGGGTGAAACTAGTTGCATACCAAATGAAGGGTGTCGTTAGAATCTGGTTTGATCAATTGAACAATAATAGAGCTGAAGGTGCACCACTTGTGAGCTAGGCTCTATTTGAGGAGACCTTCTTAGGGTGTTTCTTTCCTCGTGAACTGAGAGAAGCAAAGGTAAGATAATTACTCACTCTTAAGTAGGAATTTATGAGTATTCATGAGTACAGTCTGAAGTTCACCCAACTTTCCTGCTATGCTCTAGAGATGGATGCTGACATGAGAGGTAGGATGAGTTTGTTTGTTGTTGGGTTGTCTCTTCTACCAAGGAAGGCAAGATAGCTATGCTGATAGGAGATATGGACATAGCAAGGCTGATGATCCATGTGAAAAAGGTTGAGGAAGAGAAGCTGAGAGATAGGGAAGAGTTCTGAAACAAGAGAGCTAAGACAGGGAATGAGTCCGGACAATAGAAGAGTAATGCCAACCGATCATCTTTCCAATAGAAACAAAAGGGACCTACTCCATCATCTACTAGTGCACCTGCACCAAGCAATAGAGGTGAGTTCCACAATCAGAATTCAAAAAATTTCAGAGCTATGCATGTGCATTCTCAAGGTAGTATGGCACAAGGGGGTAATAAGACTCCTACATGTGCTAAGTCTGGTAAGAGCCACTCAGGGGTGTGTCGTGATGGCTTTATTGTTTGCTTCAAGTATGGTAAGAACGGTCATTTTATGAAAGAGTGCCCTAAGAACAGACAAGAAAAAGATAATGGGGGCAATAGAGCTCAATCTTCTTCAGTTGCTCCACCAGACAGAGTTGCATCTAGAGGAGCTACTTCAAGGGTAGGCGGAGGAGCAAACCGTTTGTATGCTATCACTAGTTGCCAAGATCAAGGTATAGGATGGCCCTGGTAGTGTGAGGGAAAACACTATATCATCACATAGCTCATAGTGATGGTTGTCGGTTAGAGAAACTCCCACAGAGATATGTTGTATTCTTATATACATAGAGTTATTTGTATTTTCATATACAAATTGAGTTATTGTTGTGTTTTCCAATGCATTGAGATGTTATCTACATGTTTTAAAATTTTTCTTTATATTGAATTTATATTACTACTTTATATTGAAATGAGTTGAGTTAAGTTGAGACCAAATATGTTTCTTCAGTTCCTTTCAAGCTTATGTCTTGTTTTAAAATTCCCCTCACATGCTCGTACATTCAATGTACTGATGCCATTTGGCCTACATCTTTTCTGATGCAGATACAGGTAGCCAGGGTCAACGTCCAGTGCTTCATTGATCCAGTTGAGCTTTAGAGTTGTCGGTGAGCCCCCTTACTTTAGGAGGATCCCCTTTGTTATTATTTTACTAAACTAGTTCATTAAGATGTCATGGGTCTTGTCCCGACGTCCATCTCAGTTATTAGAGGCTTCATAGACAATTAATGATTGTCAGTTCATGCGTATTTTCCATTTTCAGTATTGATGTGAGAGTTGAATTGCCATTTTGGCTAGTTGAATGTTTACTTCTAAGTTTATTGCATGATTTTATCTTTTGAGATTGTTTCTTGTTATTTAAGTCTTCCGCTAAGAGTTAAGCCAGGCCAAGCGTTCGCTTGGGGCCAACAATGGTTCTCGAGTGACTGTCCCGCCCAGTGTGTAGGCTCGAGGCGTGACAATTGGTGTCTATGAACTCAATTGCTTACGAATATTGCATATTTGATAGATTGGAAACATTCTGAAGCTTTACGAAAAGGAAGGCATAATCTTGAGAATTCGTGATACGTATTCGGCATTTAAAGTATGTTAAGACTTTCAGACTTTGTTGAAGGATGCTTTCCTAATTAAAGATTAAACATGATGTATTATTGTCTCGAACCAATGGTGTGACGACCATTTGTACGAGTACCAGTGTTATAAATGGAGAGTTTATTACTACAAATGCTAATTGTAATTTGAGAATGGCAAAGCATATAGGCATTAGCTGACGTATTATTGTCTTAATTTCTTTGTATGATTGTGTTTCTTAATGAACTTGTATATTTGTGATAGTTGCGGTGATTATATAGCATACCAATATTTGATTGATTGAGATGTATCATCATCCCTTTTATTGAAATCATATTGTGCACATGCATTGACATGAGATTGCGTATAATTTGGGCACGTGGAGATTGTCCTTGTTGGGGATTGTGAGATAGTATGATTATAATTTGGGCACATGGAGATCATTCGTGTGGAAATTCTTTGATTTTATGATAGTGCATTAAGATCGTTCGAATAGACACATAGAGATCATCTGTGTTAGTATATGGACCTCATGAGTCCCCCATGGGTCATGAGCTGTCGATGTATTTCCGAGAAGTATCATGTATATATGGTTGATAGAGTACTTTGCATCTGAGGCATATTATTTTACGGTGTCCAATTGCATTGCATCTCATTACATCCTTTATTCTTGTTGATTCTGTGCTTATTTGGTGGTTGGACATTTCATGATATTTGATGAAACTTGACAATAAGTATAATGTAGACTTGTTTAAGTAAAAGGATGAATTTCTTATATGTACTCCTGTCACTACTTATTCATTGTCAGTTTATGAGATATATTAGGTACACATGTTTTCGTACTCATACTACACTTGTTGCACACTTTTGTGGTGCAAATCTGATTCCAAATACAAGTGTATCTCGTGGAGTTTTCTAAGTTCGAGCTTGGATTATCTTGGAGTTGTGGTGAGCTGCTTGACTTTTTCGAACCCACACCTCCCTCTATCTTATTATTTGTTCTGTTTTTATAGTATTCATACAAGATATTTCTTACGTTTAGACTTGTCATTTTAGTTTCAGACTCGCACCGTATTTTTGAAGCTCTTGTACTTATGACACCAATTCTTGGGTAATATTTTATCTTTCCGCACTTCATACTTATGAAAGACTTAGTTCTTGAGGTATTCCACTTTTTGTTTATCTTTCACCTTAATTATTTAGTTAAACTGGTAAACCTAGTAAGTTGGCTTACCAATCGGTTGAGAATATAGGTTCCATCACGACATGTGAATTTCGATCAGATCGTGACGATTGACTGACTATTCATTCTTCTATTATATATATATATATATATAAAAGGAATTGGAGACCTTTATAGTTAGGTTCTAAAGCAAAAGTGCTTGGACTTCCTTAAGCTTCAAACTCAAACACCAACAAAAGTTTCCTGTTAAGAGCTTATATAGAGTCTACCAAATTGTTGTTGAACTTCACTTGTGGAATTACGATACTGAGCTGTAAGATCAAGCGAAACACAAACATTCCCAAGCACATTAATCATTTGTCCAAACGCAAATTTTGGCGGAGTCATTGATTGATCACAATGTTTGTAAATACTTGTGCTGGTGCTAAATTAGCTTTTCTGTTAGCTATTAATTCTGTGACAGGGATGTGACCTGGCCCTGCTAGTCCACTTAGCATTAATGTGACTAATCTCCCTGATGTATCTTTGCGTTCAAAGATCAAAGTTATATGTTACTGCAAAAATGCAAAAAGTTGATGAAGATTAAAGTGGATCTAGTAAATGCAATAGTAATAATACTAATACATTTGAGTTTTATGCCTTGTAGTTAAAAAAAATATATATATTTGTACAATTGGTATAATTTAATTTAATATGTGTTAACAGGTTACCCACACACTAGAAAAAACAACTCTAACGTCTTTAGTTAATTGTCATTGGATCTAATATTGCTATAGGTTATAGGGACATTTGCAAAGAGTGTTAATTGTCTTTTACAAAAAATTTTTTTAGCATAAATTAACCTATTATCATTAATTAATTGTTGTTAAGATCATTATTTTGAGTGCAGTGACAACGGTAATTTTAGGACAGCATTCAACTTCTATATTTTAATTTAGGAAAGTAGACAAACAGTTTCTTTAAACAAAGGCATTCATTTTGTCCAAGTGTCACAAAATGCTATTAGGCAATTTATAGGATGTACAAAATCGAACCAAAAATTAAATCAAACCGTAAATCGAGTCAAATAAAAAAAAGAAACTCTACTAATGATTTGATTTGGTATTTGTTGACACCCAATTTTGGCTCTCCACATTTTATTTAACTAAAGTTATAATAATAATAATAATAATAATAATAATATGTTATGAAATTTTTATAGGAATACAAAAAGATTTTTAATTATTTATTTTACTTGATAAATTATTTCATAAATGTTATTTCTTATAAAAATATATATTACTACTTCTCATTTTTTACTTTTACGTCATATAAATATTGTTCTTAAAATTTAACTCGATTTTTCTAATTAAATATAATTTCTATTGTTACAATAAACATTTTTCGACATTTTTTGAAAGTTAGGAAAGACGCTTAATTAATTAATGAGTTGCTAATTTATATTAATTTTATTTTTAGAGTTACTAATTTTGTCAAAATAAGCTAATCTTGCCAAATAATTATTTTTAATTTAATAAATTATGGCTATTTAATAAAGAAGAGATTATAATTTAAATGGATTTAATTTAAGCAATTTTGGCAATTCAAGTACCCTTAAACCGGCCAATCCGTGTATGCCACGTAGGTCAGCACATGGATTGTGTTTCTTTAGATTCAATCTCGACTCTACAATCTAATCTAACCACCTTCATTAATCCATCATTTTACTATTATTTATATATATATAATTATTTTTTTAAACTCTTTATTTCTATCAACCGTCCGATCGTTTGATCGGACGGCTGAAATTATATAAGCCCTTTTCATCTTTTTCCCATAATAGTACAACTCCCATCGCATGTCAACTTTTTTCCTTTCCCTAGAATCCTCACCTTCCCCAGACGACCAGACGCTCCTCTTCCATCGATCTCTTTCTCCTACTCCCCCATGCCTCTTTCGGCCTTTCCCATCGTCCGCTGCCAAGGAAACGGCCATCTCTTCCCCCATCCACCGTCCATCAATCACAGCCCTCCCTTCCTTTCAACTTTACATTTTTTCCGATTTATTTCTGACCCAAAGCAGGCCTAGAAATCTCAACCATCATCATTGCTCCGCCTGAAAAGTGGGGGACTCGAAGAACCATCGGATTTTGATTTGTTACGCCCTTAATCTAATGGGTTTGAGAGTGGAAGCCTCCCCCAAATCGGCTATAAAAAGAGGCTTTGGTTCTCATTCGAACATCATCCAAGAATCATCAACAACCGATAGGAAAAGATAGAATAACATCGAATAATCGATTGAGAATCACAAAATAGCTCTGCTTATTTTCATTTACTTCTTTGCTTTTCGTTTGGCTTTGAGTTCGAGTAAGGTTGAAGTTGGAATCTCTTGACATCAAAGCTCTTGTTTGCTGCCAAACACAAGGTCAGTAATCTCGTTCATTTGGTTCGATTTCTAGGATCGGTTATTGTAGTATGGATCGTTTCATTTTTGTTTAATTCTCTGGTTAAAATATGTACAGAAACATGTCTTGTTTATTTTTTTGGTTGGAAATCAGATCGTAACAATTCGAAAAGGGTTATTAGTGTTAGAAATTAAATCCGAACTCGATTAGTTGAACATGAGATCGATATTTGAAGTTCGCATCTCTCTTGTATTTCTTTTATACATATTCGATTATGTGAGCGCCTGGTGATTTGTCAAGTCACAGAAACTTGTATTGTGTTTGCTATGTGATGAGTAGAAGTCTGTAATGAGTTTCTTTTTTTACTGTATTGTGTTTGTTTTCTTTTCGTTGCTGTTTTGACGTCAGTAATAGAGGTTATAGATGAGGTATAGTTTAACGGTGAAAACTAAGGGAATTAGAAATCTTTTTTAATGTTTTTCCAGGAAGTTCAAAAGAGAGGTGGTATCATATTTGTTTCTTTTCTTGTATGTTCAAGTTTCCAATATAGTTTGGCAAAAGTCAAATGCCAATCTAACTAATTTGCCTGAGGAACTTCCTTTGATTTAAAGACATGAGATTGTGGATTATTAGATTAATTAAAGATTTATATACTAACCTTAAATGAGATAAACAATTTTTTTTGGACCTTGCATTTAGATAAAGTGCATTACCATTACAGGGGACACCTTCTACTAGCATTAGTTGTCATGATCCGGGTCTACACTCTGTATGTGGTGGGTACACAAGAACCATTGCTGGTCCCCAAGTAAATCTTCATCCTGGCTGACTACAAGCTGAAGATTAACTTAAGTATGCAAAAACTTAAAACTGAATAAAATTTAATAAACTCAACTTTTTGAAACTTTAACTCAAATGAACAATTTAGAATAAAAAAATATATTCAACTTGTCATAAAATAGAAAACTTAAATCTTTAAAATATTTAATAAAATAAATGAAAAATACAACCTTCTCAACTATATTGACTATCTATGAAACTTCTAATTGATAAAGATGAAAGTCAGGACAAGTCCCACGACATATTGGCTAAACTAAAAAGTAAATGAAGAAGTCCCACCATAGCTAACTAAAACCCATGGATGTATCAACGAATTTCCTGTTGATGATCTCGAATAACGATGTCTGCATCATGAAAAGATGAAGATCAAATGACTCAGTACGTGGAATGTACGAGCATGTAAGGGGAGTTCTAAAACATAAACATAAGCTTGAAATTTGATAAAAAGGAAACATAGTACCTGTTCTCAAGCTTATTAAACTCAAGGAATACTCAAGAATATTCAAAACTATTCAAACTTACTCAATTCAGAAGTACTCAAGGATAAGATACTCAACTCAGAGATTATATACTTAACTTAAAGATATGATAACTTAAAGATATGATATTCGACTCTGAATACTCAATTCATATAAAGCAACAATACACATGCAATATATGAAAAACTTTATAAAGCAGTAAAAACAACTTAGTTCTTTAAAGAAAATGCATTAACAAACTCAACTTTACTTATATAATAAAGTAATATAATTCTGTGAGAGTTTCTCTAATCGACAACCACCACTATGAGCCTAATTTGTGATATAACGTTTTGCCTTCGTTGTTAGAACTGTCCATACTTCGTCGTTATATAGAACGCTTAACTTAGTGAAGCTAGTAGCTATAGACATTTGAAGGAGTCATCTAAAAAGTATGATCCCTTACTAACCATGATGACTACATGGTTTTTGGAGACGTGAGTTATCTAAATTCAAACTCGCCCCCATATCGGTGCTCATTACTACTCCCAAAATATACTTAGCTCATATATTTGTAAAAACAAAACTCTTTCTTTAGTTTGAGATAATTACTCAAAAATTTATCTTAAAAGTTCTCTTTGATTCGATGTTCCCTTTCTTGCTCAAAACTCTTTTGAAAATCTCAGTTTCCTCTCATCTTCAATGTGAAAACATTTATTCTTGGGAATATGTAGTTTTCATATATCATTTTAAAGAAAATGAACTTTACTCTTACTCTTTACTCAACTTCAATGCTTAAAAATCTTAAAACAAAGTTTAAACATTTGTAAAAAACTTCTTAAAAATATGGTTCACGCCGAATTATGGACCTGAATGACTCAATGCTACGTTTTCAATAACCATAGATAGACTTAAATACTTGAAACTTGAAGATACTACTTCTTTCAAAGATACTAAACTAATGAAGTTCTTGCGGAAGTTATGGGCATGAACGACTTGACTCAAGGGTCAAAATATCAATAAGGAACTCAAGTATACGACTCTTCTCATTCTCATACTTACTTCTCAAAACTTAACTTAAATCGATAGTGGATTTCAAAGGTATCACAATTGAACTCAAATACTTTCTTGAACTCTACTCTTAACCCTCTCTTGAATGTGAATTATGAATTTAAGAGTTATGATTCATGATACAAAAGATCTCTTGATGACAAAGTAGACTAATGAATACATTCTCCTCATCCTCATACTTACTTCCTCGAGTTTTGAAACAAGTTACTAAAAGTTGTAAAAGACTCCTCAAAATGACTCAAAGGGACTTTCTCTAAATGTCCAAAAGAACTCTCAAGACTTGACTTTCAACTTTACCTTGAATGTGATTTATGAATTCAAGATTGTGATTTGTGATAGAAATGATCTCGTGATGTTTAGGAATGTTTTTAGATAGTTAAACATGAAAAAGGATCAAGAAATCACTGTCTGGAAGCAAGTCCGCAACAAGGAGGTGAATTAAAATATTTGGTCGCAAATTAACTTTTGAGGCAGAGGCGATGCGAAGACATACTTTATGAAATGGGGAAGCAAGTTCGCAATGCGGAGCAAAGTGCCAGATTCCCTCGACTATTTCCTTCTTCGTTTTCTAACCCCAATTCACCTAAATTCGGTTTTTTTTTCTCAATTTTTCTTTAGATTGAGATACCCAGCACATGAACACAAGAACCTACTTATAAACAACTGTGAAATTGACATGATTTCATCAAGGAACTCAATAATCTTATCTAAACTCAAGAACTAAAGTCAATTTCAAGAACATCATACTTTTAACTCTCTAGAACAAACTTAACACTGAAATTAATATGATTGATGTGTGGGTGAATAAACCCAACACTATGAAAGCTTACATATCTGAAAGAACCATCTTCTTGAATCAATTTGAAGGAAAAATCTTGAAAGATGAACTTTAGCCTTAGCGTTTCTTGAATTCCTTGAGCGTTAGAATTTTTGAAGTGAATGAGAGGGTTTGATTTAAGAAAATTAATTTTCTACATGTTTAGGGAAATTTAGATGACCTCCTAAAGGATTTTAGGACTAAAATACCCTTAAATAAATAAATAAAACGAGCTGGGAGTCAGAATGATTTTTCAATAGGTAGTGAGGTCCGTATCGCGGAGCTGCTACCAGGTTTGTGCGTCGTTAGTAAATCAGTCATAACATTTTACTTAGAGCTCGTAATTTAGAAAACTCGGTGGTGTTGGAAAGAGGAATCGAAGGACTTTAATTTTATATCTTGTATCTCAACTAACTCATCTTGTACTAAGAGTTATGGTTATTTGAAGTTGATTCAAAACTTAAGAAAAACTTAGGAATGACTTTAATGAACTCTCTTTGGTTCTTCTTGGAACTTAAGGTGCTACATTTAGTGGCCTTAACAGTTAAGAAATTTTAAATTCTTTGAAAAAATCTCACTCACTACGAAGAACGATTTGAGTCCTAGCTCAAAAATTTTCTGGGGTATTACAATATCTTTCCCTTGGGATAATTCGTCCTCGAATGATGACTAGACTAGGTATGGAATGAGGTTACTCTTACTAAGGTCTGAATGTAATGGTATTCTCTTACTATATTCAAGCTTAACCCAAATCCTTAGGTTCAGATTCTATTCCTCTCAATAGAAAATCTCCTCCCAAGGCTACTACTCTTTAACACCATATTCAAGCTTAGTACTCTAACAAATCCATGGATTCCTACGAACCAGCTCCTTAAGAAATTCTCAACACTTGATTTGATTTCTCATCTTATCATTTCCCCTTTAGGTCTAAAGTTGACATTTGAAAGCTATGGACCTATTCTACATTGACAACACAATTATTCTATGTAGGCACACATGGAAAATTATCACTTAATTGGAACCTCATCGGGTAACATACCATCTTGGCACGCCTCTTAACACTCTTGTTACTCTTGTGACTTAGCCACACTTCATTGCCTTTATCTAAAGGTTAGGGTTTCTCACATGTACCACTCATCTTCAGTGCATCTAACATCTCAATTTCTTCAAGTCTTGTAGATCAAATCTTAAGACTAACATCATCACTCTCTTGTTGCTATTCCTTTGATCATGACACTTATCTCAAATTCAAGCTTAATGTTTATGACTAAACTCGAATATTAATATGATTGCTCGCTTACTATACTGACTTACAACTACTAGATACAAATTCAGAAACACTCCACTAGGATCTTATGACAAATAGTCAATCCCCACCTCTTAGTATTCATACTTACAATTTACTATCACATTTTCAATCATAACTTGAGTACTATGCACTCATTCACTATACATCAATTCCTAATTAGTTCTATAACACTTCAATATTATGAGTTCTCCCTCAAAATTATATGCCTAGCTTAGATGTATCACCTCATGAATACTCCTGCTTTTCTATTCAACACTTACACCTAGTCATTACCTACACAATGACACTTCATCACAACTCTTTCCTAGCTACAACCCACTCTACCTCCTATGATGGAATCTGCACAACTCATCACTTCTTCGTCTACCCATAAGGAAAAATCCTCATCAATAACTTGCTGCTGCATGACTATAGTAACATAGCTTTCCTCATCACTATCTCCCTTTCTAGGATTACTAAACCTCTACATACTTTCTCGTAAGGATCTCAACTGAAATAAGGCTTAGAGAAGAGAGTACAACTCAATTTTTGTTCAAATGCATCATTCATATGAATATGAGGGCATTACTTTGAAACTTTACACTTAACTTACTCTTAGGCTTCTCTCAAGCCCCTCTAGAGTCTCATGACTTTCTCAAGACTTTTGCTAAGAACAACTCATCGATAAAGGACTGACTTTTCTTTTCAACCACCTCTAGTATGACGGGTAGTTGAATGAATTTGAGAAACGCACAAGTAAGAATAAAATCTCTATGACATAACTCTATTGCGCGATTAAGAGAATGAAAGAAGAGAAACTTTTCTTAAATGTTTGCAGTCCCTCGTTTATAGAAGTGGAGCTCTCACAACCATAAACAAGATCCTACTGACACGGCTTCATAGACACACTAGGACACTTGAACTATGTGCTCTGATACCAAGTTTGTCACGACTCGAGTCTACACCCTGAATGTGGCCGAAACTCAAGAACCATTGCTGGTTCTCAAGCGAACCCTCATCCTAGCTGACTATAAGCGGAAGACTAACTTAAGTATGCAAAAGCTTAAAACTGAATAAAATTCTATATTTCAACTTTTCGAAACTTTAACTCAAATGAAAAACTTAGAATAAAAATAATATATTCAACTTGCAATAAAATAGACAACTTAAGCCTTTAAAACATTTAATAATATAAATGAATAATACAGTCTTCTCAACCATATTGACTATCTATGAAGCCTCTAACTGATGAAGATGGAAGTCGGGACAAGACCTATAATATCCTGACTAAATTGAAAAGTAAATGAAATCCTGCGGAAACAAGGAGGCTCACCATAGTTAACTCAAACTTATAGATGTATCAACGAATTTCCTGTTGATGATCTCGAATACCTGTGTTTGCATTATTAAAAGATTCATGCCAAATGACTCAGTACGTGGAACGTACGAGCATGTAAGGGAAATTCTAAAATACAAACATAAGCTTGAAACTTGATAAAAAGGAAACATACTTACTTCTTCTCAAACATACTCAACTCAAGGAATACTCAAGAATATTCAAAACTACTCAAACTTACTCAACTCAAAAGTACTCAAGGATAAAATACTCAACTTACAGATTAGATACTCAACTCAAAGATATGATGTTCGACTCTGGGTACTCAACTCAATATAAAGAACCAATACACATGCAATATATGGAAAACTTTATAAAATAGTAAAAACAACTTATTTCGTTAAAGAAAATGCAATGGCAAACTCAACTTTACTTATAATAAAGTAATATAGTTTCTGTGAGAGTTTCTCTAATCGACAACCATCACTATGAGCCTAAGTGGTGATACAACGTCTTGCACACGCTGCCAAAACTGTCCTATACTTTGCCGTCATATAGAACGCTTAAGTTAGTGGATCCACTAGCTTATGCTAAAAGCATCTGAAGGAGTCATCTAAAAAGTATGATCTTTTACTACCCATGATGACTACATGATTTATGGAGATTTAAGTTATCTTAACTCAAACTCGCCCCCATATCGGTGCTCAATACTACTCCCAAAATATACTTCAGCTATATTTGTAAAAACAAAACTCTTTCTTTAGTTTGAGATAATTACTTAAAAAACTTAGTTTAAAAGCTCTTTTGGAATCAATGTTTCCTTTCTTGCTCAAAACTCTTTTGAAAATCTCAGTTTCCTTTCATCTTAAATATGAAAACATTTACTCTTGAGAATACTTAGTTTTCATAGATCATTTTAAAGAAAATAACTTTACTCTTACTCTTTACTCAACTTCAAAGCTTAAGTCTTAAAACAAAATTTAAACATTTGCAAAAGACTTCTTAAATATATGGTTCACGCCAAATTATGGACTTGAACGACTCAATTGAAGGTCTTCAATATCCATAGACAGACTCAAATACTTGGAGCTTGAAGATACTACTTCTTTCAAAGATACTAAACTGATGGAGTTCATGCGGATGGTATGGGCATGAACGACTCTACTCAAGGGTCAAAATATCAATAAGGAACTCAGGTATACAACTCTTTTCATTCTCATACTTACTTCTCAAAACTTAACTCAAATCGATGGTGGATCACAAAGGATTCACAATTGAACTCAAAGACTTTCTTGAACTCTACTCTTAATCCTCTCTTTATTGTGAATTATGAATTCAAGAGTTATGATTTATGATACGAAAGATCTCATGATGACAAAGTAGACTCATAAATACATTCTCCTCATCGTCATACTCACTTTCTCGAGTCTTGAAACAAGTTATTAGAAGTTGTAAAAGACTTCTCAAAAAGACTCAAAGATACTTTCTCTAAATGTCCGAAAGAACTCTCAAGAGTTGACTCTCTACTCTACCTTGAATGTGATTTATGAATTCAAGGTTGTGATTTGTGATATGAATGATCTCGTGATGTTTAGGAGTGTTTTTAGATAGTTAAACATGAAAAAGGATCAAGAAATCACTGTCTGAAAGCAAGTCAGTGATGCGGAGGTGAATTAAAATATTTAGTCGCGAATTAACTTTTGAGACAGAGAGGTCTGTGACCTTTCCGCGACGCGAAGACAAATTTTATGAATTGGGGAAGCAGGTCTGCAACGCGGAGCAAGGTTCTAAATTCGGCCGACTTTTTCCTTTTTCCTTTTCTAACCTCAATTCACCTAAACTCGGTTCTTTTTCTTAATTTCTCTTTAGATTTAGATACCCTGCACACGAACACAATAACCTACTCATAAACAACGGTAAAATCGACATGATCAGGGAACTCAATAATCTCATCTAAACTCAAGAACTAAAGCCAATTTCAAGAACATCATATTTTCAATTTCTAGGGCAAACTTAACACTGAAATTAATATGATTGGCGTGTGGATAAACAAATCTAACATTATGGAAGCTTACATACATGAAAGAACCATCTTCTTGAAGCAATTTAAAGGAAAAATCTTGAAAGATGAACCCTAGCCTTAGCGTTTCTTGAATTCCTTGAGTGTTAGAATTTTTGGAGTGAATGAGAGGGTTTGATTTAAGAAAACTGGTTTTCTACATGTTTAGGGCAATTTAGATGACCTCCTAAGGGGTTTTAGGACTAAAATACCCTTAAATAAATAAATAAAACGAGCTGGGAGTCGGAATGATTTTTCACCAGGCAGTAAGGTCCGTATCGCGGCGCTGCTGCCAGGTTTGTGCGTCGTTAGTAAATTAGTCATAACTTTTTACTTAGTGCTCGGAATTTAGCAAACTCGGTGGCGTTGGAAAGAGGACGAGAAGGGCTTTAATTTTTTATTTGTAGCTCACCTAACGTATCTTGTAGTAGGAGTTATGGTCGTTTGAAGTTGACCCAAAACTTAAGAAAAACTTAGGAATGACTTGAATGAACTCTCTTTGGTTCTTTTTGGAACTTAATGTGCTACATTTAGTGACCTTAACACTCAAAAAATTTTAAATTCCATGAAAAGTTCTCACTCACTACGACGAACGGTTCGAGTCTTATATCAAAAATTTTCTGGGGTATTACATTAGTAGTAGTAGCTTCTACATCTACCATGTGATAATTAGCTAGAATATTTGAATTAATGGTACTGCATAAGACAAATGAAGAATAATATTTGCTGGCATTTTGTTAGTTAGTTAGGATGTACTGCTTTTATGATATACATTGGTGCTTTTTAATGTGTTTGGTAAGTTATACAAAATAAAAAATGTTTGGGTAGCTTTATTACGCATGGTGCAAGTTTTTTTTTCCATCCAAGCGTGAATGACTCACACATATTAGATTATAGTTGAGATCTTTGCTTAATTCCAGAAAAATAGTAAAAGGTGTTTGTATCACTTCAAGTTCGCATACTTTGTTGACCGATATTTTTCATTACTTACTCAACATTCTCTAATCCTCTTATTTCTTTTATTATGTTTCATGTATAACCGGAGGGCTGGAGTTTTTACTGTGGAACTCATTTTGGTCTAAAATATTAGGCCAACAACAACTAGGATCATTGCAACGCTTGGAGTCTCGTAAATTAGGAGTCCAATAATTCTTAGTCTTTCTTTCATTGTCCTATTTATGTTATTTTGATATGTTGGCAAACCTTTACTTACATATGAGCTAATATTACTTGTTTATGAATTTAGTTGAAACACTTTTAGAAAAGATGATACCAAAAATATATTCTTAAAAATGGGTTAGCATTTTTACTTATAACATTCTTTCAGGCCTTTTAAGTTGAAAAGAGGGGGCTTATAGTTTAAAACTTTTTCAAATGAAGTTTCAAAAGGACTAATATAATATTCATTTAGACTCATCGCTTAGGACCTCAAATAAATTTGAGATTAGTTTAAAGGCAAAAATAATCCCCTTTAAAAATATATTAGGCAAAAATAATTAACTTGAGGAATTATTTTCAAAATAAGTAGGAAGTAGGCCTATTAATAACAAAAAAAAAAAAGAGCATAAGTTGTAGGTTAAGTTCTCATAGTTAGGCCTATTATATAATCTTTAGGTCAACCTCTTTATAAAGAAATTATATTTACTATTTCTATTATTTAAATCAAATATTGCTAAAATATTTTAATCTATTAACATTTTATTTCAAGATTTTAGATATGTCAACAAGTTCAAAATACAAGGTATACATATATATCTCATACATATAAAGGTATAGACTCTATATTTTTCTTCACATACTTTATTATTTTTATCTACTATCCCTTTCGCAAATGTTGCTTATTTATTTATTTATATATTTTTATAATTTATAAATTCCTGCACTTAAAAATACATATTATTTTACTACACCTAATCTATCATCAAATTTGTCCCTACATGTAAATAAAATAATAAACGTTCATATATTTTTTAAACAACATACATGAATATACCTTACTTTATGATAAATAATTTTAGACCACAAACTTTATATAATATTTTAACATTTAGTATCATTTATTATTTGTTTTTTTTTTTTTTTTTTTTTTTAGAAAACTCCATTTTATGTATCTTCATTCAAATTACACATCACATATTATTACATATTTTACACTCGACTACTATCTTATTTTATTCCCTTTCACGTCTTAATAAAGCGACAAATTTTCATAAATTCAATATCTATACATTTTAGGATAAGTTTATGATACATCTATATTTTTCAACATATAAAAATTGTCGTACATTTTACTTATTTATTTTACTAAATGATAAACATACTACTATTAATTTATTTAATAGACATATATATGTCGTACCTTGTGTTTCACTTCTTTTCTTAAACTAATTTACTTCTCATTGACTTTTAAAACAAAAATAAATAAATAAGTTTTCCTAATTAATTTTTTTTTCCTAAATTGAGTTGAAGGACTATCTTTGGATAGGTTATGAGGGATGCTTAATACCTTCCCCTCGAGTAATCAAAACCCTTACTCTGAATCTCACTGGTTTCGCAAATCAAAACAGAGTTTACATTTACATATAAAAACGGTTTTCCTAAGATTTTCCTTAAAATTTAGGTGGCGACTCTAAAACAAAAACAAAACAATTTTTCCAAAAATTAGAGTGGCAGCCATATTATGTTGTGAACTGTTCCGGCCAGTTCGAAATAGGGGTGCGATAGTATTGGAAAAAAAACCCGACTATAGGTTGGTTTGGTTTTAATTAAACAAAGTCAATCTGAGACCAAATCAACCCGACATTATATATAATATATAATATATATATATATATATATAATTTTTAAAATTTATTTTATACATAAAAGTATTTACTTTGATGTAATTTCTAAATATTACTTATACGTTTTCATAATTTTTATCTTTTAACATATTTTTTCAAGTTTTTTGGGACTTAGAATTTTGAATGGTCCAATAAAGATTATATTCCATAGATATTAGTAACTCTAATAAAGCTCAATTTGAAATCAAATCAATACTATGCTAATAAGATAAATTAATTCAACACTAAGAATGATGTTGAATATTTGTTCTTTAGTTTTACATTGATCTAGACATTTAAAATACATAATCTAATTTTAAATTTTCTTTAATGTTTAATCATGTAACTAATACTTATTAGACTTATTTTAGTATGATTTAGTATTTTTAAATTATGATCATTTTCACTATGACTTTGCAATATTTATTTTATATGATGATTTCATTATTATTTTTAATTGAATATTTCAGTGTCATCACTCATCTCATATTTTTATGTTAATTTGTTAGGAAACAACTTAGATAATTATATTTTGGTTGGACAAAGAAATATTTGGAGGACTAATTAATTATATATTTGTATGCATACTTTACCGGAAAAATTCAAAAACCTGAAAATACCCGAGGTTTATTAGTTTGGTTTGATTTAAAAATTTGGCACAATGGTTTAGTTTGGTATTTGAAAAACCCAAATCAACCCAACGTTGAAAAACTCGAAATCCCCCGAGTTTTATTAGTTTGGGTTGGTTTATAAATTTAAAAAATTTACACAAATAATTTGATTTGATATTTGAAAAACCCGAACAAATCCGGTTATGTACACCCTAATCATAACCAAAAAGTGAATCAATTTTTGGCCTATAAATCATATGCTGTGTTTTCTTAGGTGTATTTCAGTAGTTTAGCGACTCTTGTGATATTTTTTGTAACCTTTTTTTAATCATAAAAGGGCAATTCAATACATTGATGCAATAAAATAAAATTGGGTTCTTCTAGTTAAATTAACTTGTCATTTACTATTTTTCTAGGTTACCAATTCATATTGAGTAAACAATAGAAACTTATTCGAACCTGATTTTATATTAAGTCACTAGATGCATGACATGTGTTTAAACATAGAGTATAATTAACACTTAACCATGCTTAAACTAACATGTACTCGTACATTATTAAATCACTTAACTACAGCAAATTTACATGATTTGATATAAACAATGAGTGTTTATAAGTATGTTACAACTATAATTATATTAATGAACCTACTGGTGCGGAATATTGGTCCTGAATCTGTAAAATAGACGACTCCATTTAATTGATCGATGTCTACCACATTTGAAAAGGCGAAAGGGTTGCCATCTATGCCCGTAACAAGTTGTCTGGGAAGGCTTCCGTTTCGTCCAACAACCAAGAGCCCATAATTGATGTCAGCTATGTAGAGATCACCACTTGTATAGTAAAACCCAAGGCCAAGGTGTCACGATCAAAGGCTACACCCTGAACGTGGCCTTCACTCCAGAACCATTACTGGTTCCCAAGCGAACCCTCATCTTGGCTGACTACAAGCGAAATACTAACTCAAGCATACAAATCTTAAAACTGAATAAAATCAATAAACTCAAATACAAATCTCTAACTCAAATGTGTAACACCCCATAACTAGAAAGAAGTTTAAAAAGTGGAAATAGTCATTTTTGGAAATAATATAAAAATCTGGAAAATTTGTTAAGTATGTTAAGTTGGATTTTTGGTCATCTTCAAACGACCATAACTCCTAGATCAGGATGAGTTAGGTGTGTTTTCAGATATCGTAGGAAAGATCTTGGAATAATCTTTCCAACGCCGCCAAGTTTGTGCTATTCCGAGTTTGTATGAGTGAGATATGCCCATTGGAAGTTGGGCTGTTCAAATAAGGAAAGTCTAATCCGGATTTTGGAAGGGTATTTTAGTCTTTTCCTTTCTCAATTATTTTAATTCATTTTTAGGAGTTTAATTGGCATCTAAACTGAACTTGGTCAGTATACTCTTTTCCAAAAAGTGTTAGGTTTTGAGAGAAGAGAAAAGAAGAGGAGAAAATAGGAGAAGAAGCAAGATTCGTCAAGATCGTTCAAGTTTGATTGTGGATTTCGTCAAGGGGTGATTCCTACGAGGTATGTGAGTTCACATAGCATTGGGTTTATTCATCCACATGCCAAACATGTTTATTTCAGTATGATTTTCATCCTAAATTATTGAGACTTTGATGTTCTTGAGTTGTATTCTTGAATTGCTTTCGTTCTTGAATTTGGGATGAGATTGAGGAGTTCTTCAGAGTTTAAGGTCGACTTTATAGTTTTTTGAGTTAGGTTCTTGGCTACATTTGCTGGGTATCTGAATATAAAGATAATTTGAGAAAAGAACTGAGTTTAGGCGAATTGGGGTCAGAAAATGAAGAAGGAAAAAGTCGGAAGAATCTGGGTACTAGGTCTGTGATGCGGACCTGTTCCTAAGGATTGGAAAAATCTTGCTCGCATCGCGGAGCAGTCATGGACCGTTCTACCTCAATATTTATTTCACAACCAAATATTTAAATGCATCTCCGCATCGCGGACTTGCTTCGAGACAATGATTTCTTGATCTTTTCTAATGTTTAACTATCTAAAAACACTCCTAAACATCATGAGATCTTTCCTATCACAAATCACAATCCTTGAATCTATAATTCAATTCAAGGATCAGTTAAGAGTCAAGTTAAGAGAAGTTAAGAGTCAAGTCAAGAGAAGTTCATAGAGTCTTCCAAGAGTGTTTTACAAATGTTTTAACTTTGTTTTAAGTCTTGAGTTTTGAGTTGAGTAAAGAGTAAAGTTTGAATCATTTCTTCAAAAGAGTATATCGGGACAATGTATTCCTAAAGAGTAAAATATTTTCACATTTAAAGAAGAAAGGAAACCTTGATTTTCAAAAGAGCCTTTGAGCTAGTTTTTCAGTAAAGAGCCTTTGAGCTAGTTTTTCAGTTAAAGAGTAAATGCTTTCACAATTAAGCAAGAGAGGAAACTTTGATTTCCAAGAAGAGCCTTCGAGCTAAGTTTTTGAGCAATTAACTCAAATCACAGAAAGAAGTTTGTTTTTTTAAAAAAATATAAGAGTTAGTATCATGATTTGGGAGTAGTTTTGAGCACCAATATGGGGGAGAGTTTAGACAACTCACAACCCCCATAAACAATGTAGCACCATGGGTAGAAAAGGGTCATACTTTTTAGATGATTCCTTAGTATTTTTTAGCATATACTAGTGGATCCACTTAGTAGTTCAGGTTCTATACCCCTAAAAAGGTATAGGACGACCCTGGCAGCGTGAGACAAAATGCTGTATCATCACGATAACTCTTAAGTGATAGTTGTCGGTTAGAGAAACTCCCATATTAGTATTTTGTATTTTTATATACATCAGATATATTTGCATTTTCATATACAAACAGAGTTCATTTTGTATCTTTGCATACATACATAGTTATTTTTGTATTTCTAAATACACAGAGTTGAAAACCATGTTTTAAAGCTTTTCTTTATACTGCATTTATTTACACTGCTTTATATTGAAATCAGTTAAGTTAAGTTGAGTTGAGTTGAGCTAGGTAAGTTCTTCAGTTCCTTTCAAGCTTATGTCTTATTTTAGAATTCTTCTCGCATATTCGTACATTCAATGTACTGATGCTATTTGGCATGCATCTTCTTATGATGCAGACACAGGTAACCAGGATAAGCATCCAACGCATCGTTGATTCTAGTGAACTCCAGAGTTTGTTGGTGAGCCTCCTTGCATTTGGAGGATCCTTTTTATTGCTTTTGGTATTTTAGTTCATTAGGATGTCGTGGGTCTTGTCCCAACATCCATCTCAGTTTTAGAGGCTTCATAGATAGACTGTCAATTAGTTCATTTGTCTTTACCTTGTTATTGACTTATGTTCAGATTTAAGTTGCCACTTTGGCTAAGTTAAATGCTAATTTCTAAAACATTATGAGTTTAGTTTGAGACAGTTGAGTCATCTTGCATTTGAATTCTTTTATTAATGCTTAAAGTCTTCCGCTGAGTAAGTAAGATAGACCAAGGGTTCGCTTGGGGCCAGGAATGGTTCTCGAGTGCCAGTCCCGCCCAGATTGTAGGCTCTAGGTGTGACAAAATGATTAATTCTAAATGTAACTGAATATTCAACTAGCCAAAAATATGCAACTCAAATCTTTAAAACATTTAACAAAATAAATGAACAGACTCGCCAAACTTTATTGTCTATATATGAAGCCTCTAAATGACAAATATGGAAGTCGGGACAATACCCATGACATCCTGACAAAACTGAAAAACAATAATGACATCCTTCGGAAGCAAGGAGGCTCACCATAGATACCTCGAACTGCATGTGATATCAACAAAATACCTATTGATGATCATGAATACCTGTATCTGTATCATGAAATGATGCAAGCCAAATGGCTTAGTACATGGAATGTACGAGCATGTAAGGAGAGTTCTAAAGCATAACATAAGCTTGAACTTGATAAAAAGGAAACATACTTACCTCTTCTCAACTCACTCAACTAAACTCAACTCAAGAATAAGATACTCAACTCAAAGATATGATACTCAACACAAAGACACTCAACTCTGGATACTCAACTCAAGATAAAACAATAATAGAAGATGCAATATATGGAAAGCTTTTAAATCAATAGATAGAAACTCAATGTATTGAAGAATACAATAACAACTCAATTTGTATATAATAAAATATAATATAACTCTGTGGGAGTTTAGCTAACTGACAACCATTAGTATGAGCTATGTGATGATACAACGCTTCGCCCACGCTGCTAGAACTATCCTATACTTTACCAAGGTATAAGATCTCTCAACTAAGTGGATCCACTAAGATATGCTTAAAAGCATTAAGGAATCGTCTAAAAAGTGTGACCCTTTCTACCCACGTTGGCTACATGGTTTATGGAGACTTGAGTTATCTGAACTCGTCTGCATATTAGTGCTCAATACTATTCCCAAAAATATACTCATCTCATATATTTAAAAACATAACTCTTTCTGTGGTTTGAGGTTATTATTCAAAATCTTTCTCTAAAAAGAGATGTTACTCAAACTGCTCAAAACTCTTTTGGAAATCTCAATTTCCTCCTCTTTTAAATGTGACAATATTTACTCTTGGGACTATTTAGTTCCCATATATCATTTTAAAGAAAATGAACTCAACTCTACTATTTCTCAACTCAAGTGCTCAAGTCTTAAAAAGAGTTTAGAAAAATTTGTAAAAGACTCTCAGAATAAAGTTCATGCCGAATTATGGACGTGAACAACTCGATTCGAGGTTTTCAATAATCATACATAGAACTCAATACTCGAGACTCAACAACTCAAAACTCAAGAACTTCAATGGTAATACTCACTTCAATAATTCTCGACTCAGAGGGTTCATGCGGAATTATGGGCATGAACTACTCAACTCAGGACTTAAAGATACTTTTTATATCCATACTGTTCAACTTATATGGCTCATGCAGAATTATGGGCATGAACAACTCAACTCAAGGACTCCATGGGTAATAAGTAATAGTCCCATGATTAGGAATAAAATCTCAAAAGGGATTAGAACTCAATACTCAAGACTTAAAATTTGAAGATACTACTCCTCTCAAAGATACTCAATTTACAAAGTTCATACGGAATTTATGGGCATGAACGACTCGACTCGATGATCTAAATAACAATATAGAATTCATGTGTACGACTCTTATCATTCTCATACGTACTTCCTCAAAACTTAGCTCAAATCGATAGTTGATCTCAAAGGATTCACAATTGAACTCAAAGGCTTTCTTGAACTCTACTATTAACTTTCTCCTGAATTTGAATTATGAATTCAAGAGTTATGGTTCATAATATGAAGGATCTCGTGATGATATAGTAGACTCATGAATATATTCTCCTCATTCTCATACTCACTTGCTCGAGTCTTGAAACAACTTATTAGAAGTTGTAGAAGACTCCTCCAAAATACTCAAAGGGAATTTCTCAAAATGTTTGGAAGAACTCTCAAGACTTAACTCTTAACTCTACCTTGAATTTGAATTATGAATTCAAGGTTATGATTCATGTTATGAATGATTTCTAGGTGTTTAGAAGTAGTTTAGAGTGTTAGAATCAAAGGGAGTGAAGGTATACTTAAAAGGGACTCAAACGGGACAACCGACGAAAAAGGAGTTGGGGTAGGTGACCCTGGCACGGCGTGCCAGCCCCTTAACTTCAGAGGAATGATTGTGGCGCATTTCTGGGGCACTGCTCTAGCCCCTCCCCATGAAAAATTTTGACGAATTTCATCTCTCGTTTTCTGATCCTCGCTTTAATTGATTTATTTTCCCAAGTTTTCCTTAGATTCTAAGTACACACTAATATACTCAAAACAACACTCATATCACTATGTTTCATCTCAAGAATTCATCAAAACCCCAACAAAACAAGATTTAGAATAAAACTTCAAGAACATTTGTCGAGAACTTAAATCTTTCAATATTTATGGATGAATTCGAATATGAAAATCATGTTTTCTGTGTGGGTGAATGAACCCAATAGTATGGAAACTTACATACCTCTTAGGGATTAAACCCATGGAGAAAATCCTCAACAACTCTCATGAATCTCGACGAACACCTTGATCATTTCCTTTTTTCTCTTCTTTTCTCTTCTTGGACTCTCAACTAAAACCCTAGGTGTATATTAGGATTATAAAACTAAACCTAATCATATTAGACCCCTAAAACCTTATTAAAAATGAATTAAATTTGATTGAATAAGGAAAATACCAAAATACCCCTCACTATTTTCGAGTAACTTTCCATAATTGGACAGCTTGACTTCAAAAGGGAATATATCACTCGTCCGACCTCGAAACATATCAAACTCAGTGGCGTTGGAAAGATAATTCAAAGACTTTTCATATGATATCTTATGGGCCACCTAACTCATCATGTACTGAAAGTTATGGTCGTTTGAAGTTGACCCAAAACTTAGAAGAACTTAGGAATGATTTGAATGAACTCTCTTCCGTTCTATTTGGAACACAAGCTGCTACATCTAGTGACTTTAACACTCAAGAAATTTTAAATTTCTTGATAAAATCCTAATCACAACGAAGAATGGTTCGAGTCTTAGTTCAAAATTTTTCTGGGGTGTTACACACAGGGTCTTCCACATATCATTAGTAAATTTGGGTCATTTTTGCCTCCACATACCTCCTTGGTCCTAAACACAAAGAAAGTAAGTTACACTATGTAAAAATCATAGTTATTTTGTGACAACAATTTTTACCTAAAGTGATTGTTAATTTAAGAGAAAGAGAATATTTAAATAATTTATTCTCATTTATGAGTTATGACTTACCTTTGATTTTTCAGTAAATGTTCATCCTGTATATTTGTAGGAAATTAGGGCACATTCATAATTGGTGATTTAACGCTCATGATATAGAGAATATAACAATTCTACACTCTATCCTTTGCTCAATTTATCAGGGTTTAGTTTGTGGTATATGGAGTTGCTATATTCAATTTTCTCCTCAATCAATTAGGGTTTAGATTGTGGTATAGGGAGTTGTTCTTGCTCCAACATATTGCCAAAACCAATATCGATCATAAATTTCAACCATGGTTCATCCTACTCTTTTGCTTTCACTATGTAAAGAACAAATAAGTTCTCTTTTATGAGTTATATATATTATCTGATTAGATTTAGATTAATATGTTATTTGATCTTACACTGTTAAAGTTAAAGAAAATTACAAGAATTCAATCATTAATTGTCTCTGTTTTTTAGATGACAAATATTTTGAAATAACTACTTTTACTAATTAACATAACAAGTAAACAGGGGCGGAGTAGTTTTCTTTTTTTACCTTAATGACAAGTAAATAGGGGCGGAGTAACATGACAAACTAAACAGGACTATACTTGTCATGTCTCTGAGGAAGCAACTAGGAAACTAATGAATCTTGTTAGCTCCTATTTATAGAAAGTAATCCCCACCTTATTATATATAATAATTTGTCTATTTATCTAAGGTTTTTTTTTTTTTTTTAAATTTTTCGGTAGAAAGTAGAAACAGAGATATTATATTATAGATTAATATGCATCATTAATTCAAAGATTAAAAAATTATGGAACAAGGCAAAAATTATGTATCATTTTTATATTATGTGACTTATTTTTCTTGGTCATTTTTGGTAGTTCTCACGTCTACTCAATATCTTCATTCCCTTCTCTATTATTATTTAAAAAATTGTACTAAATTAGCATACGACGACGACGACAACAACAACAACAACAACAACAATAATAATACTGCTTTAGTCACTACGCAACATATTAATATCATGATAAAGAAGTACAATTATACAAATATTTATATGAGCATGTTAGGTGATCATATAGTCTCTCTGCATGATAAAGTTGATAAACTATTATCTCAATTAAGTCTTGATAAAAAAGGTAAAGGTAAGGTTGCTCAACCCAGTATTCAACATCTACCAGATATTGAAGATTTCAAGCTAAAATTTTTTTCTGATTTAGAAAATTTTCTGGAAAAAACTTTCAAAGGTAATAACCTTAAGCCTCTAAAGATTAATCATCTTTTAGGAGGAGAAAGTAGTGGTGATCACAACGATGAGATTAATAAAATCTCAGAAAAATATGCTAGAAAGCCTATTCAAAGGATGTACTACTATCTTAGATTGACTCCCCAAGATGTTCTATTGGAAGAACATGAACATATTATAACTAATAGTTATAAGTAAAAAGAGATATATGAATGGAACATAAATGGATATGCAGATAGACAGATTTATATAACTCTACATAGGATGCTTATGTATAGTACTATCTGTAAGACGAATAAGAATAGTGATGAGACTATTGCTGATATGATAACAACAGGCTTCACAGGCCAATTAAAAGGTTGGTGGGATAATTATCTCAGTCAGGATCAAAGAGATAAAATTCACTTAGCAGTCAAACAGGGGATTAAGGAATGACTCAAAATGCAGTTTATACTTTGGTCCTAAATATTATAGAACACTTTTTAGGAAGATGGTCAGATAATAGTGAGACCATAGGGACTTTACTCCAGAATTTAAGATGTAAAACTCTTACATCTTTCAGATTTAATAAGAATGTATTCTTAAGTAGAGTCATGGAGCTACCAGAGTGTAGTAGTACTCATTGCAAATCTAAATTTATTGATGGTTTACCAACTCTTTTTGCTGAAAGAGTTAGGAAAACTCTTAGAGGAGATGGACATTCCATCAATTATAAGGAGTATACTTATGGCAAATTGATAGATGCCTGTGTACATGAAGGTTTGGCTTTATGTAATGAAATAAAATTAAACCAACAGATTAAAATGCATCGTCTTAATGAAAGACAACAATTGGGTGAATTTTGTGAGCAATTTGCTTTGGACATTCCCGAACCTATTTCTAAAAAGGAGAAATAGAAGGAGAATCATTCTTCTAAAAATAGATCTTCCAAAAAAGATTATAAGGAATGGAAGAGAAAAAGAATTGAAAGAAAGGAATGAAGACATAATAAAGGAAAAAGTGATAAAATATTTTATAAATCTAAACGAAGATATGATAAGTCTGATACTTACCACAAATGTGGAAGGTATGGCCATTATGCTAATGACTGCATAGTCAAGGAAAAAATCAAAAGACTTGACATAGATTATAAAATTACAAATTCTTTATATAAGATTATGCTCAACTCTGATTCAGGAAAATCAGATTCTGAGTATAGTAGCCAAGGAGAATCATCTACAAGTGAAGATTTGAAGGCGCTCCACCAAGAAGATTATATGTCTTCATAAAATGAATGTCTACCTTGTCAACAAGGTTTGGAATGTGATAAAGAAGAAGATGAAGATGATCTTTATAAGATCTATTCCCAATTCAAGGAATTTAGTAGATGTCATTGATAATAACAAAATTATAGAGCTCTTAAAGACAATAAAGGATCCAAACATACGAGCTCAAATTATTGATAAGATTAGTAATACAACCTACCTCTAAGGATCATATCTTAGAGGAGATACCTACTAGAGAAGGTTCATATACTATGGTAGAACTAAAGAATCTTCTGTTAGAAAGGAGGAAACTCATAAGTTCTCCTACTAATATCAATGATTTGAAAGAAGAGGTTAATAATCTCAAAGATGATATTAGATAACTAAAAGAAAAGAATGTTTTCATAGAAATCCGACTTGATAGTTTCGAAACTCGAAAAAATCTGAGTAATAACTCAGCAGCTTCTTCTTCATATGAGGAGGAAAGTAATAACCTTGATTTTCTTACGAATCTAAATTTTGGTAATAGCAAAGAAGAAGTTTTGCAAAGTTTAAAAGCATTTACTTCTCAAAAGTTTTATACAAAAATTACTCTTCTTATATACTGTAATTATAAAAAAGAATTTATTGCTTTAATTGATAGTGCAACTGATTTAAGTTGTATTCAAGAAGAAATTATTCCTTCAAGATATTTTCATAAAACTACTCATAGTTTAAGATTTGCAAATGCCAGCAAAATGAATATTAAATTTAAATTATCTAAAGCTTTTATTTGTAAAGGGAAAAATTGTGTTCCTCAAAGCTTTGTTTTGGTTAAAGATATTACTAACCAAATTATTTTGGGAGTACCCTTTATAAATGATATTTTCCCTCTTACTCATTGGGATAATGAAAAAATTATTGGTACTTGGAATAATAAACCTTTTGTACTTGAATTTATTACTAAACCTTTTACAAAAATGATAAATGAATTAACCTCAAAAATGATTCTGAAAAACAATTAGATGAGTTTTATTAAAGGAGAAATTAATAATATTTTGCAAAATCCTAAATTACAGGATAAAATTGCTATTTTGCAAAATCAGTTCTCTATTGATATTTGTGGAGATTATCCGAATGCTTTTTGGAATAGAAAAAAACATGGTGTTAGTCTTCCATATGAAGATGATTTTAGTGAGGATAATATTCCTATGAAAGCAAGGCCATGCCAAATGAATTCTGAATATTTAAAATTATGCAAAAAAGAGATTGAATCTTTGCTTCAAAAAGGCCTTATAAGGCATTCTAAATCTCCATGGTCTTGTATAGCATTCTATGTTAACAAACATGTCGAACAACAAAGAGGCGCCCCTAGGTTGGTTATAAATTATAAACCTCTCAATAAAGCTTTGAGATGGATCAAGTATCCCATCCCTAATAAAAAAGATTTATTAGATAGAGTTTATGATGCTATTATATTTTCTAAATTTGATTTAAAATCAGGTTATTGGCAGATTCAAATAAGTGAATCAGACAGGTTTAAAACTGCTTTTAATGTCCCCATAGGTCAATTTGAATGGAACGTCATGCCTTTTGGTCTAAAGAACGCTCCATCAAAATTTCAAAAGATTATGAATGATATTTTTATACCTTATAGTAATTTTATAATAGTTTATATAGATGATATTCTAGTATTTTAAAAAAATATAGAAACTCATTTTAAACATTTTGAGTTATTTAAGAAAATTATTATACAAAATGGTTTGGTTATATGTGCACCAAAAATGGCTTTATTTCAAACCAAAGTTAGATTTTTGGGTCATAATATTGGAAAAGGAAATATAAGTCCTATCAAAAGAAGTATTGAATTTTCTTTCAAATTTCCAGTTGAAATTACTAATAAGACTCAGTTGCAGAGATTTCTTGGCAGTCTTAATTATGTAGCACCTTTTAAAAAGTATTTAGCTTTGGATTCTGCTATTTTATATGACAGGCTCAAGAATAATCCAAAAGCATGGTCAGTTGATCATACTGAAGCTGTTAAAAAGATTAAGGAGAAGGTTAAAAACCTTCCATGTCTCACTTTTGCTAACCCAAATTGGGAAAGGATAGTTGAAATAGATGCTTCAGATCTGGGATTTGGTGGTGTTCTGACACAATATTGTCCTGATAATAAACGCCATTATACTGTTCAATTTTATTCAGGGAAATGGAACCCAACTCAGAAGAATTATGCCACAATAACAAAAGAAATCTTATCTATTGTGAAAAGTGTTTTAAAGTTTCAAGGCGATCTTTATAATCAAAAGTTTATTATAAAAACGGATTGCCAAGCAACTAGATTTATGTTTAATAAGGATTGTAAACATGGTGTTTCTAAATAAATTTTTGCTAGATGGCAGGCTTTGTTAGTGCCTTTTGATTTTGAGATTCATTATAAAAAAGGAGAACATAATAGTCTTCCTAATTTTCTCACTAGAGAATATTTAAATTAATACATGTTTTTATGGTTTCAGGAATGAGGCCATTATGACCCCCTTCAAGAGGGGAAGAAGACGCAGCAACAGGGGAAGAGGAGGTCATATCCTCCCTCAACTAGGAAACAAGCAGTTAGTAGCAACATCTAGTTCATTAACTAGTACAGGAGGCTTAAATATAAACCATCCTATGTATGCATAATTTATGGATTTCATGAAATCCAAGCTAAAGAAGGAGGATGCTCCACCAACTTATTCCACTACATTAGTGGATGAAGAAAATACCGAAATATTTGATATAAATGAAAGAAATGAAGTCATACTTCTATTAGAAAACCATGATCTAAAATGGAAAGATGATCGCTAGCTGTTAATGAACAGATATTTGGATTTTGTGTGTTATACTACTACTATTTATAAATACAGGATGCACTATGAGATGATACTCTCAGCAACAGGGCTGGGAGAATTCCAGCATTTTTACCCTGCTAATACAAAGAAAGTTTATAACTTCTTTAAAATTATTATAAAAAGAATTATGTCTCCAGAAGAATGGGGAATGAGTCCTTTAAAGGAAAGGGATTATAACCATCTAGAGTAGAAAATTGCAGTAAAATATAATTACTGGGGTTACGTTGATAACTTTAATAAAGCTTTATTATATGAGAATGCTAATAGAAAACATTCATGGTTTATCAAAATATGTTCAAATGTGTTTACCCAAACAATTCCAAATTGGTTTTGTAAATGGTGGATGTTATACAGTCCTTCCATAAAAATATTGCCAGAACAATATAAACAATTATATTTAGAATGGTTAGACATATCTCCAAAAATAATATGCATGGAGCAATATAATACCTTTTTTGATGGTATGTCGGTAATGTATTTCTTTATAGAGTTCTCAATTCCATGGATCATGAAATGGAATGTTGAAGTTAATACTACTTCGGAAGGATTTCCTTGCTTACAATGAACTTTTTATTCAAAGTTTTGGAGTAAGTTAATAAATAAAGATCTTGATGGCAAGATACATGGCCAGGGAATATTGGACCTTATAAATGAAACAATAAATAAATATCGTGTTCAGGAAATATCCAGGGCTCAAGATGATATTATTAATCCATTCAAACAAATCACACGCAGACTTCAGATGAAGAAAGGTGTAATGACCAAATAAGAGATTATAGCCTTCTACATGGAAGAAGCTAAAAAGGACTTAATAAAAAATTTGAATATAGAGATTTGGGATGACATATCTATGACATCAGCAAGTCATACCAGTCAAGATGATGAAGGATGTTTGGCGGGAGAAGCCCAAAGTGATTACAACACTGAGGAAGTAGATATCGTACTCTATCAAAAAAATTCTAGGAGCAAGTGGAGGAATCCTCCGACAAGCCCACATGCAAAGGGAAAGAGAAGATATGAAGACAAAATTATAAAGGACAAAGGAAGATAGTGGCCACCAAAAGACTTTGTCGGCCACATGTAATAGATGTGAAGACCACATGAAGTTGTCGGTCTTATCAATGGTAGGATTCATGCATGGGCCTTTGTACACCGAATTAAGGATGATTAAATCCTAGGAAGAAGCCTTAGATGATGAACTAGGGCTAAGTATGGTTGAATTAATATGTACATGATATACCTCGATAAATAGTTCATTGGGATGGTTGTGTTTTCCTAATGTGTAGGGAAGGTTCGTTCTTGCTTCGTTATACTGCATGAATTTAGGAAAGTGCTGCGTATGGATTGCCCTAATTATATATGATAGTAATTGAATTAAATATGCCATGAATTATGACTTGACTGTATTATTATGAGAATGTACTTTGTGATTGTGATTGTGGCTTATTGAATGGATCGGGCGTTGCATTCTGACACACTAACTTAGATCGATTGCCACGTTTTGAAATAATTATGGGATCGATTGACACATTCCAGCATAAACATTGGATCGAGTACCATGTTCCGGTGTGATAACAACTTGGGTTTGGGTTCTATGAGAGAACCATTGACTTGACATAATTGTATGTAGTGGTGAAGTTGGACGCTGTTCATAAATGATATTTGATGTTGTCTCCCCGGAATTGTAAAGGATATGATGACCTATTTATGTTTGTTCTACTGTGTTGATTGAACCCGTTATTTATTTCATTGTTGAATGAAATGGGAAGGGACAAGGGTTCAAGGGTGTTAGTGTTGAGAGACAAGGGTTGTTCGTATATGGCAAGGGTTAAAAATGGAGGTAGTGTATGTGATGTAATTACTTAGGTGGATTTCACCTTGGAGGAAGGAATTCATGGTTGGTAGCTAGAAAGATTGATGTAATGTCCCATGTGGCAAGGGCAGAGTAACATAAACGAGAAAGTAAGGGTATGTCATGGGTGGTTAGTTGGGATTAGGGATGGCAGGGGGATGGGTTGGCTCGACCCGGCCCGAGACCGGTTCTAGAATTGGCTCGCTGGACCCAGTCCCGTTATTCTCGTGGGTTGGGGGGCTAAACAGCTGCAACATAAAGAACGAAAAGCCACAAGTCAAGGTGTGGGGTTAGGGGACCGGTTAGGGGCCGGTTCACCCTTTGGTCCCGGTTGACCCGGCCTGGTCCCTGCCCGGTTGAACCAACCGATTTTCATGGGATCCTTTTTTTTTTTTTTTAATCTTTTGAATTATATCCATTGCCAACCTTTGGGGCAACAGCTAGTGGCCCCACCCCTTACCCCACAACAGATTTATTCCACTTTTTCACTTCCCTAACACCACCTACCACCCCCCTACTTTTAATATTTTAATTTAAACCCTCAAGTTATCATAAATACACTTTAACCCATTTTTAATACTATAAATATCCCTCTATCCCTTATTATTTCTTACAAAATAATCTATTCTCTCATCTATTTTTTATATCCTCTCAATCTCAAATCTTAATTTTTTATTCCATTTAAGTCTCATATTATATCATAATACATATATTTCAATTCTAATTTTTCATATTATATTATAATATATATAATTCTCATATTTTCTATCAAGTATTGGAGTTCCAAATTACAATTTACAACAAACTACAAGTTTCAAGAATCGGTTATAACGTCTGCTATTAACGCATATGTTTGGCATATTCATTTCATAATATTTATATTTTATTTTTCGTCATTAATTTTTGTGTAATCATTATTTTTATATTACACTTTACATATAATTAAATATGAGTTCTAGCAAAAAAGATACCGGTAAAGGAAAAGAGAAAGAACCAAGTAGCATTAGTAAATTATTTAATTTTAATAAAAAAAGTAGTAAGGAAAAAATAAGAGTAACTATGGTGGTACTTCTTCTAAATCAATGTCTAGAGTTAGATTTAATACAAATGATTCTACTTATGTTGATGATACTTCTTATGATATTTATTCAAATATTCAACTCGATCATGAAAGTTTAGAATGACGTTATGGTAATATTAATTCTAATTTTGATGAATATTCAGGTGAAGAAGTAGAAGTTGATCTGGGAGAAAAAGATTTAGAAGATACACGTACTAGTCCGGTGACAGAAGTTCCAACTGAAACTACAAATTCAACGGAGCAAAATTATGGACGCCCACCCCTTATACCTCCTGCAAGGGAGAAGGTGAAGTATCAACGCCCTAAAACTTCTGTTGTGTGGCAATTTATGACTTTAGATAAAGAAAACTCTATTGTTATTTGTAATAAGTGCAAACAACTTTTTAAACATAGACAAGGTGGGGGGTCAAAGGTGGGACGGGGGGCTTAAATAGACATTTGTTATCTTGTGTGCCGATTGAATATAAAGAAGCTAAAACATTAGCCGATAGGAAAAAAGGAATTTCTGTTAATGATTTTGATATTAATGTTAATAAATCGGTAGGGGCTTCTAACATGGTTCAAGGAACATTAGATCTTTCTAACCCCGGTGGTCCACTAACACAACGTAAATATAATAAAGAAAAGAGATTGCAAAAATTTAGCTAAAATGGTTTCTGTTTGTGGTTTGCCTTATAGTTTTCCTTCACCTCCCGATTTTATTGAATATATTCAACAAACTTATAATCCTTCTTTTAGACGTTTTTCAAGAAATACTGTTAAATCTGATGTTTTTGTATATCAAGGTAAACATTGTCAATACCTTCGTTGTTTGTTTAGCATATTAGATTGTAAAGTGTCTATAACTTCGGACATGAGTCGTAGTGTTAATGGACATGATTATTTAACTATTACAACACATTGGATTGATAATAAATGGAATTTGCAAAAAAGAATCATAAGTTATAAAGAATGTGTAGAGAAAAAAACTGGTGCATATTTAGCTTCAAATATTTTGAGTGTTTTAGATTATTACATACTTATAGATAAAGTAATGTCTATCGCATTAGATACTGCATCTAATAATACAAACGCTGCTAGTATGTTAAAAGTTAGATTATGTACAATTGATGTTAATGCTTTTCATGTTAGATGTATTGCAGATGTATTATATCTAGTTGTAAAAAACGGTATTGAATTATTTTATTGTGGTTGTATAAAAATTGAATATGCCGTTGCCTGAATTTTTTATGCTCATAGAGTTGCTAGAGTTAGGGAATTTAATGAGCGTTGTGTACTATGTGATTTGCGACCAAGAAAAATTCCGAGACATATTAAAACAAGGTGGAATTCTTTTTATGAAATGCTTTTAGTTGCTTACGAATATAAAAGACCCGTACAAATGGTGTTTGATGCTCATAATGCTGACCCATTAGATAGAATTTGTGAAGAAGATTGGGAACAAACGAATGAACTATTAGAATTTTTAAGACTTTTTTATGATGCTACAACCATATTTTCTGGAATTTATTATCCTACTATTTCATCAATATTAATATATATTTGTGCTATTTCAATTCAATTTTCTAAATACAAAAAAATTGAAAAATTTAGAGTTGCAATTGAAGGTATGATTGTAAAATTTAAAAAATATTTTTTTCCTATTCCTCAAATTTATTTAACTGCTACTTTACTTCATCCTGACTATAAATTACGAGGTGTGCAGGGCCTTGCTGATACTTTTTATGATACTTTAGAAATTTTACTGGAAGAAAGTCCAACTTGTGAAATGTGTAAGTCTATCATAAAAGTAGAAGCAAAAATTTTGTATGAAAAATATAGAACTACAGGAAATACTCAAGGAGAAGTTGGTCAAACTTCTAATCCTCAGAGTAAAGCTCGAATTTCAAGTTATATGCGAGGTTTCCTTGGTCTTAATTCTATAACCGTGATGATTTTGAAGAATATCTGAATCAGTCTTTAGAAACAGTGGAAGACAAAGATGACAATGAAGATTTATTAGCATGGTGGAGGAGGTGGAGCATTGCATTTCCAATTTTGAGCAAAATGGTTCGTGATGTTCTAGCTATTCAAGTTTCATTAGTTGCATCGGAGGTTGCTTTTAGTGCGGCAAGGTTTCAAATTGGAGATCATAGATATTCATTGGCGGAAGAAATTTTGGAAACATCAGTTTTATTTAGAGACTGGGTCAACGCTGAGAGGAGGAATTATAATTTGCCAAAGTTAAATTCCAGACAAGAAGCTTGGGTTAAAGCGGTAACTGAATCTAGTGATGATGAATTATAGTCACAAGAGTTTCTAGCAAGTTTGCCAACACCGGAGGATGTCACCATCGATATGATACGACAATTAGAATTAAATTTTAAAGGAGAACACATATATTAGATTACATCAGAAAACTAATTGAAACATAACCCTTCCTAGAAGGTGGCTGTGTAAATTAGTTACTCATCTAATATTTGTAACAAATATTAGTTTTACATATAAGAACTTATTGAAACAGAACCCTTCCTAGAAGGTGGCCGCGTAGATTAGTTACTCCACTAATATTTGTAAATTGTAACTTCTAAGTTCTAAGTTGCAATTAGATTTTATTGAATAAATTTGAAGGCTTTATTCAAGTCTTTTTTATGCAACTATTGTCTTGCATTTTAATTTTAATATATGCATACATATTTACATATATACTAAACTAACATTAAAATACTTAATTTAAAAATTGAAATTTGACATTTGAAATTTCAAGTTTAAATTACTTTAAAATATTTAAAATACAAATTTGAACTTCTCAAATTTGAAATTTGAACTTTGAAATTTGAACTTTGAAGTTTGAAATTTGAAATTTGAAGTTTGAAATTTGAAATTTGAAATTTGAAATTTGAATTTGAAATTTGAAATTTGAGCATTATTTATTAGTTAAAAATGTATAGAAAACCAAATAAACTAAAAATGTTATTCATTAACATATAATTTCAATACAAATAAATAAGTATATAAAAAATAAAAAATTCCATGTCCCGTCCCATCCCGTCCCGTCCCGCCAAACCCCGTCCCATCCTGTATATATAGTGGGATGGGACGAGCCCTATTTTTGTCCCCTCAATCCTGGTCCCAACCAAATCTCGTCAGTACCGTCCCCGTCCCGTCGCCCTTCGTCCCGTCCCCCAGTCCCCGTTCTCGTCCTTTTGCTAGCCCTAGTCGGGATGCTTGTAGTTGTATCCGTGGACTCTCTTATGTATTTAAATGGTTAGGCTAAGATCAAGAACCTAGTGAGTAGGTGGAATGAGGAGGTGGTTACTAGTAAAGGGGTACTAGTGTAATTTTGGGGTATTCCAGAAGGGGTAAGGGTGAAGAAGCAAGTGGTTTATTGCATATTCCTGAAAGATGAATTATTATGTTATACGGTGGGCGTCGGGTTGACCGATGATGCCTACTAGTACGTGTGGTTTTGTATTGATACTATTCTTGCTATGCCATTTTGGCTTAGTCTAGATGTTCGGTCAGTGATGTTTCATTAGGTGAAGACGAAGAAATTCTCTAGCAGCTTCTATCTTTCCCTTCGTATGGTGGGAGCTGTGTCTTTTACTTATTTGTCCTGTTGCACTCTTAGTAGCTCTTGTACATGTTAAGACTAGATCTTTGGGAGTGTTAACTATTTTACAAGTCTTAACCAAAACTGTTTTAATAATTCTTATATGTAAAATCCTGCTATTTCATTATCTTCGTTTTTGGTTAATTTTCAACGTGTTTTAACTATTAGGGTAAGAGGTTTCTCCTACTTAGGTGGTTGAATATAGGTGCCTACACGGCATGGTAGGTTGGGTCGTGACAAATTTTTATCAGATCCCAGATTACATGTCTCCAAGTACAGGAGAAAAATGTGGACTAGACTCGTGCAGATTGGTGTGTTGACGTCTACACCTAATCTACAAGAGGCTAGGAAGCATTCTAGGAAGTTGTTCCACTTATTCTCTCCTTTCGTGCATGTGTCGCTTATGGTATGAGTTGAATCCAATTGGTATCTCAATAAAGTAAACTGAACATCGTGGTCACGACTGAGGGGCCATAGGCAAAGCAAATTGGACTAGTCTATGAGTGTAACTTGAAAGTGTGAATGCGTGTTTCTGAATTAACTGCACATGTAAAGTTGAAATTGTTTGGATGATATGAATAAGTGTTTTATAAATGTGGGTTTGAACCTTGTTACATGCAATATGTTGGCCTAGTTGTTGAAGTTATTCACGATGTAAACGTATCATGAAACCCGTTGAAAAAAGGTCCTGACTATATTCGATGAGAGGGTTTAGATAAAACTACGAGGATATTTGTGAGGAAGATCTGAGCGTGTCTTGCGCTTGTGTAATAACCACATGAATGTCTAGGCGTATCCTGGGGGTGTGTGGGTTGTGGTGCTGAATTAATAAGAATGAATTGATTCGTGTATTGTGGGTTTGACTTAGAGTAGTCAAGGATTCTCCTAAATATGTTTCGTAAAGCTAGGAACCTTGGTGAAATTTAGAAAAGAGAGAAACCCCAGAAAAAATTAGGGCAGAGGTTCTGTTTTCGTTTTAGCCACTGGGGCGGGATTATTCCCGCTAGGGCGGTCAGAGCGGGATTTCTCCCTCCAGGGTAGGATGAGGCAAGGCAGAACCTCAGCCTACCCCTCTGATTTTCCAAGTTACTCGATAAGGACCACAAATGGTACCCGGGCAAACCCCTGCAATTCAATTAGTGTTCATCAATCGAGAATAGTTTATAAAACTTAATAATTAATCATTTTCTACGGAGAAAGCAGAAAAACTAGCATCCAAGTGCTTACAAAACATAAGAAAGGCAAAAAGATAAAATTAAGTTACCCTAAATTTTACATGCCCAAGAGGGGCGAAGAAACAAATCAAGAACCTTAGGACCGAGAGGTGTCAGTGTTGGAGTCTAGCTTCTCCAGGAGCACGAGTCCTCTCATGGCCTTCTCTAGGCAAGAGAACCGATAGAAATCTCCCTTCTCCACTATGGGAATCTCCTTCCTAGGGGCGACACAAGTGAACATGATCTTCACTGCCTTTCAGATCCGAACCTGCAGATGGTCTCTCTCCAGATCCTTCCTCCTCTCCCGGTGCAGCTCACGATGGAGTATCTTAAGCTCTAGGGCAGTACTGGGGGTAACCGGGGTGGTGTCAGCAATAGGGCACCACATCCTCATTTGAACAGCCGCTAAGTCCTCCTCTACTTGTACCGCTGAAAGTGGAGGCTGGGACCCGGTAGGACGAGTGTTGTCGCCTCCTTCCTCGTCCAACTCTACGGTTTCTTGACTGCTTCTAGCCTTATCGGTCCTCCTCCTCTTACTCATAGAAGTTTAACGCTATCTAACCAAAAGAGGGTGAAAGGGGGGATCCATGGGAAGTACCTCATCAGTATCGAGAAGCAGCACTGTCGCCCGCTTGTAAAGCATATTGATAAGTCCAAGTAGGAAGAATGCCTTCTTATTGCCCCAATAAAACATTCTTCCACTCTAAGATAATCAATGCCTCAACGTCTAGCTCAATACCGTGTATGGCACAAGCCACCACCAAATCCCAAGGGAAGGTCACGTCGGTGAGGTTGCCTGATGGGCGGATCATCCTGGTAACCAAGTGTAGACACCTCTCACTATCAGGTGACCAATCTATGCTAGTAATGCCCTCTGCAATAGCCCAGTAGACCTGGTCCTGGCGCGCAGGCTCGATCAGGGTGTCCCTCAGCCAGCCTAGGTCCATCTCCCTCAACTTGTCCTCGTACTCTACATTTGAGACCTTGGGCACCTCTAGCGCCTCATTAATGGTTGTGGCATTTAGGGGGATGTCAACTCCCCGAATACAGATGACGGGGTGAGGGTTGTCCCACTAAACAGTAGGCAGGATGGCATAGGACTCCCTCACCCAGGTATAGGGAGTAGCAGGGGGAGCCTCATCGGTGAGGCCCATCCAAATTCTATAAGTTGAGCATGGAAGGTAGGCTCTTTCTCCTCTAGTTTCAGTAAATGGAAACCCCGCTCGCAACATAATGTATTGTTTCGATGGTCATGGAAACGCTCTTGACTAGTAGTATCGGGGAACCAGACGAAGGGCAGATTATCCACATTAAGATCAACCATTTATAGAAGCTTGTAAGGGTTAATAAGCACGTTGAACACGATAGGAATAGACTGCTTAAGGTGGGAAAAAAGGAAGAGGGAAAAGTCCTAAGTTGGAGACTTAGGCTACTAGTTCACTAAATCCCACCACAGCGGCCCAAATCCCACTAGAGCAGGATGAGGAAGGCCACCATAGCAGGATGAAGGAAACCATCATCTGGGACGAACACACAGCGCGGTCATGGCACCTCTTCGTCCCAAAATCCCCATTTTCGACATAATTTCAGCATATCAGAGTATATTAACTAACCTAATAATGCAATTATTTCAACAAAATAACCTCTAAATATCCCTCAAATTCAAGTTTTAAGAAAAGAGACTTTTAAACTTCTCCCAACCTTTTTGGTATCGGTTCGGCCAAATTTCTACGAAATCCTTATGCCCAGAACATTATGGAGACGTTGGGAACGTTAGGGAAGTGGCCATGCTATGTTTTTCTATCAAACTAGCAACCTATGTTCATTTTCAAATAACGACACCCCAAACCGTTTCTTATCGATTGTTCGATAGCATGCAATCATAGATAGGTAAGTAATGAAGTAAGGAACGTAAGAAGCAAGAAATTTATCTTGAGTTCGATGTTCGAAGCGAGGTGTTTGAGAGGATTTTGAGAGAATTGAGTAAGGAAAGGGTAAAAATGAGGGAACCATCCCTCATTTCCCCCTTTGCTGCTTTTTGATCTCCCACTTTAGCAAGAGTATCCTCGCCACAACAGCTCCACCTCAGTGGGAGGGCTATCGCCCTATCAGGATTAAGCTGTGTAAATAGGGATGCAAATTTTCTTCGAGCATTGCGTCATATCCCTAACCGATCCCTTAAAGTATAGAACCTGTTGTGAATCAGACTTGAGAAATAAAAATCATCCCCATCCATGACTTCGTAATAGACTGAGTTGTTAGTTAAAAATACTCCGAGGTAGAGTGCGTAATGACCTGTTTGCTAGTCATTTGGGAACGAACGAGGGGTAAACTAGTATTTACTGTAACGACCTGAGCCGTCGTTGTCTAAGAAAATAAAAAATTTGGAAATTACTGGGCCACTGTCCCTCTAGGGTGGGACATATACTATTAGGGTAGCGGCGCCACAATAGGGTAAGTTGGCGCCAGAGCGGGATAGGCGAGACAAAATGTAAATAATACGAAATCTTATTTCCTTTTTCTTTCTAAAATACCCAAGCTAGTCGTAAAACACCCTAGAAACCCCCCAAAAAAAGCTTCTCCAAGCTTGGGAAAGATGGTGAGAGAGATTTCTAATGTAAAGATGTCGATGGATTGTGAATTTTTGGCCAAGACCACCATCACGAGTCCCGGAAACAAAAGTCAAAGACCAAAATTCCATGCAGCTGCTTAGATCCCAAGTAGGCTAGGTTTTATGAATTGAGTAGTTATACATCCATGCTCACTGCGTGGTATAATGATAATCAATGGTAGGATTCATGCGTAGGCCTTCGTACACCGAATTAAGGATGATTAAATCCTAGGAAGAAGCCTTAGATGATGAACTAGGGGTAAGTATGGTCGAATTAATGTGTACATGATATACATCAATGAATAGTTTATTGGGACGATTGCGTTTTCCTATTGTGTGGGGTAGGTTCATTCTTGCTTTATTATACTGCATGAATATATGAAAGTGCTGCGTATGAATCGCCTTAATTGTCTATGAGAGTAATTGAATTAAATATTCCTTGAATCATGACTTGACTGTATCATTATGAGAATGTACTTTGTCATTGTGATTGTGGCATGTTGAATGGATCAGGTGTTGCATTCCGACACACTAACTTAGATCGGTTGCCATATTTTGGCATAATTATGGGATAGGTTGCTACGTTCCAGCATAAAATTTAGATTGGGTACCACGTTTCGGTATGCTAACAGCTTGGGTTTGGGTTTCATGATAGAACCATTGACTTGACATAACTATATATCTTGTAGTGGTAAGTTGCACATTGTTCATAAATTATATTTGATGTTGTTTTCTCAGAATTTTAAATGATATGATGACCTATTTATTTTTTTCTACTATGTTGATTGAACACGTTATGTATCTCGTTGTTGAATAAAATGGGAAGGGACAAGGGTTCAAGGGTGTTAGTGTTGAGAGACAAGGGTTGTTCGCATGTTGCAAGGGTGAAAAGTGGAGGTAGTGTATGTGATGTAGTTACTTAAGTGGATTTCACCTTGGAGGAAGCAATTCGTGGTTGGTATCTAGAAAGCTTGATGTAATGTGCCATGTGGCAAGGGCAGGGTAACATAAAAGAGAAAGTAAGAGTATGTCGTGGGTGGTTACTCAGGATGCTTGTAGTTGTATACGTGGACTCTTTTATGAGTTTAAACGGTTAGACTAAGATCAAGAACGTAGTGAGTAGGTGGAATGAAGAGGTTGTTAGTAGTAAAGGGGTACTAGTGTAATTCAGGAGTATTCCAGAGGGGGTAAGGGTAGAGAAGCGAGTGGTTTATTGCATATTCCTACAATTTGATTTCATTTGTTTTGCAGTTGGCGTCGGGTTGACCGATGATGCCTATGGTTTTGTGCTGATACTACTTTTTCTATGCCTTTTTGGCATAGTCTGGATGCAGGGTCGGTGATGTTTCATTAAGTGAAGACGAAGAAATTCTCCAGCAGCTTCTATCTTTCCCTCCGCATGGTGGGAGCTGTGTCTTTTACTTATTTGTCCTGTTGCACTCTTAGTATCTCTTTTACCTTTTTAGACTAGATCCTTGGGGATGTTAACTACTTTACAAGTCTTAACCAAAATTATTTTAAGAGTTTTTATTTATAAAATCTTGCTATTTCATTATCTTTGTTTTTCGTTAATTTTCCATGTGTTTTAACTGTTAGGATAAGAGGGCTCTCCTACTTAGGTGGTACTATGTAGGTGCCCGCACAACCCAGTGGGTTGAGTCGTAATAGTTGTGGTCGGTTAAGACATCAACATGGACACCATATAAGTAGTGCCTCCATATCTTTAAGGCAAAAACAATTGCCGCTAGTTCCAAATCATATGTAGGATAGGTCTATTCATGAATCTTAAATTGCATTGAAGCATAAGCAATAACCTTCCCATTTTACATCAGGTCACACCCTAGTTCAATCCTTGAAGCATCACAATAAACAACAAACCCATCGGACCCTTCCGATTAAGTCAACACTGAAGAAGAGGTCTGGTTATCTATCAATTCTTGGAAACTCTTCTCACACGCTTCAAACCATACGAACTTTACTTTCTTTTAGGTTATTCTAGTAAATAGAGAGGTAATCAAATAAAACTCTTTCACGAACCTCCTATAATAATGGGCCAAACCCAAGAAACTTCAAATATCTGAAGGGATAGAGGTTTAGGAAAACTCTTAACAACATCCACTTCTTAAGATCTACCTCAATACCATTACCTGAAACAATGTGACAAAGCCACGGATCTCAACCAAAACTCGCATTTACAAAACTTTGTGAATAATTGTTGGTCCTTTAGGACTTGCAACACAATCCTTAAATGATTGACATGCTCATCCTTAATCCTTGAGTAAATAAAGATGTCATTGATAAACAAAAACACAAACATGTAAAGATACAGTCTAAACACCTTATCATAAAATTTATAAATGCGGTCAGAGCATTAGTCAACCTAAATGACATTACTAACAACTCATAATGACCACAACGAGTTTGAAAAGCCGTCTTTGGAATGTCATCTTCCTTCACCCGTAATAAGTGATAGCCCGACCAGAGGTCAATCTTAGTGAAGTAGCTCGCTCCTTGGAGTTGATCAAACAAATTATCTATCCTTGAAAGAGGATACTTATTCTGAATGGTAACCTTGTTCAATTGCTAGTAGTCAATGCACATGCGAAGTGAACCATCCTTCTTATAAACAAATAAAACTGGAGCATTCCATGGATAGATACTCGGTCAGATGAAAACCTTATCTAACAAATCATTCAAATGCTCTTTCAATTCCTTAAGTTCTGCCAGAGCCATACAGTTAACAGGAATAGAGATAGGTTGTGTATTGCGGAAAAGGTCAATACCAAAGTCTAATTCCTTTTCGGGAGGAACACCATATAAATCATCGGGAAACACTTTTAGAAAATCATTAAAAATGAGGGCCGACTCAAAGAAAGGTGTTTCGGAATCCATATCCCTAACCCAGAAAATATGGTATATGCAACCCTTAGAAATCATCTTTCTAGATTTAAGACAAGAAACAAACTGACCCTTAGGTAGGTAATTTCCCCATTTCCATTCTAGGACTAGCTCATTTGGAAATTGAAATTTGACCACTCACTTTCTACAATCAATAGAAGCATAATAGGTATGGAGTCAATCCATACCAAGAATAACATCAAAATCTAACATATTAGGCTCTACAAAACCAATATGAGTGACTCTATGTAATAAGGAGACCAGATAATTTATATAGCTTTCTTAGCCGCAATAGATTCACCAATACTTGAACAGACAGAAAAATTTTCTATCAACACATCTGGAAGTACATCATACCTCATAACCCCATATGGTGTTACAAAAGACAAGGTAGCACCGAGATCAAGTAAAACATAAAAATAAAGATGAAAGGCTTTCAAAGTACTGATAACAACATTGGGAGACCCTGCCCGTGAAGATGTACAACAACATTAGTCCTAGTTTGAGTAGGATTCTTTCAAATACTATTTTAATTAATTAAGGTTTATTTTTAAATTATCATTGATACATTGAGACATTCTGAGCATGGAGAAAACTATAGTTTCCTTTTTTTAACATATTTCTTGGTCGATTACTTTGGATCAAAACTTTGTGTTTGTGATTGAGTGTTGATAATCAAGAATCTTGTTGTTTTCAATTATTATAAGTCTATTATATTATGCTTTTTATAATCTCTATTATTGGTTTTCTTGAAATAATGAGCAGCTAAACACCACAACTAGGGTTGTGGGAGTTGTGACTAAAGCATAACTATAGATCCAAATATGAGTAACTTTTGATTGTTAATTCCATATGTTGTTTATACTTCGTAATGATTTCCTGCTAAAAAGTGCTCACATTACAACTTGCCTGTATTTATCACTTGTTCGAGAGAAAAGTGATAGTTAGAAAAAGCTAGAATCAAGCTCCATTAACTTGTTCCGAAGATTAGAGCTCGAGAGAAGATAATCTTTTGAACAAGTATGCAAGGGTAAGCTTCAAAGCAGGAGAATAGTGAAGCTCATCTTATAGGGCTCAAACATGCTTAGATGTGTCTAACTTTTTAGGAACATATAATAGTAGAAATGAACAATTGTTTTAATAGAAATGGAAAGTGAAATAAATGTCATGGGGAAGACAATCATGGTCTCGTTAAATCAATTATTAACATCTTGGAACTAATGTTTGCTTGTTTTGACTGTTAATCTTAATAAAATTGGTTACTTCAACTCAAATAACCCAATATTTACTTTTTGTAATTTACTCTTTTCGAAAATAATAACCATAACTGAATATAAGTGTCAATAAGTTTATTTTTACTGTAAATTCCCTGAATTTCATTTGAGGAGTAAGTTTGGACGTATCAAATTTTTGCGTAGTTGCCATGGAATTTTGGTTTCGAAATACTCTAGTAGCTATTACTTCAGTTGTAATTGTATTTATTAATTTTACTTCTTGTTTCTTGTTTGTGTCATTTACATAGGAGTGCACTATTGCTTGCCAAACACTAGAAGTAACGGAGCGCCATTGATTCCTCGCATTCTTGAGCTATGTAAAACTATAAGGAAGATGGTGATACACAGGAACTCGAAGCCCAGAGGCAGAGATTGAGACAAGATGCTAAGGCCAATTCTAGAGGTTCTCAACATAATGTTAATGATATGAACATGGTGATTGAGGAGAATGAAGGGGTAGAAGAGATATTCCATTCTAAACACCAACCACCAGCTCCAAGTGGTCGAGTCCAACAACCGGCGCGTATGGCATTTGAAGAAGATGACTTGGAGCTAATCGAGATATAGTACTGTAAGTCCTACCTCTACTAGTAAAGTTCACTATTACTAGCACTATGATCCAACTGTGAACCTAAGGAGGATTTTAAGATGAACTGCATGTGAGGATGCAAACCAACACTTGATGAATTTGTGGCAATTTGCAAGTCATCTAAGATTCGTGGAGTAAGACAAAATGCTATGAGGCTAAGGTCTTTTCCTTTGTCTCTAAGTGGGGAAGCAACAAACTGGCTGAATAAGTTGCCACATAACTCAATCAGAACTTGGGTAGAGCTGAGGGAAGTTTTCATGGAGAGTTTCTTCCTAGAAGCAAAAGAGCTCCAGATGAAGGATGAGATAGGTTCTTATAAGCAGCTACAAAGTGAAGCAATGCATGAAACATGGTGGAGATTTTGCCAAAATCTAAAGAAATGCCCAAATCATGGCCTCACATACAATAATTTGATGCATGTATTTTACATGTAGCTAAATTTATTAACTAAACAAGTTGTGGATTCAGTATGTGGTTGATTGTTCATGAGCAAAAAATTTTGAGAGATTATAGTTGTCATGGATGAAGTGTCAAAGAACAACAGAGATTGGCACACAACATAAGCCTAGGTGGGAAAGCTTGGGTTCACTTTTGACCTCTCAACTGAACAAAGAAAGAGAGAGGAAGAATGGGACCAAGACATGGCCCACATCAAAACTCAAATGGTCATCCTTACGAAACATCTCATTTCAGGTCCAGAAAATGCAAACTTAGTATTTGTAGCAAACAAGTATAAAGAGCAAGATGCTGATTTTTATGTGGAGGCCAAGTATTTCAACAACCAGAGAGATTTCCTAAATTATAGCTCGAGAAACCAAGGCTAAAATTCTAGAATTCAAGGTAGGAACTATCAGAGAGATGATCAATATGATCAAATCAGATTACTCTTAGTAGGCTAAGGTGTAACGTTTAACATCTAGCCTAACACTCAACAAGAAAAATGTAAATACAGCATGCCAACTTATAGTAAATGCCAAGAAAAGGATTAGTACCTTAATTTGGGACTTCTCCGGATTCGAAGATATGTGGGTATATCTTCATCATATCCTCCTCAGATTTCCAAGTAGCTTCCTCAACAAAATGATTTCTCCACAGAACTTTGATTGATGCTACCTCTTTTGTTCTCAACTTGCGAACATGGCAATCTAGAATATGAACATGAATCTCCTCATAAGATAATCTATCCTTAATACCAATATCTTTAGTAGGTATGATAAGTGAAGGATTTCCCATGCACATCTTCAACATGGAAATGTGAAATACCGAATATACCATTGCTAACTCTTGCGGTAGCTCCAACTCATAAGACACATTACCAATCTTTTCGGATATTCTATAAGGACCAATATACTGGGGACTAAGCTTCCCCTTCTTACCAAATCTCATAACACTCTTAATGGGTGAAACCTTTAAGTATACCCAATCATCTACTTCAAACTCTAAGTTCCTTCTCCTAACATCGCTATAGGATTTCTGATGGCTCTGCGTTGTTTTCAACCTCTCTTGAATAACCTTCACTTTCTCCATAGCTTGATGAACTAAGTTTGGTCCTATCAACTTGGCTTCACCAACCTCAAACCATCCAATAGGAGATCTGCATCTTCTCCTATAAAAAGCCTCATACGGAGCCATTTGGATGCTAGAGTGGTAGTTATTGTTATAAGAAAACTCAATGACAGGTAGGTGATCATCTCAATTACCTTTGAAATCAATCACAAAAGCCCTCAAAATATCTTCTAAAGTCTGAATAGTGTGCTCCACTTGACCATCTGTTTGACGATGAAAAATAGTACTCAAGTTCACCTTTAAACCCAAACCTTTCTGAAATGACTTCAAAAACTGTGTAATAAATTGTGCACCTTTATCTGAAATAATGGAAACTAGAACTCCATGAAGTCTTACTACCTCCTGAATATATAACCTGGTATAATCCTCTGCTGAATGGGTAGTCTTTACCGGCAAAAAGTGGGCTAATTTTGTCATTCGATCAATAATCACCCAAATAGAATCATGTTGCTTGCAAGACTGCGGCAAGCCAATAATTTAATCCATATTGATCATCTCCCACTTCCATTCTGGAAGTTCTATAATCTGAGCCATACCACCGATGCCTTTGGTGCTCTATTTTAACTTGTTGACAATTCGGGCATTTAGCAACGAACTCAATAATACCTTTCTTCATACTATTCCACCAATATACTTCTTTTAAGTCACGATACATCTTTGTGGAACCCGAATGAATGGAATCTGGAGCTATGAGCTTCCTCCACGATCCTCCCTTGGAGTTCATCCACCTTTGGCACACACAACCTACCTTGATACCTCAATAAACCATCTCCCCCTTGTTCAAAAGCAAATACTTTTTGCTTATGAACATTTGCCTTCAATTCAAGAAAAATGGGATCTTGGTCTTGTTTCTCTTTAACTTCATTTACTAATGACGATTCAGCCCCATTCATCACCACCACTCATCCTTCTATGAAATCCATTAGTCAGACTCTTAATCATGCAAGTTTATGCATGTCTTTCACCAACTCTCTCTTTTCTTCCTCAACATGGGCAGTACTACCCATAGACAACCTACTCAAAGCATCAACAACTACATTAGCCTTACCTGGGTGATATAGAATACTCATGTCATAATCCTTGAGTAATTCTAACCACATTCTGTGATGGATATTAAGCTCTCTTTGACTAAACACATACTGAAGACTCTTGTGATTGGTGAACACATCCATATGAACACCATAAAGATAATGACGCAATATTTTCAAAGCAAATACTATGGTAGCCAACTCTAGATCATGGGTTAGATAATTCTTTTCGTGAACTTATGAACTTTCAGTTGTGTGGAGGCATAAGCTATAACTTTACCATTCTGCATTAACACACAACCCAAACCAACTCTGGAGGCATAACAATATACAAAAAAGCCTTGCGTACCTTCTGGTAAGGGCAATACAGGGAAGTAGTCAACCTAGTTTTCAATTCTTGGAAGCTTTTCGCACAAGCCGCAGACCATGAAACTTAACTATTTTATGAGTCAACTTGGTCAAAGGGGAGGAAATAGATGAGAATACCAAGCTTCTATCATATCCAGCAAACCTCAAGAAACTCCTAATATCAGTTGGACATGTGGGTCTAGGCCAATTCTGCGCTGCCTCTATTTTCTTGGTATCAACTCTAATTCCATCACCAAAAACAATGTGGCCTAATAATGCCATATACTCTAGACAAAACTCACATATAGAGAACTTGGCATACAACTCTCTATCCTTTAGAGTTTAGAGAACTATTCTGAGATGGCTAGAATGATCCGCCTCATACCTCGAATAGATTAGAATGTCATCAATGCACGATAACAAACATATCTAAATAAGGCTTGAATACTCTATTCATAAGATCCATGAATGCTGCAGGAGCATTGGTCAAACCAAAGTACATAACCAGAAACTCATAATGACCATAACGAGTCTTAAAAGCTGTCTTTGGAATATCACATTCCCTTACTTTTATATAATAGTAGCCAGATCTGAGGTTTATCTTGGAAAAACACATGGCACCTTAAAGTTGATTGAAGATATCATCAATTCTCAGTAGAGGATCCTTATTCTTAATAGTAACCTTGTTCAACTGACGGTAATCTAAATATATTCTAAGAGAACCATCCTTCTTCTCACAAATATGACCGGAGCTCCCCAAGGCAAGACACTTGGTAGAATAAAGCCCTTCTCAAGGAGATCTTTCAACTATTCTTTTAGCTCTTTTAACTCTGCTGATGGCATCCTATATGGCAAAATAGATATCAAATGGGTATCGAGAAGAATATCTATATCGAAGTCTATTTCTCTCTCAGGAGTGACTTCGAGTAGATCATCAGGAAAGACATCTGAAAACTCACTCACAACTGGAACTAACTCAATAGGATGTGTCTCAACACTAGAATTATTAACGTGAACTAAGTGATAGACACACCCCTTGGAAACTAACTTTATCGCCTTAAGGTACGAAATGAAACAACCCTTAGGCACTGTTGACTTGCTACTCCACTCTATAGCTGCTCAATAGGAAATTGTAACTTAACAACTCGAGTTCTACAATCAATGGAGGCATAACAGATAAAGCCAGTCCATACTAAGAATAACATCAAAATCCACTATTTCTAACTTAACTAATTCAACCATGGTGTTCTTGTGATTGACGAAAATGACACAATCACAATATACTTTCTCACCTAGAATAGACTCACCAATAGGTGTAGAAAGACTGAAGGTCTTATGAAGTTTCTCAGGAAGAAAATCAAAATTCATCGCAATATATGGAGTCACAAAAGATAGACCCACTCCTTGATCTAGCAAAGCATAAACATCAAAAGTAACGACTTTGATCATACCAGTGACAACATTTGGAGAAGTCTCTTGCTCTTGACGAGTAGTGATCACATATAGGCAGTTTTCTTTTTCGCCAATCCCTGAAGTAGCTCCTCTAGGTGTAGTCTTGTCTGGTGGAGCAACTGAAGAATATTGGGCTCTATTGCCCCTATTCCCATTTTCTTGCCTGTTCTTAGGACACTCTTTCATGAAGTGACCCTCTTGACCACACTTGAAACAACTAGTTGAGCTATTGCAACACACACCTGGGTTGTTCCTACCACAGGTAGCACATATAGGAGCCCAATTATCTCCTTGTGCCACGCTACCTTAGACTGAGCATGTCTAGTTTTAAAATTCTGTGAATTCTGACTATTATACTCACCTTTGTTCCTTGGTGCAGGTGCACTAGCAGATGATGGAGTAGGTCCATTTTGCTTATGCTGGAAGGAAGATCTGTTTACATCACTCTTTTGCTGCCCCGACTCATTTCCTGTCTTAGCTTTCTTGTTTCTAAATTCTTCTTTATCCCTTAGTTTCTCTTCCTCAACCTATTGCACATAAACCATAATTCCCGATATATCCATGCCTCCTATTAGTATAGCTTCCTTGCCCTCCTTGCTTGACAGACGATACAACCCAACAACAAATAAACACATCCTGCTTCTCATATCAGCAACCATCTTCGGAGCATATCGAGAAAGTTGGGTGAACTTCAAATTATACTCATGAACACTCAATGAATCCTATTTAAGAGTGAGGAACGCTCATAACCTTGCTTCTCGCAGTCACAGGGAAAGAAACGGCCAAGAAAGGCTCCTTAAATATAGCCAAACTCAAAATCGGTGTACCCTCAGCTCTACCCTTCTTCCACTGGTCAAACCAAGTCCTAGCAACACTTTTTAGTTGATAGGCATCTAGTTCCACTCGCTCAATGTCGGCAACGTGCATAACCTCAAACACTTTCTGCAGTTCCTCTACAAAATTTTCTAGATCCTCAATGACACTAGAACTAGTGAATCTTGGAGGATTCATCCTTAGAAAATCACGGATGCTTGAAGTATCAATCACTTTCTGTCAATTCTCTCTCTGTCCCGCTTGATTAGTCACAACTTGACTTAACATTATGATAGCCTCTCTAAACTCATAATTGGTGACCTCCCATTGGGGTTGCACTTCTAGTGCATTAGGTACCCCTTGCTCCTCAACGTTCCACCTAGCAGGATGACCTCAGAAATCTCTCATTGAGGCCTGATTTGAAAGACATACACAAGCGCAAGTTAGAAGGAAACTTTATAGAGATTACCTCTATCACATGAAATGAATATGAAAGAAGTCAGATAGTTCCTAAATGTTGCAGCCTCCTAATTATAGATGTGGCGTGCTTCACGTCGATAACTAGGACTCTACAATCATGGCTTCATAGACTCCCTAGGACTCTTGAACTCTATGCTCTGATACCAAGTTTGTCACTCACTACAACATTTTAGGCCCAAGGTCATACTAAATCTGGACAACACTTGTAAAGTGTTGCCTAAAATATTTTTGGATACGCTTCTAAAGTGTAGCCTTAATTTTTAGGTTTTGGCCACGATGACATTAGCAACACTTTTAAAGCATGCTCTTTAGTGGTATAGGCTACACTTATAAGTGTTGTCATATCATGATATAATTGGTAATACTTATTTACACATATGAGTACACTTTTAAAGTGTGCTATTTTTATAATGCAAAAAACAACACTTTACAAGTGTAGCATTATAGTATTTTCTAAAATTATCACTAAAATATTGTATTCCCTCCAATATATTTAACACTCCCTTCAATTTCTAATTAGCCAAAAAAGAATTCACAAATAAATAAAAAAAAGGTCACTGTACGTTTTGTTCCCAAATCAAAATAGGAGCTGCACTCAGACACGAAACCCTATTTCCCTCTCCTTCACATTTCCACCCATAAATTCTCTATTTTAACTTTATGGAGTTATTCTTTCTACAAATCTTGATGTTGTTGTACGTTTCTCTCTTCTTCTTCTACGCCTTTGTTTGGGAAATTGGAGAAACAGATCAAAGAATTCCGACATCGTTTGGAGGAGTTGGGGAGTCTACGGGATATGGGTTGTGGTGATGGAGATAGGTTCAGTCACTCGACTCATATATACCAGCCTTCTTCTCGTTCAATTGTCTTTCTCTATTGCTGGTATTATCAAATCGTAATTTATACGATTACCTTTTCTTTTTATGCGTGTTTAGAATGTTAGATGCAATTTTAGATCTAAATAATCTTCATATTTTTAAGAATTTCAATTTCACAATATACATATAGTTTAAGCTTGTTGTCAATTTAAGTTGACCAGATGTTCTAAAGTGGTATTGTAAATTGAGTTTTGAAATGTTTGTGCTTCATTTTGGTTGCATTTAGATTATCTATGACTATGTATGAGTATGTTGCTTTTTAGTTTGAGGTAGCATGGACATGAGGAGCACCGATTTAAAATTCTTTTCTAACGACAAACAGAGTAAAATTCTGTTCTTATAAAATATTTCAATATGAATCATTTATGATTACCATCTTAGTATCATTTTAATAAAATTTTGTTCTTAGAAAATTCGGTGAAGGTAGTTTTTCATCGCAACTCTGTCCTAAACTCGAGATAGAATTTCAGTCGCAGGTAGATAAAATGTTTCTTCCTTGTATGGTCGCAACTCTCTGTTTGAGATAGAATTTCAGTCATGGCTCTTTGCTCGAGATGGAATTTCAGGTACGACTATTTTCTGATCTAGTTACTCTTTTTTTACATAAGTTGTACCTGTGGCATTTTTCGCTTGTTTTGATTCAAATTGCTTTTTTCCATTAGCTCTACTCTAAACTAATGGCATGTTTAAATTGGTTAAAAGCATTGTGTTAAGGGTCAGTTTCAATCCCCTTAAAAAGATCGTGTTGATACTTTTCAGCACTGCAGTTTTGCTATTAAGAGAATTGTATGGTGCAGTTTGTTTCTTAACTATAATACTTAAAACTTTTTCCTTCCACGCGTGCATGTATTCTCTCGTATGGTTTTTAATAACGTGCACATTTCTCACACTTGGAAATCATTAATGTATGCTGTGATAAACCAAAGTTTTGGTATTAACTAGCAAAGTAATTTCTATTGAATATGGGTTGACACATTCCCTAGTTTTATTTGGTAGGTTGTTGGTGTAAATCTTGCCTTGCTAGTTTCATCTGCCCGTGAAAATGCTATTAGTCTAATTACGGTAAGAAGTGGTTAAAACATTCGTATCACTTTCTTAATTGTTCGCAGCATCGTCATATATGTAACCTTTCTAAATACACCTTCTAAAAGGGAATGGAATATCTAATACGTTGTCATTTCATCTTTTATGTTACTTGCTGCAGTTTCTTTGTTCATGGGATCCTTGTAAGAGGCCGACGAAAATTGATGATCTTCAACATCCTTTCTTCCAGGTGGACAACTCCTTCCCCTTTTTAACTTAATGTACATAAGTCAGTGTCTGTCTCTCTATTAAATTTGATGATCGTCTTTGTGATCTTGTAGAGTTGCTTTTACATACCTCCATCACTACACGCCAAGGTTGTTGTTGCTAAGACTCCTCCTTCTGGTTTGTACTGTCTTCTATATTAATAGTAAGAAACTTGGGTTTTGTGATGTTACGATGAACTTAAATGGTCTTTTTTATTATAGCTGCTGTGCGGGGTGAAGTAGAATAGAAGTACAAGTGGTCATCTGGGTTGTTGCACAATCCCAAACCTAGCAAAAACTTCTCTAGTATCAAGTTATAACTATCATTTAACACAAGTGACGTATAAGAATTTAAAAGATTTTACTGTGATCCAGCTAAATCCGAGGCCTAGAATTTTGTTGTGGCTAGATGTAGGTGTATTCTCGAGTGCTGATACATTCATAAATCTACGCCTTATTCTCGAGTGCTGATACAACTATAGTGCACACTTTGAACCTCATATTCTTATGTTAATTGTTCTTTATACGTACTGTATGAAGACGAATGGATAAGAACAAATTGTCTTTCACTGCTGAAGAAAATAGTAGACTTGCCAAGGGGATAGCTATAATAATAGCCAAGGTGGGAAGAGGAACTTCTTAGCTCATTAACAAATTTTGCTAGATCAGGTCTCCAAATCTTTCAGAGGGAAGTAGTGAACAGGTGCACTCAACTGATGCCATGGTTATCTTCATTTGTATACCTTTCGACATCTAAATTGAAAAGGCTAAGTACATGATAAAACATCTATACTGATTATATCCTCAAGGTGGTTTCTTAATTCTTTTCATCTTCTTCCTCCTGAAATTTGTATTTCCCAGCTGCTCCAAAATGTAGCTTCCTTTCACTATTGTTGGTAGTTGAATATATGTGTAGAAGTGTTGAGTAATGTTTGATGTATGACTCCATTTCGAAAGGTAATCAGCAAAGTAGTTGGCCTCTCTATATGAATGTTTACATTGTAAAATACAAGGCTGGTTGTGATCTACTGTAGCTCCTTGATTAAGTGATTAAGTTGCCATGGAGGGATACGGTTAGAAGTGATCCACTTCATTAGAAGTTCAGAATCCACCTCTAAAATGATCTTGCACGAGTTAACTCCATGTATAACTGCTTGTATCTCAGCTAGGTTGTTGGTACCAATGCCAAAGGGAATAGCAAATACATACACTAACTTTACTGGATTATCGAGTGCACTCCTATATGTATTTAGCTTGTTAACACCATTGTAGGGTCTTTCCCAAAGAACTGGTCTAAACTTAATTTCATGACTACAATTTTCCACTATAAAGATAAGACCATTCAAGTTGTGTGACCATATAAAAATAATGTTTAAAATTTGAAGGATATTTTTGTAGGTTAAGAACTTCACTCTCCTCATGTTGGATTGTTTGGCACCATATTTTATTGCATATCTATTTTTTCATAGGTTCCAACATATAATGATGGAAAGTGCCTGATTCATGAGCTTGTGAGCCTCATTTTTATGTTGCATATTACCCCACTGCATAAGAAGATTTCTTAGAGGAAGAGGGGTATGAATAACATCCTGGAAGCTGAGTAGAATTCTCACACATGGCTAGCAAATTCACAGAAATCAGAATGTGGTCAACCTCATCCCAACCAAGTCGATAACAATAGTAGCATTTAACAAGTTCAATCCCAAAGTATTGAACTTTTCGTTTGTGGGAAGTTTGCCTCTTAGTACTCTCCAAATTAGGAAGGATATTTTGAAGGGGATATTCTTGTGCCATATGAGCTTGTCCATCACTATTTTTTCTTCTCTTATTCCTGATTAATTCCCATGCAGAAGTACATAAAAACTGTCCACTGTCTAAAGGTGTCCGTATAGCCTTATCTACTCTTCCTTCTTGGTAGTGGATAATAGTATTGTTAATTTTTGAAACCAAAAGAGGAGGTGCTTGTTGTCTTACCAAGGGTTCATCCCATTTACTATTCACTATAAACTAAGAGACTTGAGTATTGTTAAGAGTGGAAACAGTGGTGCTGTGTTTAGCAAGAGCACCATATGAAATATGAAATACTTGTTTTAATAGCAACTAAGAGTCTTGTTTTTCATAACAGTACCACTACATTGGGAAGGGGCTGGGAAGTATTGCTAAAAATGACTAGTATTGAGAATATTAAATACATGATTTATTTCACTAACTTATATTTTTATTTTGAATGTGCAGGAAAATACCGGTAATTGAATTTGAATATTGGCAAGAAATAAACTCGATCTATTGTAGTGAACGATCAAGAGTTTTTGAACTATTGCTGGATCTGTTTGGGATGGCCATACAATAAGATTCTTTACAAGAATAAAATTTTACATTTTTAAATGGTTCAAGCTTAATATTTGACTAAAACTTAACTTTTGATTATTGTTTTAGGAAGAGGATTTTTAAAGTAGACAAATCTGAAGACAAAAAGCTTGCTCTGGTGAAAACACCTAATGCTGAAAATCCCCTTGTCTTGAATTACATAGTGAGTAAAACACATGCTTCTCTAACTTTTATTGTTCATGTGGATTTTATCTTACATAGCCTAGTATAGCTTTGGCGAAAATATAGCTTGAAAAAAACTATATATAGTACTCATTTTTGTTTTCTTCTATGTTTAGCTCGAGAAAAGGATTTAATGTTCGTTATTCCACGATCAGTAGCTGAGGTGAGGTAAGAACATAGAAGTCCCTTTGCTATTCATGATTTCTCCTCTTCATGTCTTTTGCTGAAGGAGAATTACACGGCACGCAAGATAATATGAGACTTACTAAAGATAGATTTCAACCTAAAAATAAAGCTGGGGCACAACATTTGTAGGTAGATTCTAGTTTTGTGTCTCCTCTGTCTATGATAAATTAGAAAGCAACTAGTAGTCACTTGACAGACATGCTTGTGTGGAAAGCTAAATAGACCTCAAAGTTTGGACTAAAACTATGATTGAACCATAACAGTTGGTGAACCATAAAATTGGAGTTAAATTATGATTGAACCTCAAAGTTTGTATTAAAATTAATGCCCTTATCTGTCTGCTTATGATCAATTGGTGGCTCTATATTTTCAATAATGTAATTAGCCAACTCTTCAGGTAGAATTGTTCTAAGTAGCTCATCATTCCATTGTTCATTCTCCTGCTAGCCCTATTCTTTAGCCTGAAGTGGACTTAGAGTTGGCATTAATGTACTGATAGGGATAGCATGCACCAGTTCATAAGTCATAAAGTAATTGGAACAATGGAACACACCTACATTGAACTTGCACTACAAAGGCTTCTCCCAAATACTAACATATGGATTTTGGGAAATGTAACAGCCAAATTCTAACTTATGGAAGATTGTTGTTAAATATTGTTGGTATTAGTATTTGTAGGTATATAAGTATTGCGTAGCTGCTGCAAATCAAGAATTTGTTCTTGGGTGACTTAGGTGAAAATATTTATTCTTTTTTTCTTCTAATTCTCTATTGATACCATGACATTTTGGTACTGTGGTGACTGCATATTGAAACCAAAATTGCAGCCTGAAATGTAACAACAATAGTTGTTACATTTGGGGTGAAAATCCCTTGATTGATTGGCTTGATGATAGAGCTGAAATTGTTGATGATATATTGGTTATTGGTTCTACTCCTGGTGTTCGTGTAACTTGGCCGCAATTCATTTTTGCTTGAATCTGTTTATTCCTTTTGCTTCTTTTGTTGAGTGCTTTTTTCTCCCTCAAATCTTTAAAGAGTTTGTAGGTTCCTTTTTCTGGCAAGTAGTGCATCATTACCGTACCTCCAAGCATAAGACTAATTATGTTAATTTTAAATGTGTAGGGAAATAGAGGTGAGCAAATTTGAAGGGTCGCCACTATCAATTTGATCTCATTGAAGTGGATGATGGAGCATTTTTGAACTATTGTAAAAGTTTGAATACATTATATTTGATTTTGTGAAATATTTAACTATTGTAATATTACGTTTTGAACTATTGTGTACACATATATTTAGAATATTGCTTTATAAGTATGTGTATGTAAACAAGACATTCTATCTTTTGAAGTTTATTGCAAATCTAATTTGAATGACTTATTAGCTAATTTGATGCTTGAAATTATTTATAGCAAAACAATATTCGTGTTTTTAATTAGAAATTGTGGCATATAAATATTTTATAGCCAAAATAATATTACCACACTTAAAAGTGTAGCCATAGGACTATAATTTGTGGTATGCACAGGGGAAAGGACTACACTTCAAAGTGTTGTCATACATAAGATAGAAAAGGCAACACTTTATCATCGTGGGCTATATGGAAGCAAAGGACATGCTTGAAAGTGTAGCTGATAAGGCAACACTTTTAAGCGTAGCTGCAAAGCATTGCCTTTTTGCCTTTTAGGCTATGCTATTGAGCATAGCTGATAAGGCAACACTTGAAAAGTGTCCTAGAAAAGCATTGCTTAAAGTCCAAAAGTGTAGCCTTTTATCAAAGGTCACACTTTCTGCTAGTTTAGGCTACACTTTACTGGGGTGGCCGTAGGCCTTAAATGTTGTAGTGACTCCCTAAGCCTACACCCTGAGCGGGACTGGCACTCGAGAACAATTGTTGGCCCCAAGCGAATCCTTGGCCTGACTTACTACTCAGCGGAAGACTTTACTCTACATTTAAAACAACTCAAGAAATAGATTCATAACTAAAACTTGGAATTCATAAAGGAAAAAACAATCCACTGGCCATAAGGCAGCTCAAGTCTTATAATCAAAACAACTGAAATGAATAAGACTAGTGAACTAGTAACGTCTAACTGTCTATGAAGCCTCTAATAACTAAGAGGGATGTCGGGACAAGACCCCGACCATCCTAACAACTGACTAACAAAGCAATAAAAAGGGGATCCTCCGGAAAGCAATGAGGCACACCAAATGACTCTCAAATGGTCAACTGGATCAACAAAGCGCTGGATGCTGATCCTGATTACTTGTATCTACATCATAAAATGATACAGGCCAAATGGCATCAATACATTGAATGTACGAGCATGTGAGGGGAAAACTAAACATGACATAAGCTTGAACTAAATTCTGAAAGAACACTTACCTCAACTTTACTCAACTCATGAATACTCAACCCAAATGCAAAATTAAACAATAGTAAAGATGCAGTTTATATAAAGCATTTAAGTAGTGAATAAAAACTAAAATTAATCATATAATAGAGTAATATAATTCTGCGGGAGTTTCTCTATTTGACAACCATCACTATGAGCTATGCGATGATACAACGTCTCGCCCATGCTACCAAAATTGTCCTATAACTTTCCGGGATATAGAATGCCTCAATTAAGTGGATCTACTAGTCTATGCGAAAAAGCATTAAGGAATCATCTAAAAAGTATGACCCTTTCTACCCACGTTGGCTACATGGTTTATGGAGACATTGAGTTATTATGAACTGGTCCCCACATCGGTGCTCAATTCTACTCCCAAGAATACTCAAATTATATGTTTAAAAACAAAAGCTCTTTTTGTGGTTTGAGATAATTACTCAAAGCCTCTCTTGGAAATCGGTGTTTCCTCTCTTGTTTAAATTTGAAAACATTTACTCTGTGGAAATACTTAGTTCCCATATACTCTTTTTGAAGAAATGAACTTCATCTGTTACTCTTACTTAACTAAAAACTCAAGTCTTAAAAAAAGTTTAAAGCATTTGCAATGGACTTTGAAAGGACTCTAAGAACTCTCTAGACATGGCACTTAACTTTCCCAAAATTTGAATTTATGGATTCAAGGATTGTGATTTATCATAGGAAAGACCTCATGATGTTTAGGAATGTTTTTAGATAGTTAAACATGAGAAACGATCAAGAAATCACTTTTTGGATGCAAGTCTGTGACGCGGAGATGCATTTTAATATTTGGTCGCGAAATAAATTTTGAGGCAGAAGGGTCTGTGACCACTTCGTGATGTGGATAAACATTCTATCTAGGGGGGGGGGGCAGGTCTGCTATGCGAACTGGTTGCCAGGTTCGCCTAACTTTTTCCTTCTTCATTTTCTAACCCCAATTCACCTAAATTCGATTCTTTTTCTCAAATTCTCTTTATATTTAGATACCCTGTATATGTACACCAGAATCTATTCATGACGACTCTAAAATAGACACCATTCCCTCAAGAACTCAATGATCCCAACTTAACTCAAGAACGAAAGCCAATATTCAAGAACACAATTCAAAATCATCAATTTTCAACTTTCTAGAATGAACTTCGCTGAATTAAACATGATTGGCGCGTGGGTAAATGCAATCAATGCTATGAAAGGCTCACATACCTCGTAGGGATCAACCCTTGGAGAAATCCAAAAGCTTAACTTCAAGAATGCGACTAATTCTTGCTTCTTCTCCTCTTTTCTCCTCTTCTTTTCTCTTCTCTCAAAATCCTAACTTAATTTTATGAAGTGTAAACTAAACCAATTCAATTTAGACCCCAACTTAATTACCAAAAATGAATTTAATTAATTAGGTAGTGAAATAGCCATAATACCCTTCTAAAATTCGGTTGTGACTTTCCTTATCTAGACAGCTCGACTTTAATTGGGCACATTTCCCTCATACGAACTCGAAAATAAACAAACTTGGTGGCATTGGAAAGATAATTCAAAGATCTTTCCTACGGTATCTTGTAGCCCACCTAACTCATCCTATGCTAGGAGCTATGGTCATTTGAAGTTGACCCAAAACTCATACTTAGCTTAACTTGTCAAACTTTCCAAATTTGATTATTCCAAAAATGGTTTCTTTCAAATTCTATTTCTTTCTTTCAAGCAACGAGGTGTTACCAAAATGGTGTGAGTATACATGAAGGCTCCCCAACGAATTACGAATGTCACGCCCCAAGCGAACCTTGGCCTGCCGTACTTACTCAAAGGAAGACTTAAACTTTAGAAATAACCTCAAATAAGAAACTTTTTAAAATATCTTTAAAGAAAACATTCAAACTAGCCAAAATGGCTACTTAAGTCTCATAGCAAAACATCTGAAATACAAAGCCAAAAGACTCATAACTAACTGTCTGACTCTCTATGAAGCCTCTAAAATAACTGAGATGGATGTTGGGACAAACCCCACAACATCCTAATGAACTGATAATAAAACTAAAAGCAATAAAAAGGAGTCCTCCAGAATGTAAGGAGGTTCACCAACTAACTCTAGAGTGCTCATTGGATCAACGATACACTGGATACCGATCCTAGTTACCTGTATCAGAACCATAAGACGATGTAGTCCAACTGGCATCACTACATTGATCAAATCAGGTCCAACTCACAGTGGTGCATCCTAAGCTCTACCTCATTTCCACTGATCAAATCAAGTCCTAGCAACATTCTTCAGTTAATATGCAGCCAATTTAACTTGTTTAGTATCAACAACATGCATAACCTCAAATACCTTTTTCAACTCATCAATAAAGTTCTCCGGATCCTCAGTAGTGCTCGAACCAGTGAAGCTTGGAGGATTCATCCTCAAGAAGTCTCGAATCTTAGAAGTATCAGTCACTTCCTGTCTAGCTCCTCTTTGTTGCTCAACTTGATTAGTCACAGCTTGTCTCAGCAACCTTATTGCTTCCCTAAACTCAACATTATTGACTTCCCCTTGAGGTAGCACTTGAAGTGCATTTGATAACTCTTGCTCCTTAACATTACGCCTAGCAGGGCGACCTATGACAACTCTTTGTGGAGGCATGATTATTTGAAAACACGCACAAGCATGAATTAGAAGGAACCTTATTAGAAATCAAACTCTAACGCACGAAATGAGTGTGAAAGATATGAGAAATTTTCCTAAATGTTGCAGCCTCCTAATTATCAATGTGGCGCACTTCACACCGATAACTAGGACTCTACAGAAATGGCTTTATAGACTCCCTAGGACTGTCAAACTTTGTGCTTTAATACCAAGTTTGTCATGACTCGAGCCTACACTCCTGATGTGGCTGGCACTCGAGAATCATTGCTAGTCCCAAGTGAACACTTGGCCTGACTTACTTACTCAGCGAAAGACTTAGACTTCAAAAATAACCTCAAATAAGAAACTTATGAAAAATCTTATAATGACTTTAAAGAAAACATTCAAACTAACCAAAATGGCTACTCAAGTCTCATAGCAAAACATTTGAAATACAAAGCCAAAAGACTGATAACTAATTGTCTGACTCTCTATGAAGCCTCTAAAACAACTGAGATGGATGTTCGGACAAACCCCACAATATCCTAATGAATTGATAATAAAACTAAAACAAATAAAAATGACTCGTCCGAACTGCAAGGAGGCTCACCAACTGACTCTGGAGTGCTAACTGGATCAACAATGCGTTGGATGTCGATCCTAGTAACCTATATCTGCATCATAAGATGATGCAGGCTAACTGGCATCAATACCTTGAATGCATGAGTATGGGAGTTAGAATGCTAAACACAACATAGGCTTGAAATAATATGAAAAAAACACTTACCTTGGCTCTTCTCAACTTATGAATAACTCAACTCAATATAAAGCAATAAAACACATGCAATATATATTTGAAAATCTTTATAAAACAATAAAAGCAACTTAGTTCGTTAGAGAAAATGCAATAACAAACTCAACTTTACTTATATATTAAAGTAATATAGTTTCTTTGGGAGTTTCTCTAATTGACAACCACCATTATGAGCCTAAGTGATGGTACAATGTTTTACCTCACGCTGCCAAGGACCTTCTTATACCTTTCCGGGGGTATAGAACCTAACTCACTAAGTAGATCAACTAGTCTATGCTAAAAAACACTGAAGGAATCATCTAAAAAGTATGACCCTTTTATACCCATGATGACTACATGGTTTATGAGGGCTTGAGTTAATATGGACTTGCATCCCCATATCGGTGCTCAATACTACTCCCAAAATATACTTAACTCATATGTTTTAAAACAATTTCTTTCTTTGGTTTGAGATAATTACTCAAAACTTAGATTAAAAGCTCTCTTGGAATCGATGTTCCCTTTTCTTGCTCAAATGTGAAAACATTTATAAACTCTTTGGGAATATTAGTTCTCACATACTTTTGAAGAAATGAACTTCAAGATTTACTCTTTACTCTTTACTCAACTTGAACTTTAAGTCTTAAAACAAAGTTAAAACATTTGGAAAAGACTTTTGGAAAACTCTAAGAACTTCTCTTGACTTAGATCTTAACTGCTCTTGGCTTGACTCTAAACTGGTCCTTGAATTAAATTATGGATTCAAGAATTGTGATTTGTGATTGGAAGGATCTCATGATGTTTATGAATGATTTTAGATAGCTAAACATGAGAAAATGATCAAAATCAATATTTGAGGGTGGGTCTGTGACGCGGAGAAACATTTTAAACTTAGTTTGAAAATGAATTTTGAGGCAGAACACTCCGTGATGTCTCCGCAACATGAAATGAAATTTCCCAAATCTAGGGAATGGCTCCGCAAAGCGCCACCACTGCCAAATTTCTTCTGATGAAATTTCTTCTTTGCTTTTTAGCTCTAAACCCTCTAAACTCCATGGGTTCTTTCCCCAAACACTTAAAATTGATTATATGATCAAAGTACATCAGATTCTACTAAAAAATACAACTAACAATGTGAATCAAACTCAAGAAACTCCAATCAACACAACCCACAAGAATTCAAATGAAAGTTTTTATCAAGAACTCAAGGATTTACTTTCAAATCGAATAACTTCACTGAAATTGAATCATGATTGGCACGTGGGTGAACTAACCCAACACTATGTGATCTCACATACCTTGTAGGGATCACCCCCGATGAAATCCACAAGTTAATCTCGACGAATCTTGAACGAATCTTGAACGTTCTTCTCCTTTCTCCAAGCCCTAGCGTGAAATTCACTTTTCAAAAATTGACTAAAATCTGACTTTACCCCAATTAAACTCCTAAAAATGAATTAGAATAATTAGGTAAGGAAAAGCCTAAATTACCCTTCCAAAATCTGGATTAGACTTTCCTTAATCCAATGACCCAATTACCAAAGGGCATAACTTAATCATTCGAACACGGAATCGTACAAACTCAGCGGTGTTGGAAAGATAATTCCAAGAGAGTTCCAACCATATCTGGAAGTACACCTAACTAATCCTGAGTTAGAATTTATGGCCATTTGAAGTTGATTAAAACTCAATTTTCCTTAAACAAATTTCCAGATTTTCATTATTTCCAAAAATGACTATTTCCAATTCTTAGCTTCTTCCTAGCTATTTCAATTTGTGAGATGTTACAACGGAGGTCCTCATTAATTTTTTTGAATTTTTTTTGGGTGATTCGGGCACCAGATCCATGGGCTAATACACACAAAAAATAAGAAAATTAGGGCGATTCTAAAATAAGGCTTGACAATGCTGAATGGGCGTTAAAAATGGTGTGAGTATACGTGAAGATTTCCCAACTAGATACGGAGATCCTGATAAAGTAGTATTGAGAAAAAAAATTGAATGCTTTGAGCGCCAGATCCATGGGGTAACACACACGAAAAAATTGGAAATTTGAGCGATTCTTAAATAAAGCACTTGTAAATGCGGTAATGGGCGTTAAAAAATGGTGTGAGTATATGTGAAGGTTCCCCAACTCACTACGGAGGTCCGTATAAAACTTTTTGAGACAAAAATTTTGGGTGCTTCGGGCGCCAGATCCATGGGCTAATAGAGGAATTGGGAGATTCTTAAATTATAACTATATAGTGCAAACAAATCTATAATTTGATAGTGTATATAACTTAGATCTATTAAAAAATCATAGATTTTTCTTTTGTGATGACAAATTAGAACTCTAATTCCTTCTTTCTTTCTTCCTTTTTTTTTTTTTTTTTTTTTTTGTTTTGGCGGTGGCATAAATGTAGAAAGCAATACACATTATTCAAAGATTAAAGCTTTCAGATCTAATTTAATTTGTTTATAGAAATGAAAAATAAAAAATGAACATGAAAAATGATAACAAAAAGAAGAAAGCATACCTTAGCACAAATCTGAAACAACTTCACCTACATGGAAATTAATTTTGCCTGTAAAAAATGACATAAAAACACACACACACAAAAATATCAAACTGTTAATCAATTTGGAATACAAGAAAAGTGAGAAAAGGGGTGACTATATATTTTGGTAACAAAGATTAAAAGGATGTATATACTTGGTTTAAAAGTTACTCCTCCGTTTCTATTTAGTTGTCACCATTTTAGGTTTCAAGCTCCTTAAGAAACTGGTAACTTTACCATTGTACTTTTATTTAATGTTTTCTTGAAGTTAAGTTTTTAATAAATGAACATGAATTAATTTATTTTGATTAATTAATTTGACCAATTAACATGAATTAATTATTAGTTTTCCAATGTTGACCAAATGCATATTTTCAAAGCTAATTGCTCTCAAGGGCAAAATAGGAATAGTATTGTCATTTATTTATTGATTTTGTAAAATGGCAAGTACTCTCTCTGACCACTTTTAATTGTCATGTAGCGCTTTTTGAAAGTCAGTTTAGCTAATTTTCAAAGTTATATTAGATTACATTAATTCGATATATTAAACAACAAATTTAGATCTTCAAAAACTATACAAAAAGTACTATAAATTACATTTTTTTGCATATCAATATGATGAAAAAAATATATCGTAAAATGTTAGTCAAAGTTCTTATAGGTTGACTCTCAAAAGGAAACCATGACAATTAAAAGTGGGCAGAGGGAGTATTAAGAAACATCTATTTTTAGTGAGGACGAGTAAATAGAAACAGAGAAAGTAAAATAATCATATGAATTGCATGAATATGATAACAAAACAGTGGGTATAACAATTAAAGAAATAAAATTAAACTAGTTATAGAGAGGAAAATGAATCTTGGGAAAGTATATGAAATTTTAAAAGTTTCAACAAAGGAAGTTATGGATGAATTTGGAAAAGAATGGAATGTTATTTTTTAAATTAATAAATTCAAGGACTCAATTATTTGTCTTTTGTTATTAAAATAAATACATTATTTTATATTAATTCAAATTTTAATATTAGATCTTTTTTATTATTCTAGATCGAAACAAGTTTACATGACCCCCCACTCCATCCCCTTCTTTTTTTACGTCCCCATATTCCTTGGTGTGGCGATATAGGGCAAAAAAATAAAATAGAGGGATGCAGTTTTTATTACTATTGTGGATTGGTTATTTGTCATCACCGACTTAACTTATGATGTATTTGGAGACGCTAGAACAAACGAGTATTTTACAGAGAGCCAACAAGGAATTTCATTAATAATTAACCGCTTTGAGAATCCTCAAAGAATAAACCTAAATAACTCTCCACTCAATGATAAACTAAAATTAGTTGACGCATGTATAAAATGTATATATTATATGTGTATGATAGTGCATAATCATGTATACGAACAAAAAAAGGTAAACAATAAATTTGTAAGGTAAATGACATAATTGTCCTTCCAATGTAAGTTCATGTCTATGTGTTATATATTCATGTTAACGTGATACAAAGTTTTTGATTAATAAGGGTTTGTGGTGCAATAGTAAGTACTCTTTCATCCTTAATCAAGAGGTCTCAGGTTCAATTCCTCTTGGGTAAAGAGTCGCCTTTGTTTTGGAGTATTCCGACATGAATATGAATTTAGTCGTGATCTTATATAGGTATTGAGTGTTTCGATGTGAATATGAATTTAGTATCACAAATAGAAGAAACGACGCATCATATATTAGTTTTTTTCATTAGAGTGCTGTATTTTTTGCTTAAAAGTTATTGATAAAATTATATATTATGTATATATAATTATAAAAAAATACATGTATATAATTTGTCAGTTCAATTAGATTATTTCTTCAAACAATGTTAACAAAATAAAAAAACAATCAAATATTATTGATTTTTTAAAATGTAAAAACCAAATAAAAGTCAGTTTGATTCTGCCACGCCCCGAGTCTACACCCTGTGCGGGACTAGCACTCGAGAACCATTGCTGGTCCCAAGTGAATCCTTGGCCTTGCTTACTTACTCAGCAGAAGACTTTACTCAAGATAAATACACTTTAAAAGAAAAACTAAACTGCTCAATAAATAACTTAGAATGTAATAAATAACATTCATTGCAAGTCTCAACTAAACTGAAAAAGGAAAGTAAAGACTCATGAACTAACATCAATAACTCTATCTATGAAACCTTTAAAGAACTGAGATGGATTTTGGAACAAGACCAACAATATCCTAGTGAACTAAATACGGAGAGCAATAAAAAGGATCCTCCAAAAAGCTAGGATGCTCACCAACTAACTATGAGTGCTCAACTGGATGAACGAGGCGCTGGATGCTGATCCTGGTTACCTGCGTCTGCATCATAATAAGATGCAAGCCAACTGGCATCAGTACATTGAATGTACGAGTATGCGAGTGGGAATGCTAAACATAACTTAAGCTTGAAAAGAATTTGAAAGAAACACATAGCTTGGCTTTACTCAACTCCTAAAGAACTTAAATCAATATAAAACCATAAAACACATGCAATATATAGAAAGCCTTTAAAATAGTAGAAAACAACTTAGTTCATTAAAGAAAATGCAATAACCAACTCAACTTTATTATATAATAAAGTAATATAGTTTCTGTGGGAGTTTTTCTAACCAACAACCTTCACTATGAGTCTAAGTGGTGATACATCATCTTGCCCACGCTTCCAATATTGGCCTGTACTTTGCCGTCATATAGAACGCCTTAGCTAAGTGGATCTACTAGTGTATACCAAAAAGCACTTAAGGACTCATCTAAAAAGTATTATCCTTAGTACGCATGATGACTACAAGGTTTATGGAGACGTGAGTTATCTAAACTCAAACTCGTCCCTATATCGGTACTCAATACTACTCCCAAAATATACTTAGCTCATATGTTTGTAAAAAACAAAACTCTTTCTTTAGTCTGAGATAATTACACAAAAACTAAGCATAAAATCTCTTTTGGAAATCTCAGTTTCTTTTCTTGCTCAAATATGAAAACATTTTAAATTTTGGGAATACTTAGTTCACATATAATCTTTAAAGAATGAACTTTACTCTTATTCTTTACTGAAAACTAGCTCAAAAGCTCTTTTGGAAATCAAGGTTTCCTTTCTTCTTTAAATGTGAAAACATTTAATCTTTGGGAATACATAGTCCCGATATACTCTTTTGAAAAGATTAACTTTAAACTTTACTCTTTACTCAACTCAAAACTCAAGTCTTAAAATAATGTTAGATCATTTGTAAAATACTTTTGAAAAACTTTATGAACTTCTCTTAATTTGACTCTCTTCTCTTGACTTAACTCTTGACCTCTCTTGACTTGACTTTTAACTTCTGTTGACCTGACTCTTAACTTTTCTTGAATTGAATTATGGATTCAAGGATTGTGGTTTGTGATAGGAAAGATCTTATGATGTTTAGGAATCATTTTAGATAGCTAAACATGAAAAATGATTAAGAAATCACTGCATAGAAACTAGTCCACGACGCGGTGGTGTATTTAAATTTTTTGTCACAAAAATAATTTTTGAGGCAGAACAGTCCGTGACCACTCTGCTCTGCGAGGATGAATTTCCCCAAACAGGGGGCAGGTCCGCGATGTGGCCTGGGGGACCAAGTTTGCCTGACTTTTTCATTCATCGTTTTCTAGCCACAATTCGTCTAAATTCGATTACTTTTCTCTATATCTCTTTAGATTAAGTTACCCACAACATATGCCTAAGAATCTAACTTAACAACTCTAATAATAAACTCTATAATCTCAAGAAACTCCTCAATCTCATCCCAATTCTAGAACGAAAGTAAATTCAAGAACACACATCAAGAACATTCAAACTTTCAAATTTTTAGGACGAATTCATAGTGAATTAAACATGTTTGGCGTGTAGGTGAAGGATCCCAACGCTGTGTGAACTCACATACCTCGTAGGGATTACCCCTTGACAAAATCCACAACGATTCTTGAAGATCTTGATGATTCTTGCTCCTTCTCCTCTTTTCTCCTCTTCTTTTTCTCTTCTCTAAAACCCTACCTCAATATGGTAAAAACGTAAACTAAATCGTATCAGTTTAGACCCAAATTAATTACGAAAAAATGAAACAAAGTAATTAGGTAAGGAAAGGACCATAATGCCCTTCAAAAATCCGGATTAGACTTTCCTTACTTGAACATACCAATTTCAAATGGGCATATCTCAATCATACGAACTCGGAATCACACAAACTCAGTGATGTTGGAAAGATTATTCCAAGATATTTCCTACGATATCTGGAAATACACCTAACTCATCCTTATAAAGATGTTATAGTCGTTTGAAGTTGACAAAAAATCGAACTTAACATACTTAACAAATGTTCCAGATTTTTATGTTCTTTCCAAAAATGACTATTACCACTTTTTAACTTCTTTCTAGTTCTTCTTGTTACGGTGTGTTAAAATATCTCCCCCTTGGGAACATTCATCCTCAAATGAGCTTACTCTTAGTAGGCTAAGGGTGTAATATCTAACATTCAGCTCAAACACCCAACAAGCAATTCAAACACAACATGCAATCTCATAAATGAAAGAGTACTAAGAAGAGAATTAGTACCTTGGTCTGGAACTTCTCTGGTTTCAAAGAGATGTGGATATCTTTTCTTCATATCTGCCTCAGCTTCCCAAGTAGCTTCTCAGCAAACTGATTCCTCCAATGGACTTTGACTGATGCTACTTCCTTAGTCCTCAACTTGAGAACTTGGCAATCTAGAATCTGAACAGGAATCTCCCCATAAGATAAGCTATCCTTGATTGTAATATTTTCAGTTGGTATGATTAATAAAGGATCACCCATGCACTCTTTCAACATAGAGAAGTGAAAGACCGGATGAACCGCGGCGAACTCTTGTGGTAGCTCCAACTTATAAGCTACATTACCTACCCTTTTCGATATTTTATAAGGGACAATATACCAGGGACTAAGCTTTTCCTTCTTACCAAATCTCATAACACCTTTCATGCATGAAACTTTTAAGTATAACTAATCATCTACTTCAAACTCTAACTCTCTTCTCCTAACATCAGTGTAGGATTTCTGACGACTCTTGAATCACTTTCACCTTCTCCATAGCTTTATTAAGTAAATTTGGTCCTATCAACCTTGCTTCACCAACTTCAAACCATCCAATAGGAGATCTGCACCTTCTCTCATAAAGAGCTTCATAAGGAGCTATTTGGATGCTAGAGTGGTAATTGTTCTTGTAAGCAAATTCAATTAGAGGTGATCATCCCAATTACCTTTGAAATCAATCACATAATCTACCTAGATACCTCAAAACACCATCCCCGCCTTGTTCAAAAGCCATCCCTTTTTTATTATGAACATTTGCCTTCAATTCAAGCTAAATAGGATCTTGGTCTTGCTTTTGTTTCACTTCTGACACTAATTGTGATTTAGCCACATTCATCACCACTACTCCTCCTTCTTTGGAATCCATTAGTCGAACTCCTAGTCGTGCAAGTCTATGCACCGCTTTTGCTAACTCTTTCTTACCTTCCCCGAAATGGGCGGTACTACCCATAGACAACCTGCTCAAGGCATCATAGACAACATTAGCCTTACCTGGGTGATAAAGAATACTCATGTCATAATTTTTGAGTAATTCTAACCACCACTTCTGTCTGAGATTAACCTATTTCTGACTAAACACATACGGAAGACTCTTGTGATCAGTGAGCACATCCATATGAACACCATAAAGATAATGGCACCATATTTTCAAAAGAAATACTACGGAAGCCAACTCTAGATCATGGGTTGGGTAATTCTTCTCATGAACTTTCAACTGTCTGGAGGCATAAGGTATAACTTTGCCATTCTACATTAACACAAAACCCATACCAACTCTAGACGCATCACAATAAACAACAAAGCCTTGTGTGCCTTCTTTTAAAAGCTTTTCTCATAAGCTACATTACCTATCCTTTTCAATATTCTGTAAGGGCCAATATATTAGGGACTAAGCTTTATCTACTTACCAAATCTCATCACACCTTTCATGGGTGAAGATTTCATGTATACCCAATCATCTGCTTCAAACTTTAATTCACTTCTCCTAACATCAGTGTAGGATTTCTGACGACTCTTCGCCGTATTAAACCTCTCTTGAATCACTTTCACCTTCTCTATAGCTTGATGAACTAAATCTGGTCCTATCAGCCCTACTTCACCAACTTCAAACCATCCAATAGGATATCTGCATCTTCTTCCATAAAGAGCTTCATAAGGAGCCATTTAGATGCTAGAGTGGTAGTTGTTCTTGTAAGAAAATTCAATAAGAGGCAGGTAATTATCCCAATTACCCTTGAAATCAATCACACAATCTACCTTGATACCTCAAAACACCATCCCCCCCTGTTCAAAAGCCGTAACTTTTTTCTTATGAACATTTTCCTTCAATCCAAGCAAAATAGGATCTTGGTCTTGCTTTTCTTTCACTTCTGACACTAACGATGATTCCATTGCATTCATCACCACTACTCCTCCTTATGTGGATCCATTAGTCGAACTCCTTGTCGTGCAAGGCTATGCACCTCTTTTGCTAACTATTTCTTACCTTCCTCAAAATGGGTGGTACTACCCATAGAAAACCTACTGAATGTATCAGCAACAACATTAGCCTTACCTGGGTGATAAAGAATACTCATGTCATAATCTTTGAGTAATTCTAACCACCTTATCTGTCTTAGATTAAACTCTTTCTGACTAAACACATGCTTAAAACTCTTGTGATCAGTGAACACGTCCAGATGAACACCATAAAGATAATGGCACTATATTTTCAAAGTAAATACTACGACAACCAACTCTAGATCATGGGTTGGGTAATTCTTCTCATGAACTTTCAACTGTCTGGAGACATAAGCTATAACTTTGTCATTCTGCATTAACACAGAATCCAAACCAACTGTAGACGTATCACAATAAAAAACAAAGCCTTGTGTGCCTTCTGCTAAGGACAATACTGGGGCAATAGTAAACCTCTTTTTTAATTCCCGAAAGCTATTCTCACAAGCTTCAGACATTGAAACTTCACTGTTTTTCTAAGTGAACTTGGTCAAAGGAGATGAAATAAATGAAAATCCCTCAGCAAACCTTCTATAATATCCAGCCAACCCTGAGAAACTCCTTATATCAGTTGGAGATGTGGGTCTAGGCCAATTCTGAACTGCCTCTATTTTTTGAGTATCAACTTTAATTCCCTCTCCAGACACAATGTGGCCTAAGAATGCCACAGAATCAAGCCAAAACACACACTTAGAGAACTTAGAATACAACTCTCTATCTTTTAGAGTCTGGAGAACTATTCTGAGAAGACTAGCATGATCTTCTTCATCCCTTAAATAGATTAGTATGTCATCAATGAACATGATATAAAACTTATCTAAATAAGGCTTGAATACTTTAATCATAAGGTCCATGAATGCTGCATGCGCATTGGTCAAACTAAAGGACATAACTAAGAACTCATAATGACCATAAGGGTCTTGAATGATGCCTCAGGAATATCACATTCCCTTACTTTCAACAGATGGTAGCTAGATCTGAGGTCTATCTTAAAGAAACAAGTAGCACCTTGAAGCTGGTCGAATTGATCATCAATTTTCGAAAGAGGATACTTATTCTTGAGTGTAACCTTGTTCAACTGATGGTAATCTATACACATCCTAATAGAACCATTATGTTTTTTACAAATGGGATCGGAGTGCCCCAAGGTGAGTTACTTGATTGAATGAAACCTTTCTCTAAAAGATCTTTCAACTGCTCTCTTAACTCTTTCAACTCTGCTGGTGTTATGCCATATGACAGAATAGAAATAGGATGAGTATCATGAATAGTATCTATATTGAAGTCTATTTCTCTCTTAGGAGGGACTCCAGGAAGATCATCTGGAAAGACTTCTGGAAACTCTTTCACTACTGAAACTAAATGAGTAGGGGGTATCTCAAAAGTAGAGTTATTAACTCGGACTAAGTGATAGACACACCTATTGGAAACTATCTTTCTCGCCTTAAGGTACGAAAGAAAACGACCCTTAGGCACTATTGAATTGCTCTTCAACTCTAAAATTGGTTCACTGGAAATAGGAATTTGACTACTCTATTTCTACAATCTGTTGATGCATAACAGGCATGAAGCCATTCCATACCTAGAATGACGTCAAAATCTACCAGGTCTAACTCAACTAAATCATCTATGGTACTCTTGTGATTGACAAAAATAGAACAATCGTGATAGAATTTTTGTGCTAGAATAAACTCACCATCAGGTATAGAAGCACTGAAGGGCTCAAGAAGTTGCTCAAGAAGAACATCAAAATTGAAGATTTGGATTATACTAGTGACAACATCTGGCGAATCCTCTTGCTTTCAGCGACTAGAGATAGCATACAGATGATTTCTTTCTCTGTCTGCCCTTGAAGTAGCTCATCTAGATGCAACTCTATCTGGTGGAGCAACTGAAGGAGACTGGGCTCTATTGCCCCTATTACCATTACTCTATATGCTCTTAGGACAATATCTCAAAAATGATTGTTATGGCAACACTTGAAGCAACTAGTTAAGCCATAACGAGACATCCCTGAGAGGCTCCTACCATACTTAGCACATGCGGGAGTCTTAGTACCCCCTTGTGCCTTGCTACCTTGAAAATTCGCAGGTCTAGCTCTGAATTTATGGGAATTCTGACTATTGTACTCACATTTGTTCCTTGGTGCACTAGAAGATGATGGAGTAGGTCCTTTCTGCTTATGTTGGAAAGAAGACTGGTTCACATTACTCTTTTGCTGCCCAAATTCATTCCCTGATGTCTTAGCCCTCTTATTCTCAAACTCTTATCTATTATTTAGCTGGTCCTTCTCAACTAGTTGCACATGGATCATCAGCCTTGCTACGCCCACGTAACCAATTAGCATGGCTGCCTTACTATTCTTACTTGACAGATGAGTCAACCCAACTAAGAATAAACTCATCATGCTTCTCAAGTCAGTAACCATCTATTTGTTTTTATTAGCTTATGAGTAAAGAAACGCCTCGTGAAGGCACTCTCGACCATACTCCAGCTCAGAATAAGTTACTCGTAAGCACAGTTATAAAGAGACTTTTATAGAGATACACTATATCGCACGAAGTGAGTATGAAAGAAGTGAAGTAATTTCTAAATGTTGTAGCCTCCTAATTATAGATGTGACGCTCTTCACACCTATAACTAGGACTCTACATACACGACTTCATATACTCCCTATGACTCTTGAACTCTGTTCTTTAATAATAAGTTTGTCACACTTTGAGCCTACACCCTGGGCAGGTTTGGCACTCGAGAACAATTGCTGGCCCTAAACGAACCTTGGCCTATCTTACTTACCCAGTGGAAGACACTCAAAATAAATACACTATAAAAGAAAAACTAAAGTACTCAATAAATAACTTAGAATGTAATTAATAACATTCACTGCCAAAGTTGCAACTCAAGTCTCAACTTAACTGAAAAGGAAAAGTAAAGACTCATGAACTAACATCACTAACCCTATCTATGAAGCCTCTAAAGAACTGACATGGACGTGGGACAAGACCCACGACATCCTAATGAACTAAAATACTAAAAGAAATAACAAGGATCCTCTAGAAAGATACGAGGCTCACCAACTGACTTTGAGTGCTCAACTGGATCAACGAGGCACCAGATGTTGATCCAGGTAACTTGCGCCTGCATCATAATAAGATACAGGCCAATTGACATCAGTACATTTAATGTACAAGTATGTTAGTGGGCATTCTAAACATAACTTAACCTTGAAAAGAATCTGAAAGAAACACTTACCTTGGCTTTAGTCAACTCCTAAGTAACTTAAATCAATATAAAACAATAAAACACATGCAATATATAGAAAGCCTTTAAAACAGTAGAAAACAACTTAGTTCGTTAAAGAAAGTGAAATGACCAACTCAACTTTACTAATATAATAAAGTAATATAGTTTCTGTGGCAGTTTTTCTAATCGACAACCACCACTATGAGCCTAAGTAGTGATACAACATCTTGCCCACACTGCCAGAACTATTCTATACTTTGTCGTCATATAGAACACCTTAACTAAGTGGATCCACTAGTGTTTTCCAAAAAGCACTTAAGGAGTCATCTAAAAAGTATGATCCTTTATTACCCATGATGGCTACATGGTTTATGGAGATATGAGTTATCTGAACTCAAACTCATCCCCATATCGGTGCTCAATACTACTCCCAAAATATACTTATCTCATATGTTTGTAAAAACAAAACTTTTTATTTAGTTTACGGTAATTACTCAAAAACATAGCTTAAAATCTTTCTTGGAAATCTCAGTTTCTTTTCTTGCTCAAATATGAAAACATTTTAACTCTTGGGAATACTTAGTTCCTGTATAGTCTTTGAAGAATGAACTTTACTCTTATTCTTTACTAAAAACCAGCTCAAAATCTCTTTTGGAAATCAAGGTTTCCTTTCTTCTTTAAATGTGAAAACATTTACTCTTTGGGAATACATAGTCCCAATAAACTCTTTTGAAGAAATGAACTTCAAACTTTACTTTTTACTCAACTCAAAACACAAGTATTAAAACAAAGTTAAAATATTTATAAAAGACTTTTGGAAAACTTTATGAACTTCTCTTAACCTGACTCTTGACTTCTCTTGACTTGACTCTTAACTTCTCTTGACTTGACTCTTTACTGCTCTAGACCTAACTCTTAACTTTCCATGAATTGAATAATGGATTCAAGGATTGTGATTTGTGATAATAAAGATCTCATGATGATTAGGAATGATTTTAGATAACTAAACATGATAAATGATCAAGAAATCATTGCCTTAAAAATAGTCCGTGAAGCGGAGGTGTATTTAAATTTTTAGTCGCGAAATAATTTTTGAGGCAGAATGGTCCGTGACCACTCCGCAACGCAACGATGAGTTTTGTAAAACTTGGGGGCAGGTCCGCGACAAGCCCTGGGGCACCAGATTTGCCAGAATTTTTCCTTCTTCATTTTTTATCCCCAATTCACCTAAATTCGATTATTTTTCTCCATATCTCTTTAGATTTAGTTACCCAAAACATATACACAGGAATCTAACTCCATAACTCTAATAGTAATCTCTACAATCTCAAGAAACTCCTTTATCTCATCCCAATTCCAGAACGAAAGTAAATTTAAGAAAATTCAAACGTTCAACTTTTTAGGATGAATTCATGCTGAATGAAACATGTTTGGCACGTGGGTGAAGGATCCCAACACTGTGTGAACTCACATACCTCGTAGGGATCACCCCTTGATGAAATCCACAAGAATTCTTGAAGATCTTGACGATTCTTGCTCCTTCTCCTCTTTTCTCCTCTTTTTTTTCTCTTCTCTAAAACCCTACCTCAATATGGTAAAAGTGTAAACTAAATCCTATTAGTTTAGACCCCAATTAATTATGAAAAAATGAAACAAATTAGTTGGGTAAGGAAAGGACCATAATGTCCTTCAAAAATCCCATTTAGACTTTCCTTACTTGAGCATCCCAACTTCAAATAGGCATATCTCACTCATATGAACTCGAAATCGCACAAACTCGTCAGCGTTGGAAATATTATTCCAAGATATTTCCTACGATATCTGAAAACACACCTAACTCATCCCAATCAAGAAGTTTTTGTCGTTTGAAGTTGACCAAAAATCCAACTTAATATACTTAACAAATTTTCCAGATTTTTTTATTCTTTCCAAAAATGACCATTTCCACTTTTTAACTACTTTCTAGTTCTTTTTGGTTACGGGGTGTTACAATATCTCCCTGTTGGGAACATTCGTCCTCGAATGAGCTTACACTTAGTAGGCTAAGGGTGTAACATCTAACATTAAGCTCAAACACCCAACAAGCAATGCAAACACAACATGCAATCTCATAAATGAAAGAGTACTATAAGAAGAGAATTAGTACCTTGGTATGTAATTTCTTCGATTTCAAAGAGATGTGGATATCTTTTCTTCATATCTTCTCAGCTTCCCAAGTAGCTTCCTCAACAAATTGATTCGTCCAAAGGACTTTGACTGATGCTACTTTCTTAGTCCTCAACTTGCAAACTTGGCAATATAGAATCTGAATAGGAATCTCCTCATACGATAAGCTATCATTGATGCTAATATCTTCAGTTGGTATGATCAATGAAGGATCACCCATGCACTTCTTCAACTTGGAGATGTGAAAGACCTAATCAACCGAGGCAAACTCTTGTGGTAGCTCTAACTCATAAGCTACATTACCTACCCTTTTCAATATTCTACAAGGGCCAATATATCAGGGACTAAGCTTCATCTACTTGCCAAATCTCATCACACCTTTCATGGGTGAAACTTTCAAGTATACCGAATCAACTACTTCAAACTCTAACTCCCTTCTCCTAACATCAGTGTAGGATTTGTAACGACTCTTTGCTGTATTAAACCTCTCTTGAATCACTTTCACCTTCTCCATAGCTTGATGAACTAAATCCGGTCCTATCAGCCCTACTTCACCAACTTCAAACCATCCAATAGGATATCTGCATCTTCTCACATAAAGAGCTTCATAAGGAGCCATTTGGATGCTAGAGTGGTAGTTGTTCTTGTAAGAAAATTCAATAAGAGTAGGTAATTATCCCAATTACCCTTGAAATCAATCACACAATCTACCTTGATACCTCAAAACACCATCTAGCCCTTGTTCAAATGCCGTCACTTTTTTATTATGAACATTTTCCTTCAGTTCAAGCAAAATAGGATCTTGGTCTTTCTTTTCTTTAACTTCTGACACTAACGATGATTCCATTGCATTCATCACCACTACTCCTCCTTATATGGAATCCATTAGTAAAACTCCTTGTCGTGCAAGGCTATGCACCTCTTTTGCTAACTATTTCTTACCTTCCTCAAAATGGGTGGTACTACCCATAGAAAACCTACTGAAGGTATCAACAACAAAATTAGCCTTACCTAGGTGATAAAGAATACTCATGTCATGATCTTTGAGTAATTGTAACCACCTCATCTATCTAAGATTAAACTCTTTCTGACTAAACACATACTTAAAACTCTTGTGATCAGTGAACACGTCCAAATGAATACCATAAAGATAATGACACTATATTTTCAAAGTAAATACTACGGCAACCAACTCTAGATCATGGATTGGGTAATTCTTCTCATGAACTTTCAACTTTCTGGAGGCATAAGCTATAACTTTGTCATTTTGCATTAACACAGAATCCAAACCAACTGTAGACGTATCACAATAAAAAACAAAGCCTTGTGTGCCTTCTGCTAAGGACAATACTGGGGCAATAGTAAACCTCTTTTTTAATTCCCGAAAGCTATTCTCACAAGCTTCAGTCCATTGAAACTTCACTATTTTTCTAAGTGAACTTGGTCAAAGGAGATGAAATAGATGAAAATCCCTCGACAAACTTTCTATCATATCCAGCCAACCCCAAGGAACTCTTAATACAAGTTGGAGATGTGGGTCTAGGCCAATTCTGCACTGCCTCTATTTTTTGAGTATCAACTTTAATTCCCTCTCAAGACACAATATGGCCTAAGAATTCCACATAGTCAAGCCTAAACTCGCACTTAGATAACTACATACAACGCTCTATCTTTTAGAGTCTGGAGAACTATTCTGAGATGACTAGCATAATCTTTTTCATTATTTGAATAGATTAGTATGTCATCAATGAACACGATAGTAAACATATCTAAATAAGGCTTAAATACTCTATTCATAAGGTCCATGAATAATGCATATCTATTGGTCAAACCAAAAGATATAACTAAGAACTCATAATGACCATAATGGGTCCTGAATGCTGTCTTAGGAATATCACATTCCCTTACTTTCAACTGAAGGTAGCCAGATCTAAGGTCTATATTAGAGAAACAAGTAGCAACCTGAAGCTGATCGAAAATATGATCAATTCTCGAAAGAGTATACTTATTCTTGATGGTAACATTCTTCAACTGACGGTAATCTATATACATCCTAAGGGAACCATCTCTCTTTCTCATAAATAGGATTGAAATGCCCCAAGGTGAGATACATGGTCGAATAAAACCTTTCTCTAAAAGATCTTTCAACTGCTCTTTTAACTCTTTCAACTCTATTGGTGCCATGCTATATGGCGGAATAGAGATACGACAAGTATGAGGAATAGTATCTATATAGAAGTCTATTTCTCTCTCAGGAGGGACTCTAGGAAGATCATTTGGAAAGACTTCTGGAAATTCTTCTACTACTGAAACTGAATGAATATGAAGTATCTGAACAATATAGTCATTAACTCGGACTAAGTGATAAACATACCCATTGGAAGCTAACTTCTTGCCTTAAGGTATGAAATAAAATGACACTTAGGTACTTCTGAGTTGCTTTTCAACTTTATACATGTTCACTGGAAACTGGAACTTGACTACTCCAGTTCTACAATCTATTGATGCATAACACGAATGAAGTCATTCCATACCTAGAATAACATTAAAATCTACCATGTCTAACTCAACTAATTCAGCCATGGTACTCTTGTGATTGACGGAAGCGGAACAATCATGATAGACTCTTTCTACTAGAATAGACTAACCATCATGTGTAGAAGCACTGAAGGGACCAAGAAGTTGCTCAATAAGAATATCAAAATTAAAGACTTGGATCATACCAGTGACAACATCTGGCATATCCTCTTGCTCTTGGCCACTAGAGATAGTAAAAAGATGGTGTCCTTCTCCGTCTTCCCTTGAAGTAGCTCATCTAGATGCAGCTCTATATGGTGGAGCAATTGAAGAAGATTGAGCTCTATTTCCCCCATTACCATTACTTAGTCTGCTTTTCGGACACTTTCTCATAAAATGACCATTTTGGCCCTGCTTGAAGCAACTAGTGGGACCATCACCACACACCCCTACGTGTTTCCTACTATACTTAGCACATGCAAGAGTCTTAGTACCCCCTTGTGCCTTGCTACCTTGCAAATTCGTAGGTCTAGCTCTGAAGTTCTGAGAATTCTGACTATTGTACTCATATTTTTTCCTTGGTATAGTTGCACTAGAAGATGATGGAGCAGATCCTTTATTCTTATGTTGGAAAGAAGACTGGTTCACATTACTCTTTTGCAGCCCGAATTCATTCCCTTATGTCTTAGCCCTCTTATTCTCAAACTCTTCTCTATCCTTCAGCTGGTCCTTCTCAACTTGTTACACATGGATAGTCAGCCTTGTTATGCCCATGTAACCTATTAGCATGGTTGTTTTACTTTCCTTACTTGACAAACGAGTCAACCCAACTATTAATAAAATCGTCTTGCTCCTCATGTTAGCAACCATCTCTTCACTTCTCTTAGCTAAAGAAATGCCTCATAAAGGCACTCTCGGCCATAGGCCAGCTCAAAATTAGTTATGCGTAAGCACGAGTTAGAAAGAGACTTTTATAAAGATATAATCTATAGAACGAAGTGAGTATGAAAGAAGTGAAGGAATTCCTAAATGTTGTAGCCTCCTAATTATAGATGTGGCACGCTTCACACTGATAACTAAGACTCTACAAACACGACTTCATAGACTCCCTAGGACTCTTGAAATCTATGTTCTGATACCAAGTATGTCACACCCCGAGCCTACACCCTAGGTGGTACTGGTACTCGAGAACCATTGCTGGCCCCAAGAGAACCCTTGGCCTAGCTTAGTACTTAGCGAAAGACTTTACTCAAGATCAATACACTTTAAAAGAAAAATTAAACTGCTCAATAAATAACTTAGAATGTAATAAATAACATTCATTACCAAAGTGGCACCTCAAGTCTCAACTTAACTGAAAGGGAAAGTAAAGACTCATGAACTAACATAACTAACTCTGTCTATAACGCCTCTAAAGAACTAAGATGGACATCGGGACAAGACCCATGACATCCTAATGAACTAAAATACTGAAAGCAATAAAAAGGATCCTTTAGAGAGCTAGGAGGCTCACCAACTGACTCTAAGTGCTCAACTGAATCAACGAGGTGCTGAATACTGATACTGGTTACCTACGTCTGCATCATAATAAGATGCAAGCCAACTAGCATCTATACATTGAATGTACGAATATGTGAGTTGGAATCCTAAACATAACTTAAGCTTGAAAAGAATCTGAAATAAACACTTCCCTTGGCATTACTCAACTCCTGAATATTGACTTGGAATTTTGTCATGCTTAAGTGCTAAAGGATTCGTCTGGATGATTGTGTCAAGGTCCTTGATAACATCTTGTAGACGTGTGTACGCTTAACTTTGGTGGTTGTTGGGAATCATTATTGTTGTAATTAAGTTTACATACAACAATATTTATCACTCGAGTATTGAGATAACTTCATGGAGGCATTGTATGGGAGGATGTGTAGTTGTTCAATTGGTTGGTTTGAGGTTGTATGCTTCGGCATATCCCTCGATGAATCTGCTTTCTAAGGATCAAATTTGTTATAACTGAAGCTCATGAGAATTTATGTTGTGGGATGGAGATATTGTTAAGAACTATAATTGTTTGGGTATTATGAGTGTGTGTTGGTTGATTCAGGTTCACTTCTATATTTAATGAATATTGACTTGGAATTTTATCATGCTTAAGTGCTAAAGGATTTGTTCGGATGACTGTGTCAAGGTCCTTGATAACATGTTGTAGATTTCTGTACATTTAACTTTGGTGGTTGTTGGGAATCATTGTTGTTGTAGTTAAGTTTACATGCAACAATATTTATCACTCGGGTATTGAGATAACTTCATGGAGGCATTATATGGGAGGATGTGTAGGTGTTCAATTGGATGGTTTGAGGTTGAAGATGTGAAGCCTTTGAGAGTTGATTTGGTGAAAGATGTTCAGGGGAAGATGAGAAGTATCCAATCTAAGCATCTCACAGCCCAGAGTCGACAGAAAAAGTATGTCGGACAAGTATCCCCAGTTATTCGACGATTTAGACATTACTCTATTCTTTCTTTAAGCCCTTTTCTCCTAGTTTGTTACTTAGGAATGAGTGATGGGTAAATTGATGTCTATTTTAACGACCTGTTCCCGTTGTTATAGAAAAGCCAATGGGGAAAGAACTGGGGCCAAAATACTTTTGAGTAGTAACTTTGAATTTTCTAGCCTAGTCCAGATTTAGATGGAATCAGAGTCAGTGAGGTCTAGGGAAATTTGGTAACAAATGAGATATCTAATTATGAATTTGATTACATGGGTAGTTAGATAAGTCGTTAATGAATCCATACGACTTTACCAAATTTAATACGGGTGAGTAGAACTCTAGGAATCGATCTTAGCGTGAACGATATTTTCTGAGCGTCATTGGTTAAAGGTGTGTTGTGAAATGGGTTTCTTAGAATTATTAAAATAGCTCACTGGATCCATGCAAGCCACTGGGGCGGGATTTCTGCTGCCGGGGCGGAGCCGCTGTAGTGGGATAGGTCCCACCGTAGCGGGACAGCGCGATTTAAGTTGGAAATACAATCGTAAAAATGTTTTATACTGCACTTTTAGACTTTGAAAGCTAGGAGACAACCCCAGACGAGTTCTTGCCCGTTTTTCACCATTCTTGAGGCTAAAGATCAGGATTTAACTCCCCATATCCATTTTTCGATCCGTAGAACGTAATCTAATGGGTAATTATCGATGGGGATGGTTTGATTTGAAAATTACGGTGATAAAAGCCCTAATCTAGGTATAGGGACCAAGAGTTTGGTCTAGGGTTATTGAGTTTGTTATAATCCGAATAATTAGACCTTTGATTATTGATCCTTGCATATAAATTGTTATATTTAGACCATGAACAAGTAGGAAGAATCTAGAAAGGGAAGATTCAAGTGCCTTAGGGGATTCAAGCTTGGATTCGAGGTAGGTGATGGTTGTGATTCCATGTTGGTGCGATATATGTTTGTAATTGTTCATTATAATGCATGTATGTATGCGAATGTTGCATTACTGATCACCCTAATGTAATTGAGTATGAACGAATGATTGTATGCCATGAATCAACACTTGATTGTATGATTATGCGAATGTACATTGTGATTGTGATTGTGGCTTGTGGAATGGATTGGTTAACACATTCCGGCATAAACATGGGATTGGTTTCCATGTTCTAGAATAAACATGGGATCAACTACCATGTTTCGGCACACTAACTTGGATCGGGTACCACGAATCGGTACACTAACAGTTTGGGTGTGTGTTCCATGAGAGGACTATTGAATTGGGTTCCGTAAGAGGACCATTGAATTGTGTTATGTATCTACTTGTGATGATTTCGTTCATATCTAATGATCGATAATGGAAGACTGTATGTTGCTCTAAATTGATATAACTGTGATATATGAGAATCATTAACTATTCGTTGTTCGTAATAGTTGACAAATATTATATATGTTCGGTATATGCCTGCTTTTTATTGTTGTGGTTACTTGCATGTGTTTCACTCATTGGGATAACCACATGATCCTACCAATACACTGTGGTTGTGTACTGATAATGCACTTGCTCTTTCTTTGTTGAGTACAGGGCATCTTCAGGTGGCTATTGATAGACCTCAGCTAGGTGACTATTGAGCGTGACCGGATTTAAGGGTGAGCCAGTTATTTCAGGTTGCCATGGATCTTTCTTATTTAAGTCCATTCTTTTCGAACTCAAACTTTTGTTTAAGGTGTTGTTTAGTTTCGGGTTGTACCCCTTGTTCTTAGACTTGTCGTTAGTTGAGTTTTGGTACATAACTTTCAGGTTCTGGGGGTTTTTCTTCCGCATTAATTTGATCAGTCTTTGTCAAAAACCTTGGATTTTATAGGGACTCCATTTTTATTGTCATTTAAACCTACTTCTGTATCTTTAAATGCCTTAGTTTTCATAAAATTTGTTAGTACGGGTTCTAGTAATGGTTCCCACTGGAGGGTTAGTGTGGGTGTCAATCACGATCGTCTGGGTCGTGACAGTATTAAGGAACATCTAGTTTTAGTGGGTTAAAGTGTCTAAAAAATACTCCAACTTTGGCCGAAATTGTTGTTACTATACCAAACTTTATGGTGGACCTTTTACCCCGTTGCACTATTTAATAGTGTATTTTAAAGGTATATCTATGCCCACGTGGACACATTACTATTTAAAATGATGCAATATTTATGGCGTCCACGTAGGCATACATATACCCTTAAAATACACTATTAAATAGTAATGGGGGGTAAAATGTCATTTCCAAAGTTTGGTATCGCAACAACAATTTCGATCAAAGTTGGAATATTTTTCAGACCCTTTTCCCTTTGTAGTGAGGACGACATGTAAATAGAAATAGAGAAAGTAAAATAATCACATGAATTGCATGAATATGATATCAAAACATTGCGTCTAACAATTAAAGAAATAAAGTTAAAGTAGTTATAGAGAGGAAAATAAATGTTGGGAAAGTATATGAAATTTTAAAATTTTCAACAAAAGAAGTAATGGATAAATTTGGAAAAGAATGGAATGTTATTTTTTAAATTAATAAATTCAAGGACTCAATTATTTGTCTTTTTCTATTATAAGAAATACATTATTTTATACTAATTCAAATTTTAATGATAGATCTTTTTTTATTATTCTAGATCGAAACAAGTTGATCTGACCCCCCACCCCACCCCCTTCTTTTTTTACATCCACATATTCCTTGGTGTGGCAATGTAGGGCAAAAAAATAAAATAGAGGGTTGCGGTGTTTTTACTATTGTGGTTTGGTTATTTGTCATCACCAACTTAACTTATGATGTATTTGGAAACCCTAGAACAAACGAGTATTTTACAGAGAGCTCTCAAGGAATTTCATTAATAATTAACCGCTTTGAGAATCCTCAAAGAATAAACCTAAACAACTCTCCACTCAATGATTAAACTAAAATTAGTTGACACATGCATAAAATGTATATAATATATGTGTATGATAGTGCGTAATCATGTATACAAACTACTAGAGGGGCTTGGTCCGTGCTAAGCACGGGCCCAACATAATAAATATACTCTCCATAAATAATAATTGTAACTGAAAATTTTGTAAACCACAAATTACAAGGAACTAATTTTTTGTGTATGTATTAGTAAGAAGGATTATCTACTAAGTTAGAAACTTAGAATGTTCATTCAATCTGCAAATTATACACAATATCAAATAGTCAATAAAATAGAAGACATTAAAATATTGATTCAACGCATACAAATTTCACCCTGAAATATTGAGAAGAGAGAAAAGAAAAGGAGAATGCTCCAAAAATTGTTAGGAACATTTTGATTTTACAGTCTATCATTCAAATTTTAGCTGTGTCACAATTTCTACACTATCTGATGAGTCATCCGAACATCATCTCTTCCAACTCTTTGTACATCTATTTTTCTTTGCCCAAATATTACTACATTTGTTGTTCCTAGAAAATATTGAAAAGAATGCACATCAACACAAGTTCATGTTAAGTATATCAATTTCAGTGTTTGCAAAAATTGAATATTTATATCAAGATTGCAAAAACAGAATATTTAGATAGAGGAAAGTTAAATAGTTCTTTTAGAAGTGAACTTTCACTTTTACCTACTTGACTTTTTATACATGTTCTTAACTAAACTAAAAACACCTTATAAAGGGACAAATTTGCTCAAGTCCTCTCTCAGCTAAACTGAGAAAAAATGAGGCCAAAATATCCATTCCAGATAAATTTGCAAGGGAGTGGTATATCTTTAGGTACACAAGTTCTTCTTTCTTTTGACGTAAAATAATATGTAAGCATGAAGGAGAATTTATCTATGCAATTTTGTTTGTATTAACCAAAATTAGTCTATAAAAAAGAGAGAAAAATAAAATTACATGTGTTGTCTCAATCATATTGTTTTCTCTTTGGCTACCCTTAAGAGGAAGAAACATTATCGATATATTTCTTTTTCTTGGCCTGCTAAAGATCATATAATTTAGTATGTGGTTTCTTTCACTAAGCTCATCAATTGATGCGATCTAAATTATTGCACTTGGACATTATAGCTTCTGAATCTAATAAAACGATAAAAAATCTTAGTTTCAGTAAATTAAAGATGAGGACACAGAAAGACATTGTACAAGATATGTCAAAGCCAATTTGTCATTTGCCTTGCCTCTTAACATTAATAATTTGAGTGTCTCTTTATAGATAAAATCATATTATAACTGCATTTCCCTCCTTTTATCTAGTTTACTGCTCCTGACTTGAGTTTTTCAATTCAATAAATCGAAAGCTGAACAACAAAATTTTGAAGTAAAGCCTATTCCATATGAACAATCACAAAATTGTCATAACTTCTTCAAGGGATATTATGCGTGTTAAATAATTGTACATAATACTTCATTAAGGAAACGACCCACATGCTAGGGGAAATTTCAAAATAGAGCTAGTTACATTGAATGATCTTTAATTGAGCTCATAATGAAATCTATCCATTAGGTAATTTAATAAAAGTGAAGATTACCTAATCATTCTCAGCCTCCAAAAGTCATCCTATTTTATGATCATCCTCTTAATCGTAGAATTGTCATTAATATAAATATGATAGAAGTTGTATACTACAAAAATAACAGAAGAAATCTACATCACTTATTAAAGTTTAATCTAGAGGTGAAGTGTTTTCAAGTTTTGTCTCCCAATAATAATTATCCAAGAACTATTAAATACAAAATGCAACATCATATTCTGTCACGTACCATTCTCAGTACACAAGATAGAACACTATAATTCATTTTTAAGAAAAAGGGGCCAAAATTTGAAGAGCCTGAAAAAGTATATGAAAATGTACCTGAAGGACTTGAAATTAAGAGTATTTGAAATCAACCCTTCTCATAGTTTAGCCTACTTGTTGTTCTTTTTTTAGACTTTGATTGTTATTCAGTCACCAAACCTCAGTCGGGGTGTAATTATTATAGCAAGTAGGGATCCAAAAGTACTAATTGGAAAGTATATCAAACATCATTGAATGGTAAAGGAGTTAACTTGACAAGAACTCGAAATAAAAGTAGGTGATCTCTTCAGTTACTGTGCTCGAATACTATTTTCTTCAATCACCTGAAACAAAGCGTACATTAATGTATTCATGCACCATTAAATTGTTTTACCCCACACTTTTGTAATCATCCTTCTCCAAAGTGCCTCTTATTTCACAATATATGTCCATAAGTACTTCATGAGTAAACTACAATTTGTAACACTTGTTATATTTATTCCTATAGCTACCATTTTGTTGTCCAAAGTAACATAGTCCCACTTTATTAGATGTATAGCTTGGTTCTCTTTGTTTTTTTATTAATTTTTTGGTCATTTTTTCCTTTATCATTTCATTTAACTTCTATGATATCATTATAGTATTGAGGGAAAGGGACATTGCATAAGCATGCATTCATCCAAATACTACTATCAATTAGAATCTTTTTCTCTATAGTTTAAAATTAATTTTTCTAGCATGAGTTGACACAAAATTAGACAACAAAATCAAGATGTTAATACCCCAGTCTACTTGACGAAAGAAGGAAAATTCAATTCTAACAAGAGACAGCATTCTAATCCTAACTTGATAAAATCTAAATATGAAATTCAAGTTCAGATAAACAACCAATAGTTAAAACATGCACTTTGTAGTACCACATGCTTCTACCATCTATGTATCCCCTACGAATATGGATGTCCAAAATAATATTGGTACATAATTTATTATATTATATACCAGTGAAATGATAAAATTTACTCTTACAAATGAAGAAACATGATAATAGCGTACAAGATAATCACTCCTGGAAGGAATATTTTCATGTGCCCTGCAAAAAAAAGATAGAAAAAGATCATTGTTCTTAATATATATTTGTGAGAAGTAAATATAAATGCATAAGCTTAGAAGTTTTTTACAACATACATTGTCCAACTTGAGTCACACACCAACTCTCTTTTTTTCACTTCTAGTCATCACATCGTTTCATATCTAGGTTGCCATGTGTTTTTTTCCTAGAGAATCCTAAATAAGTAGTTGAAAGACTACATATTTCACTATGAAAATCCTACAAGTTAATGTACATTATCTATTTCATTAGTAGAGAATGTCAAGCTTTTTTCCTAGTTTTCTCCAACCCGGATACTGCTTCAAACATGAGCAAAACCATATTTAGGTATCTCCATTGACTAACATTTGATATGCCATAACATGTCATCAACGATATTGTAACACCCCTAAATACTAACCAAGAGTCGCATGTCGATTTACCGTTGCTTAATTACTACAATATGTTTTACTCTCATTTTAGAAACTTGAAATGTTGTGATAATTGCTAGCTTGCTTAACATAAATTGTATCGTAATTTAAGGGATTTTATTGGGGTATTTACGTAATAGTCTAATTAGAATTACGTATAATTTTAAAAGGAGGTGAAGGATATATACATACATATATATTTATATATATATATATATATATATATATATATATATATATATATATATATATATATATATATATATATATATAAATATATAGGTGTATATGTATGTATTTTGGGTAGCACACTTTTATTTGGGTAGCACCTTTGAAGGACAGTTGTCCAAGTGATAAACATCACTTGTGGGACTATATATTTTCACACCTCCTTGAGTTAAATTTGGTTCCTTCAAGTCTAAGAACCTTATTTAATTAGTTGTTCTTGAAAATCATAAGATAAAAAACTTGGTCCTTTTGGCTGGATTTTGAGACACACACTTCTCTTTGGTAAGTGGAAAAAAAATATTTTTTTGAGCTGGGTAGTGTTTAGTATTTTAATAATAACTTATTTTATAGAACTTTGTTTACAATGAATAAATATGATTTGGAAAGATAATTCATATATGTACAACTCTTATGTTTATGTTAAACTCTAATTTAGCTGTTATGGATTTGAAATATGGGACTCAACATAGGACAAGTCCTGTCCAGAGTTTGAAATTAGAAATCCTGTATGGACAACTGTTAGTGTTTTGAATATATCTTTTTGTACAAAAAATATTTTGTGATGATTCTTCTTTGGTTGCAACATTAAGAGATGTACCTACATCTTTCATGAAGGTTACAAAATCTAGTATTGCCATTTTCCTTTTCAATTATAAGTTGCAACATGAGGTACTAGGCAAGCTAGAATCATTGTTTTGGGAGCATAGTTGTATATGTACAGATTAAGCTTACTTGTGATGATAATCCTATTTTATTTCAAAATTATTGAGATACTAGGAATTAAACAAAGTTATTTAATTATATTTTTAAGGTTGTATATACTTGTGAAAAAGTTGAGGGCCTTGATATGTTGGTTGGTTTACGGTTTGAACTCGCGAAGTTGTGTTGGACTATTTCTACGCTAAAGTATAGAGGTTTGTGTATAAACTTGTATTTGCACTTTTTTAACTACTGGTATATCTGAAAGTTGATCTTGGAACCTTGGTTACCTCTTGTCACCTTGCATTGCCATGTTGGTATCCCATAAGACGTTAAAGCCGCTTGTGTAACTCGCCCATTTGTACAGATTGTTTGGTCACTTGGCACTCTTGTTGGGACCTTGTCTTTCTTGTGGCTGTGACTTTGTCACTATTGGCATGCCTCTTGTTTCTGATCATTTGTCATCTTGACTCTGGATTTTTAGTCCCTCTTAAGAATGGAAGTTGTCCATTTTAAGTACGAACTAGAAAGCCATTTTTAATATGGTTCTTGATTCTCTTGATCATTAGGCTTTGACCCTTCTTGACATAGGGCGTCAGCCCTTCTTGATACCTAATTGTGTTTGGTGTGACGACATGATGTATATATTGGGCGAGTCTTGTTATTGAATCTCTTGGAAAATGGCTATGAGCATTCTTGACATTTAGATCTTTAAATATCGTACTTGACACTCTTTATATATTGTTACTTGATTTATTTATTATGTTTCAATTGTTCTACTCATGATTTGAGAAAGGTAGCTTGGTGAATTTTGAGGGCTCCGAACCTATAGTTTTAAACCATTAAGCTATATGCTTAGCGATAGTTGTTTCTATCGTAGGGAATGATCGAGAGGAGACATGAAGTTGGTCATTGGAGTTGGAGATTTTGAGAGCCTTAAGAAAGATCACATTTGCATATAGGCATCTATATTTTGTATAAACTTTGGGACTTAAACATGATCTATGTGTTGTATATTAAATTAAATTTTGATTGCTAATCTGATCATGTCACCATGGATTGTAATATAAGTATGGCTATATGTTTTGCTCATTTGGGGTGTGTAAGCCCAAGTCTTGTAATATATTAAATTTACTACTTGTTTAGAATGATTGTATGAAGCATGAACCACCTAGTTTGGGCACTCGAAAAGTTGGAAATATTCTTTTTTATATCATTTTTTTTACTAGTGTGAGGACAAAATATGCATAAAAATCCCGTGTGTTATTGGCTTATATTATATTCGAAAGGGTCGCTACAAGTGTTGGTATCAGAGCCTAGGTTTGTGGTTTTAGGACTTTTGATGCAAATTACTTGTATACTTGTTCGCTTTTGAAAAAGGTTTTAATTAGATTATTTGTTCACCTATATGGTTTGTAATATTTTTATTGCATGTAGAGTGCACATGCATCATGTACATTCCCCTAATGCATTGTGATCTTCCCTTTTGAAGGAATTAAGTTATGGCCTCTTCTTCTGACCAATCTATGGAAGCTACTCGTGAAGGTTTGAGTGCCTTTGTTTCCCAACCTCATCCACTAGAAGAGGTTGGAGAACCTTTCTTGGATCAATATGTTCCCCACTGGGTCTAAAGTAGGAAACCATTAAGGTGGAAGAGCTGGTTCACATCCTCACTTGAGTCATGGTACTTAAGCCATGAATCCTCCTTTTCAACAAATGGCTGAATTCTTCCATCACATGGCTGAAGCGATGCATGATCCCAACGAGATTAACTTTGAGAAAATGAGGAAAATGGGTGGAGTTGATTTTGAAGTCACCGTTGATCCCATAGATGCTGAACAATGGCTGGAGCACATGGAGAGGGTATTTTAGTAGTTAGAGTGGTCAGATGTTGCCAAATTTAAGTATGCTATTTCACTATTACAAAAGAATGCTTACGATTGATGGGTAAGTGTTCCAAATGCCAAGGTAAAGCCTCCTATTCTTACTTGGGATGATTTTCTTAGGAAATTTCGTATGAATTATGTCCCACCTGCTTATTGTGATGCAAAGAGAAAGGAGTTTTTAAATTTAAGACAACGAGGCATGTCTATTGCTGAGCACCAACAGAAGTTTCTAAGGCTCTCTTATTATGTTGGAGGTATTATTAAAGAAGAAAAAGACAAGTGTAGGAAATTTGAAGATGGTTTAAATGATTCAATTAGGAAGAATGTGGTGATCCTGCAACATGAGAACTTTTGTAAGTTAGTGTCTGCTACTCTTACTTGGGAACGACTTGATAAAGAAGAAGCTAGTCGAAATGAAAACAAATTTTGAAACCCTATACCAAATTTTGGAGGTCCATCCAAAAGGGGAAGGTTTAACGATTCTAAGGTTGGTAGAGTTAACAAGCCACCTGAATAAAGGAAAAACAGATCAAAATTTTCTATAGCTTAGCACTCCAAATTATGGCCAAGGCAAGCGTCGCATTCCCACTTGTCCACAATGTAGTAGGAATCATTATGGTACTTACATGAGAGCTTCTGATGCATGTTTTAATTGTAGGAGCTTTGATCATAAAGTGAAGGATTATCCTAATCCTAATAATGCTCCTTCCTTAAGAATGGAAGACTCAGTTCATAAGCCTTCTATTATAACTAATGAAGGTGCAAAACCTAAAAATACCCAAGCGGTAAGGGCAAGTGGAGTGAATAAAGCTAGTGAACCAAGGGCTATTGCACACACTTATGCTATGAGGCAGAGGGAGGATCAAGATGGAAAAGACGTGGTTGTCGGTAAATTTCACTTATTTGTCTTATGTGTGTTTACATTGTTTTATCCTGGTTCTACACATTCCTATATTTGTTCATCACTTGCTCTTCCTGAAAATGTGAAATTTGGGAGACTTAATTTTGATGTGCTGGTTGAAAGTCCTTTGTGTTATCAAGTTGTGTGTAATCGAGTTTACCAAGATTGTCCCTTCGTGATTCAAAATCTAGTCTTCCCTGCTGATTTGATTAAAATTCCCTTCAAGGATTTTGATGTTATTATCGGGATGGAGTGACTTTATAAATATCATACAGTGGTAGATTGTAGGTCTAAGCATGTGACTTTTGAAGATCCTACATTTTCACACATCATAGTACAAGGTGGAAGATCATTGACATCTAGTATTATTTCTGTGGCCTTGGAAAGAAAGTTGATGCATCAAAGTTGTGGGGTATACCTTGCTCACATAGTTTATACATAGTTGGAGAGTCCTTGTATCAAGGACATACCTGATGTACGTGATTTCCCAAAAGTCTTCCCAGAAAACCTTTATAGATTTCCCTCGAAAAGAGAGGTTGAATTTCCAATTGACCTTATTCTTGGATCTACCCCTATTTCTATCACTTCTTATAGAATGGCTCCGACAGAATTAAGAGAACTAAAATCTCAATTGCAAGAACTTCTTGGGAAAAGTTTTATTCTACCTAGTGTTTCTCCTTGGGGAGCACCTGTTTTATTCGTAAAGAAGAAAGATGACACTCTTAGGCTTTGTATTGACTATAGATAATTGAACAGAATAACAATTAAGAATAGATATCCACTACCAAGGATCGATGATTTGTTTGACCAACTGAAGGTTGCTAAAGTATTCTCAAAGATTGATTTAAGGTATGGATATCACCAACTGCATTTTAGAGAGAAAGATATTCCTAAAACTGCTTTTAGAACTTGATATGGTCATTATGAATTTTTGGTGATGTCATTCGGGTTGAAAAATGCTCCTGCGATATTCATGGATCTAATGAATCGAGTATACAAACCTTATCTTGATCAGTTTATGGTTATTTTTATATATAATACTTTAATATTTTCCAGAAGTAGTGAAGACCATGATAAACACCTTCAGATTATTTTGCAAATTTTGAAGGAGAAGGAACTTCATGCTAAACTTTTCAAGTGTGAATTTTGGCATGATGAAGTGACGTTTCTAGGGCATGGTGTATCGGCCGAAGGCGTGAAGGTGGATCCTACTAGGATACAAGCATTTGTTGAATGGAGATCTCCCAAAAGTCAAACCAAAGTAAGAAGTTTCTTAGGCTTAGAAGGATACTACAGAAGATTTGTGAAAGGCTTATCCATTATTGCCTCTCCATTGACTAAACTCTAGCAGAAGGAAGTGAAGTTTAATTGGAATGACAAATGCCAAGAGAGCTTTGAAACTCTCAAATCCTTATTGACTAAAGCACCTATACTTACTCTACCAATTGAAGGGAAATAGTATGTAGTATACAACGATGCTTCTCACAATGATCTCGGATGCGTTTTGATGCAAGAAGGGAAGGTTATTTCTTATGCCTCTCAAAATTAAAATCGCATGAATTGAATTATCCTACCCATGATCTTGAACTTGTTGTTGTAGTGTTTGCTTTAAATATATGGCGGCATTATTTGCATGGAGAGAAATATCATATATTCACTAATCACAAGAGCTTAAAGTACTTGGGTACTCAGAAGGAGCTAAACATTCAACAACGTAGATGGCTTGAGCTCATCAAGGATTATGACTGCATGATTGATTATTATCTAGGTAAAGCTAATGTGGTTGCAGATGCCTTAAGTCGAAAATCCTTTGCAAGTATTTCTTTGAGTCCTTTGCCCTTACTCCTTGAGTTAAGAGCCATGCATATTTGTTTCACACTTGATATAAATGGTTCAGTTATTGCTAATTTGCACGTAAAGCCAATATTATTTGAACATGTGAAAGAAGCACAAAAGTTAGATGAGAAACTTGTATAATTGACCCAAGAAGTTCAAAATGGGGAAAAACATGATTTTACATTAACAAAGGATGGTGTCTTATTTTATCAAGATAGACTATGTGTCCCTAATGATGACAGATTGAGGAGAGAGATACTGAGTGAAGCATATACCTCACCATATGCAATGCATCCTGGGGCTTACAAAGATATACTAGACCATCAGAGAAAATTATTGGTGGAGTTGTATGAAGAGAGACATTGCAGAGTTAATTTCTAAATGTTTGGTTTGTCAACAAGTAATTGCAGAACATCAGGTCCCACTTGGTTTACTAAAGCCCTTGTCGATGCCAAAATGGAAATGAGAGAGAATAACTATGGACTTTGTCTCTGGACTTCCTAGCACCCAAAGAAATCATGATGCAATATGGGTGATTGTGGATAGGCTAACCAAGAGTGCTCACTTCTTAGCAATCAGGATGGATTACTCACTTGAGTGTTTTGCCGAATTGTACATTAATGAGATCGTAAGACTACATGGGATGCTTATGTCTATTGTATTTGACCGAGACCCAAGGTTTACATCTAGATTTTGGGGTAGCTTGCAGGAAGCTTTGGGTACTAAGCTAAAATTTGGCACTTTGTTTCATCCTCAGAAAAACGGCCAGTTAGAAAGGGTGATACAAATTTTGGAGGATATGCTTCGAGCTTGCATTATGGAGCTTGAAGGTAGTTGAGACAAACACTTGGCTTTGATAGAATTTGCTTACAATAATAGTTATCAATCGAGTATTGGAATGCCTCCTTATGAAGCCTTGTACAGAAGAAAATGTTGGACCCTTTTTTGTTGGAGTGAAGTTGGTGACAGGAAACTTATTGGTCCAGAAATTGTGCAACAAATAGAGAAGAAGGTAAAAATTATCAAGGATCGTCTAAAGATTCTTCGATTAGACAAAAGTCGTTCGCTGAACTTAAAAGGCATGACATTGAATATCAAGTGGGAGATAAAGTATTCTTAAATGTGTCTCCATAGAAAAAGATTATGAGATTTGACAATAAAAGGAAAACTTAGTCCCCGATTTTTGGACCTTATGAGATACTTGAAAGGGTTTGACCAGTTGCATATAAATTGGCTTTGCCACCTGAGTTAGACAAGATCCACAATGTCTTCCATGTTTATATGCTCAGAAGATATCATTCTGATCAATCTCATGTTCTTCTAGTTGAATCTATTGAGGTTAATCCTGATTTGACGTATAATGAAGAACTTATTTAAATTCAAGCTCGGAAAGTGAAGCAAGTAAGAAACAAGAAAATTCACTTTGTAATGGTACTTTGGAGGAACCATTCAGGAAAAGAGCTACCTGGGAGAGAGAAGAAGACATAAGGACCCAGTATCCGCACTTGTTTCGGGACTAGTGGAAGGTAAATTTCGAGACGAAATTTCTTTAAGGGGGAGAGAGTTGTAACACCCTTAAATACTAACCAAGATTCGCATGTCGATTTACCATTGCTTAATTACTACAATATTTTTTACTCTCATTTTGGAAACTTGAAATGTTGTGATAATTGCTAGCTTGCTTAACATAAATTGTATCGTAATTTAAGTGATTTTATTGGGGTATTTACGTAATAGTCTAATTAGAATTATGTGTAATTTGAAATGGAGGTGAAGGATATATATATATATATATATATATATAGGTGTATATGTATGCATTTGGACAACACACTTTTATTTGGGCAACACCTTTGTAGGACAGTTGTCCAAGTGATAAACATCACTTGTGGGACTATATATTTTAACATCTCCTTGAGTTAAATTCAGTTCCTTCAAGTCTAAGAACCTTAGAACCTTATTTAATCAGTTGTTCTTGAAAATCACAAGAGAAAAACTTGGTCCTTTTGGCTGGAATTCGAGACACACATTTCTCTTTGGTAAGTGAAAAAAAAAATATTTTTGAGCTGGGTAGTGTTTCATATTTTAAGCATAACTTGTTTTATAGAACTTTGTTTACAGTGAATAAATATGATTTGGAAAGATAATTCATTTATGTACAACTCTTATGTTTATGTGAAACTCTAATTTAGCTGTTATGGATTCAAAATATGGGACGCAACATAGGACAAGTTTTGTCCAGAGTTCGAAATTAGAAATCCTGTATGGAGAACTGTTAGTTTTTTTGAATATATCCTTTTGTACAAAACATATTTTGCGATGATTTTTGTTTATTTTCAATCTTGAGAGATGTACCTATATCTTGCATGAAGGTTATAAAGTCTAGTTTTACCGTTTTCCTTTTCAAATCTAAGTTACAACATGAGGTTCTAGGCAAGCCAGAATCACGGTTTTGGGAGCATAGTAGTATTTGTACAGGCTAAGCTTATTTGTGATGATAATCCTATTTTATTTTGACATTATTGAGATACTAGGAATTAAAAAGGTCATTTAATTGTATTTTTAAGGTTGTATATACTTGTGAACAAGTTGAAGACCATGATACGATGGTTGGTCTACGGTTTGAACTCGTGAAGTTGTGTTGGACTGTTTCTATGCTAAAGTATAAAGGTTTGCGTATAAACTTGTACTTGCACTCCTTTAACTGATGGTATATCTGAAAGTTGATCTTGGTACCTTGGTTACCTCTTGTCACCTTGCATTGTCGTGTTGGTATCCTTTAAGACTTTAAAGACGCTTGTGTAAGTCGCCCACTTGTACGGATTGTTTGATCACTTGGCACTCTTGTTGGGACCTTGTCCTTCTTGTGGCTGTGACTTTGTCACTATTGGCATGCCTCTTTTTTCTGATCATTTTCCATCTTGACTCTGGATTTTTAGTCCCTCTTAAGAATGGAAGTTGTCCATTTTAAGTACGAGCTAGAAAGCCATTTTTAATATGGTTCTTGGTTCTCTTGATTATTGGGCTTTGACCCTTCTTGAAACAGGGCGTCGGCCCTTCTTGATACCTAATTGTGTTTGGTGTGACTACATGATGTATATATTGGGCGAGCCTTGTTATTGATTTTTTTGGAAAATGGTGCTATGAGCATTCTTGACATTTGGATCTTTAATTATCGAACTTGATACTCTTTATATATTGTTACTTGATTTATTTATTATGTTTCAATTGTGCTGCTCATGATTTGAAAAAGGTAGCTTGGTGAATTTTGAGGGCTCCGAACCTATAGTTTTAAACCACTAAGCTATATGCTTAGCAATAGTTGTTTCTATCGTATAGAATGATCGAGAGGAAGCATGAAGTTGGACATTGGAGTTGGAGATTTGGAGAGCCTTAAGGAAGATCACATTTGCATATAGGCATCTATATTTTGTATAAACTTTGGGACTTATACATGTTCTATGTGTTGTATATTTACATGAAATTTTGAGGGCTAATCTGATCATGTCACCATGGGTTGTAATATAAGTATGGCTATATGTTTTGTTCGTTTGGGGTGTGTAAGCCCAAGTCTTGTAATATATTAAATTTACTACTTGTTTAGAATGATTGTGTGAAGCATGAACCAGCTAGTTTGGGTACTCGAAAAGTTGGAAATATTCTTTTTATGTCATTTTTTTTACTAGTGTGAGGACAATATATGCATAAAAATCTTGTGAGTTATTGGTTTATATTATATTCGAAAGGGTCGCTACAGATATAATGTGTGAAATGCTTGCCAAGTTATGATGCATAGTTCTCACCTTATAATTGCACTTCAATCGGGTCAAAATGCTTTTGTACCCTATATGCAAACATTCTTATTAATAAGCACATTAACATAACAAAATATTGTCTCAAGTACTAAAACTCTGAAGATCTGACATATAGGACCATAAGTTAATGTCAAATTATATGAGTAAGACATTTCATCGAACATTATAATGGCATAGAAAAGGAAGTGCTTTATGATTATGTAATGTATTTTAACTTGTTGGAATTGTCACAAACTTGCATTGCGACTGTTCCCAATTCCCTAACATTGGCAAGTGTCATAGATGTGGGGAAATTGCCTCAAATAGAGCCAGCACCGGAAATTCTTCTTGCTTGTTCACTTTATTTAAAAGAGCAACAAAAAAAATTATATCTACAGTGAAAATAAGCAAAAAGGCATAAGCATCAAATTTAAAGGAAACAATCCTCGCTGATGAAATAATTCAAAGGAGTAGGAAAAATAGTAACTAATTTGTCTATGACATTTGAGTAAAAGATTCACTTTGCACAACCAAGGTTTTAAAACATTTGTTGTAAGCATTTGAAGAAGCTGAAGACCCATAAAAAAGGTCAAGCCTTTTCAAAAAAGAATTTCAACAACAAAAATTAAATCAACACATGCACCTAAGGTAGTTCTCAAACAGTTCATTAATCTGCAACATTAATAAATTATACAAGAGCCACTATAATCTGCTACTTTGCCACCATCTCCTTCCAATGATACTCATAGATTTAACCTAAAAATGCCATTGTATTGCCAAATTAGGAAATGTGGAAAGAATTGAAAAGAATCCAGAACGATTTGATTATGCAGTAATGAGATAATAGGGACAAAATTAATCATGTAAGCTTTTGTACTATTAAATGATGCAGTGTTCATCTCATGCTTATTGGCTAGACCTAAAATAAAACAAATCAGAGATGCAGATGCAGATGCAGATGCCCATTAGATATCACTAAAATTTTCTGGGCAGTGAAAAAAATTTAACCAACAATGATTGAAACAAGAAGGTAGAATAAAGCTAGTTAATAAACCAAAGACATGAAAGAAAATAAAATAAGAAAAAAAAGGGAATGGAAAAAGCAGTGGGTACAGAGATGACTAAAGTCCCACTGAGAATGCACGGCCTTCCTAGAAGATGAACAATTACTGAGAAACTCTTTCTCAAAAGTTGGGACAGAGAAGATGAACAAAAATCAATATGCGTGGTCGGCTTAAAAAAGAACAGGTAATAGCAAATGGGCCCAATATAATGTACCATTCACAGAACTATTGGTACAATAACAGATAGCAATGTTCGTTCAGCCTAACTGTCACTTATTAATAAGGGTAAAAGAAGGTTAAACCATAAATTTGTAAGGTATATGACATATTTGTCCTTCCAATATAAGTTCATGTCTAAGTGTTATATATTCATGTTAACATGATACAAAGTTTTTGATTAATAAGGGTTTGTGGAGTAGTGGTAAGTACTCCTTCATCCTTAATCAAGAGGTCGTAGGTTTGATTCCTCTTGGGTATAGAGTCGCCTTTGTTCGGGAGTGTACCAATGTGAATCAAAATTTAGTCATGATCTTATATAGGTATCGAGTGTTTTGACGTGAATATGAATTTAGTACCACAAATAGAAGAAGCGATGCATCATACATTAATCTGTTTCTTTAGAGTATTGCATATTTTGCTTAAAAGTTATTGATAAAATAATATATTATGTATATATAATTATAAAAAAATATGTATATAATTTTTCAATTCGATTAATTTATTTCTTCAAAAAAATGTTAACAAAATAAAAAGAAATCAAATATTATTGATTTTTAAAAATGTAAAACCAAATAAAAGTCAGTTTGATTCAAGTTTTCAAATTGAATCATTTTATATCTAAATTGTAAATCCCCTAATTGTAAATATTTGATTAATGATTGATTAAAACCTAATTAACTCATAACCTTGAAAGATTTCCCCAATTTAGAGACATGTATTCCCTCCTAAGATTGAAAAGAATGTGGTTTTCAACACATAATATGTTGATCGATTTTCTTATGTTTTTATTTTAAAAAATAAATAAATTAAAAAAGATTGTAATAAAATTATTTTTTTATAATATCTTAAATTTTCAAATTAACTATGAATTTGAATTATGGAGAAAGACAATTATATCTACAATTTTAAAATCGATTAAGATTTTTGCTTATATTATTTATTTTTCTAATATTTAGCTAGTGTTTGACCATATCTAATTTTAAAACCATATCATTAAATATATTTGACCATATATTTTGAATCAAAATTTGAAAACATATCATTAGATATTCTTTTGACCATATAGTTTTGATAAGATTTTAAAAATTTGTCTTAAAAAAAATTCAAGTTCCAAAAAATGGTCTAAAATAGTTTTTAGTAAAATTCACTTGCACGCACAATTTTTTCCAATTAAAAGGAATGTCCAAACACAACTTTAAGTTTCAAAATTTATGGTCAAACGAGATCTAAGTATCTTGAATCAATTAAAACTTTTGTTATTAAATATTCACTTTTACTTGACTAGTTTAATATATAAAGAGATAATTTCTCATTTGATTTATATCTTGTCTTTATTATTAATTATTATCATTTTATAATACTTAAAAAAATATTAAATTTATTATATGTAAATGGTAATATAGTAAAATTGTCATTTTATAAATTATTGCTCCGGTGTGTCAAGTCAAAACTATTTATCTACAAATTTGAAATTTTCATTAAATTAAAATAATCTTCTAAATTAATTAATTAATAATTATAATTAACTACAATCTACATGGTACAATTATATAAAAGGACATAAAGCTGTTGGTCTTTTGAGTCTATCATAGCTATAATAATTTTGAGATTTTGTTGAAAGTTGCATAGCTTCTGCTGTTAATACTTGAGATAATCAGTTTTTTTTTTTTTCAATATCCTAATAATTTTTCACATGCATTTTTGTTTCTATTTAATTTATTTTTTAAAAAATTATTCTTGTTTAAATCTTTATATGAAAACTATTGTTTTTTTACTTGTAAAAGAATGAGGGCCGTAGAAGATCTGATGAAAAATTATTTTTTTTTCGTGGACATTTAAAAATAATTTTATAAAATATGAAAAGAAAAAGAAGGTAGCATTTAGAAAAAAGTTGAATTGATCTCTCAGATGGTCTCAGTCAACTAATAGTTCTTACTACTCATAAAATCATTTTCTTTGTTGAAAAAAAATTGAAATAGAAAAAGTGACTTTATGAGATAATAAATATTGATTGAGTGAGACCAACTGTGTTGTTGTTGTTTTTTAATATTATTATTATTATTATTATTATTTTTTGGTCTTTGTGTCTGAACAATAAACTTAGGGAAAATTATGTAATTACACAAATTAAGTTAACATAATCTCTAAAAAAATTTAACATATGAATAAATTACAAAAATCTATTTTTTACTTGTCTCTTATAACATCCAGATACATACTCTGAAAAATCTGAAATTATTATAATTTTGAAAAACTTTTGAAATAGGATGTAATTAGCACCCAAATTGTTGGGGTTTGTATATTTTATACATAAATTTAAACATTTGAACTTTTACTTATCAATCTCTAATATTTTCATAAAGTTTCCTTTTTTTTTTTTTTTTTAATGTTCTCATAATTCAACATGGAAGGAGAAAGTAATAATATTTATGATTCAAAACTAATGAATGGTGTTCTGGACGAGCATAACGGTCAGTGCACTAAGGTATGTGCACTCACTCCTCGTATCAAACTTCACTTGTAGGTTATGCTGGATATGCATGTTGCTGTTGTTGATATTGCATGTTACACTGGAGATTTTGTTGATAACGATCCCCAAAAAGTTCAATTTCATAAGAATTTAACTTGTGTACATCTTAAGTGTAGGGATTTTGTATGCTATTAGGTCACCTACAATGGTATCAACAGACAACATGTTAGCCTTCTTAAAATACTCCCTCTGCTCAGATTTACTTTTTAATTTTTGTCTTGGCCCACCTATTAAGAAAATAATGATTGTTATACTAAGTTTACAATTTTACCCCCATTAATTGATAGGGTCTCAAATATATTTACTCATTACATTTTTCAAAGATATTAACTCAATATTAATAAATTGAGGGTATAATAAGAAAAAAATTTATCCTTTCCTGATTTGTGAAAAAATAAGAAGTAAAAGTAGAAATCAAATTAGAAATTATTTAACAGATGGAGTATGAAATTCCAACATTACTTAGGGATCATAACAATATAACATTTTATGTTTTTTTTTTTTAAAAAAAAATCCTCTTAATAAAAGTAAAAATTTCAATATTGTTTACAGGGTAACACTGAATCTTCATTTAAGCAAATTTTTCAAAAAGTGCTTACTCAGAGTGATGTTGGAAATAATATGTTTGTGATACCTAGGAGATATGCTATAGAGTATTTCTTGCACATCCAGCATAATGACGAGATGGACTTCTATGATAGATCAAGAAAATCATGGAAGTTTAGGTTTTTTTACTGCCAAAGTAGTAAAAAATTCATCTTCACAAAGGGTTGGTATAAATTTGTGAAAGCTGAAAGCTTAAGAGCAGGAGATACAATTGTTTTCAACTTGTGTGAATCCAAGAATGGAACAAATGAGAATTGCAATAGCTTTGTGATTGATGTGGTGAAGAATGTTGAAGGTTTGTCAATGGATTTAGCACTCAATCTTGATGTTGTTGATGTTGATGCCGCTTTGACACCTGTTTTTCTTTTTGGAAAGCAAATAGGGTGGAATAAGACAAAAAGGGGAAATGAAGTTTAATTAATGTTCATCGATATATTGTATGTGTATTTATGCTAAATCTTGCTACTGGCATCCTTAATATTGTCTGTGTATTTAAGAAAAAACTTTATTATGAAGGTTAGTATTGGAATTTTTTTTCTTTTATTTTGTGGGGTGGGGGGTGGGGGGGAGGGGGTGTGAGATTTCTAAATTTTGACTCTTAGAAATTGAGCGTCCTTAATTGACAGTATTTAGCATATTTTTGTTAGATTTTATTATCCTTTCAGTCTCAAATTCAGAATAAAGAATTTTGTATACTACTAGGTCACTCACAAGGATATTTCCAAATAAGCCTTTTAAAAATGTGTGATTTATAATTCAGAAAATATGACATGTTACCTACTATAATATATAAAGATAATCTGGTGAACTAAAATAACCTTCTGGTGATATAGTGTATATAAATTGATAGCTAGATTTATTTAGACATTCAATATACATAGGTCTAACGCAAATACAAATTGTTGAGTTCACTTAATGTAGCTTTGAAGGTATGTTTTTTCTTATGAATACTCTTGTTAGAATTCATGATTTCAAATTTATTAAAAGAGTGATGTTAAAATTCATATAAGCCACTTTTTCAAACGAAGTTCCAATGATATTGGAAAGCTTAATAGGCTTGTGATCCCACTGAAATATGCAACAAAGTGTGTCCTCCAATCCAAGATGAGGAGATGATGTTTTACTATACATCAAGGAGATTATGAAAGTTCAGAACATACAAAATTGAGAAAATTGCATAATTCTTATAAATTAGTTCCTAAATATCATAAAATGTTGCAAAAAAGGTGAGATTGTACCTACTAATCCACAACTCCCTATAGAGTGTTCCGTAAAGGTTTCGCGAAAAAATAAATCAACTAAAAGTCATATCACCAAAATATTCATGGGATAAGCCACAAACACTGAGAATTTTTTTTGGGTGCTCCGAGCGCCAGATCCATGAGACACGAAAAATCGGAGAATTTGGGCGATTCTTAAAATAAGGCTTGTAAATGTGGAAATTGCGTTAAAAATTGTGTGTATATACGTGAAGGTTCCCCAACTCATTACGGATAAGTTTTTTGAGAATTTTTTTTGGGTGCTCCAGGCGCCAGATCTATGGGCTAATAAACATGAAAAATCGGGGAATTTGGGCAATTTTTATAAAAAAAAGGCTTGTAAATGTGAAAATGAACGTTAAAAAATAGTGTGAGTATACGTGACGGTTCCCCAACTCATTATGAAGGTCTTCGCAAATTTTTGAGAAATTTTTTTTGGTGCTCTGCACACTAGATCTATGAGCTAATAGATATGAAAAATTGGGGATTTAAGTGATTCTTTAAAAAGGGTTTGTAAATGTGGAAATTGGCATTTACAAATGGCGTGAGTATACATGAAGGTTCCCGAACTCATTACGGAGGTCCTTATAAAGTTTTTTGATTAAAAAATTTTGGGCGCTACGGGCGTCAAGTTCATGGGCTAATACACACAAAAAATTGGGAAATTTGGTGATTCTTTAAAAAGGGCTTGTAAATGTGGAAAGGCGCATTCAAAATGGTGTGAGTATACGTGAAGATTACCCAAATTATTACGGAGGTCCTCATAATATTTTTTGAGAATTTTTTTTAGGTGTTCTAGGCGCCAGATCCATGGGCTAATACATACGAAAAATCAGAGAATTTGAATGATTCTTAAAAAAGGGCTTGTAAATGCAGAAATGGCTGTTGAAAAATGGTGTGAGATAAGTGAAGGTTCCCCAACTCATTACAAAGGTCCTAATAAAGTTTTTTTGAGAAAAACAATTTTAGATGCTACAGGCACCAGATCAAGGGGTTAATACACATGAAAAGTCGAAGAATTTGGGCAATTCTTTTAAAAAAGGCTTGTAAATGCGGAAATTGTCACAACCTAACCTACTAGGTTGTGTAGGCACCTACATATTACCACTTAAGTAGGAGAACCCTCTTACACCGATAATTAAACATGTGGAATTCTTAATAAAATAGAAGAAAATAAAATATATGATTTTATAAATAAGATCCTGAGACACACTTTTAGCTAACGTGTAAAGCAATTTAACGACTCCAATGGATCTACTCTAAACAGGTACAAGAGCTACTAAGTCTAAACCTGGACAATAAAATAAAGGACATAGCTCCCACCATGCGGAAGGAAAAATAGAAGCTGCTGGAGATATTCTTCATCTTCACCTAATGTAACGTCACCAATCCTGTATCCAGACTATGTCCAAAAAGACATAGCAAGAGTAGTATCAGTACAAAACACACGTAATGGTAGGCATCGTCGTTCAACCCGACGCCCACCACATAACATAAGAAACCAACTAGTAAGATCATGAAATAATCATCGCTTCTCCACCTTTACTCTTTCTTGGAAACATCTCCAATATACGCTAGCACCCTAATTACTAACCCCCTTAAAACTCAACCCACTTAACGAATTCTTGATCATGGCTTAACCATTCGAAAATATGTAGAAAAAAATTACAGCTACCCGTTCACGTCATTCCCTTGTTTCCTCATCACATAACCCATTATAGTCACATAATACAATAATTCAGGCTTCCTTAACACTAACCCAATTTCTTTCCCTCAAGGTGAAATCCAACCAAGCATTTTCCTTCACGTACACTATCTCTACTTTCTCCATTTCAACCCACGAATAACCAACTATAAATTATCATAACACGAGTCCACTAAGTACAACATATACAAGCCAATACAATACTATACTCACAATCGTATATCAAGCATATACAATACTGTCAACAAGTACACGAACTACGAACAACTCATATTTATATCACATCATTGCTCCTCTCATGGAACCCAAACCCAAAATGTTAGCACGTCGAAACGTGGCAACCGATCCCATATTTATGCCCGAATATGGCAATCGATCCCATATTTATGTCAGAATGTGGCAACTGATCCCATATTTATGTTGGAACGTGGCAATCTGATCCAAGTTAGTTATACCGAAACATGGAAATCCGATCCCGTTCAAACACCATAATCACAAACACAAGTACATCATCAAGATCATACATTTAAGTCATGATTTCATAGCAATGATATTTCATCTATCTCATTTACAACAAGTATGATCAACATTGCAACATTCATACCTATACAGGTATCATAATGAAGCAAGAACAACTATACATCACACAATCATAGAATCACAACCATCACCAACGAATTACTCCTTAATCCCTATCACATATATAATAATTGACCATACTTAGCCCTAGTTCATCATTAGGGTTTCTTATTAGGTTTTAATCAAAATTCATCATAATTCCTCAATTTCATCACTTCAATTTATCGAATGTAGCATACATTCATAAATTTAGTTCCACTCCTGATTTCATATTCTTATTCTTGACCCAATTCTATCCATGATAGCAATTCTAGGGTTTCTAACAGCTCATCACTTCTTCCTCATAAGGCATAAACCCATGCACTTTAAATTCTAGGGATTATTCATGGAACTACTCGGTGCACAAAGGTCAAGACACCACCCTACCATTGGTTTACATATATTACATACTAAGCACATATTTATAACTACTTAATTGTAAAAATCTAGTCTACCTGGGTGCCATGCACTTGTATGGAGTTTTGACTTTTATTTGGGTTTTTCGGCTTCGCGACGATGTATTTGTCTAAGAATCTAGAAGATTTCCCCATCCTCATGCTAGAAATCTCCTTCTCACCCTTCCCAAGCTTAGAGAATATTTTCTAAGGTTTTTAGGGTGTTTTACGACTTATTTTGGTGTTTTAGGAAGATTGAGAAAGTAGGATTTCTCGTAATTTAAGTTCTGCCTCACCTATCTCGCTATGGCATCCACTTAGCCCGCCTTGATGCTGCAACCCTAGTGGCAGCTGGCCCGCTATGGCAGGACAGTGGTCCGAAATTCCCCGAATTTGTTTTCCTCCTAAATAATGACAATTTGATCATTACAGAAATGGGCGTTAAAAATAATGTGAGTATACGTGAAGGTTCCCTAACTCATTAAATTGGTGCTCATTCAACTTTTTGAAAATAAATTTTTTTGGGTGCTCCGGGCGCCATATCCTTGGGCTAATATGCATGAAAAATTGGGAAATTCGATCGATTCTTTAAAAAGGACTTGTAAATGCAGAAATGGGCTTTAAAAAAATGGTGTGAGTATACGTGAAGGTTCCCCAACTCATTACAGAGGTCCTCATAAAGGTTTTTGAGAAATGTTTTTTAGGTGCTCCAAGCGCTAGATCCATGGGCTAACACACACGAAGAATTGGAGAATTTGGGCTATTCTTGGTAAAGGGCTTGTACATGCGAAAATGAGCGTTAAAAAATGGTGTGAGTATACGTGATGTTCCCAAACTAATTACGGAGGTCCTCATAAAGTTTTGTGAGAATACTTTCTTGGGTGTTTCGGGCACCAGATATATGGGATAATACACACAATAAATTGGGAAATTGGGCAATTCATAAAATAAGACTTGACAATGCAGAAATGGGCATTAAAAATGGTATGAGTGTACGTGCCCCACTAATTATGGAGATCCTTATAAAGTGGTTTTGAGAAAAGAAAATTTGAATGCTTCGGGCGCCAGATCCATGGGCTAACCCACAAAAAATTAGAGAATTTGGGTGTTTCTTAAAAAAAGGGCTTGTAAATGTGGCAATGGGCGTTCAAAAATGCTGTGAGTATATGTGAAGGTTTCCCAACTAGGAAGAATATTGTCATTTAAGTATTGATTTTGTAAAATGGCAAGTACTCCCTATGACCACTTTTAATTATCATGTAGCGCTATTAAAAAGTCAGTTTGACTAATTAATTTTTAAAGTTAAATTAGTTTACATTAATTTGATATATTAAATGACAAATTTAGATATTCAAAAACTATACAAAAAATACTATAAATTACATTTTTTTGCATATCAATATGATGAAAAAATACATCATAAAATGTTAGTCAAAGTTCTTATAGTTTGACTCTAAGAAGGAAACCCTGACAAGTAAAAGTGGGCGGAGGGAGTATTAAGGAACATAATTTTTAGTGAGGACAACATGTAAATAGAAATAGAGAAAGTATAATAATCACATGAATTGCATGAAAATAATAACAAAACATTGGGTATAACAATTAAAGAAGTAAAATTAAACTAGTTATTGAGAGGAAAATGAATCTTGGAAAAGTATATGAAATTTTAAAATTTTCAACAAAAGAAGTTATGGATGAATTTGGAAAAGAATGGAATGTTATTTTTAAAATTAATAAATTCAAGTACTCAAATATTTGTCTTTTATTATTAAAAGAAATACATTAGTTTATAGCAATTCAAATTTTAATATTAGATCTTTTTTTATTATTCTAGATCGAAACAAGTTGATATGACCCCCCACCCGACCCCCTTCTTTTTTAACGTCCCCATATTCCTTGGTGTGGCGATGTAGGGCAAAAAAATAAAATAGAGTGATGAAGTTTTTATTACTATTGTGGATTGGTTATTTTTTATCACCAACTTAACTTATGATGTTTTTGGAAACCCTAGAACAAACGAGTATTTTACAGAGAGCCGACAAGGAATTTCATTAATAATTAACCGCATTAAGAATCCTTAAAGAATAAACCTAAATAACTCTCCACTCAATGATTAAACTAAAATTAGTTCACGTGTGTATAACATGTATATAATATATGTGTATGATAGTTCGTAATCGTGTATACAAACTACTAGAGGGGCTTGGCCATTGCTAAGCACGAGACCAACATAATAAATATACTCTCCATAAATAATAATTGTCACTGAAAATTATGTAAACCACAAATTACAAGGAACTATTTTTTTGTTCATGTATTTGTAAGAAGGATTATCTACTAAGATAGAAACTTAGAATGCTCATTCAATCTGCAGATTATACACAATATCAAATAGTCAATAAAATAGAAGACATTAAAATATTGATTCAACGCATACAACTTGCACCCTAAAATATTGAAGAGAGAGAGAAAAAAAAAAGGAGAATGCTCAAAAAATTGTTAGGAACATTTTGATTTTACAGTCTATCATTCAAATTTTAGAGGTGTCACAATTTCTGCACTATCTGATGAGTCATCAGAACATCAATTCTTCCAACTCTTTGTACATCTATTTTTCTTTGCCCAAATATTACTACATTTGTTGTTCCTGGAAGATATTGAAAAGAACACACATCAACACAAGTTCATGTTAAGTATATCAATTTCAGTGTTTGCAGAAATTGAATATTTATATCAAGATTGTAAAAACATAAGATTAGACAGTAGAAAGTTAAGTAGTTCTTTTACAAGTGAACTTCCATTTTTACCAACTTGAGTTTTTATACATGTTCTTAACTAAGCTAAAAACACCTTATAAAGGCACACATTTGCACAAGTCCTCTCTTAGCAAAACTAAGAAAAAATGGAGCCAAAATATCCATTCCAGATAAATTATCAAGGGAGTGTTATATCTTTAGGTACACAAGTTCTTCTTTCTTTTGATACATAAAATAGTATGTAAGCATGAAGGAGAATTTATCTATGAAATTCTGTTTGTATTAACCAAAATAAGTCTATAAAAAAGGGAGAAAAATAAAATTACATGTGTTGTCTCAATCATATTGTTTTTCTCTTTGGCTACCCTTAAGAGGAAGCAACAATATCGATATATTTCTTTTTCTTAGCCTACAAAAGATCATATACTTTAGTATGTGGTTTATTTCACTAAGCTCAGCAATTGATGCCATCTAAATTATTGCACTTGGGCATTATAGCTTCTGAATCTAATAAAACGATAATAAATCTTAGTTTAAGTAAATTATATATGAGGACACACAAAGACATAGTACACGATATGTCAAAGCCAATTTGCCACTAGCCATGCTTTAACATTAATAATTTGAGTGTCTCTTTCCAAATAAAATCATATTATAATTACATTTCTCTCCTTTCATCTAGTTTACTACTCCTAACTTGAGTTTTTCGATTCAATAATTCAAAAGCTGAACAACAAACTTTTAAAAAAAAGCCTATTCCATATGTACAATCACAAAAATGTGGAAACTTCTTCATGGGATATTATGTGTGTTAAATAATTGCACATAATACCTTATTAAGGAAACGAACCACATGGTAGGGGAAATTTCAAAATAGAGTTAGTTATATTTAATGATCTTTATTTGAATTCATAATCAAATCTATCTGTTAGGTAATTTAATAAAAGTGAAGATTACCTAATTGCTCTCAACCTTCAACAATCATCCTCTTAATCGTAGAATTGCCATTAATATAAATATGATAGAAGTTATATACTACAAAAATAACAGAAGAAATCTACATCACTTATTAAAGTTGAATATAGAGGTGAAGTGTTTTCAAGTTTTGTACCTCAATACTAATTATCCAAGAACTACAAAATACAAAATGCAACATCATATTCTGTCACGTACCATTCTCAGTACACAAGATAGAACACTATAATTCATTTTTAAGAAAAAGGGGCCAAAAATATATGAAAGTGTACCTGAAGAACTTGAAATTAAGAGTATCTGCAATCAACATTTCTCATAGTTCAGACTGCTTGTTGTTTTTTTTTAGACTTTGATTGTTATTCTGTCACCTTACCTCAATCGGGGTGTAATTATTATAGAAGTAGGGATCCAAAAGTACTAATTGGCAAGTATATCAAACATCTTTGAATGGTAAAGGAGTTAACTTAACAAGAACTCGAATAAAAGTAGGTGACCACTTCAGTTATTGTACTTGAATACTATTTTCTTCAATCACCTGAAACAAAACATACATTAATGTATTCATGCACCATTAAATTATTTTACCCCACACTTTTGTAATTATCCTTCTCCAAAGTGCCTCTTATTTCACAATATATGTCCATAAACACATCATGACTAAACTACAATTTGTAACACTTGTTATATTTATTCCTAAAGCTACTATTTTCTTGTCCAAAGTGACATATTCCCACTTTATTAGATGTATCATTTGGTTCTCTTTTTTTTTTTTTTTAGGTAATTTTTTCCCTTATCATTGTTGGGTTTAGGATCTTTTTTCCCAACCTATGTAGATAAATAAAAGTCTTATTAGGACCAGCCCACTTTAGCCCATAACCCAAATATTATGTAGCATATATAAGGCTTATTTCATTTGGTCTTATTTCTAGAAACAAAAGAGAGAAAAATGAAGAGAGATTCGTTTTAGAGATTGAGAGAAAAGAGAAAAATCTCGTTGTTGCTTTTGGAAATTTTCTGCTCAGGTAGTCTACTTCAGATAGAGTTTGCCACTTTGTTAACCGTCAGATCGTGCTCAAATTTGAACTTGGAGTTCCTAGCATCTGGTTCTTGCAATTCAACATGGGAGATCAGATTTGGAGGTCTGTAGCTTCTGATTTTGGGGCGTGAACAGTAGCACGTTTAGATGCTTGGTTTTTTTCTCTTTGTTTTTTTTTGGGTCATTTTTTCCCTTATCATTTCATTTAACTTTTGTGATATCATTATAGTATTGACGGAGAGGGAAATTGCATAAGCATGCATTCATCCAAATACTACTATCAATTAGCATCTTTTTCTCTATAGTTTAAAATTATTTTTTCTAGCCTGAGTTGACACAAAATTAGACAACAAAATCAAGATGTTAATGCCCAGTCTACTTGATGAAAGAAGGAAAAGACAATTTTAACAATAGAGACTTCATACTAATCCTGACTTAATAAAATTTAAATATGAAATTCAAGTTCAGATAAACAATCAAGTGTTAAAACATGCACTTTGTAGTACCGCATGCTTCTACCATCAATGTATCCCCTACGAATATGGATGTCCAAAATAATATTGGTACATAATTTATTATATTATATACCAGTGAAATGATTAAATTTACTCTTACAATGAAGAAACATGACAATAGCTTACAGAGAGAATCACTCCTGGAAGGAATATTTTCATCTGCCCTGCAAAAACAAGATAGAAAAATATCATTTTACTTAATATATATTTGTGAGAAGTAAATATAAATGCATAAGCTTAGAAGTGTTTTACAACATACATTCATAGTGTCATCCGGCTTGAGTCACACCAACTCTCTTTTTTCCTCGTCTAGTCATCACATCGTTTCATATCCAGGTAGCCAAGTGTTTTGTTCCTAGAGAAGCCTAAATAAGTAGTTGAAAGACTACATATTTCACTATGAAATTCCTACAAGTGAATGCACATTATCTATTTCATTAGTAGAGAATGTCAAGCTTTTTGCTCAGTTTTCTCCAATCCGAATACTCCTTCAATCATGATCAGAACCATATTTAGATATCTCCACTGTCTAACATTTTGTATGCCATAAAGTGTCATCAACGATATAATGTGTGAAATGCTTACCAATTTTTGATGCATAGTTCTCACTATATAATTGCACTTCAATCGGGTCAAAATGCTTTAGTACCCTATATGAAGACATTCTTATTAATAAGCACATCAACATAACAAAATATTGTCTCAAGTACTAAAACACTCAAGATATCACATATAGGACCATACGTTAATGTCAAACAAGATGAGTAAGACATTTCATCAAACATCATAAGGTCATAGCAAACAAAGTGTTTTCTAATTATGAAATGTATTTTAACTTGTTGGAATTGTCACAAACATGCAATGTGATTATTCCCAATTCGCTAAAATTGTCAAGTGTCATAGATGTGGGGAAATTTCCTCAGATAGAGCCAGCACCGAAAATTCTTCCTGCTTGTTCACTTTATTTTAAATAGCAACAACAAATCTTATTTGCAATGAAAATAAGCAAAAAGGCGTAATCATCAAATTTGAAGGAAACTATCTTCGCTGATGAAACAAATCAAAGGAGCAGGAAAATTAGTAACTAATTTGTCTATAACATCTGAGTAAAAGATTTACTTTCCACAACCAAGGTTATAAAGCATTTGTTGTAAGCATTTGAAGAAGCTGAAGTACTATAAAAAAGGTCAAGCCTTTTCAAAATAGAATTTCAACAACAAAAATTAAATCAACACATGCACATGAAGTAGTTCTCAACAATTCATGAATCTGCAACATTAATAAATTGAACAAGAGCCACTATAATCTGTTACTTTGCCGCCATATCCTTCCAATGATACTCATAGATTTATCCTAAAAATGCCATTGTATTGCCAAATTAGGAAGTGTGGAAAGAATTGAAAAGAAGCCAAAACAATTTGATTATGTAGTAATGAGATAGTAGCGGCATAATTAATCACATAAGCTTTTGTACTACTAAATGATGCAGTGTTCGTCCCATGCTTATTGGCTAGACCTAAAATAAAACAAATCAGAGATGCAGATGGCCATTAGATATCACTAAAATTTTCTGGGCAGTGAAAATAAATCTAACCATCAACTATTGAAAGAAGAAGGTTAGAATAAAGCTAGTTAAGAAAAAAAAAATGAAAGAAAATAAAAGAAGAAAAAAAAAGGAATGGAAGAGTCAGTGGGTACAGAGATGACTAAAGTCCCACCGAGCATGCAAGGCCTTATTAGAAGATGAACAATTACGGAGAAACTCTTTCTCAAAAGTTGGGATAGAGAAGATGAACAGAAATCAATATGTGTGGTCGGCTTAAAAAAGAACATGTAATAACAAATGGGCCCAATATAATGTACCATTCATAGAAATATTAGTACAATAACTGATAGCAGTGTTCATCCAGCCCAACTATCACTTATTTTTAAGGGTAAAAAAAAGGTAAACAATAAATGTTTAAGGTAAATGACATAATTGTCCTTCCAATATAAGTTCATGTCTATGTGTTATATATTCATGTCAATGTGATACAAAGTTTTTGATTAATAAGGGTTTGTGGTGCAGTGGTAGGTACTCCTTCATCCTTAATTGTAGCAACCTACTCCCATCGTTATAGAAAAGCCAATGGTGGACAATTTGGGGCCAGAAAAATTTTTCGTAGTATCTTGAAATTTCCCAACCTAGTCCAGATTTGGACGAAATTAGAGTCTTTGAGGTGTAGGAAAATCTGGTAGCAATTGGGTGAAGTATTTGTGTGTTTGATTTCATGAGGGAATAGATAACTCGTTAAGGAATTCGTACGACTTTACATAATTAAATTCGGGTGAGTAGAACTCTCAGAATCGATCTTAGCGCTATAGATATTTTCTTAGTGTCGTGGGTTAGAGGTGTGTTGTGAAATGGGTATTTTGGAATTCTTTAATTAGCTCACTGTCTCGCGTAACCCACTTTGGCGCTGGGTTTTGCCACTCTGGCGGGGCCTCTACAGCGGGATGATGGCCACTGAGGCGGGCTCGACGCAACTTAAGGTCGTTAATAAACCCCAAAAAAACCTTAATTGAAAATTTTCAATTTTTAAGGATAATGAACGAGCCCCAGGTGACTCCTACTCATTTTTCACCATTCTTGAGGCTAAAGATAAGCTTTTTACTCTCTGAATCCCTTTTTTAACCCATAGAGCGTAATAGAATGGGTGAATTTTGATGCGGGAGGGTTTTGTTATAGATTATATGGTGCAAATAACCCTAATTTGGATAATTGAGATCATGAGTTTGATATAGGGTTCATAGAATTATTAGTAATTGATTCTCGTATTCTATTGATTGTTTGTAGAATAAGAACAAGCAGAACGAATCCGGAAAGGGATGGATCAAGTTTCTTAGGGTTTCAAGCTTGTTTCGAGGTAGGTGATGGTTGTGATTCTATGATTGTATGACATATGTTTGTTCATGCTTTATTATGATACTTGTATATGTATGAATGTTGCAATATTGATCACACTTGTAAATGAGATAGATGAATGATTATTGTCATGAAATCATGACTTAAATGTATGATCTTGATGATATACTTGTGATTGTGATTGTGGTGTGTTGAATGGATTGGTTGCCACGCTCCGGTATAACTAACTTGGATCGATTGTCACGTTCCAGCATAACTATGGGATCGATTGCCACGTTCTAGCATAATTATGGGATCGAATACCACGTTTCGATATGCTAACTATTTGGGTTTGGGTTCCATGAGAGGACCAATGATTTGATATAAAATGTGAAGCTGTTCGTTGTTCTAAATGTTGATTATATTGTATATGTTGATATATATGCATGTGATTATAATATTGTCATGACTTGCTTTTGTTGCACTTAGTAGGATAGCTTCGTGATCCTACTAGTACACTGTGGTTGTGTACTGATACTGTACTTGCTCTTATTTTTATTGAGTATAGGGCATCTTCAAGCGACTACTGACAGACCTTGCATAGGAGATCGGTGATCGTTCAAACTCAAGGATGAGCCAAATCTTCCGGGATGCCATGGGTTCTCTTTCATCTATGTCCACCATTTCTGGACTTAGACTATGTTCTATTAGTTAGTTTATTAGTTTATTAGATTAGGGTTGCATCCCTTCTTGTTTAGACTTGGTTCATTGTTAGATGTTTTGGTACATTGACTTTCAGATTCTAGGTTATTTTTGTTGCATTGTTAGTTCATTGTTAGACTTTTGTTGGAGTTTATGGGAACTCCCTCTTTATTTCCTTAGTATTTATCTTGCTTCCGTAACTTAAATGCCTTTGTTTTTGTTTAATTGCTACCACTGGAGAGTTAGTGTGGGTGCCAATCACGATAGTCTGGGTCGTGACAAAGTTGGTATAAGAGCCTAGGTTCATTGATCTCGATGTACAAAAATGAGTCTAGTAGGGTCTCGCGGTACGAGGACGCCTTTACTTTTCTTTGAGAGGCTATATGACATTAGGAAATCTCTCTGTTTCTCTTGTCTCCTTTCGTGCTATGATTTGATTCCAATTGGTATCTGGCAATTCAAATTTGTATCTAACCTCCTTCACTCTTATGTTCGTAGATGGTTAATACTAGATTCAACGGTGTTAGCCCCATAGCTCCTATTAATGCTCTAGCTTAGGAATCTGCAGCGAGAGGTTGTGGTCGAGGTAAGGCTAGAGGAAGAGCTAGGGGTAGAGGCCGTGGAAGAGTGTCTCCTGCTAGAAATGGACCTCCTGTTGAGAATGATCATGTGAATGAGAACCCTCCGGCGCATCATGAAGAGATTGAAGAGGAGAATGTTAATGTTGAGGATGTGGGACAAGAGAAAGAGGTGCAAGTTGAGACTACCAATGTTTCCCCCATAGACCCATTGTTAGCTCAACAGATCATGTCTTTGTTGAAAGGGTTGGTTGGTCCTGGAGTTCTTTCTTCTACTCAAGAAACTCAAGATCCTACTAATCCTCCTGTTGCTAGAATTCCGTCCTTTGTTGGGTTCTGTTATGACTGGTAATGAGCATGAAATATTGATTATGTTTTTAAAGATAAAGTCTCCTGTGTTTCTTGATTCTGAGAATGAGGATGCTTATGAGTTTATCTTGGTTTGTTATGAGAGGCTTTATAAGTTGGGAATTGTCCATCAGCATGGGTTTGAGTTTGTGTCCTTTCAACTTCAAGGTGAGGCTAAGCAGTGGTGGAGAGGTTATATGGAATGTAGATCATCAACTTGACCTCCACTTACATGGACCCTATTTGATGCTCTGTTTCTAGAGAAGTATGTGCCTAGGACTTTGAGGGATCGCAAAAAGGATGAGTTTATGGCTTTGGAGCGAGGATGTATGGATGTGGCTTTTTATGAGGCCAAGTTCCATGCTTTGTCTATATATGCTACTCAATTGGTGACTACTGAGGAAGAGAGAATCTAGTTATTTATTAGGGGATTAAATTCTTAGTTGCAAGTATTATATGTTCATATGACTTCCGCAGGGAGGAGCTTCAATGAGGTAACAAACTATGTTAAGAAAGTGGAAGGGGTGAGGTGTGACAGTTAAGCTAAGGCATGGGCAAAAAGGGCCAAGAGCTCAGATAACTTTCAAGGATCTTATTCTAAAGGATACGGAAGGCCAACGCTTGTAGCCAATCCGATTCAGTCCATTTTACCCGAGTCTGTAGGTAGTTACTCGAAAACTCCATCTTATAATTTTTAGGATAATTAGGGAATCGCACCTTCAATGGGTGGCAAACAATATTTTGATCATACTTGTTACAACTATGGAGAACCTGGGCATACGAGGAGAGATTGTCCTCACCCACGTGTGTTAGATTCCGCGCACAGCATACTAGAGCAGTGGTACCCATAGGGAATGGTAATAATGGTAGAGGACGTCCACAAGGTGGGCGAGGAGGTAATCCGCGAGGCCGTGGAGGTAGAGCAAATGGTAATGTAGGTAGAGGTAATGTGCAACCATGTAGGGAAGCGGTTCATCAAGATGATAAGGCTCAATGTTATTCTTTTCTGGGCAAGAATGAAAGGGATGTGTCTGACGCGGTGATCACAGGTACTATTCTTGTCTGTGACCAGATGGCTAATGTGTTGTTTGATCTGGGTTCTACTTATTCATATGTAGCTGTTAGATTTGCCTCATATTTTGATATGATTTGTGATATTCTTGATGCCCTTATTCATGTTTCTACCCTAGTTGGAGAGTCTATCATAGCTACCCATGTGTATTGTGGTTGCCCTATTTTGTTTATGGGATTTCAGACTTGGGCTAATTTAGTGATTTTGGATATGAATGACATTGACATAATCGTAGGCATGACTTGGTTTTCCCCCTATTATGTTGTGCTTAATTGTAATACTAAGTCGTTAACTCTAGAAATTTCGGGAAGGGAAAAATTAGAGTGGGAAGGGGTGTGCAAGCCTAAGCAAGCTAAGATTATATCCTCCATTCAGGCTAGTAAATTAGTAGAGCAGGGTTGTTTGGCTTATTTGGCTTATATTAGGGATGTTGAGGTTGAGACTCCCTCTATTGATTCTATTCCTGTGGTGTCGGAATTTATAGAAGTGTTTCCTAATGACTTGCCTGGTATGCCTTTGGATATTGATATAGAATTTTGCATTGATTTAGAGCCTGGTACGCATCCCATTTATATCTCTCCATATCGCACGAATCCGGCAGAGTTAAGAGAGCTTAAGGCTCAAATCCAAGAGCTTCTTGATAAAGGATTTATTCTTCCTTGTGCTTCCCCATGGGGTGCACCAGTTTGGTTTGTTAAGAAAAAATATGGTAGTATGAGAATGTGTATAGATTATCAGCAATTGAATAGGGTCACTATTCAAAATAAGTACCCCTTAACTCGAATAAATTATCTTTTTGACCAATTGCAAAGTGCATCAGTTTCTCTAAGATTGATCTAAAATCCGGTTACCATCAATTGAAAATTAGGCATGAGGATGTGCCCAAGACGATGTTTAGGACTCGCTATGGGCACTATGAGGTTTTGGTTATGTCGTTTGGTTTGACCAATGTGCCTGCAACTTTCATGAGTTTGATGAATGGGGTGTTTAAGTCGTTCCTTGATTCATTTTTTATAGTGTTTATTAATGATATTTTGGTCTATTCAAAAATTGAGAAAGAGCATGCCGACCATCTTCGTCGTGTTTTGGGTGTTCTTGGGAAGCAAATGCTATATGCTAAATTTTCTAATTGTGAATTTTGGTTGAAATCGATTGCATTTTTGGGGCATGGAGTTTCCAAATAAGGGGTAATGGTAGATCCTCAAAAGATTGAGACGATTAAAAATTGGGTTCAGCCTAGCTTTGTGACAGAAGTTAGGAGTTTTGTGGGGGCTCGCTAGCTATTATCGTCGATTTGTGAAGAACATTGCTTCTATTGCAACTCACTTGACTAATTTGACAAAAAAGGAGATACCATTTGAATGGACTGAAAAATGTGAGAAGAGCTTTCAAAAGCTCAAGACTCTTTTGACCATCGCGCCCATTCTAGCATTACCGACTGAAGGTAAGGATTTTATTTTTTATTGTGATTCTTCACATTCTGGTTTGGGTGATGTGTTGATGCAGGATAAGAATGTTATAACTTATGTCTCACGTCAATTGAAGGTGCATGAGAGGAATTATCCAACACACAATTTAGAGTTTGCAACGGTAGTGTTTGCTCTTAAGATATGGTAGCATTACCTTTATGGTGTTTAGTGTGAACTGTTTACTCATCATCATAGGTTGCAGCATGTGTTCACTCAAAAAGGATCTAAATTTGAGACAGCGAAGGTGGATGGAGTTACTTAAAGATTATGATGTGATCATTCAATACCATCCGGGCAAGGCAAACATGGTGGCAAACTCTTTGAGTTGAAAAGCAGTGAGTATGGGCAGTTTAGCTTGCTTGAGTGTATCCAAGCGACCTTTTGCTAAGAAAGTTCATACCTTAGAGGAAGTTTAGCTTGCTTGAGTGTATCCAAGCGACCTTTTGCTAAGGAAGTTCAAACCTTAGAGTCTAAGTTCATGTAGTTGGGCATCTCAGAAAGAGGTGGAGTGTTAGCTAGCATTGAAGTGAGGGCCACATTCATTGAGGAGATCAAGGCCAAACAATTTGAGAATGAGAATTTGGAGGAGCTTAGAAAGAAGACTGCGAATGGTAAGGCCCAAGAGACCACTCTTGATACGGATGGTGTACTCAATTTTAAAGGAAGAATCTGTGTTCCTAGAGTAGATTACTTGATTGAGAAATTATTGGTAGAGTCTTATGGTTTGCGATATTCTATTCATCTGGGTGTGACCAAAATGTATAGAGATTTGAAGCAAATTTTTTGGTGGCCGGGCAAGAAGAAAGACATAGCGGAGTTTGTAGCGAAGTGTCAAAATTATCAACAAATGAAATATGAACATCAAAGGCCTGCAAGTTTACTTCAAAGAATGCCAATTTTGGAATGGAAGTAGGAAAGCATAGCCATGGATTTTGTGGTTAGTCTTCCCAAGACTTTGGGGATGTTTGATTCTATTTGGGTAGTGGTTGATATATTGACTCAATCAACCCATTTCATTCCGGTAATAATAGATTATAATGCTAAACAATTGGCTAAGGTTTATGTGAAAGAGATAATGAGGTTGTATGGGGTGCCATTCTCTATCATCTCAGACCGTGGTACCCAATTCACATCCAAGTTTTAGAGGAAATTGCATGATGAATTAGGCACACAACTCACTTTTAGTACAACCTTCCATCCACATACAGACAGGCAGTCGAGAGGACTATTCAAGTATTAAAAGACATGTTGAGGGCATGTGTGCTTGATTTTGGAGGACATTGGGATAAATTCATACCTTTGTGTGAGTTCTCCTATAATAATAGTTATCACTCCAGCATTGATATGGCACCATTTGAGGCACTCTATGGGACGAGATGTAGATCACCCATAGGATGGTTTGAGGCTAGAGATGTGAAACTTTTGGGGGTAGATTTAGTGAAGGATGCTCAAGATAAGGTGAGGAGTATTCAAGCTAAGCTTTTAGCAACCCAGAGTAGACAAAAGAAGTATGTGGATCATAAGGTAAGAGACATGGCATTTCAAACCGGTGAGAATGTTCTTCTTAATGTATCACCCATGAAAGGGGTGATGAAATTTGGTAAGAAAGGAAAGCTAAGTCCACGATATATTGGTCCATTTGAGATTCTTGAATGTGTTGGACTGGTAGCATATAGATTGGCTTTACCTTCTACTTATCAGGAGTTCATTCGGTATTTCATGTGTTCATGTTGAAGAGATATCATGGGGACGGGGATAATATCATAAAGTGGGACTCAATTGTGTTAGAAAAAAACCTCTAATATGAGGAGGAACCGATTGCAATTCTTGATCATGATGTGCGTAAGTTGAGGACCAAGGAGATTAAGTTGGTGAAAGTTCAATAGAAGCATCGTCTAGTTGAGAAAGCTACTTGGGACACCAAGAGGGACATGCGAGACAAGTATTTGTGTTTTTGATTTTATGAGGGGATAGATAACTCGTTAAGGAATCCATACGACTTTACAGAAATAAATTCGGGTGAGTAGAACTCCCAAAATTGATTTTAGCGCTAAAGGTATTTTTTGAGCGTCGTGGGTTAGAGGTGTGTTGTGAAATGGGGATTTTAGAATTCTTTAATTATCTCACTGTCTCATGTAACCCTCTTTGGAGCTGGGTTTTACTGCTCTGGCGGGGCTGCTATAGTGGGGTGACGGCCGCTGTGGCAGGCTCGATGCGACTTAAGGCCGTTAATAAAAACAACATTATTTGGAACTTTTTGATTTTTAGAGCTAAGGAATGAACCCCAGGTGACTCTTGACAATTTTACACCATTCTTGAGGCTAAAGGTAAGCTTTTCACACCCCGAATCCATTTTTGGTTTCGTAGAACGTATTAGATGGGTGAATATTGATGTGGGAGGGTTTTGTTATAGATTCTATGGTAGAAACAGCCCTAATTTAGATAATTGGGATCATGAGTTTGATCTAGGGTTCATAGAATTGTTAGTGATTCGGGTAATTAGTGGTTGTTTGTTGATTCCCGTATTCTATTGATTGTTTGTACACCAAGAACATGTGGAACAAATCCGGAAAGGGAAGGATCAAGTTTCTTAGGGTTTCAAGCTTGTTTCGAGGTAGGTGATGGTTGTGATTCTGTGATTGTGTGATGTATGTTTGTTCTTGCTTCATTCTGATACTCGTATATGTATGAATGTTGCAATATTGATCACACTAGTTGTAAAGGAGATAGATGAATGATGATTGCCATGAAATCATGACTTAAATCTATGATCTTTATGATATACTTGTGATTGTGATTGTGGTGTATTGAATGGATCGGTTGCCACGTTCTGGCATAACTATGGGATCGGTTACCATATTTCGGCATAATTATGGGATTGGATACCACATTTCGGTATGTTAACTGTTTGGGTCTGGGTTCTATGAGAGGACCAATGATTTGATATAAACTGTTAAATTGTTCGTTGTTCGTAAATGTTGATAATATTGTATATATTGATATATATGCATGTGATTATAATACTGTACTTAGTGGGATAGCCACGTGATCCTACCAGTACACTGTGGTTGTGTACTAATACTGTACTTGCTCTTATTTTTGTTGAGTATAGGGCATCTTCAAGTGGCTACTGACATACCTTACTTAAGAGATCAGTGATCGTTCGAATTCAAGGGTGATCGAATTATTCCGTGCTGCCATGGATTTTCTTTCGTCTATATCCACCATTTCCAGACTTAGACTATCTTCTATTAGTTGAGTAATTCATTAGATTGGGGTTGCATCCCTTCTTGTTTAGACTTGGTTCCTTGTTAGATGTTTTGGTACATTGACTTTTAGGTTCTAGGTTATTTCTTCTGCATTGTTAGTTCGTTGTTAGACTTCTGTTGGAGTTTATGGAAACTCCCTCTTTATTTCCTTAGTATTTAACTTGCTTCTGTAACATAAATGCCTTAGTTTTTGTTTAGTTGCTTGGTTTGGGTTGTAGTAGTGGTTCTCCCACCAGAGAGTTAGTGTGGGTGCCAATCATGACAATCTGGGTTGTGACATTAATCAAGACGTCTCAGGATTGATTTCTCTTGGGTATAGAGTCGCCTTTGTTTGGTAGTGTTCCAACGTGAATCTGAATTTTGTCATGATCTTATATAGGAATCGAGTGTTTCAACATGAATATGAATTTAGTATCACAAATAGAAGAAGCGACACATCATACATTTGTCTTTTGCATTAGAGTGCTGCATTTTTCGCTTAACGGTTATTGATAAAATAATATATTATGTATATATAATTATAAAAAATAATATGTATATAATTTCTCAGTTCGATTAGATTATTTCTTCAAAAAAAATGTTAACAAAATAAAAAAACAATCAAATATTATTGATTTTTAAAAATGTAAAAACCAAATAAAAGTCAGTTTGATTCAAGTTTACGAACTGAATAAATTTTTATCTAAATCGTAAACCCCCTAATTGTAAATATGTGATTAATGATTGATTAAAACCTAATTAGGTTATAACCTCGAAAGATTTCCCCAATTTAGAGGCATGTATTCCCTCCTAAGATTAAAAAGAATGTGGTTTTCAACACAAAATATGTTGATCGATTTTATTATGTTTTTAATTAAAAAAATAAATAAATTAAAAATGATTGTAATTAAAATATTTTTAATGATATATAAAATTTTCAAATTAACTAAGAATTTGAATTACGGAGAAAGCCAATTATATCTACAATTTAAAGTCGATTAAGATTTTTTCTTATGTAATTTATTTTTCTAATATTTAGCTAATGTTTGACCAGACCTAATTTTAAAACCATATCATTAAATATTTATTCGACTATATTTTGAATCAAAATTTGAAAATATATCATTAGATATTATTTTGACCATATGGTTTGGATAAGATTTTAAAAATCTGTCTTCAAAAAATATTCAAGTACCTAAAAATGGTCTGAAAGAGTTTTTAGGAGAAATTCACTTTCACGCACAATTTTTTCCAATTAAAAAGAATGTCCAACACAACTTTAAGTTTCAAAATTTATGGTCAAACGAGATCTTAGTACCTTGAAATCAATTAAAACTTTTGTTATTAAATATTCACATTTTCTTGACTAGTTTAATAAATAAAGAGATAATTTCTCATTTGAATTATATTTTGTTTTTATTATTAATTATTGTCATTTTATAATACTTTACAAAATATTAAATTTATAATATGTAAATGGTAATATAGTAAAATTGTCATTTTATAAATTATTGCTCCGGTGTGTCAAGTCAACTATTTATCTACAAATTTGAAACTTTCATTAAATTGAAATAATCTTTTGAATTAATTAAGAAATAATTTATAAGTTACTACAATCTACATGGTAAAATGATATAAAAGGACATATAGATGATGGTCTTTTGAGTCTATCACAACAATAATAATTTTGTGATTTTGTTGAAAATTGCATAGCTTCTGCTGTTAATACTTGAGATAATCAGGTATGCTTTTTTTTTTTTTCATTCTCCTAATAATTTTTCACATGCATTTTTGAATCATTCTTGTTTAAATCTTTATATGAAAACTCTTGTTTTTTTACTTGTAAAAGAATGAGGGCCGTAGAAGATCTGACGAAAAAGTATTTTGTTTTCGTGGACGTTTAGACATAAATTTTAAAAATTCTGAAAAGAAAAAGAAAGTAGCATTTAGAAAAAAAGTTGAATTGATCTCTCAGATGGTCTCAGTAAACTAATAGTTCTTACTACTCATAAAATCATTTTCTTTGTTGAAAAAAAATTAAAATCAATAGAAAAAGTGATTTTATGAGATAATAATTATTGATTGAGTGAGACCAATTGTGTTCTTGTTGTTCTTTTTAGATATTATTATTATTTTTAATTTTTGGACTTTATGTCTGAACAATAAACTTAGGGAAAATTATTTAATTACAAAATTAAGATAACGTAATTTCTAAAACAATTTACCGTATCAATAAATTACAAAAATCTATTTTTTACTTCTCTCTTATAACATCCGGATACATACTCTGAAAATCTGAAATTATTATAATTTTAAAAAATATTTCGGAATAGGATGTAATTAGCACCCAAATTGTTGGGGCTTGTATACTTTATACATAAATTTAAAAATTTGAACGTGTACTTATCAATCTATAATATTTTCTTAAAGTTTCCTAATTTTTTTTAATTTTTTGAGAATTCAACATGGAAGGTGAAAGTAATAATATTTCTAATTCATGACTCATGGAAGGTATTCTGGACGAACATAACATCATTGCACTAAGGTATGTGTACACACTCCTCGTATCAAACTTCACTTGTAGGTTATGCTGGATATACATGTTGTTGTTGTTGATATTGCATGTCACACTGGACATTTTCTTGATAACGATCCCCAAAAATTTCAAATTCATAAGAATTTAACTTGTATACATCATAATTGTAGGGATTTTACATGCTATTAGGTCACCTACAATGGTATCTGCATACAACATGTTTGCCTCCTTAAAATACTCCCTATGCTCAGATTTAGTTGTTAATTTTTGTCTTGGCCCACCTGTTGAGAAAATAATGATTGATATACTAAGTTTACAATTTTTCCCCATTAATTGATATGTTCTCAAATAGATTTACTCATTACATTTTTCAAAGATATTAACTCAATATTAATAAATTGAGGGTATAATAAGAAAAAAAAATTGTCCTTTCTTGATTTATGAAAAATAACAACTAAAAGTAGAAATCAAATTAGAAAATATTTAACAGATGGAGTATGAAATTCCGACATTACTAAGGGATAATAACAATATAACATTTTATGTTTTTTTTAAAAAATTCCTCTTATTAAAAGTCAAATTTCAATATTGTTTATAGGGTAACACTGAATCTTCATTTAAGCAACCTTTTCAAAAAGTGCTTACTCAGAGTGATGTTGGAAATAATATGTTTGTGATACCTAGGAGATATGCTATAAGAGTATTTCTCTCACATCCAGCATAATGAGGAGATGGACTTCTATGATAGATCAAGAAAATCATGGAAGCATAGGTTTTTTTTACTGCCAAAGTAGTAAAAAATTCTTCTTTACAAAGGGTTGGCATAAATTTGTGAACGCTAAAAGCTTAAGAGCCAGAGATACAATTATGTTCAACTTCTGTGAATCTAAGAATGGAACAAAAGAGAATTGCAATACCTTATTATTGATGTGGTGAAGAATTTTGAAGGTTTTGTAACATCTTGCAATTTGAAATAACTAGGAAGAAGCTAAGAATTTGAAGTAGTCATTTTTAGGAAGAATGAAAATATGGAAAATTTTGTTAAGTTAGGAAAAAAGTGAATGAGTTAGAGGTACTTCCAGATATGGTAGGAAAGATCTTGGAATGATCTTTCCAACGCCGCTGAGTTTGCGCGATTTCAAGTTTGTATCAGTGAGTTATGCCCTTTGGAAGTAGGGCTGTTGGAATAATGGAACTCCAAATCTAAATTTTGGAAGGGTCATTTAGTCTTTTCCCTACCTATTTATTCTAATTCGATTTTAGGAGTTTAATTGGGGTAAAGTCTGATTTTAGTTAGTTTTAGAAAAGTGAATTTCATGCTAGGGCTTGGGGAAAGGAGAAAAGAGGAAAAAGGAGAAGAACGTTCAAGATTAGTTCAATATTGGTTGAGATTAGATTGTGGATTTCGTGTGGGGTGATCCCTACAAGGTATGTGAGATTACATAGCATTGGGTTAGTTCACCCACATGCCAATCATGATTTATTTCGGTGAATTTATGTTCTTGAAAGCTTAGAAATTTAGTTCTTGATGGGTTTGTTGAAGTTCTATTAAATTCTTGATTTGTTGAAATCGTTGAGGAGCTGTTTGATCTGAATCCATGATTTTAGGTTTGATTTTGAGTAGAATCTGAAGTACTTTGAGCATATAATCGATTCTAAGTGTTGGGGGAAAGAGCCCATGGAGTTTAGAGGGTTTAGAGCTGGAAAACAAAGAGGAAATTTCATCGGTAGAAATTTCGTAGTGCCTCCGCGTCGCGGAGCAAGTCCCCAGTTTTGGGAAAAGTCTTTTCGTGTCGCGGAGCGGTCATGGACCATTCTGCCTCAAAAGTTGTTTTCGAAACCAAAAATTAAATGCTTCTCCGCGTCGTGGACCTACCCTCAAAAAGTGATTTCTTGATCTTTTCTCATGTTTAGCGATCTAAAATCATTCCTAAACATCATGAGATCTTTCCAATCACAAATCACAATCCTTGAATCCATAATTCAATACAAGGACCAGTTAAAAGTCAAGTCAAGAGCAGTTAAGGTCAATGTCAAGAGAAGTTCTTAGAGTTTTCAAAAAGTCTTTTTTTCCAAATGTTTTAACTTTCTTTTATGACTTAAAGTTCAAGTTGAGTAAAGAGTAAAGAGTAAAGCTTAAAGTTCATTTCTTCAAAAGTATATGGAGGCTATGTATTTCATAAGGGTTTAAAATGTTTTTACATTTAAACAAGAAAGGAAACCTCGATTTCCAAGGAGCCTTTGGGCTAGTTTCATAAAAGAGTAATCTCTTTCTAAATGAAGCAAGAGAGGAAACTTTGATTTCCAATATAGCCTTCAAGCTAAGTTTTTGAGCACAAATATCAAATCACAGAAAGGAGCATGTTTTTAAAGATAAGACCTAATATTATATTTTTGGGAGTAGTATTGAGGACTGATATGGGAGATAGTTCAAACAACTCACAACTCCCATAAACCATGTAGCCACCATGTGTACGAAAGGGTCATACTTTTTAGATGATTCCTTTAGTGCTTTTTAGCATATACTAGTGGATCCACTTAGTGAGTTAGGTTCTATACCCCCGGCAAGGTATAGGACGATCCTTGAAGTGTGAGGTAAAACGTTGTATCATCACTATAGCTCTTAAGTGATGGTTGTCAGTTAGAGAAACTCTCACAACAATATTTTTTATTTTTTTATACAAACATAATTCATATTGTATCTTTGCATACATACATTTATTATTGTATTTCTAAATAAAAAAAGTTGACATCATGTTTTAAACAACTTTTCCTTATATTGCACTTGTTTTTGATTTATATTGAAATGAGTTCAGTTATGTTGAATTGAGTTGAACCATGGAAGTTCTTCAGTTCTTTTCTGATTCTTTTCATGCTTAAGTTATGTTTAGCATTCCAACTCGCATACTCATACTACATCATCTTATGATGCAGACATAGGTAACCAAGATCAATATCTAGCGCATTGTTAATCCAGTTAAGCTTGAGAGTTGTTGGTGAGCCTCCTTGAATTTCGGAGGATCCCCATTTTTCAGTATTTTATCATTTTAGTTCATTAGGATGTGGTGGACCTGTCCTGACATCCATCTTAGTTGTTTTAGAGGCTCTATAGACAGTCAGTCAGATGTTAGTTCATTCTTCATCATTTTGTTATTTGCTTATGTTTAGATTTGAGATTCCTTTTGGCTAAGTTAAATGTTTATTTTTAAAACATTATGAGTTTAGTTTGAGATAGTTGAATTATTTACCTTATGAATCCTTTTCTTAATGCTTAAAGTCTTCCGGTGAGTAAGTAAGCCAGGTCAAGGGTTCGCTTGGGGCCAACAATGGTTCTCGAATGCTAGTCCCACCCAGGGTGTAGGCTCAGGGCGTGACAAACTTGGCATCAGAGCACAGAGTTCAAGAGTCCTAGGGAGTCTATGAAACTGTGTCTGTAGAGTCTTGGTTATCGGTGTGAAGCGGGACACATATATAATTAATAGGCTGCAATATTTAGGAAATTTCTTCACTTCTTTCATACCCATTTTGTGTGTTAGAGTTGTATCTCTAGAAGGTTTCTTTCTAACTCGTGCTTGCGCATAGCCGATTTTGAGTTGCACTGTTTTGAGAGTTCTTTCATGGGGCGTTTTGTTCCCCATGAGCTAAGAGAAACAAAGAGATGGTTGCCGACACGAGGAGCAGGATGAGTTTTTTTCGCTGTTGGGTTGACTCGTCTGTCAAGTAAGGAAAGTAAGGCAGTTATACTAATAGATGACATGCATAGAAAGGTTGATGATCCATGTGCAACAAGTTGAGAAGAACCAGCTGAAAGATAGAGAAAAGTTTGAGAATAAGAGGGCTAAGACATTAGGGAATGAATCTAGGCAACAAAAGAGTAGTGCGAAGCGGTCTTTTTTCCAATACAAGCAGAAAGGACCTGCTCCATCATCTGCTTGTACACCTGCACCAAGGAACAAATGTGAGTATAATAGTCAAAATTCTCAGAACTTTAGAGCTAGACCTGCGCATTCACAAGGTAGTAAGGCACAAGGGGGTACTAAGACTCCTGCATGGCTATGTGTGGTAGGAACCACTCAAGGATTTGTCGTGATAACTCCACTGGTTTCTCCAAGTATGGTAAGACAATTATTGTATGAGAGAGTGTCCTAAGAGCAGACAAAGAAATGGTAATAGGGGCAATAGACCCTAGTCTTCTTCAGTTGCTCCACCAGATAGAGTTGCATCTAGATGAGCAGTGTCTAAGGGTCATTTTATTTCGTACCTTAAGGTGGGAGAGTTAGTTTCCAAGGGGTGTGTCTATCAATTAGTCTGAGTTAATGACTCTAGTGTTAAGATACCTCATATTCAACCAGTTACAGTAGTAAAAGAGTTTTCAGAAGTCTTTCCTGTTGATTTTCCCGGAGTCCCTCCTAGGAGAGAAATAAACTTCGGTATATATATTCTTTTAGATACTCATCCTATCTCTATTATGCCATATAGCATGGCACCAGTAGAGTTGAAAGAGTAAAAAGAGCAGTTGAAATATCATTTAGAGAAAGGTTTCATTCGATCAAGTATCTTACCTTGGGGCGCTCCGATCCCATTTGTGAGGAAGAAAGATAGTTCCCTTAGGATGTTTATAGATTACCATCAGTTGAACAAGGTTACCATCAGGAATAGTATCCTCTTCCGACAATTGACAATCCTTTCAATCAGCTTCAGGGTGGTTCGTATTTCTCAAAGATAGACCTCAGATCAGGCTACCATCAGTTGAGGGTAAGGGAATGTGATTTTCCAAAGACAACGTTCAGGTCCCGTTATGGCCATTATGAGTTTCTGTTCATGTCGTTCATCTTAACCAATGCACCTACAACATACATGGACCTTATGAATAAAGTATTCAAGCCTTATTTAGATATGTCTATTATCGTGTTCATTGATGACATACTAATCTATTCAAGGAATGAGAAAGATCATGCTAGTCATCTCAGAATAGTTCTCCAAACTCTAAAGGATAATGAGTTATATGCAAAGTTCTCTAAGTGTGAGTTTTGACTTGAGTCTATGGCCTTCTTAGGCCATATTGTGTCTGGAGAGGGAATTAAAGTTAATACTCAGAAAATTAAGGCAGTGCAGAATTGGCCTATACCCATATCTCCAACTAATATTAGGAGTTTCTTGGGTTTGCCTGGCTATTATAGAAGGTTTGTAGAAGGGTTCTCACCCATTTCGTCCACTTTGACCAAATTGACTCAAAAGACAGTGAAGTTTCAATGGTCTGAAGCTTGTGGGAAATGCTTTTAGGAATTGAAATAGAGGTTGATTATTGCCCCAGTTTTGACCTTACCATAAGGTACTCATGGTTTTGTGGTGTATTGTGATGCATTTAGAGTTGGTTTGGGTTGTGTATTAATGCAGAATGACAAAGTTATATCTTTTGAATCCAGACAGTTAAAAGTTAATGAGAAAAATTACTCAATCCATGACTTAGAGTTGGTTGCCGTTGTAGTTACCTTGAAAATATGGTGTCATTATATTTATGGTATTCATGTGGATGTATTCACCGATCACAAGAGTCTTCAGTATGCGTTTAGTTAGAAAGAGCTTAATCTAAGACAACGGAGGTAGTTCGAATTACTCAAGGATTATGATATGAGTATTCTTTATCACCCAGGTATGGTTAATGTTGTTATTGGTTCCTTGAGAAGGTTATCTATGGGAGTACCACCCATTTATAGGAAGATAATAAAGAGTTAGCAGAAGAGGTGCATAGTCTTGCACGACTAGGAGTTTGACTAATGGATTTCATAGAAGAAGGAGTAGTGGTGATGAATGGGGCTGAATCATCATTAGTGTCAGAAGTAAAATAAAAGCAGGACCAAATCCTCTGTTGCTTGAATTAAAGGCAAAGGTTCATAATAAAAAAGTATTGCCTTTTGGAACAAGGGGAAGATAGTGCTTAAGGTATCAATGTAGATTGTGAGATTGATTTCAAGGGTAATTGAGATGATCACCTATCTCTCATTGAGTTTTCTTACAACAATAGTTACCACTCTAGCATTCAAATGACTTCTTACGAAGCTCCTTATGGAGGAAGATACAGATCTCCTAATGGATGGTTTGAAGTTGGTGAAGATGGGTTAATAGGAGTGAACTTAGTCCGTCAAGCTATGGAGGAAGTGGAAGTTATTCAAGAGAGATTGAAAATAGCCTAGAGTCGTCAGAAATCCTACACTGATGGTAGGAGGAGAGAGTTAGAGTTTGAAGTAGATGATTGAGGCTATTTGAAAGTTTCACCCATGAATGGTGTTATGAGGTTTGGTAAAAAGGGGAAGCTTAGTCCCCGTTATATTGGCCCTTACAGAATATTGAAAAGGATAGGTAATGTAGCTTATGAGTTGGAGCTACCACAAGAGTTAGCCGCTGTTCACCCAGTATTTCATGTCTCCATATTGAAGAAGTACATGGGTGATCCTTTATTGATAATACCAATTGAAGATATTGGGATTAAATATTTATCTTATGAAAAGAATTCTAGATCGCCGAGTTCGCAAGTTGAGAACAAAAGATGTAGCATCACTCAAAGTCCTTTGGAGGAACCAATTTGTTGAAGAAACTACTTGGGAAGCTGAGAAGGATATGAAGTAGAGATATCCATTTCTCCTCGAATCGGAAAAGTTCCGAATTAAGGTACTAATCATATCTTAGTATTTATTTATAAGTTGGTGTGTTGTTTCGCATTCGCTTGTGGGTGTTTGAGCTGAATGTTGCATGTTACACCCTTAGCCTAGTAAGAGTAATCTCATTCGAGTATGAATGTTCCTAAGAGGGAGATATTGTAATATCTCGCAATTTGAAATAACTAGGAAGAAGCTAATAATTTGAAATAGTCATTTTTGGAAAGAATGAAAATCTGGAAATTTTGTTAAGTTAGGAAAAACTGAGTCTTTTCTCAACATCAATAGGCCATAACTTCTAGCTCAGAATGAGTAAGAGGTACTTCCAGATATGTTATGAAATATCTTGGAATGATCTTTCCAACGACGCTGAGTTTGTAGGATTCTGAGTTTGTATGAGAGAGTAATGCCCTTTGGAAGTTGGGTTGTTGGAATTTGGAAAGTCCAAATCCAAATTTTGGAAGGGTAATTTAGTCTTTTCCCTACCTAATTATTGTAATTCATTTTTAGGAGTTTAATTGGGGTAAAGTCTGATTTTAGTTAGTTTTAGAGAAGTGAATTCCACGTTAGGGCTTGGAGAAAGGAGAAAAGAGGAGAATGGAGAATAATATTCAAGATTTGTTCAAGATTCATTGAGACCAGCTTGTGGATTTCAGCGGAGGTGATCCCTATAAGGTATATGAAATCACATAGCATTGGGTTAGTTCACCCACGTGCCAAGCATGATTTATTTTAGCGAATTTAACTTCTTGAAAGCTTAGAAATTGAGTTCTTGATGGGTTTGTTGAAGTTCTATTAAATTATTTATTCGTTGAAATCATTGAGGAGTTGTTTGATCCAAATGCGTGATTTTAGGTTTGATTTTGAGTAGAATCTGATGTACTTTGAGCATATAATCGATTCTAAGTGTTTACGGAAAGAAGACATGGAGTTTCTGGCAGTGCCTCCGTATCACGGAGCTAGTCCCTAGTTTTGGGAAAAGTCATTTTGCATTGCGAAGTGGTCACAGACCGTTCTGCCTCAATTGTTGTTTTCCAAACAAAAAATTAAATGTTTCTCCGCATCGCGGACCCACCCTCAAAAAGTGATTTCTTGATCTTTTCTCATGTTTAGCTATCTTAAATCATTCATAAACATCATGAGAATTTTCCAATAACAAATCACAATCCTTAAATCCATAATTCAATACAAAGAACCAGTTAAAATTCAAATCAAGAGTAGTTAAGATCAAAGTCAAGAGAAGTTCTTAGAGTTATCCAAAAGTCTTTTTTCCAAATGTTTTAACTTTGTTTTAAGACTTAAAGTTCAAGTTGAATAAAGAGTAAATCTTGAAGTTCATTTCTTCAAAAGTATATGGGGGCTATGTATTCCCAAAGGGTTTAAAATATTTTCGCATTTAAATAAGAAAGGAAACCTCGATTTCCAAGGAGCCTTCAGGTTAGTTTTCATAAAAGATTAATCGCTTTCTAAATGAAGCAAGAGAGGAAACTTTGATTTTCAAGATAACCTTTAAGCTAAGTTTTTTAGCACTAATCTCAAATCACAGAAAGAAGTATGTTTTTAAACATAAGAGCTAATATTATATATTTGGGAGTAGTATTGAGCACCAATATGGGGGAGAGTTCAGACAACTCACAACCCCCATAAACCATGTAGCCACCATGGGTAAAAAATGGTCATACTTTTTAGATGATTCCTTTAGTTCTTTTTAGCATAGACTATTGGATCCATTTAGTGAGTTAGGTTCTATACACCCGGCAAGGTATGGGACGGTCCTTGGCAGCATGAGGTAAAACATATATCATCACTATAGCTCTTAAGTGATGGTTGTCTGTTAGAGAAACTCCCACAACATTATTTTGTATTTTTATATACAAACAAAGTTCATATTGTATCTTTGCATACATACAAAGTTATTATTGCATTTATGAATACACAGAGTTGACATCGTGTGTCAAACAACTTTTTCTTAAATTGCACTTGTTTTTAAACTGCTTTATATTGAAATGAGTTCAGTTATGTTGAGTTTAGTTGAACTAGGAAAGTTCTTCATTTCCTTTCCGATTCTTTTCAAGCTTAAGTTGTGTTTAGCATTCCAACCTGCATACTCGTACATTCAATGTACTGATGCCTGTTGGCCTGCATCGTCTTATAATGCTGACGCAGGTAACCAGGATCAGTATCCAGTGCATCGTTAATCCAGTTGAGCTTCAGAGTTATTGGTAAGACTCCTTGCATTCTGAAGGATGCCTCTTTTTCACTACTTTATCATTTTAGTTCATTTGGATGTCATGGGCCTGTCCCGACATCCATCTCAGTTGTTTTACATGTTTCATAGATAATCAGTCTGATATTAGTTCATTCTTCATCATTTTGTTATTGGCTTATGTTCAGAGTAGAGTTGTCATTTTGGCTAAGTTAAATGTTTATTTTTAAAACATTATGAGTTCAGTTTGAGATAGTTGAGTTATTTAGCATATGAATCATTTTTTTCATGCTTCAAATCGTCCGCTGAGTAATTAAGTCAGACCAAGGGTTCGCTTGGGGCCAGTAATGATTCTCGAGTGCCAGTCCCTTGTAGGCTCAGGGCGTGGCAGGTTTTCCAATGGATCTAGCACTCAATAATGATGTTGTTCATGTTGATGCTGCTTTGAGACCTGATTTTCTTTTTGGGAAGCAAATAGGTTGGACTAAGACAAAAAGGGGAAATGAAGTTTAATTAATGTTCATTGATAGTATAAAGAATTTTTATATTATTAGATTTTCTTTTATTGTTGTTGTTACTGTTATATCAAGTACTTGCTATATTTTTAAGATTACAAATCTCACTTTATTGTAAAGGTTAGTATGGAAATATTTTCTTGATTAATCTTATAGTGAGAATCTTATCTAATATTGTCTATGTATTTAAGTTAAATCTAGCTACTAGTATCCTTAGCATTGTCTGTGTATTTAAGAAAAAAATATTATTATGAAGGTTAGTGTTGGAACATTTTTTTCTTTTTTTGAGGGCGGGCGGGGGGGGGGGGGAGGGGGGAGGAGGTATGAGACTTCTAAATGTTGACTCTTAGAAATTGAGCGTCCTTAAATGACACTATTTAACATATTTTTGTTAGATTTTAATATCCTTTCAGTCTCAAATTTAGTATAAAGAATTTTGTATACTACTAGGTCACTCAAAAGGATATTTCCAAACAAGCCTTTTAAAAATATGTGATTTATAATTCAGAAAATATGACGTGTTACCTACTATAACACATAAAGATAATCTGGTGATCTAAAATAACCTTCTGGTGATATAGTGTATATAAATTGATAGCTAGATTTATTTAGACTTTCAATATACGTAGGTCTAACACAAATACAAATTGTTGAAATCACTTACTGTAGCTTTGTAGGTATAAAATTTTATGTGTGGTTTTTCTTATGAATACTCTTGTTAGAATTTATGATTTCAAATTTATTAAAAGAGTGATGTTAAAATCTCTTATAAGCCACTTTTTCAAAAGAAGATATTGGAAAGCTTAATAGGTTTGTGATCCCACAGAAATATGCAACAAAGTGTGTCCTCCAATCCAAGATGAGGAGATGAACTTTTATTATACATCAAGGTGATTATGAAAGTTTAGAACATATAAAATTGAAAAAATTGAATAATTCTTATAAATTAGTTCCTATATATCTTAAAATGATGCAAAAAAGGTGAGACTGTACCTACTAATCCACAACTCCCTACAGAGTGTTCCGTAAAGGTTTCGCCAAAACAAAACTAAAAGTCATATCACAAAAATATTTATAGGATAATACACAAACACTGAGATTTTTTTTTGGATGCTTTGGGCGCCAGATCCATGACACATGAAAAATTAGGAAATTTGGGCGATTTGTAAAACAAGTCTTGTAAATGCGAAAATAGCGTTAAAAATGGTGTGTGTATATGTGAAGATTCCCCAACTCATTACGGATAAGTTTTTTGAGAAAAATTTTTGGGTGCTTGAGATGCCAAATCCATGGGCTAATAAACAAGAAAAATCGGGGAATTAGGCAATTCTTAAAAAAAAGGCTTGTAAATATGGAAATGGATGTTAAAAATGGTGTGAGTATATATGAAGGTTCCTCAACTCATTAAGGAGGTCCTCAAAAATTTTTTTGAGAAAAAAATTTTGGTGCTTCGGGCACCAAATCCATGAGCTAATAGACACGAAAAATTGGTGAATTTAAGCAATTCTTAAAAAAGGGCTTGTAAATGTGGCAATAGGCGTCAACAAATGGTGTGAGTATATATGAAGGTTCCCCAACTCATTATAGAGGTCCTCATAAAGTTTTTTGAGAAATTCGGGCGAGACATCCTACGATGTCATGATGCGCCCATTTCTATGGCCATTCCTTTAAAATTTGGGTGTTCTGAGTGCCAAATCCATGGACTAATACACACAAAAAATCGAGGAAGTTGGCAATTCTTTAAGAAGGGCCTGTAAATGCGGAAATGGTCATTAAAAATGGTGTGAGTATACGTGAAGATTCCCCAACTCATTACGGAGGTCCTCATAATGTTTTTTGAGAATTTGTTTTGGGCTAATACACATAAAAAATGGGGAAATTTGGGTGATTCTTAAAAAATGGCTTGTAAATGTGGAAATAGGTTATCAAAAAATGATGTGACTATATGTGAAGGTTCCCCAACTCATTACGAAGTTCCTAATAAATTTTTTTTGAGAAAACAATTTTGGGTGCTATGGGTGCCATATCCATGAGATAATACACACAAAATATCGGAGAAGTTGGATGATTCTTAAAATAAAGCTTATAAATGCGGAAATGAGCGTTAAAAAATGGTGTGAGTATCCATGAAGGTTGGCCAACTCATTACGTAGGTACTCATAAAGCTTTTTGAAAATAAAATTTTTGGGTGCTCCGAGCACCAGATCCATGAGCTAATATACATGAAAAATAGGGCAATTCGGGTGATTCTTTAAAAGGGGCTTGTAAATATGGAAATGGACATTAAAAAAGTGATGTGAGTATACGTGAAAGTTTCCTAACTCATTATGAAGTTCCTCATAAAGTTTTTGAGAATTGTTTTTTAGGTGCTCCGAGCGGTATATCCATTGGCTAACACACATGAAAAATTAGATAATTTGGGCGATTCTTAGAGAAGGGTGATTCTTAGAAAGGACTTGTAAATGTGAAAATGAGCGTTAAAAATGGTGTGACGATATGTGAGGTTCCTTAACTAATTATGGAGTTCCTCATAAAATTTTTTGATAAAAAAAAATTTGGTGCTCCTTGCGCAAGATCTATGGACTGATACACATGAAAAATTGGGGAATTTAAGTGATTCTTAAAAAAGGGCTTGTAAATGGGGAAATGGGTGTTAAAAATGGTGTGAGTATATGTGAAGGTTCCCCAACTAATTACGGAAGTCCTCATAAGGTTTTCTGAGAATTTTTTCTTGGGTGTTCCGGGCACTAGATCTATGGTCTAATACACACGAAAAATTGGAGAATTAGGGTGATTCTTAAAATAAGGCTTGACAATGCGGAAATAGGAGTTAAAAAATGGTGTGAGTATATGTTCCCCACTAATTACGGAGATCCTGATAAAGTGGTTTGATAAAAGAAAATTTGAATGCTCCAGGAGCCAAATCCATGGGCTAACACACACGAAAAATTGGAAAATTTGGGCAATTCTCAAAAAAGGTCTTGTAAATGTGGAAATGGGCATTAAAAAAATGGTGTGAATATACGTGAAGGTTCCCCAACTAATTACGGAGGTCCTCATAAAGTTTTTTGAGAATTTTTTCTTTGGTGTTCTGAGCACCAAATTTATGGGCTAATACACACGATAAATTAGGGAATTAGGGTGATTCTTAAAATAAGGCTTGACAATGCAGAAATGGGAATCAAAATGGTGTGAGTCTACGTGCCCCACTAATTATGGTGATCCTGATAAAGTGGTTTTGAGAAAAGAAAATTTAAATGCTCTGGGCACCAGATCCATGGGCTAACACACGAAAAATAGGGGAACTTGGGCAATTCTTAAAGAAATGGCTTGTAAATGCAGTAATGGACATTAAAAAAATGATTGAGTATATGTGAAGGTTCCCCAACTAGGAAGAATATTGTCATTTATGTGTTGATTTTGTAAAATGACAAGTACTCCCTCAGACCACTTTTAATTGTCATGTAGTGCTTTTTGAAAGTTAGTTTGACTAATTTTCAAAATTAAATTAGATTACATTAATTTGATATATTAAACAACAAATTTAGATATTTAAAAACTATAAGTAAAGTACTATAAATTAAACTTTTTTGCATATCAATATGATGAAAAAAATACATTGTAGAATATTAGTCGAAGTTCTTATAGTTTGACTCTAAAAAGAAAACCATGACAATTAAATATGAGTGGACGGAGTATTAAGGAACATCAATTTTTAGTGAGGACGACATGTAAATAGAAATAGAGAAAGTAAAATAATCACATGAATTGCATGAATATGATAACAAAACAATGGGTATAACAATTAAAGAAATAAAATTAGACTAGTTATATAGAGTGGAAAAGGAATCTTGGGAAAGTATATGAAATTTTAAACTTTTCAACAAAAGAAGTTATGGATTAATTTAGAAAAGAATGGAATGTTATTTATTAAATTAATAAATTCAAGGACTCAATTATTTGTCTTTTGTTATTAAAAGAAATATATTATTTTATATTAATTCAAATTTTAATATTAGATCTTTTTTTATTATTCTAGATCGAAACAAGTTGATATGGCCCCCCACCTCAGCCCCCTTCTTTTTTTACGTCCCCATATTCCTTGGTGAGGCGATGTAGGGCAAAGAAATAAAATAGAGGGATGAAGTTTTTATTAATATTGTGGATTGGTTATTTGTCATCACCGACTTTACTTTTGATGTCTTTGAAAACCCTAGAGCAAACGAGTATTTTACAGAGAGTCGACAAGGAATTTCATTAATAATTAACCGCTTTGAGAATCCTCAAAGAATAAACCTAAATAACTCTTCACTCAATGATTAAACTAAATTTAGTTGACGCATGTATAAAATGTATATAATATATGTATATGATAGTGAGTAATCATGTATACAAACTACTAGAGGAGCTTGGCAAGAGCAAAGCACGGGCCCAACATAATAAATATACTCTCCATAAATAATAATTGTCACTGAAAATTATGTAAACCACAAATTACAAGAAACTATTTTTTTGTGTATGTATTAATAAGAAAGATTATCTACTAAGTTAGAAACTTAGAATGTTCATTCAATCTGCAGATTTTACACAATATCAAATAGTCAATAAAATAGAAGACATTAAGATATTGTTTCAACGCATACAACTTGCACCCCAGAATATTGAGAAGAGAGAAAAGAAAAGGAGAATGCTCAAAAAATTGTTAGGAACAACTTGATTTTATAGTCTATCATTCAAATTTTAGCAGTGTCACAATTTCTGCACTATCTGATGAGTCAGAGGAACATCAACTCTTCCAACTCTTTGTACATCTATTTTTCTTTGCCCAAATATTTCTATATTTGTTGTTCCTGGAAAATATTGAAAAGAACACACACCAACACAAGTTCTTGTTAAGTAGATCAATTTCAGTGTTTGCAGAAATTGAATATTTATATCAAGATTGTAAAAACATAATATTTAGATAGAAGAAAGTTAAGTAGTTCTTTTAGAAGTGAAATTTCATTTTTACCTACTTTACTTTTTATACATGTTCTTAACTAAGCTAAAAGCACCTTATAAAGGCACAAATTTTCTCAAGTCCTCCTTCAACAAAACTGAGAAAATATGGATCCAAAATATCCATTCCAGATAAATTTTCAAGGGAGTGATATATCTTTAGGTACACAAGTTCTTCTTTGTTTTGATACATAAAATAATTTGTAAGCATGAAGTAAAATTTATCTCTGAAATTCTATTTGCATGAACAAAAATAAGTCTATAAAAAAGAGAGAATAATTAAAGATGAGGACACATAAAGACATAGTACACTATATGTCAAAGCCAATTTGCCACTAGCCTTGCCTCTAACATTAATTATTTGAGTGTATCTTTCTAGATAAAATCATATTGTACCTGCATTTCTCTCCTTTCATCTAGTTTACAATGATTCAATAAATCAAAAGCTGAACTACAAACTTTTAAAGTAAAGCCTATTCCATGTGTACAATCACAAAAATGTGGAAACGTCTTCGTGGGATATTATGTGTGTTAAATAATTGCACATAATGCCTCATTAAGGAAACGAACCACATGTTAGGGAAAATTTCAAAATAGAGTTAGTTATATTAAATGATCTTAATTTGAGCTCATAATCAAATCTATCCATTAGGTAATTTAATAAAAGTGAAGATTTCCTAATCATTCTTAGCCTTCAACAATCATCCTATTTTATGATCATCCTCTTAATTGTAGAATTGTCATTAATATAAATATGATAGAAGTTATATACTACAAAAATAACAGAAGAAGTCATCACTTATTAAAGTTGAATCTAGAGGTGAAGTGTTTTCAAGTTTTGGATTCCAATACTAATTATCCAAGAACTACTAAATGCAAAATGCAACATCATATTCAATCACGTACCATTCTCAGTACACAAGATAGAACACTATAATTCATTTTTAAGAAAAAGGGGCCAAAATTTAAAGAGCTTGAAAAAGTATATGAAAATGTACCTAAAGGACTTGAAATTAAGAGTATCTGAAATCAACCTTTCTCATAGTTCAACCTGCTTTTTGTTCTTTTTTTAGACTTTGATTGTTATTCTATCACCTTACCTCAGTCGGGGTGTAATTATTATAGCAAGTAGGGATCCAAAAGAACTAATTGGCAAGTATATCAAACATCTTTGAATGGTAAAGGAGTTAACATCATAAGAACTCAAAATAAAAGTATGTGACCTCTTCAGTTATTGTGCTCAAATACTATTTTTCTTTAATCACCTGAAACAAAGCGTACATTAACGTATTCATGTACCATTAAATTGTTTTACCCCACACTTTTGTAATTATCCTTCTCCAAAGTGCCTCTTATTTCACAATATATGTCCATAACCACTTCATGAGTTAACAACAATTTGTAACACTTGTTATATTTATTCCTAAAGCTACTATTTTCTCGTCCAAAGTGACATAGTCCCACTTTATTAGATGTATCGTTTGGTTCTCTTTGTTTTTATTGGTCAATTTTCCCTTATCATTTCATGAACTTCTGTGATATCATTATAGTATTGAGGGAGAGGGACATTGCATAAGCATGCATTCATCCAAATACTACTATCAATTAGCACATTTTTCTCTATAGTTTAAAATTATTTTTTCTAGCCTAGGTTGACAAAAAATAAGACAAAAATATCAAGATATTAATGGCCAGTCTACTTGAAGAAAGAAGGAAAATTCAATTTTAACAATAGAGACATCATACTAATCCTGACTTGATAAAATTTAAATATGAAATTCAAGTTCAGATAAACAACCAAGAGTTAAAACGTGCACTTTGTAGTACATGTCTAAGATAATATTGGTACATAATTTATTATATTTTATTCCAATGAAATGATAAAATTTACTCTTACAAATGAAGAAATGTGATAATAGCTTATAGGGAGAATTGCTCCTAGAAGGAATATTTTCATGTGCCCTGCAAAAAGAAGATAGAAAAAGATCATTTTACTTGATATATATTTGTGAGAAGTAAATATAAATGCATAAGCTTAGAAGTGTTTTACAAAATACATTGACAATGTCATCGAAGTTGAGTCGTACACCAACTCTCTTTTTTTCACGTCTAGTCATCACATCGTTTCATATCCAGGTAGCCACATGTTTTGTTCCTAGAAAAGCCTAAATAAGTAGTTGAAAGACTACATATTTCACTATGAAATTTCTACAAGTTAAAGTACATTATCAATTTCATTAGAAGAGAATGTCAAGCTTTTTGCTTAGTTTTCTCCAACCCGGATACTATTTCAAACATGAGCAGAACCATATTTAGGTATCTCCACTGACGAACATTTTGTATGCCATAACGTGCCATCAACGATATAATGTGTGAAATTCTTACCAAGTTCTGATGCATAGTTCTCACCTTATAATTGCATTTCAATTAGGTCAAAATAATTTTGTGCCCTATATGAAGACATTCTTATTAATAAGCACATCAACATAACAAAATATTGTCTCAAGTACTAAAACTCTCAAGATATGACATATAGGACCATAAGTTAATGTCAAATAAGATGAGTAAGACATTTCATCAAACATCATAAGGGCATACCAAACGAAGTGTTTTCTAATTATGAAATGTGCTTTAACTTGTTGGAATTGTCACAAAATTGCAATGTGACTGTTCCCAATTCGCTAAAATTGGCAAGTGTCATAGATGTGGGGAAATTGCCTCAGATAGAGCTAGCTCCAAATATTCTTCTTACTTGTTCACTTTATTTAAAAGAGCAATAACAAATTATATATGCAGTGAAAATAAGAAAAAAGGCATAAGCATCAAATTTGAAGGAAACTATCCTCGCCGATGAAACAAATCGAAGGAGCAGGAAAAATAGTAACTAATCTGCCAATGACATCTGAGTAAAAAATTCACTTTGCACAACCAATGTTATAAGCTTTTGTTGTAAGCAATTGAAGAAGCTAAAGACCTATAAAAAAGGTCAAACCTTTTCAAAAATGAATTTCAATAACAAAAATTAAATCAGCACATGCACCTGAAGTAGTTCTCAAGAATTCATAAATCTTCAACATTTATAAATTGTACAAGAGCCACTTTAATTTGTTACTTTGCCGCCATCTCCTTCCACTGATTCTCATAGATTTAACCTAAAAATGCCATTGTATTGCCAAATTAGGAAGTGTGGAAAGAATTGAAAAGAAGCCAGAATGATTTGATTATGCGGTAATTAGATAATAGCGACAAAATTAATCACGTTATCTTCTGTACTATTAAATGATGGCAGTGTTCGTCCCATGCTTATTGGCTAGACCTAAAATAAAACAAATCAGAGATGTAGATGCCCATTAGATATCATTAAAATTTTCTGGGTAATGAAAAAAAATCTAACCATCAACGATTGAAAGAAGAAGGTAGAATAAAGCTAGTTAAGAAACAAAGAACATGAAAGACAATAAAAGAAAAAAAAAGGGAATGGAAGACGCAATGGGTACAAAGATGACTAAAGTCCCACCGAGCATCCAAGGCTTTCTTAGAAGATGACCAATTACTGAGCAACTCTTTCTGAAAAGTAGGGATAGAGAAGTTGAACAAAAATCAATATGCGTGGTCGGCTTATAAAAGAACACGTAATAGCAAATGTGCCCAATATAATATAACATTCACAGAGCAATTGGTACAATAACTGATAGAAGTGTTCATCCAGCCCAGCTGTCACATATTAATAAGGGTAAAAATAAGGTAAACAATAAATTTGTAAGGTAAATGACATAATTGTCCTTCCAATATAAGTACATGTCTATGTCTTATATATTTATGTTAACGTGATACAAAGTTCTTGATTAATAAGGGTTTGTGGTACAGTGGTAAGTACTCCTTCATCTTTAATCAAGAGGTCTCAGGTTCAATTCGTCTTAGGTATAGAGTCGTCTCTGTTCGGGAGTGTTCCAACGTGAAACTAAATTTTGTCATGATCTTATATAGGTATTGAGTGTTTCAACGTGAATATGAATTTAGTTTCACAAATAGAAGAAGAGACGCCTCATACATTAGTCTTTTTCATTAGAGTGTTGCATTTTTCGCTTAAAAGTTATTGATAAAATAATATATAATGTTCATATAATTATATAAAAAAATATGTATATAATTTGTCAGTTCGATTAGATTATTTATTCAAAAAAATATTAACAAAATTTAAAAACAACCAAATATTATTGATTTTTAAAAATGTAAAAACCAAATAACAGTCAGTTTGATTCAAGTTTTCGAATTGAATCACTTTTTATCTAAATCGTAAACCCCCTATTTGTAAATATTTGATTAATGATTGATTAAAACCTAATTAGGTCATAACCTTGAAAGATTTCCCAAATTTAGAGACATGTATTCCCTCCTAAGATTAAAAAGAATGTGGTTTTCAACACAAATATGTTAATTGATTTTTGTATGTTTTTATTTTAAAAAATAAATAAGTTAAAAAATTGTAATTAAAATATATTTTTTAATATCTACTATTTTCAAATCAACTATGAATTTGAATTATTGAGAAAGCCAATTATATCTACAATTTTAAAGTCAATTAAGATTTTTGCTTATATAATTTATTTTTCTAATATTTCGCTAGCATTTGACCAGATCTAATTTTAAAACCATAACATTAAATATCTATTTGACCATGTATTTTGAATCAAAATTTGAAAATATATCATTAGATATTCTTTTGACCATATAATTTGGATAAAAGTTTTAAAATTTGTCTTAAAAAAAAATTCAAGTTCCAAAAAATGGTCTAAAATTGTTTTTAGGAGAAATTCACTTTCACGCACAATTTTTTCCAATTAAAAAGAATGTCCAAACACAACTTTAAGTTTCTAAATTTATGGTCAAATGAGATCTTAGTATCTTGAAATCAATTAAAACTTTTGTCATTAAATATTCACTTTTACTTGACTAGTTTAATAAATAAAGAGATAATCTCTCATTTGATTTATATTTTGTCTTTGTTATTAATTATTGTCATTATATACTACTTTACAAAATATTAAATTTATTATCTATAAATGGTAATATAGTAAAATTGTCATTTTATAAATTATTTCTCCATTGTGTTAAGTCAAAACTATTTATCTACAAATTTGAAATTTTCATTAAATTGAAATAATCTTTTGAATTAATTAATTAATATTATATAATTAACTGTTAATACTAGAGATAATCAAGTATGTTTTTTTTTCATTCTCCTAATAATTTTTTCACATGCATTTTTTTTCTATTTATTTTATTTTTTAAAAAAATATTCTTGTTTAAATCTTTATATGAAAAGTCTTGTTTTTTCTTACTTGTAAAAGAATGAGGGCCTTAGAAGATCTGATGAAAAAGTAATTTGTTTTCATGGACATTTAGACATAAATTTTATAAAATCTGAAAAGAAAAGGAAAGTAGAATTTAGAAAAAAAATTGAATTGTTCTCTCGAATGGTCTCAGTCAACTAATAGTTCTTACTACTCATAAAATCATTTTCTTTGTTGAAAAAAAATTTGAAATCAATAGAAAAAGGGACTTTATGAGATAATAAATATTGATTGAGTGAGAGCAACTGTGTTGTTGTTGTTCTTTTTTAATATAATATTTATTTTACTTTTTGGTCTTTGTGTCTAAACAATAAACTTAGGAAAAATTATGTAATTACGCAAATTAAGATAACATAATCTCTTTAAAAAAATTACCATATGAATAAATTACAAAAATTTATTTTTTACTTATCTCTTATAACATCCAGATACATACTCTGAAAAATCTGAAATTATTATAATTTTGAAAATCTTTCGGAATAGGATGTATTTAGCACTGAAATTGTTGGGGTTTGTATACTTTATATATAAATATAAACATTTGAACTTGTACTTATCAATCTCTCATATTTTCTTAAAGTTTCCTAAATTTTTTTTTAATCTTCTTAGAATTCAACATGGAAGGTGAAAGTAATAATATTTCTAATTCGAGACTCATGAACGGTGTTTTGGATGAACATAACGGTCAGTGCACTAAGGTAGTGTACACACTCCTTGTATCAAACTTCACTTGTAGGTTATGCTGGATATGCATATTGTTGTTGTTGTTATTGCATGTTACACTGAGATTTTTTTGATAATGATCCCCAAAAAGTTCAAATTCATAAGAATTTAACTTGTATACATCATAAGTGTAGGGATTTTATATGCTATTAGGTCACCTACAATGGTATCTATAGACAACATGTTAGCCTCCTTAAAATACTCCCTCTGCTCAGATTTAATTTTAAATTTTTGTCTTAGGCCACTTGTTAAGAAAATAATGATTGATATACTAAGTTTACCATTTTACCCCCACTAATTGATAGGGTCTCAAATATATTAAGTCATCACATTTTTCAAAGATATTAACTCAATATTAATAAATAGAGGGTATAATAAGAAAAACAAGTTATCCTTTCTTGATTTGTGAAAAATAACAAGTAAAAGTATAAATGATATTACAAAATATTTAATAGATGGAGTATGAAATTCCAACATTAATTAGGGATCATAACATTATAACATTTTATGTTTTTTTTTTAAATCCTCTTATTAACAGTCAAAATTTCAATATTGTTTACAGGTAACACTAAATCTTCATTTAAGCAACTTTTTCAAAAAGTGGTTACTCAGAGTGATGTTGGAAATAATATGTTCGTGATACCTAGGAGATATGCTATAGAGTATTTCTCTCACATCTAGCATAATGAGGAGATGGACTTCTATGATAGATCACGAAAATCATGGAAGTTTAGGATTTTTTACCGCCAAAGTAGTAAAAAATTTATCTTCACAAAGGGTTGGCATAAATTTGTGAAAGCTAAAAGCTTAAGAGCCAGAGATACAATTGTTTTCAACTTGTGTGAATCCAAGAATGGAACAAATGAAAATTGCAATACCTTTGTGATTGATGTTGTATAGAATGTTGAAGGTTTGCCAATGGATTTAGCACTCAATTATGATGTTGTTGATGTTGAAGCTGCTTTGAGACCTGTTTTTCCTTTTGGAAAGCAAATAGGTTGGACTAAGACAAAAAGGGGAAATGAAGTTTAATTAGTGTTCGTCGATAGTATAAAGAATTTTTATATTATTAGATTTTATTTTATTGTTGTTGTTATTGCTATATCAAGTACTTTCTATATTTTTAAGATTAAAAATCTCACTTTATTGTGAAGGTTAGTATTGAAACATTTTCTTGATTAATCTTATAGCGAGAATTCTATCTAATATTGTTTGTGTATTTAAGTTAAATCTTGCTACTAGCATCCTTAATATTATCTGTGTATTTAAGAAAAAACTTTACTATGAAGGTTAGTATTGGAACTTTTTTTTTTCTTTTTTTGGGAGGGGGGGAGTGGGGTTATGAGACTTCTAAATTTTGACTCTTAGAAATTGAGCATCCTTAAATGAGAGTATTTAGTATATTTTTGTTAGATTTTATTATCCTCTCATTCACAAATTCAGTGTAAAGAATTTTGTATACTACTAGGTCACTCACAAGGATATTTCCAAATATGCCTTTTAAAAATGTGTGATTTATAATTCAGAAAATATGACATGTTACCTACTATAACACATAAAGATAATCTGATGATCTATAATAATCTTCTGGTGATATAGTGTATATAAATTGATAGCTAGATTTATTTAGACTTTCGATATACATAGGTCTAATGCAAATACAAATTATTGAATTCAATTAATGTAGGTTTGTAGGTATAACATTTTATGTGTGTTTTCTATTATGAATACTCTTGTTAGAATTTATAATTTCAAATTTATTAAAAGAGTGATGTTAAAATCTCATAGAAGCCGCTTTTTCAAAAGAAATGATAATGGAAAGCTTAATAGGCTTGTGATCCCACAGAAATATCCAACAAAGTGTATCCTCCAATCCAAGATGAGGAGATGATCTTTTACTATACATCAAGGAGACAATGAAAGTTTAGAACATACAAAATTGAGAAAATTGCATAATTCTTATAAATTATTTCCTAAATATCTTTAAATGTCTCAAAAAAGGTGATGCCTACTAATCCACAACTCCTTACAGAGTGTTCCGTAAAGGTTTTGCAAAATAAATAAAAAACTATAAGTCATATCACCAAAATATTCATAGGATAACACACAAAAACTAAGGATTTTTTTTTGGGTGCCCCGGGCGCCAGATCCATAAGCTAATAAACACAGAAAATTGGGGAATTTGGGTTAATCTTAAAAAAAGGCTTGTAAATGCGGAAATAGCATTAAAAATTGTTATATATGTGTTACATATTCATGTTAACGTGATATATAGTTTTTGATTAATAAGGGTTTGTGGTGCAGTGGTAAGTACTCCTTCATCCTTAATCAAGAGGTCTCAGGTTTGATTCCTCTTGGGTATAAAGTCGCCTTTGTTCAAGAGCGTTCCGACGTGAATCTAAATTTATTCATGATCTTATATACGTATCGAGTGTTTCGACATGAACATTAATTTAGTATCACAAATAGAAGAAGCGACACATCATATATTAATCTTTTTCATTAGAGTGCTGCATTTTTCGCTTAAAAGTTATTGATAAAATAATATATTATGTATATAATTATAAAAAAAAAAATATGTATATAATTTGTCAGTTTGATTAGATTATTTCTTAAAAAAAATGTTAACAAAATTTTAAAAAATCAAATATTATTGATTTTTAAAATATAAAAACCAAATAAAAGTCATTTTGATTCAAGTTTTCGAATTGAATAAATTTTTATCTAATTCGTAAACCCCCTAATTGTAAATATTTGATTAATTATTGATTATAACATAATTAGGTCATAACCTTGAAAGATTTCCCCAATTTAGATACATGTCGTAACGACCTGATTCCATCATTAGGGAAAAGCCAATGGACAAAGAATTTGAGTTAGAAAACTTTGTCGTAGTAACTTGAAATTTTCCAATCTAGTCCAGATTTGGATGAAATCAGAGTCATTAAGGTGTAGGGAAATCTGGTAATAATTGGGTGACTTATTTATGATTTTGATTACATGAGTAGTTAGATAAGTCGTTAAGGAATCTGTACGACTTTACGAAATCGAATTCGGGTGAGTAGAACTCCTGGAATTGATCTTAGTGTGAACAGTATTTTATGACCGTCGTTGGTTAAAGGTGTGTTGTGAAATAAGGGTCTTGGAATTATTAAAATAGCTCACTATTTCATGCAAGCTACTTTGGTGGAGGTTGTGGTCGCTAGGGCGGTGCCGTTGTAGCTGGGTGAGGGCCTTGTGGCAGGCCAGACGCGACTTAAGGTCATAAATAAACTCCAAAACATTTTATTCTGCACTTTTACACTTTGAGAGCTAGGAGATGTCCCCAGGCGAGTTCTTGACCATTTTTCACCATTCTTGAGGCAAAAGGTAACTCCCCGAATCCGTTTTCTAATCCGTAAAATGTAATCTAATGGGTAATTATCGATAGGGGAGGGTGGGTTTTGATCTGGGAATTATGGTGGAAAAGGCCCTAGTCTAGATATGGGTATCATGGGTTTGATCTAGGGTTATTGAGTTCGTTATAATTCGAATAATTAGACCTTTGAAAGTTAATCCTTGTGTATAAATTATGGTTTGTTGAATGGATCGGGTGTTGCGTTCCAAAACACTAACTTGGATCGGTTGCCACGTTTCGACATAAACATGGGATCGGTTTCCATGTTCTAGCATAGACATGGGATCAGTTGCCACGTTCCGAAATAAATATTGGATCGGGTACCACGTTTCAGTATCCTAACTGTTTGGGTGTGGGTTCCATGAGAGGACCATTGAATTGGGTTCCGTGAGAGGACCTTTGCATTGTGTTGTCGATCTACTTGTGATGATTTCACTCATATCTAATGATGATTGATGTTGGAAGACGGTATGTTGCTCTAAATTGATATAACTGTGATATGTGAGAATCGTAAAACTGCTCGTTGTTCGTAATAGTTGACTAATATTGTATATGTTCGATATATGCTTGTTCTATAATGTTGTGATTACCTGCATGTGTTTCACTTATTAGGATAGCCGCGTGATCCTACCTATACACTGTGGTTGTGTACTGATACTGTATTTGCTCTTTCTTTGTTGAGTATAGGGCATCATCATATGGCTATTGATAGACCTCAGCTAAGTTACTATTGAGCATGACCGGATTCAAGGGTGAGCCATTTCTTTTGGGCTTCCATGGATATTTATTGTTTAAGTCCACTCTTTTCGGACTCAGACTATTTGTTTATGGTGTTTGTTTAGTTTCGGGGTTGTACCCCTTTTCTTATACTTGTCGTGAGTAGAGTTTTGGTACAATGACTTTCAGGTTCTAGGGGTTGTTTTTCTGCATTAGTTTGCTAGTTTTTTTAAACCTTTGGAGTTTATAGAAACTCCTTATTTTTATAGTCATTTAAACCTGCTTCCGTATCTTTAAATGCCTTAGTTTTCATAATTTTTTTTAGTTTTGGTTGTAGTAATGGTTCTCCCACCTAAGCGTTAGTGTGGGTGCAAATCATGACGGTCTGGGTCCTGACAAAGTTGGTGTCAGAGCCCTAGGTTCGTTGATCTCATTGTACCAAAACAAGTCTAGTAAATTCCTACAAAATGGTATGATGTTGTCCGTACTTTTCTTTGAGAGGCTATAGGACTTTAGGAAAAAAACTCACTTCTTTCTACTCTGTTGTGCTATGACTTGAATCCAATTGGTATCTGGGTGATACAATTGGTATCTTTCCTCCTTCACTCTATGGTTCAAAGTAGAGAATCAAAATTGGTAACACAATCACTAGAAAGAGAGGATGTGTATAGACTACCGACAGTTGAATAGGTTCACAATTCAGAACAAATATCCATTGCCTCAGATATATGACCTTTTTGACCAATTGCAAGGAGCATCGGCTTTCTCTAAGATTGATTTAAGGTCTGCTTACCATCAGTTAAATATTGAGGTGGTTAAGAATTGGGTTTGACCAAGTTATATGATTGAAATTATCATTTTTGTGGGGCTCACTAGCTACTATTGTCTCTTGTGGTATAAGTTAAGTCCAACTGGTATATCCCGATTCCAATTGGTATCTCAAGAAAGTGAACTAGATGTCGTAGTCCCGACTGAAGGGACACAAACAAGTTAATTAGAACAGAGAAGGTTCCAATTGGTATATGGCCTTAGGGGCCGTATAAGGCATAGATTATCAGTAATGGTTGTCTATGGAACGAACTAATTAAAGAATTTGGACTTGTTTGCAAATTGAAACTGCTTGAGCATTATGAAAATTGTTGTGAAAAGAAAGTTATCACAAGATTAAGAAAAAGGGTCTAGATAAATTACGATGTGATTCGTATGCGAGAAATATGGACGTGTGTTGCGACCAACTGATAATCGTGTGAGAGTATGGGTGTATCCTGGGGATATGTGTGTGGTAGTGTTGAAACGATGTAAAAGGTTTCTAAAGTGCATACTTCGTTGGGTTGATCGGGGGTAGACAATGATTGTCTTAGTTAAAGGGATTTTCTTAAATGCCTAGTTATAGCCAAGGAATCTAAGGGAAAAATAGAAAAGAGAGGAACCCCAGAAATTGTTGGCATGGGTTATGTTTCCGTCAGAGCCACTGGGGCGGAATAATCTCACTAGCACAAGACCACTAGTGCAGGATTTCTCCTGCCAGAGCGGGACAGGGCGAGACAGAATCTAAGCCATGTCTCCCTTATTTCATTTGTCATAATTATGGACCCCAAACGTACCCAAACTGACCCCCTCAATCTAATTCAGTATTCAACAATCGAATATAAGTTATAAGGTGTGTTAAAATTATAGAGAACCTGGTCATATGAGGAGGAAATCAGCGAGCCTGTGGAGGCCGGGGAAATGGTTATATAGGTAGAAGAGTAGTGCAGCCAGGCAATGAGGTTACCCGTCAAGAGGACATGGCTCAGTTTTATATTTTTTCGAGTAAGACTAAGTTTGAGGGTGTGATGGAGTGGTCACAAGAGCTACTCTTGTCTGTGCCCGAATTACCATAGTTTTGTTTGATATAGGTTCTACATAATCGTATGTGTCAGTTCAATAGCCTTGGGATTTGATGGGGTTGGTGATATACTTGATGCCCCATCCATGTTCCTATCCAAGTTGAAAAGTTAGTCATAGTCACCCATGTATATTGTGTTGTCCTATTGTGTTTATGGATTTTTACACTTGGGTTGATTTGGTTTCGCTGGATATGCTTGACTTGATATAATCTTAGTCATGACTTGGTTGTCCTCCTATTATATCAGACTTAATTATAATACTATGTCGGTAACTCTAGAGATCCCTGGGTAGGGAAAGATTAGAGTGGGAAGGGGCGGACAAGCCTAAGCTAGCTAAGATCACATCCTTCATTCGGGCTAGGAAGCTGGTAGGGCAGGGTTGTTTGGCTTATTTGGCTCATGTTTGGGATGTTGAGGTTGAGTCTCCCTCTATTGGGTCTACTCCTGTGGTGTCAAAATTTAGAGAAGTGTTTCATACTGATTTGTCTGGTATGCCTCCGGATAGAAATTTTTTAGATTTTTGCATTGACTTGGAAACTGACATTCGCCCCATTTCCATCCCTCTGTATTGTATGGATCCAGCAGAATTAAGAGAGACTAAGGCTCAAATCCAAGGGCTTATTGATGAAGGTTTCATTCGTCCCAGTACTTTCCCGTGAGGTGCTCCTGTCTTGTTTGTTAAGAAGAAGGAGGGTGTTATGAGGCCTAGTGAATTTATCTTAAGCCATAAAAGAGTTGATTGATACTGAAATGACAAACTTATGGATAAGGAAGGTCCCAACGAGTATACTTGGGTGAAGAAAATTAAATATTTTAGTAAGAAAGTGCGAACCAAGATTGGGTTAGTCCTTTAAATTTGATGAGTATACCTGCGTTTTAGGTGTCATGTTGGTGAAAAGGTTGACTTCATACTGATAGTTAGGGCAGACTGAGCGTAATGGTAATAAGAGTTCACGATGGATTGTGATAGGATGCAACTACATAATAAGAATGTGGTTAAGAGAATTTGGTGTAGTAATTATGACTTGAGAGTATCTAAGGTTGTGGCTTCCTAATATTTGGTGAGTAACATGGTTGCATGGAAGGTTCTAAGAGGTGGTGGGACACCACTTGAATAGAATTTAAAAAGATTTAGAGTTATAATGAAGAAAAATTGTGGGATGTGGTACTGCCTTTAGAGAAAGGCATGAGCAAGAATATTTTATTTGATTGAAAAGGCTAAAGAGATATCTTTAGAGGGATAGATAATTGGGTTTAGAGATGGGTGGTTTCATCCGTTTTGTTGTGGCTATGGTAATAGTGTCACGGATCCATCAAGTTGGTCTAAAACTATCGAAAAAGACTTGAGAAAGAAATGTGCGGACATTATCTTGAGTGTGATGGCAAATGTTTGGTTTTATTTTGAGTCTAGTAATGAGTATTATTGAAATTTTAGAATAATATATGGTAAGATCGATGAAGGTGCGATCAATGATAAACGAAGATCCATGAATTCATAAAAATCTTCAAGGTACAAGCTAATGTTCATAGAGAAAGGGATTGTGTTAATGGCGAAAATTGCAATTCAGATTTTTCATTGTGAGTCTACATACGTGGTGATGTATTTTGTCAAGGTATAAATTCGCAAGGTGAGAAATGATTAATTGTATTCGGTATTGAGCATTTGAAAGGACTTACCCCTTGGGTGAGTCGTAAGTTTACTTCTATTAATTGTTAAGTACCTAAGAAAGGTTTCAGTTTTTTTAAAAGAGTTGGTTTATAATAAGGAAAAAGGTCGGAGTGTTTATGATGGTTGTTAGTGTTGTGAGTATGATTCACTAGCTATGCTCTAGTGTGTTTTCACTTTTATAGGTGGATCTCTAGTGGTGGATCAGGAGTACCGAATCCGGCAATGTTCTCTTGGTTGAGTGGTAAGATTGGGAAGCTTTGGTTATTTCGAATGGCATAATTGGTGTTTTCTTGGAGTTGTTAAAGTATTTTAGTGGTTCTACATGTACCACCTTGCTTATGAGAATTTATAGAAGATCTACCGTGTGAATTTATGGTTGTCCGGCAACTTTATATTCCTCTAGTCGTTGAGGTCATGTATTGTTTATGTGTGGTTGAATGTAAGGATCATTGGGTCCAATTCTACTATTCCTAAGAGGTAGTCTACAATTACTAAATCTAGCATTTTGATAGTGTTGTTGAAGTGGTTGTATGCTTAGACATATCCCTCTATGAGTATTTGATTTCTAAAGATCAAATTTGTTATAACTTAAGCTCATGGGAATTTATGTTGTGGGATGGAGATATTGTTAAGAACTATGATTGTTGGGGTATTATGAATGTGTGTTGGTTGATTCATGTTCACTTCTAATTATAGTGAGTATGGATTTAGAATTGTATCATGGTTATATGAGAGAAGATTCATTATGATGTTGTGTCAAAATCCTCGATAACATGTTGCAGACATGTGAATGATAAACTTTGGTGGTTATATGGAATAGCTTTGTTGTTAGTTCAGTGCACATACAATAATAATTACCACTCGAGTATTTTGATGACTTCATTGAGGCATTGTGTGGATGGATGTGTAGGTATTCAATTGGTTGGTTTAGGGACTAAGATTATATCATAATGTGAGATTCAATTGTGTTAGACGAGACCTTCTATATGAAGAAGAATCTCTTGAAATTCTTGATCTCGATGTCAGTAAGCTAAGGACATGCGAGACAAGTATCCCCGCAATTCAAGTACTACTCTACCCTTACTTTAGCCAGTCTTTCCTAGTTGATCACTCGGGGACAAGTGATGGGTAAATTGGTATCTATTGTAACGACCTGATTCCGTCATTAAGGAAAATCCAATGGAGAAAGAATTGGGGTCAAAAAACTTTTGTCGTAGTAACTTGGAATTTCCCAACCTCATCCAGATTTGGATGAAATTGGAGTCATTAAGGTGTAGGGAAATATGGTAACAATCGGGTAACTTATTTATAATTTTGATTACGTGAGTAGTTAGATAAGTCGCTGAGGAATCTGTACGACTTTACAGAATTGAATTCGGGTGAGTAGAACTCCTGGAATTAATCTTAGCGTGTACGTTATTTTTTGAGCATCATTGGTTAAATGTGTGTTGTGAAGTGGGGCCCTTGGAATTATTAAAATAGTTCACTGTTTCGTGCAAGCCGTTTTGGCAGTGGTTGTGATCGCTCTAGCTGTGCTGTTGTAGTGGTGTGAGGGTCATTGTGGCAGGCCAACGTGACTTAAGGTCATAAATAAACTCCAAAATATTTTATTCTGAACTTCTCGACTTTGAGAGCTAGGAGATGACCCCAGGCGAGTTCTTTACCCTTTTTCACCATTCTTGAGGCTAAAGATAATTTTTAACTCCCCGAATCCATTATCCAATCTGTAGAACATAATGGGTAATTATCGATTGGGGAGGGTTTTAATTTGGGAATTATGGTTGAAAAAGCTCTAGTTTGGGTATGTGGATCATGGGTTTGGCTAGGGTTATTGAGTTCGTTTAATCTGGATAATTAGACCTTTGAATGTTGATCCTTGTGTATAAATTGTTGTTTGCAGACCTAAAATAAGCGGGAAGAATCTAGAAAGGGAAGATTTAAGTGCCTTAGGGGATTCAAGCTTGGATTCAAGGTAGGTGATTGTTGTGATTTCATGTTGGTATGATATATGTTTATAATTTCTTCATTATAATACGTGTATGTATGCGAATGTTGCACTATTGATCACACTATTTGTGGATGACGATAATTGAATAATTTTATGCCATGAATAACCTCTTGTTGTATGATTGTGAGAATATACATTGTGATTGTAATTGTGGTTTGTTGAATGGATCGGGTGTTGCATTTCGACATACTAACTTGGATTGGTTACCACGTTCTGGCATAAACATGGGATTGGTTACCATGTTTCGGCATAAACTTAGGATTGATTGCCACGTTCTAGCATAAACATTGCATCGCATACCATATTTTGGTATGCTAACAATTTGGGTGTGGGTTCCATGAGTTGACCACTGAATTGGGTTTCGTGAGAGGACCATTGCATTGTGTTGTGTATCTACTTATGATGATTTCGTTCATATCTAATGATGATTGATGTTGGAAGATAGTATATTTATCTAAATTGATATAACTGTGATATGTGAGAATCGTGAAACTGTTCATTGCTCGTAATAGTTGACTAATTTGTATATGTTCGATACATGCTTGTTTTATAATATTGTGGTTACTTGCATGTGTTTCTCTTATTGGGATAGTTGCGTGATCTTACCAATACACTGTGGTTGTGTACTAACTCTGCACTTGCTCTTTCTTTGTTGAGTACATGGCATCTTCAGGTGGCTATTGATAGACCTCAGCTAGGTGACTATTGAGCATGATCGAATTCAAGGGTGAGTCATTTCTTTCTGGCTGCCATGAATCTTTCTTATTTAAGTTAACTTGTTTCGGGCTGAGACTATTTGTTTAAGGTGTTTGTTTAGTGTTGGGGTTGTACGCCTTGTTCTTAGACTTGTCGTTAGTAGAGTTTTGGTACAATGACTTTCAAGTTTTAGGGGTTGTTCTTCTGCTTTAGTTTGGCTAGTTTGTTTAAACCTTTGGAGTTTATGGGAACTCCGTATTTTTATAGTCATTTAAACCTGTTTCCGTATCTTTAAATGTCTTAGTTTTCATAGAATTTGTTAGTTTGAGTTGTAGTAAAGGTTTTCCCATCGGAGGGTTAGTATGGGTGCCAATCACAACGGACTGGGTCGTGACACATTTATTTTTCCTTGACTAGTTTAATAAATAAATTGATAATATCATTTGATTTATATTTTTTCTTTACTATTAATTATTTTCATTTTATAATACTTTACAAAATATTAAATTTATTATATGTAAATAGTGATACAGTAAAATTGTCATTTTATAAATTATTGCTCCGGTGTGTCATGTCAAAACTATTTATCCACAAATTTGAAATTTTCATTAAGTTGAAATAATCTTTGGAATCAATTAATTAATAATTTATAATTAACTACAATATACATGGTACAATTATATAAAAGGACATATAGATGTTGGTCTTTTGAATCTCCATAGCAATAATAATTTTGTGATAATGTTGAAAATTGCATAGCTTCTACTGTTAATACTTGAGATAATCAGGTATGATTTTTTTTTCACTCTCCTAATAATTTTTCGCATGCATTTTTTTTTCTATTTTTTTTTGTAAAATTATTCTTGTTTAAATCTTTTTATGAAAACTCTTGTTTTTCTTACTTGTAAAAGAATGAGGGCCTTAGATGATCTGATAAAAAAGTATTTTGTTTTCGTGGACGTTTAGACATAAATTTTATAAAATCTGAAAAGAAAAAGAAAGTAGCTTTTAGAAAAAAAAGTTGAATTGATCTCTCAAATGGTTTCAGTCAACTAATAGTTATTACTACTCATAAAATCATTTTCTTTGTTGATTTTTTTTTTTAAAATCAATAGAAAAAGTGACTTTTGGAGATAATAAATATTGATTGAGGTAGACCAATTGTGTTGTTTTTGTTCTTTTTTAATATTATTATTATTTTTACTTTTTGGTCTTTTTATCTAGACAATAAACTTAGGGAAAATTATGTAATTGAACAATTTTAAGATAACATAATTTCTAAAAAAATTTACCATATGAATAAACTATAAAAATCTATTTTTTACTTCACTTTTATAACATCTCGATACATACTCTGAAAAATTTGATATTATTATAATTTTGAAAAACTTTCGGAATAGGATGTAGTTAGCACCCTGTTGGGATTTGTATACTTAATACATAAATTTAAACATTTGAACTTGTACTTATCAATCTCTAATATTTTCTTAAAGTTTCCTTAATTTTTTAAAAATTTCTTAGAATTCAAAATGGAAGGTGAAAGTAATAATATTTCTGATTCAAGGCTCATGAAAGGTGTTCTGGACAAACAGAAGGGTTAGTGCACTAAGGTAGTGTGCACACTCCTCATATCAAAATTCACTTGTAGGTTATGCTGGATATGCATGTTGTTGTTGTTGTTATTGCATGTCACACTAGAGATTTTTTTAATTAAGATCCCCAAAAAGTTCAAATTCATAATAATTTAACTTGTATACATCATAAATGTAGGGATTTTGTATGCTATTAGGACACATACAATGGTACCTACAGACAACATGTTAGCCTCCTTAAAATACTCCCTCGGCTCAGATTTAATTGTTAATTTTTGTCTTGGCCCACCTATTAAGAAAATAATGTTTGATATACTAAGTTTACAATTTTACCCCCATTAATTGACAGGGTCTCAAATATATTTACTCATTATATTTTTCTAAGATATTAACTCAATATTAATAAATTAAGGTATAATAATAAAAAAAATTGTCCTTTCTTGATTTGTGAAAAAATAACAAGTAAAAGTAGAAATCAAATTAGAAAATATTTAACAGATGGTGTATGAAATTCCAACATTACTTAGGGATCATAATAATACAACATTTTATATTTTTTTTTTTTAAAAAAATCCTATTATTAAAAGTCAAAATTTCCATATTGTTTACAGGGTAACACTCAATCTTCATTTAAACAATGTTTTCAAAAAGTGCTTACTCAGAGTGATGTTGGAAATAATATGTATGTGATACCTAGGATATATGCTATAGAGTAATTCTTTCACATCCAGCACAATGAGGAGACAGACTTCTATGATAGATCAAGAAAATCATGGAAGTTTAGGTTTTTTTACTGCCAAAGTAGTAAAAAATTCATCTTCACAAAGGGTTGACATAAATTTGTGAAAGCTAAAAGCTTCAGAGCAAGAGTTACAATTGTTTTCAACTTGTGTGAATCTAAGAATGGAACAAATGAGAAATGCAATACCTTTGTGATTGATGTGGTGAAGAATGTTGAAGGTTTGCCAATGTATTTAGCACTCAGTCATGATGTTGTTGATGTTGATGCTGCTTTGACACCTACTTTGCTTTTTTGAAAGCAAATAGGTTGGAGTAAGACAAAAAGGGGAAATAAAGTTTAATTAATGTTGGTTGATAGTATAAAGAATTTTTATATTATTAGATTTTCTTTTATTGTTCTTGTTGTTGCTATATCAAGTACTTGCTATATTTTTAAGATTACAAAATCTCACTTCTTTGTGAAGGTTAGTATTGAAATATTTTGTTGATTAATCTTATAGTGAGAATTTTATCTAATATTGTCTGTGTATTTAAGTTAAATCTTGCTAGTAGCATCCTTAATATTGTTTGTGTATTTAAGAAAGAATCTTTATTATGAAGGTTAGTATTGGAGCATTTTTTTTCTTTCTTTGGGGGGGTGGGGGTGGGAGGAGGGGTGTGTGAGACTTCTAAATTTTGACTCTTAGAAATTGAGCATCCTTAAATGACAGTATTTAGCTTATTTTTGTTAAATTTTAGTATCCTCTTAGTCTCAAATTCAGTTACCACGTTTCGGCATAATCATTGGATTGGGTACCACGTTTCGGTATGCTAACTGTTTGGGTTTGGATTCCATGAGAGGACCAATGACTTGTCATAATTAGTATTAATGGTTCTCCCACAAGAGGGTTAGTGTGGGTGTCAATCCCGACGATCTGGGTCATGACAAAGTTGGTATCAGAGACTATGTTTGTTGATATTGATGTACCAAAATGAGTCTAGTAGAGTCTTGTGGAATGGTATGGGGACGCCTATACTTTTCTTAGTCTCTCTATTTTCTCTTGGCTCCTTTCGTGCTATGACTTGATTCCAATAGGTATCTGGCAATTCAAATTGGTATCTAACCTCCTTCACTCTTCTGTCCGTAGATGGTTAATACTAGATTCAACGGTTTTAGACCTATAGCTCCCGTCAATGATCCAACTGAAGAATCTATAGTGAGAGGTCGTGGCTGTGGTAGTGGTAGAGGAAGAACTAGGGGTAGAGGTCGTGGAAGGGTAGCACCTACTGAGAATAGAGCTCCTGTTGAGAATACTTCTATGATTGAGAACCCTCCTGCGTAGCAAGAAGAGATCCAGGAGAATGTTGATGTTGAGGATGTTGAAAATGTTGAGGACGTTGGACAAGAGAAAGAGGTGCAGGCTGGAACTATAGGTGTTCCTCCCTTAGACCCAATGTTAGCTAAACAAATTATGTTATTTTTGAAGGGATTGGTTGGTCCTGGAGTGCTTCCCTATGTTCAAGCAGCTCAGACTCCCGCTCATCCTTCTATAGCTAACGCTGCCCCAAAGATGGGTGGAACGGGAGGTAATGATGCTTTCTTCCATCCTTTGTTGGGTTCTATTATAACTGGTAATGAGCATGAAATGTTGACTAAGTTTCTGAAGCTGAAACCTCCTATGTTTCTTGGTTTTGAGAATGAGCATGCTTATGAGTTCATCTTAGATTGCTATGAGAGGCTTCATAAGTTGGGAATTGTTCATCCGCAAGGGTTTGAGTTTGTGTCCTTTTAATTTCAAGGCGAGGCAAAGCAATGGTTGAGAGCTTATATGGAATGCAGATCTTCTACTTTACCTCCACTTACTTGGACCCAATTCCATGCTCTGTTTCTAGAGAAATATGTGCCTAGGACTTTGAGTGATCGCAAGAAGGATGAGTTCATGTCTTTGGAGCAAGGTGGTATGTCTGTGGCTTCTTATGAGGCCAAATTCCATACTTTATGTAGATATGCTACTCAATTGGTGACTACTGAGGAAGAGAGAATCTAGTTATTTATTAGGGGACTAAATTTTGAGTTGCAAGTATTATCTGTTCATATGAATTCTGCAGGGAGGAGCTTTAGTGAGGTAACATACAATGTTAAGAAAGTGGAGGGGGTAAGGTGTGTGTGTCAAGCCAAGGTATTGGCAAATAGGACCAAAAGCTCAGGTAACTTTCAAGGTTCCTATTCCAGAGGTTCTGGAAGGCCAACGCTTGCAACCAAGACAATTCAGTCCGCTATGCCCACCTCTATAAGTTATTACTTAGGAACTCCATTCCTAATTTTATTCAAGATAGCTAGGGAGTCGCGCCTTTAGCGGGCATCAGGCCATCTTTTGATCGTACTTGTTACAACTGTGGAGAATCTATGCATATGAGGAGAGATTTTCCTCACCCACTTGTGTTTAAGTCCGCTCAGTAGCAGACTAGAGTAGTGGTACCCGAGGGAAATAGTAATAATGGTCGAGGGCGTCCACAAGGTGGACGATGAGATAATCAGCGAGGCCGTGGATATCGACGAAATGGTAATACAGGCAGAGGTAATGTGCAACTAGGTAGGGATGTGGTTCGTCCAGATAATAGGGCTCAGTGTTATGCCTTTTCAGGTAAGAATTAGACAGAGACGTCTGACGCGGTGATCACAAGTACTATTCTTATCTGTGACCAGATGGCTAATGTTTTATTTTATCCAGGTTCTACTTATTCTATTGTATCTGTGTGATTTTCCTTAGAGTTTGATATGATTTGTGATGTACTTGATGCCCTTATCCATGTTTATACCCCAGTTGGAGAGTCAGTTATAGTCACCCATGTCTATCGTGCATGTCCTATCTTGTTTATGGGTTTTCTGACTTGGGCTGATTTGGTGATTATGGATATGACTAACTTTGATATTATCTTAAGCATGCCTTGGTTATCCCCATATTATGCTGTGTAGAATTGTAATATTAAGTCTGTAACTCTAGAAATTCTGAGAAGGGAAAAATTAGAGTGGGAAGGGGTGTACAAGCCTAATCAAGCTAAGATCATATCCTTCATTCGGGCTAGAAAACTGGTAGAGCAGAGTTGTTTGGTTTATTTGCTTCATGTTAGGAATGTTGAGGTTGAGACTCCGTCTATTGAGTCTATTCCTATGATGTCAGAATTTAGAGATGTGTTTCCTAATGACTTGCCTGGTATGCCTTCGCATAGAGATATAGATTTCTGCATTGATTTAGAGCTTGGTACGGACCACATTTCTATTCCTCCATATCGTATGGCTCCATCGAAATTAAGAGAGCTTAAGGCTCAAATCCAAGAGCTTCTTGATAAGGGATTTATTCGACCTAGTGTTACCCCATGGGGTGCCCAGTTTTGTTTGTTAAGAAAGAGGATGGTAGTATGAGAATGTGTATAGATTACCAGCAATTGAATAGGGTAACTATTCAAAAAAAGTATCATTTGTCTCGAATAGATGATCTTTTTGACCAATTGCAAGGTGCATCAATTTTCTCTAAGATTGATCTAAGGTCTGATTATCATCAATTAAAAATTAGGCCTGAGGATGTGCCCAAGATGGTGTTTAGGAGTCACTATGGGCACTATGAATACCTAGTTATGTTCTTTGGTTTGACTAATGCGCTTGTAACATTCATGAGTTTGATGAATGGGGTGTTTATGCCATTTCTTGATTCATTTGTTTTAGTCTTTATTGATGGTATTTTGGTCTACTTGAAAAGTGAGGAAGAGTATGCCAACCTTTTTCGTTTTGTTCTGGGTGTTCTTGGGAAACAAAGATTGTATGCTAAAATTTCTAAGTGTGAATTTTGGTTGACTTCTGTTGCATTTTTGGGACATGTAGTTTCAAAAGATTGAGGCGGTTAAGAATTGGGTTCGGCCAAGTTCTGTGACTGAAGTTAGGAGTTTTGTGGGGCTCGTTAGCTATTATCGTTGATTTGTGAAGAACTTTGCTTCTATTGCCACTCACTTGACTAAATTGACCAAAAAGGAAGTACCATTTGAATGGATTGAAAAATTTGAGGAGAGCTTTCAAAATCTTAAGACTCTCTTGACCACCACACCTATTCTAGCGTTACCGGTGGATGGTAAGGATTTTATAGTTTCTTGTGATGCTTCTCATTCTGGGTTGGGCGTATTGTTAATGTAGGATAAGAATGTTATAGCCTATGCGCTGTGCCAATTGAAGGTGCATGAGAGACATTATTCAACACATGATTTATTGTTGGTAGCGGTATTATTTGATCTTAAGATCTGGCGGTATTATCTTTATGGTGTTATATGTGAAGTGTTTACGAATCATTATAGTTTGCAGCATGTGTTTACTCAAAATGATCTTAATTTAAGATAGAGAAGGTGGATGGAGCTACTCAAGGATTATGATGTGACCATTCTATACCATCCACGCAAGCGTATGCTACGGCAGACGTTTTGAGTGGAAAAGCGGTGAGTATGGGTAGTCTAGCTTGCTTGAGTGTAACCAAGCGACCTTTGACTAAGGAAATTCAAACCTTGGAGTCTAAGTTCATGCAGTTGGGCTTCTCAAAAAGAGGTGGGGGTGTTAGCTAGCATTGAAGAGAAGGCCATATTCATTGAGGAGATCAAGGCTAAACAAATTGAAGATGAAAATTTTGAGGAGCTTAGAAAGAAGATTGTGATTGGTAAGTCACAAGAGACCAATCTTGATGTGGAAGGTGTGCTCAATTTTAAAAGGAGGATTTTTGTTCCTCGAATTGATGATTTAGATTAGAAATTGTTGGTAGAGTCTCATGGTTCGCGATACTCTATTCATCGGGGCGTGACCAAGATGTATTGAGATTTGAAGCGCATTTATTGGTGGATGGGCATGAAGAAGGATATAGCGGAGTTTGTGGCTAAGTTCCAAAATTGGCAACAAGAGAGATATGAAAAGAAAAGGCCTACAGGTTTGCTTTAAAGAATGTCAATTTCGAAATGGAAATGGGAAAGGGTAGCCATGAATTTCGTGGTTGTTCTTCCCAATACTTTGGGGAAGTTTGAATCTATTTGTGTATTGGTTGATAGATTGACTAAGTCAGCCCATTTTATTCCGGTAAGAATAGATTATAATACTGAACAATTGGCTAAAGTTTATGTGAAAGAGATAGTGAGGTTGCATGGGGTACCCCTCTCTATCATCTCATATCGTGGTACCCAATTCACATCCAAGTTTTGAAGGAAATTACATGATGAATTGGGCACACAACTCACTTTTAGTACAATCTTCCATCCACAGACAGACGGGCAGTCAGAGAGGACTATTAAAGTGTTAGAAGACATGTTAAGGGCATGTGTCCTTGACTTTGGAGAGAATTGAGATAAATTCATACCTTTGTGTGAGTTCTCCTATAATAATAATTATCACTCTAGTATTGATAAGGCACCATTTGAGGCATTATACGGGAGGGGATGTAGATCACCCATAGAATGGTTTGAGGCTGGAGATGTGAAGCCATTGGGGGTTGATTTAGTAAAGTATGCTCAAGATAAGGTGAGGAGTATTCAAGCTAAGGTTCTAGCATCGCAGAGTAGATAGAAGAAGAATGTGGATCATAAGGTAAGAGACATGACACTTCAAACTGGTGAGAATGTTCTTCTTAAGTTATCACCCATGAAAGGGGTTATGAGATTTCGCATGAGAGGCAAGTTAAGTCCGTGATACATTAGTCCCTTTGAGGTTCTTGAATGTGTAGGACCGGTAACATATACATTGGCTTTACCTCCTAACCTATCAGGAGTTTATTCGGTATTCCATGTGTCTATGTTAAAGAAATATCATGGTGACGGGGATTATATTATTAAATGGGACTCAATTGCAAAGACCTTCAATATGAGAAGGAACCAGTTGCAATTCTTGATCGTGATATGCGTAAGTTGAGGACCAAGCCGATTAAGTCTATGAAAGTTCAATGGAAGCATCATCCAGTTGAGGAAGCTACTTGGGAAACAAAGAGGGACATGCGAGACAAGTATCCCCAATTGTTCATTGATTCAGGTACTACTATATTAGTTTCTTAGCCTCCTTTTCCTAAGTTTGTCACTTGGAGATGAGTGATGGGTAAATTGGTATCTATTGTAATGACCGGGTTCCGGCGTTATAGAGAAACCAACGGAGGAAAATTTGGGGCCGAAAAACATTTTTCGTAGTACTTGGATTTTTCCAACATTGTCCAGATTTGGATGAAATAGGAGTCTTTAAGGTGTAGGGAAATCTTGTAATAATCGGGTGATTTATTTATAATTATGGTTACATGAATGGTTAGATAACTCGTTAAGGAATTCGTACGACTTTACGAAATTGAATTAGGGTGAGTTGAACTCCCAGAATCAATCTTAACGTGAAAGATATTTTCTGAAGTCATGGGTTAGAGGTGTGTTGTGAAATGGGGATTTTGTAATAATTAAAATAGCTCACTATTTCGTGCTAGCCGCTTTGGAGCTGCATTTTGTTGCAGTGGCGGGCCAGACGTGACTTAAAGTCGTAAATAAACCCCTAAACAAATTTATTCTACACTTTTTAATTTTTAGAGCCAAGGAACGAACCCCAAGCGACTCCTAATAGTTTTCCTCCACTCTTGAAGCAAAAGGTAAGCTTTTCACTCCCCAAATCCTCGTTTCGAGGTAGGTGATGGTTGTGATTCTATGACCGTGTGATGTATGTTTGTTCTTGCTTCATTATGATACATATATGTATACAAATTTTGCATTATTGATCACACTTGTAGTAAATGATATAGATGAATGATAGTTACCATGAAATTATGACTTAAATGTATGATATTTAGGATATACTTGTGATTGTGATTGTGGTGTATTGAATGGATCGGTTGCCACGTTCTAGCATAAGTAACTTGGATCGGTTGCCATGTTCCGGCATAATTATGGGATCAGTTGCCACGTTCTGGCATAATCATTGGATCGGGTACTAAGTTGAATCTAACTATGTCTGAAATTAGCCTCTAACAAACTAGAAGTGCTGGGACATGCCCCAGCTAAGTCTAGAAAAACTGAAACTAAAAGAATGAAAACTGAAAGATAACATGACTATTGTTCTCAAAGAATGAGGACTCACTACTAATGTTGCTGAATCAAAGATCGGGAACCAATCTAAGTGCGATCTGAATGTTGAAAACCTCAACATACATCACGAGAATATGTTGTGCAGAGTATGTGTCAATACTTGAAAGGTACTGAGCATGGAGGAGAGAGTAAAGCTGAAATAAACATATAATTGAACAGGCAATGAAGCAAGAATGTTATCTGAATATGATATAGATACTGAATACTAACTAAATGCAATGACCAAATTTAGACATGTTGATGTTGAATGCTGATTATACTGGAATGTGGTTAATAATCTAATGATGTAATCAAATACACGGCTTCCAATTCAGGTGTTAACGATCGTGTGCAGTAATATAACCCAACCGAATGGGTTGGGGTCAAGTCCCAAGGGAGTGGTTGCAAGAATTAATAAAAAAGTAAAACTATCATAGCTATAGACATTAATGAGTAAAAGCATAATAAGTTCAAGAAATGACAGGAATGTCAATAATCAAAATTTGGGGGGGTGGGGGGGTTTGTATTCAACTAATGAATAAAAACAATTAAAATATAAAGATACGAGATAGCGAGATGGGATTCTTGGCATGTTATAGGAATATGGGATAAAATATACTTTTGGGTAAATGATATTGATAGTAAATCGCTGAATATTTGTAACTAGGCTAGACTTTAGTGGAGGTAAATTCTCTCTCAAGCAACTTACCTCGAATCAACTCGGTTTCTCCAAACACTGAGTTGCAACACTTAAGCATTGCCTCCACCTTAGACCATTTACTCTCTGGAGATGAATATGTGGGAGAAGGTCTAAGATTCACTCTCTCGAGCTAAACCCACGACGACCCAATAACCACCGGCTATTGATTTAGTAATCTTAGTTGTGAAATCTCTCTCTCGAGCAAGCCAAAAACACTAAGATGAACTACAATCCCATTAAGTTCAAACACAACTACTAAACGAAATAACATTTAAACAATAAATAGACTAACAATAAGCAATACCCAATAGGAAATTTAACTCATATTCGCAAAATCACACCCTAAGAATTGGGGTTTTAGCTAGACATGAAAAAGAGATAGAAATCAATACCAACAAGTGTTTCCATCAAGTGGGTAAGATAGAAAATGTCTTTAAACACGTCAAGGATGAAGATACTTGGATACCCACTTCCAATTTCTTGGAGTTGAAAACCTTCAAAACCTTCAAGTTCAAGAAAAATATCTCCTACAAAAAAAAAAAAACTCTAAGAATTAAAAACTGAAAATATTCTAAGTCTCAGTAATAATTCTTTAAAATTTGATACTAAGTTATAGAATTCAATGAGTATTTATAGTTTTCGAAAATTTGTGCTGCAAAGGATACTCAGCGCAGTTAGTTGGGATTGCCGATACACTCGGCGATCCACCCTTTGTTTTGGTTCATCGCCTTTCAGATTTTACCTTCAGCATCTTCATATTTTGATTCATTGGACGATAGGGAACTGCTTTGCAGAACTACTCGGCGATGCATCGATTGCTCCCTTTCTTGGAAGACTTGATCTTTTCCTTCAGGGCTCAGCAAACTGGAACATTAGGTGAGATTTGAGGCCTTTCGACAACTCGCCTAATAGATTAGGCGATCTTCAGGCCGTCTTTCCTTCCTTCTTTCAGCCTCTTTGTTCCTTTATGCTCGATAGCATCCATGCTTTGTCTCTTAAGTCAGATACCTGAAACTTAAGGATTGACATCAGATATTGAGGAAAAAATATGCATTTGAGGACACTAATTCAATCAAATATAGCCCTAAATGAGTCCAAATTGTGGACTGATCAACACCCTCAACTTGAACTTTTGCTTGTCCTAAAGTAAAACTCAAGTTTAGCAGTTCAAAAAGGATGTCTCAAATTGTGCTACACAAGACTCAATCATGAATGTACACACAAGAATCAACTTACTCATGCAAGGATAAATTGTGTACTCAAAGACTCAAGTTGTGACACACCATTATCAAATATTCTCAAGCTCACAATACTTGCTTCAAGTGCAAGTTCAAGCTCAACTAATGTATTTAAATGCCCTCACAGGAAGATTGATTGCATATTCACACATAGTAATTCAATCATTTAAATCTCTAGAATCAAGATCAACACTCACACTCACAAAGAAGAACATAATGCATGCTTTCACCCATAGGTTTGCTCATATTTTCCAATCAACATTTGCTTCAGCTCACTCAAGATCAAAATGGTCTTTTCAAGGCTTGTAATAGGGATGAGTGCAAAGGTATGGCCATTTAAGATCAGCGACTTTCATCCTCATGAAATGTGGTGCTCAAAACACTTCCTTTCCACTTCTTTCATCATTTTCTTTAGTGCTCATAAGTCATTGCATTATTCACTTTCCATGGATTGTTCGGAAACCCCATTTCTTTTTTTACTTTATTCCATGACTTTTTCTTTTACATTCTTTTGTTTTCTCATCTTTTTTTTTGTATAGAGGGATTCCATTTTTCTCAAGGGTAAGGGTCAAAAATCATTTGCAATTAAAGCATAAGGACCCACAAGCTCAAACATCCACTAAAAGAAGTGTATAACATAACACTATGGCTCATAATCCAATTACACGATCAAAACATAAGTCATAAAAGTGGGCCTCATCCCACCACAAATAAAAGTATTTGTCCTCAAATGCAAACAACATTATCCAAAATTTAAAATAAATTAAGACAGAGAGGGAGGTAAAGTGGGGATCCTGTCTAAGCAGTCGCTCCATATGTGTCTGGTGCATTGGTGTGGATTTGGGCCCGCAGTCACCGTGAAAGAAATAATAGCACTAGACTCATTAGGGACTGCCACGGGTGTATTCACTAAAAATTTCCATATAGTCGAGAAAAGTCGCTGATCCGAGGAAGGAACAGAGGTGTCTTAGAGAGTAGGCCTCTTGCCCTTGCTTTTATCTCTAAATAGGTATTCTTGCTTGCCCTTCTTCGGAAGATTCGACCTCTCTTCATTCATATTAAAATTCAATGATCTAATCTTTTGGGCTGACACGATTTTCCCAGCAACTTTCAGTCTAGCCATGTCTGCAAAGTTTCGAGGAAAAGTTAGAAAATATTAGAACAAAAGCATTCAAAATCAATTGCAAGGATACTCATCGAAACGATTGGCGAGTCGCCAAATTGATTTGGCGACCCAGGCTATTCGCTGAAAATTATAGAGCCAAACAACAGGTATAGCATGAATTTAAAGGCGTAATAGGGACATAAGGCGAATCGCTGAGTGGTTCAGTGAGCTCGACCCTGCTCGCCAAATGACCCAATATGCCTATTTTCAACCCAACTTCCCAAACTCAACCCCGTGACCTCCAAAAACAAAATCAAACAATGCGCTGCTCATATTCAAACAGGAACCATATCATACGAGTATAACCCGATAAGATTTAACATAATCTAATGCACCAAATTACGGGGTTTCAATATTTAGAGCAATATGGGTAATGTTTTCAAATTAAAAATAGGCATTCAAACATTTTTAATCCTATCAGAGAGGCTCAGCACACGACAATACAATCAGATAACTCGCATAAGAGATCAAAACATCAAAAATAAACTTGGGGATCGGAAAAACAACCTTAAATGCTGATTAAGTGAAAATTTGAATCACTAGGCAGCTATGTAACCAAAGGTCCGAGCACTAATCAACAACCAAAAATACTTATGGACTGCAAAAATATTGAATATACTAACTAAATGTGATTTTTTGAAGTTTGAAAGCAGGGAAAGTGAGGGTTTTGAAACTTTGAAACCAATTGCCTTCAAAACCATCCAATTCTCACCTATTCAGCAACTTTAGTCACACTTGCTGACCTACTCAGTGAAACGCCAAGTGTTCACTTACCTCGCCAAATTTTACAGGCCCACTAGTTAATGTAGGGGTCCAAATAGCGATCTATGTCAGGTTCGCTGACCAGGTCGGCAACTCGCCAATAATTACCTGGGCTCGTCGAGTTCTACAGACTCTATTTTGAAGATGTCTTGAGTCAAACAATGGTTTAGATTAGGTGCGTTGACCTATTCGGTGATGTGCTTACTAGACCTTGTAGCTCGCTAGCTTGCAATTTTCAAACACTCTCCACACTTTAACTTGCAAAATCAATGCACCATTATTTCTAAAACAAAAATAAAGCAATAAAGAGTTTTGGGCTGCCTCCTAAACAGTGCCTTAGTTAACGTCGTAGCATAACACAAGTCACCATTCAAACCTCATTCTCGGGGTTAGCCATAGTCTTATTAGGTAACCCATCTTTATGCTTTAAGTAGAGACATGACAACACTTGGCCTATTTAGGCATCTTGTAGCTGAATGATCATGGAATGAGAGGTCGTCATCTGATTCATCATTTCGACATTCTCTTTTATCTCATTTAACACTCTATCTTGTTCCTCAATTTTGTGTAGAATGAGTGAGACGACCTCTCTATTTTGTCCACCCTCATGTTGCTTCATCTTTTTACACTTGCAAGGGAGGTACTTGCTCTTCTTTTTAAACCTTGCTTCGAACTTCATTACCTTCATGGACAGATCATTCTGCTGAATCAACAATGCAGCCCATTCTTGGTCCTTTTCTTCTTTTTTGTTGGCCTTAGCCATCCCATTAAGGCATTGGTCTAGTAATCCATAAGGTTGTCATATCAAAGAACCTGCAAAAATTTGATCAACAACGCTTCTATCACTACAATATTTTAGGCCTATGGCTACACTAAATCATGACAACACTTGTAAAGTGTTGCCTAAAATATTTTTGGGTACGCTTTTAAAGCGTAGCGTAAGTTTTTAACTTTTGGCTTCAATAATATTGGCAACACTTGTAAAGCATACACTTTAATGGTATAGGCTACGCTTTATAAGCATTGTTACATTATAATATAATTGGCAACAACTATTTACGTATATGGACACACTTTTAAAGTGTGCTATTTTAATTATTGTAAAAACAACATATTACAACTGTGGCCTTACTGTTTTCACTAAAATATTATATTCCCTCCAACATTTTCAACTCTCGCTCAAATTTTCATTTTGCAAAGAAAAATTAGTCAGAAAACATAAAAGCTTCCAACTCTTAGGAATTTTGAGCCAAATCAGAAAAATTTCACAATTTCTTGGAGAACAAAATTTGCTCAGAATTTGAAATTTACCCCAAATAGTTGGTCTTTGCTCCAAATCTGAAATCTGCTCATAAATTAACAGGTATCTCTTCAACAATACATAAACTAGAGATTTTTCACAAAGAAATTTGATGAATGGTTTCAAATTTTCGTTTTTAACCTCTAACATTCGAAAATCCCTCATGATTTTCTTTATTCTGGTCTAGCTGATGAACAGGATAGAACAAAATACTTTACCTAAGAAGATGGTGTATTAAAGCTTCATAACATTGAAAGGATTCTGTAGAATAGGTCAGGTAAAATTTCTATCTTTAAAATTCTAAATTTATGACATCTAGGTTTATTGATTGCGTGTGGTTACACATTTAGATTTAGGGTTTTGATATTCTTATGTTATTGATACGATTTTTATTGATTTTTGGGAGTCTAGTTCGTAGTTGTATTACCCACATTAATTGTTTATTTGCCCCCATTTTCTCTTTTAGATTTGTCAGTTCCTTGCACTCTTTGAGAATTAAGAAGAAACTGGAGAGTAGAAAAGGACATCAGTAACACCAATGAACTACTATTCGGTGAAGTAGCATATCTAACACTCAATATCTTAGCCGAGTCCAAGTTGACTTTCAATTTCAATCTCACTTGTAGGGTAAATGATATTGCTAAGAATTGGGAATCTACAACATTGACTCTTGAATTCTCATCAACACCTGAATCTGCTACTTGGGTGTCTCTATTTTTATGCAAATTTTTCTTTTCTAGGTTTAGTAGCCCTAAGGTGAATGACCCATTTTAGGTAATGTTTTCAATGTTGAAGTGTTAAAGGTGTTGTCTTTGTACATCTATTTTCCTCTAGTTATAGTTTATGTTATTGGGTATCAATGAAAGTTTTAAATGTTCAAAGAAAGGCTCTTTCTTGATTCATGTAGAACTTCCCTTTTTAGGTTTAGTTTTTGCTTCAAAATTAGAGTCTCTTAGCTTGAGATTTTTCTAGATTCATGTATTTAAATCATTTTTCATATGAATGTCAATAGGGGAAGTAAGTGTTTCCAGACTATATAGAGACTTGTATTTTCAGATTAGTGTAAGATTTTTGAGATTCTATAGTTTCAAATTATTCTTAGTTTAATTACTTCTAAGAAAAGAATGGTAAGTTTGGAATGAAATAAGCTCAATTGGATCATAGTGGGTATTAAAGATTCATATAGCTTATCCCAAATATCTGGAATTGTGGCATAGTTAATTGATTGATTATTGATATTTGATTGAATGATTTGAACTAATCAATTAAGTTTTGGATGGGCATTGTCAGTTTTATATCAAGGCATCGTAGAAGTTATTATCTGCTATGTTGATCTTGCAGACTTTCCCATGCTGCAAAATATTCTCGTACTTGTTGCATTAATCACTAAATAAGTATGATTTTATTAGATTGACAGGCAGATTAGGGATGAACTCTTCATTGATAATGTAGGGTTCATGTAAATCTTATAAGGATTATGTTATTATTGTTTCACCTTTATTAGTTTCAGAAACTCGAGATTCTTAGATTGACTAGAAGCAATTCTATCTTGTAGTAGTATTAAGCCCTTAGATAACAGAGATTCATCTTTTCCCAGATAACAAATTGAGGATTTCTCTTTCTAAAGGAAGATCAGACCAATCAAGGGTTTCTCTTTGCACAACTTTTAGACAAATTCCAAGTTCTGAAGAGTAAACATTTGTTTTTCTAGTTTTGTATTATAACATGTCACTTACAGGTCTAATCTTGTGAATCAAAAGACGCGAGATACTTGCTGCCGTGTGTTTTTGATCTGCTTCTGCGCAAGCTTGTTATTTAAGTCTTTGTAAAATAAGACGAACATTCACTAATGTTTCTGGATCTGTTTGGGATTGCCATACAATAAGATTCTTTACAAGAATAAAATTTTCCATTTTTAAATGGTTCAAGATTTATATTTGACTGAAACTTAACTTTTGATTGTTGTTTCAGGAAGAGGATTTTTAAAGTAGACAAATATGAAGACAAAAAGCTTGCTCTAGTGAAAACACCTAATGTTGAAAATCTCTTGTTTTGAGTTACACAGTGGGTAAAACACATGCTTCTCTAACTTTTTCTCTTCATGTGGATTTTATCTTACATAGCCTAGTATAGCATTGGCGAAAATATAGACTGAAAAAAATTGTAAATACTAGTCATTTTTGTTTTCTTCTATGTTTAACTCGGGAAGAGGATTTAAAGTTCTTTATTCTATGACCAGTAGCTGAGGTGAGGTAAGAACATGAAAGTCCCTTCGCTACTCATGATTTATCCTCTTCATGGCTTTTGTTGAAGGAGAATTACGCAGCACACAAGAGATAATACGTGACATACTAAAGACAAATTTCAACCTAAAAATCAAGCTGGGGCACAACATTTGCAGGTAGATTTTAGTTTTGTGTCTCCTCTATATAGGATAAATTAGAAAGCAACTAGTAGTCACTTGACAGACATGCTTGTGTGGAAAGCTAAACAGATCTCAAAGTTTGGACTAAAACTATGATTGAACCATAATAGCTGGTCCTTTATGATTTAACCATAAAATTGGAGTAAAATTATGATTGAACCTCAAATTTTGTATTAAAATTAATGCCCCTATCTGTCTGCTTATGATCAGTTAGTGGCTCTATATTTTCAATAATGTAATTAGCCAACTCTTCAGGTAGAATTGCTCTAAGTAGCTCATCATTCCATTGTTCGTTCTCCTGCTGCCCCTGTTCTTTTGCTTGAAGTGGACTTGGAGTTGGCATTGATGTATTGATAGGGATATCATACACCAATTCATAAGCCATAAAGTAATTGAAAGAATGGAACACACCTACATTGAACTTGCACTACAAAGGCTTCTCCCAAATCCTAACATATGGATTTTGGGAAATGTAACAGCCAAATTCTAACTTATGGCATATTGTTGTTAAATATTGATGGTATTAGTATTTGTAGGTATATCAGTATTGCACAGCTGCTACAAATCAAGAATTTGTTCTTGGGTGACTTAGGTGCAAATATTTATTCTTTTTGTCTTCTAATTCTCTATTGATACCATGACGTTTTGGCACTATGGTGACTGCATATTATAACAACAATAGTTGTTACATTTGTGGTGAAAATCCCTTGATTGATTGGTTTGATGATAGCGCTGAAATTGTTGATGATGTATTGGTTATTGGTTCTACTCCTGGTGTTCGTGTAACTTGGCCGCGGTTCATTTTTACTTGAATCTGTTTATTCCTTTTGCTTCTTTTCTTGAGTGCTTTTTTCTCCCTCAAATCTTTAAAGATTTGGTAGGTTCCTTTTCTGGCAAGTAGTGCATCATTACCGTACCTCCAAGCATAAGAGTAATTATTTTAATTTTAAATGTGTAGGGAAATAGACGTGATCAAATTTGAAGGGTCGCCACAGTCAATTTGATCTCATTGAAGTGGATGATGAAGAGTTTTTGAACTATTGTAAAAGTTTGAATACATTATATTTGATTTTGTGAAATACTGAACTACTGTAATATTACTTTTTGAACTATTGTGTACACATATATTTATATTTTTATGTACACAAGACATTCTCTCTTTTGAAGTTTATTGCAAATCTAATTTGAATTACTTATTACCTAATTTGATGCTTGAGATTATTTATTGCAAAACATTATTGGTGTTTCTAATTAGAAATTGTGGTATACAAATATTTTATAGCCAAAATAATATTACCACACTTAAAAGTGTAGCCATAGGACTGTAAATTGTGGCATGCACATGGGCAAGGACTACACTTCAAAGTATTGTCATACATAAGATAGAAAAGGCAACACTTTATAATCGTGGGCTATACAGAAGCAAAGGCCACACTTGAAAGTGTAGTTGATAAAGCAACACTTTTAAGGGTAGCTGCAATGCGTGGCCTTTTTGCCTTTTAGGATACGCTTTTGAGCATAGCTGATAAGGCAACACTTGTAAAATAGTTGCTTAAAGTCCAAAAGTGTAGCCTTTTATCAAAGGCCACACTTTTTCACAGTTTAGTCTACACTTTACTGGGGTGGCCATAGGCGTAAAATGTTGCAGTGTATTTTAGGGACCAAGGCCTCTATAAAAGCATTCTAGCAGCAATTTGCCGGGCATTCCATGATTCGGGCACTACTGTAGCATTGCTTTAAATTTCTGCCACATATCATGGATAGTCGCACTTCCTAATTGCTTGAATCTTAGGAGGTTATCCCTAAAGTTCAATAACCTCTACAGGGGTAATCTATTTAGTTAACGTTTTCACCCTTTACACTCATTTTTCCTTTTCACAATACATAATCAAGCAAAACAAAACCAAAAATTAAGTAAGTAGAACTATAACTAAGAAGAACAAAAATTCTACTAATCTAAAAATTCTCAACTAACACCACTCCCCGATAGCAGCGCCTTTTTTGGTAGTTTAACAACATAATCAAAGACACGACTTCCAATTCAGGTGTCAAAAATCGTGTACAGTAATATAACCCAACCGAATGGGTTGGGGTCGAGTCCCAAGGGAGTGGTTGCAAGAATAAATAGAAAAGTAAAACCATGTTCTAATCAATCATAGCTATAGACAATAACGTGTGAAACATAATAAGTTCAAGAAATGACACAAATGTCAATTATAATATGGGGGGTTTGTATTTAACTAATTAACAAAAATAGTAAAACTATAAAGATACAAGATAGGGATATAAGATTCTTCAGATGTGATAGGAATATGGGATAAAATATACTATTGGGTAAATTCTATTGATAGTAAATCGCTGGATATTTATCGGTTTCTCTTAAACACCGAGTTGCAGCACTTAAGCACGGCCTCCGCCTTAGCCCATTACTCTCTTGAGCTGCATGTGTGGGAGAAGGTCTAAGATTCACTCTTTCGAGTTGAATCCACGACGACCCAATAGCCGCCGCCTATTGATTTAGGAGTCTTAGTTTTAAAACCTCTCTCTCGAGCAAGCCAAAAACACTAAGATGAAATCGTATTTGCAACTATAATCCCATTAAGTTCAAACACAACTACTAAATGAAATCACATTAAAACAGCAAATAAACTACCAATAAGCAATACCCAATGAGAAATTTAACCCATATTCACAAAATCAAACCCCAAGAATTAGGGTTTTAGCTATACATGAAAAAGAGATAGAAATCAATACCAACAAGTGTTTCCATCAAGTGGGAACAATAGAAACTGTCTTTAAACACGTCTAGGATGAAGATTCTTGGATACCCACTTCCAATTTCTTGGAATTGAAAACCTTCAAAACCTTCAAGTTCAAGAACAATGTCTCAAAAAAAAAAAAAAAACTCTTAGAACTAAAAACTAACAATATTCTAAGTCTCAGTAATAATTCTCTACAACTTGATACTAAGCTACAAAATTAAATGAGTATTTATAGTTTTCAAAAATTTGTGTTGCGAAGAACCACCAGTCGTAGTTAGTTGGGATCGCCGATACATTCGACGATCCTCCCTTTGGTCTGGTTCATCACCTTCAGCTTTTGCCTTCAGTAACTTCTTGTTTTGGTTCATTGGGCAACAGGGAACTGCTTCGCGGAACTACTTGGTGATGCGTCGACTGCAACCTTTCCTCAAAAACTTGATCTTTTCCTTCAGGGCTCAGCACACTGGAAAATTAGGCGAGATTAGAGGACTTTCGGTGACTCGCCTAATGGATTAGGCGATCTTCAGGCCATCTTTTCTTCCTTCTTTTAGCCACTTTTTTCCTTTTTTCTAGATAGCGTCCATGGTTTGTCTCTCAAGTCAAATACCTGAAACTTAAGGATTTACATCATATATTGAAATAAAATATGCATTTGAGAATACTAATTCAATCAAAATGTAGAACTAAATATGTCTAAATTATGGACTCATCTATGGTCAGTGTAATGGAGTCTAACTGAACTGTGGGAGCTATTAATAATCGATAACGAAATCACATGAGATAAATATAGAGTCTGATGTATAGATGCCATCCACAAGACCTAATACACCCAGCCAAAGGTGTAGAGTCATGTTGGCATGATCACTAAAATGATGCCTACAAAGAGGACTTACAACCTATGTGGCTCGTAGTTGTGGGACTATATAGATGACTGACCCTAGTCCAACTCGGTATTATGCTACTCCCAATAGATTAAATGATTAACACATTATGAATGAATTTCTGTAATATACTAGATAGGTCAACACTAACATGCAAAATGAGAATGCATATTAATATACCGAAAGTAATGCATTCGAAAATTGAGGCACGTATATCTGAAATATTGAAATATATGACCAAGAATGTGTAATTCAAGAACTAAAGAACTACCAAGCTAAGGTTCAGAAATTCATGCAAGAAACGAAGTAACAACATGATAATCTGATTTGGAACATAAAAATAACAAATTCATGATAATTGCTGAAGTTCTAGAAACCCTAGGTCTAGTTAATAATAGGGAATCAAGAATCTGACTGAAATATAGGGACCTAATGGGCGCAAGGAACCCACTAGTGAAATCCCACATACCTGGTGACGAATTCCATGGAGAAATCTTTCAATGTCACACCTGGAACTAATGGAATATATTTGTGTTCTTAAACTAGGGTTTGGTCACATCTTTCTTCTCTCTAGCGTTCAAATTTTCTAAGTTTGATGAAAGATCTAACTTAGGTAAGTTCTAGTAATGTTTCTAGTCTAAAACTGACCAGAACCACGTAGTTTAGGGTTGAAACGACATAGTTTAGGGGTTCAACGAAATAGGAAAAGACCAAAACACCCCTGACTTAAGTTGTAGACAGGGCTTACCACGGCCAGTTTCACGGACCGTGAAAGTGACCACAGATCGTGAAAGCCCTCGTGGTCTTCATTTGGTCCTATGGTTCTAAAGGCTTGGTCCACGATCCACTTCCACGACCTATGCGGACAACCACAAATAATGAAGGTCCCCGTGGTGCTCACTTGGGCTAAGGTCTAGAGGTTCAGGTCTAAGGGCCTACTGGCTGGCCTTCACAGACCCTACCACAAGTTGTGTGGAGGACCACAGACCATAAAGGTTCTCATGGTCCTCTCTGAGGGCTATGTTACGGGGGCTACTACCTAAGTGTTCACGGATGCCCCCATGGTCCGTCATCAAGACCACACACCGTGAAGGTGCTCGTGGCCTGATGTATGGGCCTAGTAACTTTCAATTCAGTACCATAGGCACGCTAGCGAACCATGGACCTTATCACGTTCTATGAACCCTTTCGTAGTTCACTGCTTCAGGTAAGTCTTGCAATTTTTTTCTTGTTACTGGTTTTTGAGGTATTACAATATCTCCCCCTTGGAATCATTCATCCTCGAATGAAGACTAAACTAGCTGAAATGGAGGGAATGAGCTACAATGCAAGTACAAACTGAAGGAACATGATACTAAGACTAAATTCACACATGAATGACTGAAAAATTGAAGATGAACTATTACCTCAAGCTTGAGTGGAATTGGAAGGAAAGAGGAGAGGATACTTGGACTTCATGGCTGCTTCTTGTCAAGACCCGAGCCTATTCTCTAGACGTGGCCGGCACTAGAGAACCACTGCTGGCCCAAAGCAAACATTTGGCCTGACTTACTTTCTCAGGGTAAGACTCTACACAAGATAAATGCTTTTAAAACAAGTAAGCTGAACTGCATAAAATATAACTCGGAATGTATCATAATAACATTCACTGCCAAAATAACAACTTAAGTCTCAACTTAACTGAAAGGAAATGTAAAGACTCATGAACTATCATCACTAACTCTGTCTACGAAGCCTCTAAACAATTGAGATGGGTGTCGGGACAAGACCCACGCCATCTTAATGAACAAAAATACTGAAAGCAACAAAAGTATCCTTCAAAAAGCTAAGAGGCTCAAAAACTGGCTCAGAGTGCTCAATTTGATCAACGAGGTGCTGGATGCAGATTCTAATTACCTGTGTCTACATCATCATAAGATGAAGGCCAACTGACATCAGTACATTGAATGTACGAGTATGCGAGTTGGAATGCTAAACATAACTTAAGCTTGAAAAGAATCTGAAAGAAACACTTACCTTGGCTTTACTCAACTCCTGGATAACTTAACTCAATATAAAGCAATAAAACACATGCAATATATAGACAACTTTTAAAACAATAGAAAAAAAACTTAGTTCACTAAAGAAGATGTAATAATAAACTCAACTTTACTCATATAATAAAGTAGTATAGTTTCATTGGGAGTTTCTCTAACCAACAGCCACCACTATGACCCTAAGTGGTGATACAATGTCTTGCCCACGCTGCTAGAACTATCCTATACTTTGCCGTCATATAGAACGCTTAACTAAGTGGATCCACTGGTCTATTCTAAAAGCATCTTAAAGAGTCATCTAAAAAGTATGATCCTTTACTACCCATGATGGCTACATGTTTTATGGAGAAGTGAGTTATCTGAACTCAAAATAGTCCACATATCGGTGCTCAATACTACTCCCACAATATACTTTAGCTCATATGTTTGTAAAAACAAAACTGTTTCTTTGGTTTGTGATAATTAATCAAAAACTTAGCTTCAAAGCTCTATTGGAAATCCCAGTTACCTTTCTTGCTCAAATGTGAAAACATTTTTAACTCTTGGGAATAGTTAGTTCCCATATAATCTTTGAAGAATGAACTTTACTCTTACTCTTTACTCTAATGGCACTATGGATGCTGGATCACCCACATACTTCTTCTGTTGTGAGATGTGAATGACTGGATGCTTTGCTGCTAATTCTCCTGGCAACTCTAACTCATAAGCCACTTTACCAATCCTTTTTAGAATCTAGTATGGGCCTACATTTCTGGGACTGGCCTTCCCTTTCTTTCCAAATCTCATCACCTCTTTCATAGGTGACATTTTCAAGAAAACCCAATCATCAACTTTGAACTCTAGTTTCCTTCTCCTTACATCTACATAAGACTTCTGGCGACTCTGGGTTGTCTTAAGTTTATCTCTAATGAGTTGTACTTTTTTCATAGCATAATAGACTAAATTTGGCCCTATCAAGGGTGCTTTATCTACTTTAAACCAACCAATATGATATTTGCATCTATGCCTATACAATACCTCATAAGAGACCATCTGAATGCTGGAATGGTAACTATTATTGTAGGAAAACTCTATAAGAGGGAGGTGATCATCCCAAATACCCTTGAAACCGATCATACACACTATCAACATGTCCTCTAAGGTCTTAATCCTGACCATCCATCTGTGGACGAGATGTTGTGCTATGATTAGCTAGATTACCAAAACCTTTTTGAAATGACTTCCAAAAATGAGAGGTAAACTGAGGTCCTCTATCTAAGATGATAAATAAAGGAACCCCATGTAACCTGACTATCTCATTATTGTAAAGCATGGTGTAGTCCATCGCCGAATTTGTAATCTTGACCGCCAAAATGCGAGGAGACTTAGTGACTTTGTCCACTATCACCCAAATGGAGTCATGCTATCTGCGAGTACGAGGTAAACCTGTATTGAAAGCCATGTTGATCATACCCCCTGGTTTTTGATAGTCTACCTTCACTTGCTGACAATTGGGGCACTTAGCCACAAAATATGCTATGTCCCCCTTTATGCCATTCCACCAAAACACTTCTCGCATATCATGGTACATCTTAGTGGCGCTTGGATGAATAGAGTACCTGGAATTATGGGCTTTTACAAGAATATGTTGTCTCAACTCGCTCACATTAGGAACACATAATCAAATCTGGTAGCGAAGCACACTATCTCCCCCTTGGGAGAAAATCTCAACTCTCTGTTGGTGGACTGCAACCTTGAGTTCAAGCAATATCTGATCACTATCTTGATTTTCCTTAATCTCTGCTACTAATAAAGATTTTGATCCATTCTAAACTATCACACCACCATCTGATACACTCTTGAGACAAAATCCTAGACGAGTAAGTTTGTGAACATCCTTCGCTAGATCTTTTCTTTCATCCTCAACGTGGGCTACACTACCCATAGATAGTCTACTAAGGGCATCTGCTACTACATATGCCTTACTCGGATGGTAATGCACACTCATGTCATAATCCTTGAGAAGCTCAAGCCATCTTCTTTGGCAAAGATTCAACTCTTTCTGGGTGAACATATATTGAAGGCTCTTATGGTCTCTGAACACATCTATATGAACACCATACAAGTATTGTATCCAAATGTTGAGTGTAAATACCACTGCTACAAGCTCGAGGTCATGAGTCAGATAGTTCTTCTCATGCACCTGAAGCTGTCCTCGCTACATTAACACACAACCTAGGCCAACTCTAGATGCATCACAATAAATCACATAACCATCTGAATCCTCTGGTAGAGTCAAAATAGGAGTTGTAGTCAACCTAGTTTTTAGTTCTTAGAAGCTTTTCTCACAATCATCTGACCACTAAAACATGACCATCTTTTGAGTCAATCTAGTCAATGACGAGGCTATGGATGAAAATCCTTCCACGAACCTTCTGTAATAACCTGCTAGACCCAAGAAACTTCTGATAGCCGCAGGAGAGGTAGGTCTGGGCCATTGTTTCACTGCCTCTATTTTCTGGGAATCCACTCGGATCCCTTCATTCGATACTAAATTCCCTAGGAAAGCTACTAATTGTAACCAAAGCCCGTATGTGTTAAATTGGGCAAATAACTGGCGATCCTTGAGAGTTTACAGAAAAACTTTCAAATTACTTGCATATTCTCCCTTATTCCTAGAGTAAATTAGGATATCATCAATAAAGACGATAACGAAGAAGTCCAAGTACTGCTTGAACACTTTGTTCATCAAGTCCATAAAAGTTACAGACGCATTGGTTAGTCCAGAAGACATAATTACGAATTCATAATGACCATACTGAGCTCTGAAGGCTGTCTTTGAAATGCCACTATCTCTGACCTTCAGCTGATGATAACCCGATCTGAGGTCTATCTTCGAAGAATGACTAGCACCCTAAAGTTGGTCAAAAAGTCATCAATCATGGGGATGGGATACCTATTCTTGATTGTGACCTTGTTCAACTGCCTACAGTCAATGCACATTCTAAGAGAACCATTTTTTTTCTTCACGAACAGTACTGGTGTACCCTATGGCAAAATACTAGGTTTGATAAAGCCCTTATCTAGAAGGTCCTTCAACTGTTCTTTCAATTTCTTAAGCTGAGCTGGATTCATTCCGTAAGGAGGGATAGATATAGGCTAGGTATCTGGAAAGAGATCAATTCCAAAGTCAATTTTCCTTTCGGGAGGAACTCTAGGAAGACCTTCTGGAAACACTTCTGGGAACTCATTAACCACAGGAACTAACTCAAGAGTTGGGGTTTCTTGTTGTTCATACTCTGAGCCTAAAGCTGAATGGCATTTCAAAACTCTGCATTCAAAACTTCCTGATCTGGGAGGACTACTAGAACTGCATTAGCGTTGCGTGCATTAGCATTTCTTGTGTAAGCTCTACGAGGAGGCATGATCTTAAGCGCATAATGATGGATTAGAAAGGAGACCATACCAATGCATGAAATGAATATCAAGAAAGTGAAGCTTTCCTAAAACACTTCATAGCCTTCCTCTCATTAGATGTGATGCAATTCACACCCATGAAAAGAACTCTATTTACTGCAGCTTTTCAGACATCCTAGAACTCTTAAATCTAATGCTCTGATACCAAGTTTCTCACATCCTAAGTTACCCTCGAGACGCGGACACGGGACCTAGGATCATATGTGACACCAAGCTAACCCTGCTGGCTTGACACGAGCATACTAAGAATAATAATAAATTATACGGAAGCTAAATCATGAAAATGAAACTGATGGGGAATACCCATATACTAAACTAAATATATAATATCTGAGAGTTTTAATACAAAAGAAATATCAAACTCAAATACTAAGCTGAATCTAACTATGTCTGAAATTAATCTCTAACTAACTAGAAGTGTTGGGACATGGCCCAACTAAGTCTTGTAAATCTGAAACTAAAACAATGAAAACTGAAATATAACATGACTATTGTCCTCGAAGAGTGAGGACTCACCACTGATGCTGGTGAACTAGAGATCGAGAACCGATCTAAGCATGATTTGGATGCTGAGAACCTAAACCTACATCACGAGAAGATGTAGCACAAAGTATGCATTAGTACTTGAAAGGTACTGAGCAGGGACGAGAGAGTAAAGCTGAAATAAACATATAACTGAACAAGCAATGAAGCAAGAGTATAATCTGAACATGATATAGATACTGAATATTGAGCTAACTAAATTCAAAGACAAAATTTAGACATGCTGAAGCTGAATACTGATTATACTGGAATGTGGTCAGTGCAATAGAGTCTGACTAAACTGTGGGAGCTACTAATAACCGATAATAAAACCATATGAGCTAAATAAGGAGTCCGATGTATACGCCCCGTTGAAAGGACCCAATACACCTGGCCAAAGGTGTAGAGGAATGCTGGTGTGATCACTAAAATGATGCCCACAAAAGGGACTTACAACCTATGTGGCTCGTAGTTCTACGACTATATGGTTTTCTGACACTAGTCCAACTCGGTATTATGCAACTCCCAATAGATTAAATGATTAACACATTATGACTGAATTTCTACAATTTACTATATAGCTCAAAACTGAAATGCAAACTGAGAATGCATAGTAATACATTGAATGTAATGCATTCGAAAATTGAGGCATGTATATCTGAAATACGGAAATATATGACATAGCATGTCTAATTCAAGAACAAAAGAACTACCAAGCTAGGGTTCTGAAATTCAGGCAAGAAATGAAGTAATAACATGATAATCTGATTTGGAACATAAAAATAACTAATTCATGATAATCTTATGAAGTTGTAGAAACCGTAGGTCTAGTTAATAATAGGGAATCAAGAATCTAACTAAAATCAAGGGGCCTAATGGATGAAAGGAACCCACTAGTGAATCTCACATACCTAGTGACGAATTCCCTGGATAAATCATTCGATTTTGGGGCTGGAATAGATGGAATCTTACTACGTTCTTGAACTAGGGTTTGGTCGCCTCTTTCTTCTCTCTAGCGTTCAAATTTTCTAGGTTTGATGAAAGATTTGACTTAGATAAGATCTTGTTATGTTTCTAGGCTAAAACTGACCAAAACCACGTAGTTTAGGTTAAAACGACGTAGTTTAGGGGTCCAACGAAATAGGAATAGACCAAAAGACCCCTGACTTAAGTTGCAGATGGGGCTGACCACGGCCACTTTCACGAACCATGAAAGGGACCACGGATGGTGAAAGCCCTCTTGGTCTTCATTTGGTCCTATGGTTCTGAAGGCTTGGTCTATGAACCATTATCACGGCCTATGTGGAGGAGCACAAACTGTGAAGGTCTCCATGGTCCTCACTTGGGTAGAGGTCTGGACGATCAGGTCTGAGGACCTACTGGCTGGCCTTTACGGACCCTACCATGGGCCGTGTGGAGGACCACGGACTGTGAAGGTCCTCATAGTCCTCACTTGGGCTTGAGGGTCTTAGGGCTAGTCTAGGGGGGCTATTGCCTAAGTCCTCACGGATGCCCTTACATCCTGTCATGAAGACCACAGATCGTGAAGGTGCCCGTGGTCTGATGTCTGGGCCTGGTGACCTCCAAGACGTGATCACGGACTGGTAACATACCATGGACACGGTCCGTGAACCCTGTCGTGGTTCACTGCTTCAGGTAAGTTCTGCAATTTTTTTCCTAGGTCTAGGTTTCAAGGTGTTACAGTTAGTATTGAAACATTTTCTTGATTAATCTTATAGTGAAAATTTTATCTAATGTTGTTTGTTTATTAAAGTTAACTCTTGCTACTAGCATCCTTAATATTGTCTGTGTATTTAAGAAAAAAATTTATTATGAAGGTTAGTATTGCAACATTTTTTTACTTTTCTTGGGAGGGGGGGGGGTGAGGGGATATGAGACTTCAAAATTTTGACTCTTAGAAATTGAGCGTACTTAAATGACAATATTTTTTATATTTTTGTTAGATTTTACTATCCTCTTAGTCTCAAATTCAGAATAAAAAATTTTGTGTACTACTAGGTCACTCACAAGGATATTTCCAAATAAGCCTTTTAAAAATGTGTGATTTATAATTCAGAATATGTGACATGTTAACTACTATAACACATAAAGATAATCTGGTGATCTAAAATAACCTTCTGGTGATATAGTGTATATAAATTGATAGCTAGAGTTATTTAGAATTTCGATATACATAGGTCTAACGCAAATACAAATTGTTGAATTCACTTAATGTTGCTTTGTAGGTATAGTATTTTATGTATGTTTTTTTTTATGAATAGTCTTGTTAGAATTTATGATTTCAAATTTATTAAAAGAGTGATGTTAAAATCTCATATAAGCAACTTTTTCAAAAGAAGCTAATTTTAATGATATTGGAATGCTTAATAGGCATGTGATCCCACAAAAATATACATCAAAGTGTGTCCTCCAATCAAAGATGAAGAGATGATCTTTTGTTATACATCAAGGAGATTATGAAAGTTTAGAACATGCAAATTTGAGAGTGTTCCGTAAAGGTTTCGCAAAAAAAAAAAAAAAATCAACTAAAAGTCATATCACCCAAATATTCATTGGATAACGCACAAAAAATGAGAATCTTTTTTTGGGTGCTCCAAGCGCCAGATCCATGGGCTATACAGACGAAAAATTGGAGAATTTGGACAATTATTTAAAACATGCTTGTAAATGCGGAAATAGTGTTAAAAATGGTGTGTGTATATGTGAAGGTTCCCCAACTCGTTATGGATAAATTTTTTGAGAAAATATTTTGGGTTCTCTAGGCGCCAGATCCATGGGCTAATAAATACGAAAAATCGGGGAATTTGGCGTTTCTTAAAAAAAGGCTTATAATTGTGGAAATGGACGTTAAAAATGGTGTGAGTATACGTGAAGGTTCCCAAACTCATTATGGAGGTTCTCATAAATTTTTTTGAGAAAAAATTTTTGGTGCTCCGGGCGCCAGATTCATGAGCTAATAAACATGAAAAATCAGGAAATTCAAGTGATTATTAAAAAAGGGCTTGTAAATGAGGAAATAGGCATAAAAAATGGTGTGAGTATATATGAAGATTCCCCAACTCATTACAGAGGTCTTCATAGTGGTTTTTGAGAAAAACAATTTGGGTGCTCCGAGCGCCAGATCCATAGGCTAATAAACTCTAAAAATTGGGGAATTTGGCGATTTTTAAAAAAGGGCTTGTAATTAAAGAAATGGACGTTAAAAAATGGTGTGAGTATACGTGAAGATTACCCAACTCATTACAGAGGTCCTCATAATGTTTTTTGAGAATCTTTTTGGGTGTTCTAGGCACCAGATTAATGGGCTAATACACACAATAAATTGGGAAATTTAGGCAATTCTTAAAAAAGGGCTTGTAAATGCGAAAATGGGCCTTAGAAAAATTGTGTGAGTATATGTGAAGGTTCCCCAACTATTATGGAGGTCCTAATAAAGTTTTTTTTTGTGAAAACAATTTTGGCTGCTATGGGCACCAGATCCATGGGATAATACACATGAAAAATCAGAGAATTTGGGTTATTCTTAAAAAAATGTGTGTAATGCTGAAATGGGCATTAAAAAATGTTGTGAGTATATGTGAAGGCTTCCCCACTCATTAAGTAGGTCCTCATACAACTTTTTGAAAATATAATTTTTTGGGTGCTCGGGGCGCCAGATCCATGGGTTACACGAAAAATTGGGCAATTCGGGTGATTTTTTATAAAGGGCTTGTAAATGCGGAAATGGGTGTTAAAAAAATGGTGTTAGTATACGAGTAGGTTCCTCAGCTCATTACGAAGGTCCTCATAAAGTTTTTTTGAGAAATTTTTTTTAGATGCTCTAAGCACCAGATCCATGGACTAACATAAACGAAAAATCGGAGAATTTGGACGATTCTTAGTAAAGGGCTTGTAAATGCGGAAATGAGCGTTAAAAAATTGTGTGAGTATACGTGAGGTTCCCCAACTAATTACGAAGGTCCTCATAAAGTTTTTTGATAAAAAAAAATTTGGTGCTCCTAGTGCAATATCTATGAGCTAATACACATGAAAAATTGGAAAATTTGGGTGATTCTTAAAAAAAGTCTTGTAAATGTTGAAATGGGCATTAAAAAAATGGTGTAAGTATATGTGATGGTCCCCCAACTAATTACGAAGGTCCTCATAATATTTTTTGAGAATTTTTTGTTAGGTGTTCTGGGCACTAGATCTATGGGCTAATACACATGATAAATTGAAGAATTTGGATGATTCTTAAAATAAGTCTTGACAATGCGGAAATGGGCATTAAAAATGGTGTGAGTATACGTGCCCCAATAATAACGGATATCCTTATAAGGAGGTTTTGATAAAAGAAAATTTGAATGCTCCGGGTGCTAGATCCATGGGTTAACACACAGGAAAAATTGAGAATTTGGACAATTTTTTAAAAAAGGGCTTGTATATATAGTAATGAGCATTAAAAAAATGGTGTGAGTATATGTGAAGGTTCCCCAACTAGGAAGAATATTGTCATTTATGTATTGATTTTTTAAACTGACAAGTACTCCCTCTGACTTTTAATTGTCATGTAATGCTTTTCGAAAGTCAATTTGACTAATTTTTAAAGTTAAATTAGATTACATTAATTTGAAATATTAAACAACAAATTTATATATTCAAAAACAATACAAAAAGTACTATAAATTACATTTTTTTGCATATAAATATGATGAAAAAAATACATCATAAAATGATAGTCAAAGTTCTTATAGTTTGACTCTAAAAAGGAAACCATGACAATTAAAAGTGGGCGGAGGGAGTATTAAGGAACATCTATTTTTAGTGAGAACGACATGCAAATAGAAATAGAGAAAGTAAAATAATCACATCAGTTGCATGAATATAATAATAAAACATTGGGTTTAACAATTGAAGAAATTAAATTACACTAGTTATAGAGAGGAAAATGAATCTTGGGAAAGTATATGAAATTTTAACATTTTTAACAAAAGAAGTTATGGATGAACTTGGAAAAGAATGAAATGTTATTTTTTAAATTAATAAATTCAATGACTCAATTATTTGTCTTTTGTTATTAAAAGAAATATATTATTTTATATTAATTCAAATTTTAATACTAGATCATTTTTTCTTATTCTAGATTGAAACAAGTTGATATGACCCCCACCCCACCCCCTTCTTTTTTTATGTCCCCATATTCCTTGGTGTAGCGATGTACGACAAAAAAATAAAATAGAGGGATGCAATTTTTATTACTATTGTTGATTGGTTATTTGTCATCACCAACTTAACTTATGATGTATTTGGAAACCCTAGAACAAACGAGTATTTTATAGAGAGCCGACAAGCAATTTCATTATTAATTAACCGCTTTGAGAATCCTAAAAGAATAAACCTAAATAACTCTCCAATCAATGATTAAACTAAAATTAGTTGACGCATGAATAAATTGTATATAATATATGTGTATGATAGTGCCTAATCATGTATACAAACTACTAGAGGGACTTGGCCCGTGCTAAGAATGGGCCCAACATAATAAATATACTCTCCATAATTAATAATTGTCACTGAAGATTATGTAAACCACAAATTACAAGGAACTAATAACTTAGTGGAAGGATTATCTACTAAGTTAGAAACTTAGAATATTCATTCAATCTGTAGATTATACACAATATCAAATAGTCAATAAAATAGTAGACATTAAAATATTGATTCAACGCATACAACTTGCACCCCAAAATATTGAGAAGAGAGAAAAGAAAAGGAGAATGCTAAAAAAATTGTTAGGAACATTTTGATTTTACAATCTGTCATTCAAATTTTAGCGGTGTCACAATTTCTGCACTATCTGATGAGTCATCGGAACATCAACTCTTCCAACTCTTTGTACATCTATTTTTCTTTGCCCAAATATTACTACATTTGTTGTTACTGGAAAATATTGAAAAGAACACACAACAACACAAGTTCATGTTAAGTGTATCAATTTCATTATTTGCAGAAATTGAATATTTATATCAAGATTGTAAAAACATAATATTTAGGTAGAAGAAAGTTAAGTAGTTCTTTTAGAAGTGAACTTTCATTTTTACCTACTTGACTTTTTATACATGTTCTTAAGTGATAAGTCTTAATGCTCCCAGATGTTTTGATGATCTCCTTCCAAGTGCAGGGACTCGGTCCTCTGTAGAGTATGCACGTCCAGGGTCATATGTTGTACAACATGAAAGTTTTCTGCATCAGAAGTTGGTGAAGTCGCCAGTGTACTATACAAACCAGAAGCGACGAGGCTGTTTGTCCAACATGTATTAACTCTTAATTTTTGATGTATTCAAGACAACAAACAACAAATCAATTCATTCATTCATAGAGAGGCATTTAAACTTCAAAACACCAAGGGACCTAACAGATTACATTATTGCTTCCTGTAGCAGTTGTTACTTTGATTGCTTGTATTTGTTCGTATATTGTAGGAATCTTTTCGCTTGTGATAAAAACGTTACAAACTTGGGTGCATAATTGTAGGAACTTAGTTATGAGTAACTTAGTGTATTACGTCAAAGTCTATATTAATCAGTTAGGTTAGTGTAGTGGGAAATGTAGGCATTGTTTTGGCTCATTGAGTGATAGTGTATTACTCAGGATAGAGATTAGTAGGGTAATTTCGTGTGTGTTGTAAACTGGATTTTACTTTTGCTTGTGAAGTTTAGTAAAAGCAGTTTGTGAGACAGGTCATGGTTTTACTCACTTGAGCAAGGAGGTTTCCACGTAAAGTTGCATTCTCAATCTTCCCTTTCAGCATTTATTTACTTTCTTCTATTGTAATCGTGCTAAGAACTTGATCCTATCATAACTAGTGGACGCATACATTCCAACAAGTGGTATTAGAGCTTGACTTTTCAATTCGGATAACACCAAGAAAAGAAAATATCATGAAAGAATGGCTACTCCACCCAACATGGAGGAAGGTCAGTCAACTACCAGACCACCCTTCTTCAATTGACAATACTATGGGTGGTGGAAGAATCATATGCATGATTACATCAATGCATAAGACACTAATCTATGGGACGTAATTCTTGATAGACCGTACAATCCCACAAAGGAAGTGAAAGATAGAGAGCTCTCTGCAATGGTTATCAAAACCATAAAGGAGTACAATGAAACAGACAAGACGATGATAGAAAACAACTATAAAGCAAAGAAGATTCTGGTATGTGGAATCGGATTAGATTATTATAACGACATCTCTGCCTGTGAGACATCCAAGGAGATATGGGACTATCTCCAAACATCCCATGAGGGAATGACACAAGTGAAAGAGTCTAAGGTCGATATGCTTACGATTCAATATGAGAAATTCTGTATGAAGGAATGTGAAATCATTCACGATATGAACTTAAGATTCACCTCCATAACCAATGAACTGAGTTGCCTTGGTGAGCCTATTCCCTAAGGCAAAAATGTTCGAAAGATTATCAAGGTGCTTCCCAAGTCATGGGAAAGCAAAGTGAATGCTTTAACTAAAGCAAAGGATCTTAAGACACTTGCCATGGATGAACTGATGGAAATCTCCAAACCTACGAGCTGAACAGGCAATAGGGGACAAACATGAAGGAGGGAAAGAAGGAGAAATTAGTTTCATTGAAAAAATCTTAAAACGATGTGAGTGAGGAGGAGGATGAAATGTCATATGTCACTAGAAGGTTTCAGAAGATTGTCAAGAACCATGGAGGCTTTCAAAAGAAAGCTTCGACCAACAGAGTAGCAAATGCGAATGATCTTTGTCATAAATGTGGCAAACCAGGTCATTTTATGAGGGACTATCCCAACCAAAAGTAGGAAGCTCAGGACTTCAAACCTCATAGAAGGGACCCGGTCCTAGACCAGGCCAAGAGAAAAGCTCATGTTGATCAACTAGTGAATAAAGCTTTGGTTGTATAGGGAAATGCATCCAACGAATTTGAGGAAGAGACAGACATCTATAAAAAGATCTTGATGATGAAACTATGTTCAACTCCATTTTCTCACTAATGAAAAAAATCTGACGATGAAGAGGATCTGAATGACGTAACCCTTTTTTATGTCAAAAATGATCTAGATACTCTTCCCATTAAAATATTGAGAAAACTTGATGTTGTATTGATTGACTCAGTTGATGAATTAACCTCTGAAAATTTGGCGATGAGTGAAAAACTGAGTTTGTGTGTGGATGAAAACTCAGCTCTTAACTCTCAAACATCTGAAATAAGTGTTAGGATAGGTATCCTAGAGACTGGTAGCTTGCAACTCAATGAGGAACCTTGTACCTTTGAGGGTGGGAAGAGAAGACTCAATAACTTTTAGGTTGAACTAGAAGAGAAACTTAAGACCTTTGAGTCTAAGTTAGTTACCTTCCTGGAAAGAAAATCTCAACTTGGGAATAATCTCTGTAGGATCAAAGAAGAGTTGAACCACTCCCTCAAATAAATTAATTCATCTAAGATACCCTCTAACTTAGTAAATTAGAAGTTCAACAGCAGAAAGGGGTTAGGTTGTAGATAGATAAAGCCTCCCTACAATCCTTATCATAAATATGTGTCTGTCTCTGACAATCCTTTGTGTACCCATTGTGGAATAAATGGTCATCTGAAAGAAAAATGTGAGATTTTGAGTGGAGTAAAAGAAAGGCAGGAGAAGTTTGTTAAATCAAGAAAGGTTTTTGAAAAAAATGAAAAAGGCTCCTGGTCCCAGTTACCATTTTAGCAAGAACACTTTGTCCCCATGGACATGAAGGTAGCCTTCTGACAGTTTTTGGGAACTACATTTGAAGTGTAGTGATTCTTGTGTAAAAGAGAGGAAGCAGTCAGTGCTGATACATGGATAGTGGATGCTCAAGGCACATGACTTGAGACACTCTAAACTTCCTCTCTTTGGAAGCACACCAAGGTAGTGGTGTGCCATTTGGTGGTGGGAAGAAAGGTTCAATTCTCGAAATTGGCAAGATAGGAAGAACAACTGATCATTCCATAGACAATGTACATTATGTCAATGGTTTGGAATACAATCTCTTGTGTATATCCCAAATTTATGGCAAGGGAAATGATGTTAAGTTCTTGTTAGATAGGTGTTAAGTACCTAACTGTGTAACTAACAAGGTTATTATGACTGCCAAAAGAGTCAAAAATATGTACATTGCAGATCTTAACTCAGTAGAAGGAGAAAATCTTTCATGCCTAAGTGCTCAAGCTGATAATACAAATCTATGGCATAGGCGATTCAGTCATGTGAGTGCATCTTTGATGAACAAACTTGTTGCATGGGACTTAGTTTGCAGACTGCCAAAGCTGAAGTTCTCTGATGATAAAGTCTATGATGCCTCTGCCAAAGGGAAACAAACAAGATCATCATTCAAATCCAAGAAAGGTGCGAGCACAACCAGACCTTTAGAACTTCTTCATATGGATCTATGTGGACCTGTCAGAGTTCAAAGCATAGGAGGTACTATCTCAAAATCCAACAAAGAGAAGAAGGTGAATCTGATGCTGATGTGGAAGAAAAGATAACCAGAAAGTCCGGATGGAAGTATCAATCCTCACATCCACTAGACAATCTCATTTCCCCACTTGACTCTAGAATACAAACTAGATCCGAAACAAGAAATCTAGTTGCATATTCAGCCTTTATATCATCCATTGAGCCTAAGAATATCAAAGAGGACTTACAGGATGCAGATTGGGTAACATCAATGCAGGAAAATCTTCATCAGTTTAAGAGAAGTAAGGTTTGGCACATGGTCCTCAGACCTCTCAACAAAACCATTATTAAGATGAGATAGGTCTATAGAAACAAACTTGAAGAGCATAGGATCATCACTAGAAACAAGTCAAGACTCGTGGTATAGGGATATATTCAATAGGAGGGGATTGACTATGATGAGACCTTTGCTCCTGTAGTTAGAATGGAAGCTATTAGAATCCTGATAGCCTTTGCCACCCCTAAGGAGTTTAAACTATTTCAAATGGATGTTAGAGTGCTTTCTGGAATGGGAATTTGAAAGAAGAGGTGTATGTCAAAAAGCCTCTAGGTTTATTAGATGCAGATCTGCCAAATCATGTGCTGAAGTTGGATAAAACATTGTATGGTTTAAAGTAAGCTCCTAGAGCTTGGTATGAGCGCTTGGCAAAGTTCCTCCTTGCAAATGGGTTCCAAAGAGGTAAAATTGATAATACCTTGTTCCTAAAATCCAGAGGTAAGGAGTTGTTGATTGTGCAGGTATATGTAGATGACATCATGTTTGGAGCTATATCAGATTCACTAAGCAAAGAGATTGTTGATTTGATAAGTCGTGAATTTGAAATGAGCATGATGGGGGAGCTTACTTTCTTCCTAGGACTACATATGAGACAGTCTTCTCAGGGCACATCCATTTGTCAAGATAAGTACATAAAAGAATTGTGAACTTCAATTTGCTTGAAGCAAAAGTCTTTGATACTCCTATGAGCATAAGTGTGAAACTTGATTTGGATGGAGATAGAATTGAAGGCAATCAGACCATGTACAGGGGAATCATTGGGTCACTTCTGTATCTTATGCAAGCAGACCTGGAATAGTCTTCAATGTAGGGATGTGTGCAAGGTTTCAAGCAGCACCAAAGAAATCACACTTGAAAGCAGCCAAGCGAGTGTTGAGATACTTGAAGGGAACAGAGGACCTGTTCCTCTTCTGTCCCACTGGTGACTCCTTTGATTTGATTGGTTATGCTGATGTTGATTATGCAGGTTTTCTGGTTGATCAAAAAAGCACATTAGGTATAGCACACTTCCTAGGATCTTCACTAATTTCTTAGGGACTAAGAAGCAAAATTTAGTGGCACTATCGACAATAGAAGTACAATATGTGGCAGATGCAACATGTTGTGCTCAACTACTATGGACCAAGTAGCAACTAGAAGACTTTGGTGCTCTCACAGACACTATTCCTCTAAATTGCTATAACACTAGTGCAATGAACATGGCCAAGAACCCTATTCAGCATAAGAGGACTAAATATATAGATGTGAGGCATTACTTTCTGAGGGACAATATTGAAAAGTAAAATGTGGTGATGAGGGTCTGTAAGATAGAAGACCAATTGGTTGATATCATTACAAAGCCCTTGAGTAAAAATGTTTCATTAAAAATAGGTTGAGGCTGGGGATGCACAGGATCACCTTATTCCATGAAAAGCTTGCACAAAATATTCTATTAGATTATGTTAAGGAGGGCAAGTATCTATACTTGTTGTAATGCTTACCGTTTAAGAATTCACTTGTGGAACCTTAATGTAGGTATACACTCATGGCATAATGGCTGAAGGGAAGATCTAATCATACAGGAAGGGCTACATAATAAATATGATATGGTCCTTACGAGGTTAGTATCACTTATGCTACACTGTGTGTTTTTCAACGGTCACTGCCACGTGTCTCTTACTCATTTACCGCTTCAATTTTAGACATCTTTTCACTTTAAATCAAAGAGTTACTACTTTTCAGGGACCCGGTACCTCTTGGACTTAAATATAAACCTAATATCTGTGAATCCAAAGATCTTAACTTCTTTTTAATCTCTTTTGTGATTAAGTACCTTGTTCCTAAATCATCTCTTCTTCTTTATCAAAATGGCTAACTCCTTTTCTTCTTTAAAGCTTCCCATTTCTCAAGAGATTGAAAACCCTAGTTCTTTCAATTTCACCACCCCTCTCCCAGAAGAATCTCTTTGGACACCAGTCTATGGTGTTTGTGAAACAGGTGAGTCCATCACACCTCATACTAAAGTGATGACTTTTCCTACAGTTCCATCTGGGAGATCTTACCTTGCTTGCCTATGTTAGTCCTATCTGGTGAGAAATCTCAAACCTTAGAAGTCCAATTAGTCATAAAACCAAGTGCTTACCCTATTACTGAAAAAGTTGAAGTCTTTTCTAGGGTAGTGTCTTCTACTATATCTAAGAGATTGTTTGATGGATATTTGCCTGAGGGAAGGGGTCCTGAGTCAAATATTCTAGTAGCAATGGCTGAACTAGTGGATGTGCAAAGTTTGGCTTCACTTAGGGGAGATGTTCAACCAACTCTGTTGGAACAAGAGTTGAGATCACCGGAACAGGTCCTTCATAATATTCAACCTGTGTTTGACCAAACTTCCAAATTGATTGATGTTGAAAGAGAAAGGGAGGAGGAAAAAGAACCTCCATTGATATGGAGCATAAGAGGGGTGTGAGGAGCTAAAACTTTAACAGTGGGTGTCCCAAATCAAGAAATCGTTAAGAGTACCCTTGAGGATGACCTCACTAATGAGTTCGCTAAGTTTGTAAAGGAGAGACAAAGAAAAAGAATAGGAAAGATGGTTGAGTCCCACTCAAATAGGGACAAGAAGAGGTGTAGGACTATAAGTGAGACGCATAAAGTTATGGAGAGCGCCACAGCGTCGAACATTATTCAAACGAAAAAGTCTAGGAAGAGAAGGAGGGAAGATCAGCAACCTGAAGAACCAACCTCCACCCCTTTGCCTGTTGGGTCTACTGATACCTAGTCTAATGATGTTGATGCATATGTGGTGAAAAGAAGGAAGGAAGCAGAAGATGAAAGGGTCAAATCAAAGGAAATTCAGAATTCTGCAAAGAAATCACTTGTGAAAAGGGAGAGAGTGAGAAAAAGGGTCACTGGTACATTAAGTACAGTCAAGGGACCAGGTCCTTCTATTCAAAAACAAGTTTCAGACATGGAAATGACCAGGGCAGAGTGCATAGCTAAAATGGATATCAAAAGGTGCTGAACGGCAAAATATTCGACCCAGAAATTCTAATAGGATTTTGTATGTCTAATCTTTTTAAGCTATTTATTTACAAGTTTGGGGCCATCTATTTGATCCCCCAACATCATACTTGATGTCACGCCCCAAGCCAACACCCGGGATGTGGCTGGCACTCAAGAGCCATTGTTAGCCCCAAGGGAATCCTTGGTCTAGCTTACTTACTCAGCGGAAGACTTAAAAGCATAAATACAAGGATTTAATGCATCACTACTCAATTGTTAAATAAATTAACTTAGAATGTTTAAAAGTCAACATTCAACTTGGCCAAAATAGAAACTCAAGTATTAACATATGAAATGACAATGTAAAGACAACTGAACTACTAATTGTCTATGAAACCTCTAAAACAACGAGGGATGTTGGGAGAAGACCCCCGATCATCTTAACAATGATGTATTGAAAGCAAAATAAAGGATTCCTTCGGAATGCAAGGAGGCTCACCAACTGACTCTGAGTGCTCAACTGGATCAATGAGGTGCTGTGGCATCATGTAAAGACGCAGGCCAACTGGTATCACTACATTGAATATACAAAGTATGCGAATTTTAATGCTAAACACAACATAGGCTTAAAAAGAATCTGGAAGAAACATTTACCTTGGCTTTACTCAATTCCTGAATAACTTAACTCAACATAAAGCAATAAACATATGAAATATATGGAAAGCTTGTAAAATAGTGGAAAACAACTTAGTTCATTAAAGAAAATGCAATAGCAAACTCAACTTTACTCATATAATTAAGTAATATAGTTTTTGTGGGAGATTCTCTAACCGACAACCACCACTAGGAGCCTAAGTGTTGATACAACGTCTTGCCCATGCTGCCAGAACTTTCCAATAATTTGCCGCCATATAGAATGCCTTAACTAAGAGGATCCACTAGTCTATGCTAAAAACATCTTAAGGAGTCATCTAAAAAGTGTGATCCTTTACTACCCTTGATGATTATATGGTTTATGGAGACTTGAGTTAATATGAACTCACATCCCAATATCGGTGCTCAATACTACTCCCAAAATATACTTAGCTCATACGTTTTTAAAACAAACTTCTTTCTTTGGTTTGATATAATTACTCAAAACTTAGCTTAAAAGCTCTCTTGGAATAGATGTTCTCTTTCTTTTTCAAATGTGAAAACATTTTAAACTCTTTGGAATACTTAGTTCCCTTATAACTTTTGGAGAAATGAACACCACTCTTTACTCTTTGCTTAACTTAAAACTTAAGTCTTAAAACAAAGTTAAAACGTTTGTGAACGACTTTTGAAAAAACATTAATGAACTTCTCTTGACTTGCTTATTAACTTCTTAACTTGACTCTTAAGTTTCCTTGAATTGAATTATGGATTCAAGGATTGTGATTTGTGATAGGAAAGATCTCATGATATTTAACAGTGTTTTTAGATAGCTAAACATGAGAAAAGATAAAAAAAAATCACTATCTGAGGGCAGGTCTACGACGCAGAGAGGTATTTAAATTTTGGTTGCAAAAATACTTTTTGAGGAAGAACGGTCCATGACAGGAAATGATTTTTTGCAAATCATGGGAGCAGGTCCGCGACGCGGAGCCAGTACCCAGATTTGCCCGACAAATTTTCTTCTTCGTTTTCCAGCCCCAGTTCGTCCAAACTCAGTTCTTTTTCCCAAATTCTTTTACGATACAAATATCCAAGAAATGTACCTAAGAACCTAACTCCAACAAATTTGACGTAATGATCTCTGAAACTTCTCAATTATAGCTCAACTCAAGAACAATATCAAATTCAAGAATAGATATCAAGAACATCAACTTTCAAACTCTTTTAGGACGAATTCACGCTGAAATAAAAATGTTTGGCACGTGGGTGAATGAATCCAACGTTCTGAATGCCTCACGTACCTCGTAGGATTAGATCCCTGGCGAAATCCTTACGAAAATCTCCAAGAAATCGATGAACTTTGAACTTTTCTTCTCCTTTCTTCTCTTTTCTCTTTTTTCTTTTCTCCAAGCCCTAGCGTGAACTCCAACTTTTCTAAACTGGTCTAATTCTTATTAGACCCTAACTTAACTGCCAAAAATGAAATCAAACAATTGGGCAAGGAAAAGACTAAAATACCCTTCCAAAATTAGGATTAGACCTTCCTTATCTAAAAAACCCAACTTCCTAAGGGCATATATCAATTATAAGAACTCGAAATCACGTAAACTCGACAATGTTAAAAAGGTAATTCAATGATATATCCTACGGTGTCTAGAAACACACCTAACTCATCCTGAGCTAGGAGTTATGGTCATTTGAAGTTGACTAAAAACCCAAATTTAACAAATTTCCATATTTTTCATTCTTTCCTTAAATGACTATTTCAAATTCTAACTCTTTCTAGTTGTTTCAATTTAGCGAGATGTTACCATATCTAACCCTTGGGAATATTCTTCCTTGAATGAGATTACTCTTAAGAGGCAAAGGGTGTAGCATCTAATATTCAGCTCAATACCCAACAAGCAATGCAAAAACAACATGCCAACATATAATTTAAAGAGTATTAAGAAGAAAATTAGTACCTTGGTGTGAAATCTCTCTGGTTTCAAAGAGATGTGGATATCTCTTCTTCATATCTTCTTCAGCTTCCCAAGTAGCTTCCTCAACATACTGGTTCCTCCAAAGAACTCCTCACCTTGTGAACTTGGTGATCAAGAATCTGAATAGGAATCTCCTCATAAGATAAGCTATCCTTGATCCCAATATCTTCAGTTGGTATGATCAATGAAGGATCACTCATGCACTTCTTCAACACGGAGAAGTGAAATACCGGATGAACTGTTGCTAACTCTTATGGTAGCTCTAAGTCATAAGCCACATTATCTACCCTTTTTGATATTCTGTAAGAGTGACTATAACGGGGACTGAGTTTCCCCTTCTTATGAAATCTCATAACACCCTTCATGGGTGAAACTTTCAAGTAGACCCAATCATCCACTTCGAACTCTAACTCCCTTATCCTAACATCGGTGTAGGATTTCTGACGACTCTGCACTATTTTCAACCTTTCTTGAATCATTTTCACTTTCTCCATAGCTTGATGAACCAAGTCTGGTCCTATCAACCCACCTTCACCAACTTCAAACCATCCAATAGGAGATCTGCATCTTCTCCCATAAAGAGCCTCATAAGGAGCCATCTAAATACTAGAGTGGTAACTGTTGTTGTAAGGAAATTCGATAAGAGGTAGGTGATCATCCACAATACCTTTGAAATCAATCACACAAGCTATCAACATATCCTCCAAGGTCTAAATAGTGTGCTCTGCTTTCCCATCTGTCTAAGGATGAAACGCGGTACTTAAGTTCACCTTTGAACCCAATCCTTTTTGGAATGACTTCCAAAACTATGCAGTAAATTGTGCGCCTCTATCTAATATAATCGAAACAAGGACTCCATTAAGTCTTACTACCTCTTGAATATATAACCTGGCATAATCCTATGCTGAATGGGTAGTCTTTAACGGCAGAAAGTGGGCTGATTTGGTCATTCAATCCACAATCACCTATATAGAATCATGCTGCCTGAGAGACCTTGGCAAACATGTGATAAAGTCCATGTTTATCCCATGTTTATCATCTCCCAATTCAATTCTTGAAGTTCTATATTCTGAGCCAAACCACCGGGTCTTTGATGCCCCACTTTAACCTGTTGGCAATTCGGACACTTAGCAACAAAATCTGCAATGCCCTTCTTCATGCTACTCCACCAATAAACTTCTCTCAAATCATGGTAGATCTTTGTGGAACCTGGATGAGTGGAATATCTGGAGCTATAAGCTTGCTCTATGATCCTCTCTTGGAGTCCATCTACCATTAGTACACACAATCTACCTTGATATCTCAATACACCACTCGCCCTTGTTCAACAACTAATACTTTTTGTTTATGAACATTTGCCTTCAATTCATGCAAAGTAGGATCTTGTTCTTGCTTTTCTTTCACTTCTAACACTAATGATAATTCAACCCCATTCATCACTACTACTCCTTCTTCCATGGAATCCATTAGTCGGACTCCCAATCGTGCAAGTCAATGCACATATTTCGCTAGCTCTCTTTTTTCTTCCTCAACATGGGTGGTACTACCCATAGACAACCTGCTTAAAGCATTAGCAACAACATTAGCCTTTCCTGGGTGAGAAAGAATACTCATGGCAGAATCCTTGAGTAATCCAACCACCTCCTTTGTCTGAGATTAAGCTCTTTCTGAGTAAACACATACTAAAGGCTCTTGAGATCGGTAAACATATCCACATGAACACCATAAAGATAATGGTGCCATATATCAAAGGAAATACTATAGCAGCCAACTCTAAGTTATGGGTTGGTTAATTCTTCTCATGAACTTCAACTATCTGGAAGTATCACCTATAACTTTGCCATTTTGCATTAGTACAAAACCCAAACCAACTCTTGACGCATCACAATATACAACAAGGCCTTGCATAACTTCTGGTAAGGTCAACATGGGGGCAGTAGTCAACCTCCTTTTCAAATCTTGAAAAATTTTGTCACAAGCTTCAGACTATTGAAACTTTACTATTTTCTGAGTCAACTTGGTCAAAGGGGACTAAATAGACGAGAACCCCTCTGTGAACATTTTATAGTATCCAGCCAAATCCAAAAAACTCCTAATATTAGTTGGATATGTTGGTCTAGGCCAATTCTGCACTGCCTCTATCTTTTGGGTATCAACTCTAATTCCATCATTGGAAACTATGTGGCCCATGAACACCATAGACTTAAGCCAAAACTCACATTTAGATAACTTAGCATATAACTCCTTATCTTTTAAAGTCTGAAGAACTATTCTGAGATGACTAGTTTGATCTTCTTCTTTCCATGAGTATATTAGTATGTCATCAATGAAGATGATAAAAAACATATCTAAATAAGGTTAGAAAACTCTATTCATAAGGTCTATGAATGTTGCAGGTGCATTGGTCAAATCGAACAACATGACTAGAAACCCATAGTGACCATAACGGGTCCTGAATGCTGTCTTGGGAATATCACATTCCCCTTACTTTCAACTGATAGTAGCTAGATCTGAGGTCTATCTTAGAAAAACAAGAATCACTCTAAAGCTGATCGAAAAGATCATCAATTCTCAAAAGAGGATACTTGTTCTTGATGGTAACCTTAATCAACTGACGGTAATCCATACAAATCCTAAGGGAACCATCTTTCTTTCTCACAAATAACATAGGAGCGCCCCAATATGAGACACTTGGTCGAATAAAGTCTTTATCAATGAGCTCCTTCAGATGTTTTTTAAGCTCTTTCAACTCTGCTGGTGTCATTCTACATGGCTGAATAGAGATAGGATTTGTATCTAGAAGAACATCTACACCGAAGTCTATCTCTCTCTCAAGAGGGACTTTAAGTAGATCATCTGGAAAAACTTCTGAAAACTCTTCTACTATAGAAACGAACTGAATATGAGGTATCTCAACACTAGAGTCCTTAACTCGGACTAAGTGATAGACACAACCCTTGAAAACTAACTTTCTTTCCTTAAGGTACGAAATAAAATGACCCTTAGGTACTGCTGAACTACTTTCCACTCTAAGACTGCCTTATTAGGAATTTGGAACTTGACAACTCGAGTTCTATAATCAATGGAGGCATAACAGGCATAAAGCCAGTCCATACCTAGAATGACATCAAAATCTACAATGTCTAACTCAATTAAATCTGTCATGGTATCTTTGAGATTGATGGAAATGACACAATCACGACTTACTCACTCAACTAGAATAGACTCCCCAACAGGTGTAGAAGCACAAAAGGGTTCACATAGTTCTCAGCAATAACATCAAACTTATTTGCAACATAAGGAGTTATGAAAGATAAACTTGCTCCTGGGTCTAACAAAGCATAAACATCAAAAGTAAAGACTTTGATCATACCAGTGACAACATCTATAAAGTTCTCTTGCTCTTGGTGACTAATAATCGCATAAAGGCGGTTTACTCCTCTGTCTGTATCGGATGTAAGTCCTTTAGGTGCAGCCATGTCTGGTGGAGCAACTCACGAAGATTGGGATCTATTGCCCTAATTTCCACTACCTTGCCTGTTCTTAGCGTACTCTTTCATGAAGTGACCCTCTTGTCCATACTTGAAACAACCTGTTTGGCCATCACGACACTTACCTGGGTGGGTTCTACCACCTAGCACATGTAGGAGCCCACTTACCCCTTTTTGCCACAGTACCCTGAGACTACATAGGTGTAGCTTTGAAGTTCTGCAAATTTTGACCATTATACTCACCTTTATTTCTGGGTGCAGGTGCCCTATCTGATGATGGAGTAGGTCCCTTTTTCTTTTGCTGAAAGGATTAACGGTTCACATTGCTTTTCTGCTGCCCGGACTCATTCCCTGGCTTAGCCTTCTTGTTTCTAAACTCCACCTTATCCCTCAGCTTCGCTTCCTTAAATTTTTGCACATATACCATTAACTTTGATATATCCATGTCCCCAATTAGCATCGCTGCCCTGCCTTCTTTGCTTGACAGGCAGGACAACCCAACAACAAACAAACTCATTCGATTTCTCATATCTGCAACCATCTCCATAGCATAGCAGGACAGTTGGGTGAACTTTAACCCATACTCATAAACACATAAACAAATTTGTTTAAGAGTAAGAAACTCTCGTACCTTTGCCTCTTTCAGTTCTCGAGGGAAGAAATGCCCTAAGAAACCTTTCTCAAAACATGCCTAACTCGCAGGTGGTGCTTCCTTCGCTCGACCCTTCTTCCACTAGTCAAACAAAGTCCTAGTAACATTCTTCAACTGATATGCAGCCAGTTTAACTCACTCAGTATCAACAATGTGCATCATATCAAATACCTTTTGCAGTTCCTCAATAAAGTTCTTTGGATCCTCAGTAGTGCTCGAACCAGTGAAACTTGGAGGGTTCATCCTCAAGAGCTCACGAATCCTCGAAATGTCAGCCTCTCCTGGTTGAGCTCCTTTTTATTGCCCAACCTAGTTAGTCACAGCTTGACTTTGTATCCTTATTGCTTCCATAAAATCAACAGTAGTAACTTTCCCTTGGGGTTGCACTTCAGGTGCATTAGGTACCCCTTGCTCCTCAACATTACGCCTAGCAAGAAAACCTTTGACAACTTTTTGTGGAGGCATGTTTATCTGAAAACACATGCAAGCATGTATTAGAATAAATTCTTCAGAGATCAAACACTAACGCACAAATTGAGTATGAAAGAAGTGACTAATTTTACTAAATGTTGCAGCTTCCTAATTATAGATGTGGAGCGCTTCACACATATAACTAGGACTCTACTAAATGGCTTCATAGAATCCCTAGAACTCTTGAACTTTGGGCTCTGATACTAAGTTTTTCACGCCCCGAGCCTACACCCCAAACGTGGCTGGCATTCAAGAACCATTGTTGGCCCTAAGAGAACACTTGGCCTGGCTTACTTACTTAATAGAAGATTTAAAATCATAAATACAAGAATTCAATACATCTATACTCAACTGTTAAATAAAATAATTTAGAATGTTTGAAAGTCAACATTCAACTTAGCCAAGAGGGAAACTCAAGTCTTAACATATGAAAGTATATTGTAAAGACAACTAACTACTAACTGTCTATGAAGTCTCTAAAATAATGAGGTGTGTCGGGACAAGACCCCCGATCAACCTAATAATGATATACTAAAAGCAAAATAAAATGAGTCCTTCAGAATGCAAGGAGGCTCACCAACAGCCTCTAAGTGCTCAACTAGATCAACGAGGCACTGGGTGATAATCCTGGTTACCTGTGTCTACATCATCAGAAGATGCAGGCTAACTGGCATCAGTACATTGAATTTATAAGTATGTGAGTTGGATTACTAAACACAATATAGGCTTGAAAATAATCTGAAATAATCACTTATCTTGGCTTTACTCAACTCCTAAATAACTTAACTCAATATAAATCAATAAACATATGCAATATATGGAAAGCTTGTAAAACAGTGGAAAACAACTTAGTTCATTAAAGAAAATGCAATAACAAACTCAACTTTACTCATATAATAAAATAATATAGTTTCTGTAGGAGATTCTCCAACCGACAACCAGCACTATGAGTCTAAGTGGTGATACAGCTTCTTGCCCATGCTGCCAGAACTATCCTATACTTTTCCATCATATAGAACGCCTTAACTAAGTGGATCCACTAGTTTATGCTAAAAGCATCTTAAGGAGTCATCTAAAAAGTATGACCCTTTACTACCCCTGATGGCAACATGGTTTATGGAGACTTGAGTTAATATGAACACACATCCCCATATCGGTGCTCAATACTACTCCCAAAATATACTTAGCTCATATGTTTTTAAAACAAACTTCTTTCATTGTTTTAAGATAATTACTCAAAACTTATCTTCAAAGCTCTCTTAGAATCGATGATCCCTTTCTTGTTCAAATGTGAAAACATTTTAAACTCTTGGGAATATTTAGTTCCCTTACAACTTTTGGAGAAATGAACTCGACTCTTTACTCTTTGCTTAACCTAAAACTTAAGTCTTAGAAGAAAGTTAAAACATTTGTGAAAGACTTTTGAAAAAACTTTAATGAACTTCTCTTGACTTGCTTCTTAACTTCTAAACTTCTTAACCTTCCTGAATTGAATTATGGATTCAAGGATTGTGATTCGTGATAGGAAATATCTCATGATGTTTAGGAGTGTTTTTAGATAGCTATACATGAGAAATGACCAAAAAATCACTGTGTGAGGGTAGTTCTGCGATGCAAGAGGTATTTAAATTTTGGTCACAAAATACTTTTTAAGGCAGAATGGTCTGTGATCACTCTGCGACGTTAAATGATTTTTCTAAAATCTGGGAGCAGGTTCGCGACGTGGAGCCAGTGCCTAGATTTGCCTGACAAATTTTCTTCTTTATTTTCTAGTCCCAATTTGCCCGAACTGGGTTCTTTTTCCCAAATTATTTTTAGATACAAATACCCATCAAATGTAACTAAGAACCTAACTCTAAATAACTCAATAATTTGACGTAATGATCTTAACAACTTCTCAATTTCAGCCCAACTCAAGAACAATATCAAATTCAAGAATAGATATCTAGAACATCAACTTTCAAACTCTTTTAGCATGAATTCACGCTGAAATAAATATGTTTGGCATGTGGGTTAATGAACCCAACATTATGAAAGCCTCACATACCTCGTAGGATTAAATCCTTGGCAAAATCCACACGATAATCTCCAAGAAATCGACGAACTTTGAGCTTTTCTTCTCCTTTCTCCTCTTTTATCTTTTCTCCAAGCCCTAGCATGAACTTCAACTTTTATAAATTGGTATAACTCTAATTAGACCCTAACTTAATGACGAAAAATGAAATAAAACAATTGGACAAGGAAAAGACAAAAATACCCTTCCAAAATTCAGATTAGACTTTCCTTATCTAAACAACCAAACTTCGAAATGGCATATCTCATTCATACAAATTCGGAATTGCAAAAGCTTAGTGGCGTTGAAAATGTAATTCAACGATCTTTCCTATGGTATTTGAAAACACACCTAACTCACCCTGAGCTAGGAGTTATGGTTGTTTGAAGTTGACCAAATAGCCAAACTTAAAAAATTTCATGATTTTTCATTCTTTCCTAAAATGACTATTTCAAATTCTAACTCTTTCTAGTTCTTTAAATTTTCCGAGATCACACTTGCTTAAACCTGAGGTGTGTGAATTTTACAACAAAATGGAGCTTCTAGAGGAAGGAGGGGTCAAAACTATTGTGAAAGATATTAAAATCTTTCTAGATGAGGAAGCTTTGGGGATAATTCTAGTTGTGCCTAAGAAAGGAATCTGGTCAATTGAAGACTGGAAACCATTCATCAAGTTTCCAAAATAGTCCACAAAGCGTAGGGACATAAAGCAAGCAGGACTGCCATAGAAGTTTCTCAAAGGATAATATCAGTTACTCTTTGAGTTCATCAACAAGGTGCTTGTACCAAGGATAGAGAAGAGAACTGTAGCTTCTGCTTCTGATCTATTTCTCATGGAAAAGTTGGATGAACATGAGGAAATTAATCTCCCTACTTTAATGCTTGGACATAGAACATGGTAATGACTTGGAAACAGGCTAAACATGATATTCCCTATGGCTACTTGCTAAATTATGTGTTCAAACATTTCAAAATGCCTTTGGGACGAGGGGTACCCGGTACCACCAAGACAATGGTCACTATTGTCACCCTGCTAAAATGTGAGTTTGCTTAAAGGAAGGCCAACGGCAGGTCTCAGGTGGCGAATCTTCTAGATCAGCAAGCCGCTTTTAGATGTGAGTTGACTGATCTCAATGTTAACTTAAATGATAAGGAGGTGGAAATTGCACAACTAAAATCTAAGTTGCAGAAGGTTGTCTCAAAGGGACCTGTACCAGTGGTGTGGATTAGCAAGTGGTGCAAAAGTTTAGAGTTGAGAATGAACAGCAGCTGAAGACAAATGCCTCATTCAGTGAGGAATTCAAGGCTCTCAACAAGAAAGTTATTTGGGCTCATGAGGTTGCAATGAGCGAATGCCCTTGCTTATGTGCACCATTAATCCCCTTCCCCCTCCGTCCTAAACGAGTCTTGTCTCCCTAGTATTTTCATCCCTGGTTCAAAACTCTAGTGTCTATGTGTACTATTTTGACTAACTCATGTGGTCGTCTTTTGTGATCTAATGCTAATTGTTACTATGCCCTGTTCAGTATGGTTAATATTCTCTTTATGCTTTCATGTACATGCTTTGTATGGCCCATGGCCCTAATTTCTTAAATGCTTTTAATATAACTCGCATATGTTTACTGCTATTCCTTTTCAATAATGTTAAAAGGGGGAATTTTCAGTAAACTATTGTGAAATTAGAAGGGAACTGAACTAAGGGGAAGAATAGTGATAGGGGGAAAGTGACAGGGGGAACTAATGTAATTTTTGCATGAATGCTTAACACTCATGTGAGGTTGCTTGTATGTTGTTTGTCATCATCCAAAAAGGGGAAAATGATAAGTCTTAATGCTCCCAGATGTTTTGATGATCTCCTCAAAAGTGCAGGGACCCGGTCCTCTGCAGAGTATGCTCGTCCAGGGTCATATGTTGTACAGCTGAAAAGTTGTCGGCATCAAAAGTTGGTCAAATCGCCAGTTTGCTACACCAACCAGAAGCGACGAGGTTATTTATCCAATGTGTACTAACTCTTGATGTTTGATATATTCAAGACAACAAACAGCAAATCAACTCATTCATTCATAGAGAGATATTCAAGCTTCAAAACAACAAGGGACCTAATAGATTGCATTATTACTTCCTGTACCAGCTATTACTTTGATCGCTTGTATTTGTGCGTATATTGTAGGAATCGTTTCGCTTGTGATAGAAACTTTCAACCTTGGGTGAATCATTGTAAGAACTTAGTTGTGAGTAACTTAGTATTTTACGTCAAAGTCTATATTAATTAGTTGGGTTAGTATAGTGGGCAATGCAGGCATTGCTTTGGCTGATTGAGTGATAGTGTATCACTCAGGAGAGAGATTAGTAGGATAATCTCGTATATGTTGTAAAATGTGTTTTACTTTGGCTTGTTAAGTTTAGTAAAAGCAGTTCGAAAATCCTGTGAGACATGTCATGGTTTTACTCCCTTGAGAAAGGAGGTTTACATGTAAAGTTGAATGTTCAATCTTTACTCTCAGCATTTATTTATTTTTCTGCTATTGTAATCGTGCTAAGGACCTGGTCCTATCGTATCTAGTGGACGCATACATTCCAACATAAAGCTAAAAACAACTTATAAAGGCACACATTTGCTCAAGTCCTCTCTCAGTAAAACTGAGAAAAAATGGAGCCAAAATATCAATCCCAGATAAATTTGCAAGGGAGTGGTATATCTTTAGGTACACAACTTCTTCTTTCTTTAGATACGTAAAATAATACGTAAGCATGAATGTGAATTTATCTTTGAAATTCAATTTGTATTAAACAAAATAAGTCTATAAAAAAGAGAGAAAAATAAAACTACATGTGTTGCCTCAATCATATTATTTTTCTCTTTGGCTACCCTTAAGAGGAGGCAACATTATCGATATATTTCTATTTCTTAGCCTGCTAAATATCATATACTTGAGTATGTGGTTTATTTCACTAAGCTTAGTAATTGATGCTATCTAAATTATTGCACTTGGGCATTATAGCTTCTGAATCTAATAAAATGGTAATAAATCTTAGTTTAAGTAAATTAAAGACGAGGACACAAAAATACATAGTACATGATATGTCAAAGCCAATTTGCCATTAGCCTTGCCTCTAACATTAGTAATTTGAGTGTCTCTTTCCAGAAAAAATCATATTATAATTGCATTTCTCTCCTTTCATCTAGTTGACTACTCCCGACTTGAGTTTTTCAATACAATAAATCAAAAGCTGAACAACAAACTTTTAAAATAATGCCTATTCCATATGTACAATCACAAAAATGCGGAAACTTCTTCATGGGATATTATGCCTGTTAAATAATTGCACATAATACCTCATTAAGGAAACGAACCACATGGTAGGGGAAATTTCAAAATAGAGTTAGTTATATTAAATGATCTTTATTTGAGTTCATAATCAAATTTATCCATTAGGTAATTTAATAAAAGTGAAGATTACCTAATCATTCTCAGCCTTCAACAATCATCCTATTTAATGATCATCCTCTTAATTGTAGAATTGTCATTAATATAAATATGATAGAAGCTAATACTACAAAAACATAAGAAGAAATCTACATCACTTATTAAAGTTGAATCTAGAGGTGAAGTGTTTTCAAGTTTTGTGTCCCAATACTAATTATCCAAGAACTACTAAATACAAAATGCAACATCATATTCTATCACGTATCATTCTCAGTACATAAGATAGAACACTATAATTCATTTTTAAGAAAAAGGGGCCAAAATTTAAAGAGCCTGAAAAAAGTATATGAAAATGTATCTGAAGGGCTTGAAATTCAGAGTATCTGAAATCAACCCTTCTCATAGTTCAACCTGCTTGTTGTTCTTTTTATAGACTTTGATTGTTATTTTGTCACTTTACCTCAGTCGGGGTGTAATTATTTTAGCAAGTAGGGATCCAAAAGTACTAATTGGCAAGTATATCAAACATCTTTGAATGGTAAAGGAGTTGACTTCAGAAGAACTCAAAATAAAAGTAGGTGACCTCTTCAGTTATTGTGCTCAAATACTATTTTTCCCCGATCGCCTTAAACAAAGCGTACATTAACGTATTCATTCACCATTAAATTGTTTTGCCCCACACTTTTGTAATTATCCTTTCTCCAAAGTGCCTCTTATTTCACAATATATTTGCATAACCACTTCATGAGTAAACAACAATTTGTAACACTTGTTATATTTATTCCTAAAGCTACTATTTTCTTGTCCAAAGTAACATAGTCCCACTTTATTAGATGTATCGTTTGGTTCTCTTTGTTTTTTCTTTTTTCATTTTTTCCCTTATCATTTCATTTAACTTCTGTGATATCATTATAGTATTGAGGGAGAGGGACTTAGGATAAGCATGCATTCATCCAGATACTACTATCAATTAGCATCTTTTTCTCTATAGTTAAAAATTATTGTTTCTAGCATGAGTTGACACAAAATTAGACAACAAAATCAAGATATTAATGCCCTAGTCTACTTGATGAAAGAAATAAAATTCAATTTTAACAATAGATAGATTATACTAATCCTGACTTCATAAAATTTAAATATGAAATTCAAGTTCAGATAAACAACCAAGAGTTAAAACATGCATTTTGTAGTACCACATGCTTCTACCATCAATGTATCCCTACGAATATGGATGTCCAAAATAATATCGGTACATAATTTATTATATTGTATACCAGTGAAATGATAAAATTTACTCTTACAAATAAAGAAACATGATAATAGCTTACAGAGAGAATCACTCCTGGAAGGAATATTCTCATGTTCCTTGCAAAAACAAGATAGAAAATGATCATTTTACTTAACATGTATTTGTGAGAAGTAAATATAAATGAATAAACTTAGAAGTGTTTTACAACATACATTGATAGTGTCATCCAGCTTGAGTCATACACCAACTCTCTTTTTTTCATGCCTAATCATCATATCGTTTCATATCGAGGTAGTCATGTGTTTTGTTCCTAGAGAAGCCTAAATAAGTAGTTGAAAGACTACATATTTCACTATGAAATTCCTAAGAATTAATGTACATTATCTATTTCATTAGTAGAGAATGTCAAGCTTTCTGCCCAGTTTTCTCCAACCTGGATACTGCTTCAAACATGAGCAGAACCATATTTAGGTATCTCCGCTGACTAAAATTTTGTATGCCATAACGTGTCATCAACGATATAATCTGTGAATTGCTTACCAAGTTCTGATGCGTAGTTCTCACCTTATAATTACACTTCAATCGGGTCAAAATGCTTTTGTACCCTATATGAAGACATTCTTATTAATAAGCACATCAACATAACAAAATATTGTCTCATGTACTAAACCTCTCAAGATGTGACATATAGGACCATAAGTTAATGTCAAATAAGATGAGTAAGAAATTTCATCAAACATCATAAGGGCATAGCAAACGAAGTGTTTTCTTATTATGAAATGTATTTTAACTTGTTGGAATTGTCACAAACATTCAATGTGACTGTTCCTAATTTGCTATAATTGGCAAGTATCATATATGTGGGATATTGCTTGAGATAGAGCTAGCACCGGAAATTCTTCCTACTTGTTCACTTTATTTAGAAGAGCAACAACAAATTATATCTGCAGTGAAAATAAGCAAAACAACATAAGCATCAAATTAGAAGGAAACTATCCTCGCTAATGAAACTAATCAAGGAGCAGGAAAAATAGTAACTAATCTATCTATGACATCTGAGTAAAAGATTCACTTTGCAGAACCAAGGTTATAAAGCATTTGTTCTAAGCATTTGAAGAAGATGAAGACCCATATAAAAGGTCAAGCCTTTACAAAATAGAATTTCAACAACAAAAATTAAATCAACACATGCACCTGAAGTAGTTCTCAACAGCTCATGAATCTGCAACATTAATAAATTGTACAAGAGCCACTATAATCTGTTACTTTGCCGCCATCTCCTTCCAATGATACTCATAGATTTAACCTAAAAATGCCATTGTATTACCAAGTTAGGAAGTGTGGAAAGAACTGAAAAGAAGCAAGAACGATTTGATTATGCAGTAATGAGATAATAGCGACAAAATTAATCACGCAAGCTTTTGTACTATTAAATGATGCAGTATTCGTCCCATGCTTATTGGCTAGACTTAAAATAAAATAAATCAGAGATGCAGATGCCAATTAGATATCACTAAAATTTTTTGGGCAGTGAAAAAAATCTAACTATCAACAATTAAAAGAAGAAGGTAGAATAAAGCTAGTTAAGAAACAAAAGACATGAAAGAAAATTAAACAAGAAAAAAGGGAATGGAAGAGGCAGTGGGTAGACAGATGTCTAAAGTCCCACCGAGCATGCAAGGCCATCCTAGAAGATGAACAATTACTGAGCAACTCTTTCTCAAAAGTTGGGATAGAGAAGATGAATAGAAATCAATATGTGTGGTCAGCTTAAAAAAGAACACTTAATATCAAATGGGCCTAATATAATGTACCATTCACAAAACTATTAGTACAATAACTTATAGTAGTGTTTGTTTGTCCAGCCCAATTGTCACTTAATAATAAGGGTAAAAAAAAGGTAAACAATAAATTTGTTAGGTGAATGACATAATTGTCCTTCCAATATAAGTTCATGTCTATGTGTTATATATTCATGTACTTATCGTGATACAAAGTTTTTGATTAATGAGGTTTTGTGGTGTAGTGGTAAGCGCTCCTTCATCCTTAATCAAGAGGTCTCAGGTTCAATTTATCTTGGGTATAGAGTCACTTTTATTCGGGAGTGTTCCGACGTGAATCTGAATTTAGACATGATCTTATATAGGTATCGAGTGTTTCGATGTGAATATGAATTTAGTATAACAAATAGAAGAAGCGACGTATCATACATTAGTCTTTTTCATTGGAGTGCTGCATTTTTTGCTTAAAAGTTATTGAAAAAATAATATATTATGTACATATATTTAAATTTATTATATGTAAATGGTAATATAGTAAAATTGTCATTTTATAAATTATTGCTCCAGTGTGTCAAGTCAAAACTATTTATCTACAAATTCGAAATTTTCATTAAATTGAAATGATCTTTTGAATTAATTAATTAATAATATATAATTAACTACAATCTACATGGTACAATTATAGAAAAGGACATATAGTGTCACGACCCAGATCGTCGTGCTTGGCTTAGACTAACACTCCGGTGGGAGAACTACTACTATAACCCAAACCAAGCAAATAATCTAAAAGCTAAAGCAATTAAGTTACGGAAGCAAGTTAATTAACTAACAAATGTGGAAATTTAATACCCAGAACTTGAAAGTCAATGTACAAAAATATATAAATAAATTGTCCAAGCCTAAACAAGAAGGCATACATCCCCAAACTATTGAACTAATTAACTAACTAGAAAAAATATTTAAGTCCGGAAATGATGGACATAGACGAAAGAGAATCCCATGGCAGCCCGAAAGAATTGGCTCACCCTTGAATTCGAAGTGACAATCACTGATCTTCTAAGCGAGGTCTGTCAATAGTCGTGTGAAGATGCCATGTACTTAACAAAAATAAGAGCAAGTGAAGTATTAGTACACAATCAAAGTGTACTGGTAGGATCACGCAACTATCCTCCTAGTGCAACATAAACAAGTTAAACCACATTATAATCATATGCATATATATCAACATATAAAACATTATCAACATTTATGAACAACCAACAACTTCATATTTTAAAGCACAACATTGTTGTTCTCACGGAACCCAAACACAAACAGTTAGTGTCACGATCCGAGTCTACACCCTGGACGTAGCCGACATTCAAGAACCATTGCTGGTCCCCTACCTAACCCTCTTCTTGGCTGACTACAAGAGGAAGACTAACTTAAGCATGCAAAAGCTTAAAACTGAAATAAAATTCAATAAACTCAACTTTGTAAAGCATTAACTCAAATGAACAACTTAGAATAAAAATAATATATTCAACTCGCCATAAAATAGGCAACTTAAATCTTTAAAACATTTAATAAAAAAATAAATAATACAGATTTCTCAACTATACAGACTATTTATGAAGCCTCTTACTGATAAAGATGGAAGTCGGGACAATACCCACGACATCATGACTAAACTGAAAAGTAAATGAAATCCTCCTAAAACAAGGAGGCTCATCATAGCTAACTCGAACTTCTAGATGTATCAACGAATCTCCTGTTGATGATCCTGAATACCTGTGTCTGCATCATGAAAAGAGGCAGGCCAAATGGCTCAGTACGTGGAATCTAAGAGCATGTAAGAGGTATTCTAAAACATAAACATAAGCTTGAAACTTGATAAAAATGAGACATACTTACCTATTTTCAAACTTACTCAACTCAAGGAATACTAAAGGATACTCAAAACTACTCAAACTTGCTTAACCTAAGAGTGTTCAAGGATAAGATACTCAACTCAGAGATTAGATACTAAACTAAAAGATATGATATTCGACTTTAGGTACTCAACTCTGGATACTCAACTCAATATAAATCAACAATACACATGCAATATATGGAAAGATTAATAAAATAGTAAAAGCAACTTAGTTCGTTAAAGAAAATGCAATAACAAACTGAACTTTACTTATATAATGAAGTAATATATTTGGAGTCTCTGTAACCGACAACCACCACTATGAGCTTAAGTGGTGATACATCGTCTTGCCCACGCTGCCAGAACTATCCTATACTTTGCCGTCATATAGAATGCTTAACTTAGTGGATCCACTAGCTTATGCTAAAAGCATTTTAAGGTGTCATCAAAAAGTATGATCCTTTACGACCGATGATGGCTATATGGTTTATGTATACTTGAGTTATTTGAACTCAAACTCACCCCCATATCGGTGCTCAATACTACTCCCAAAATATCTTAGCTCATATGTTTGTAAAAACAAAACTTATTTCTTTGGTTTTAGATAATTGCTCAAAAACTTAGCTTAAAAGCTCTCTTAGAATCAATGTTTCCTTTCTTGCTCAAAACCCTTTTGGAAATCTCAGTTTACTCTCATCTTAAATGTGAAAACATTTACTCTTGGGAATACTTAGTTCCCATATATCATTTTAAAGAAAATGAATTTTGCTCTTACTCTTTACTCAACTTCAAAGCTTAAGTCTTAAAACAAAGTTAAAACATATGGAAAAGACTTCTTAAAATATGGTTCATGCCGATTTATGGACGTGAACAACTCAATGAAAGGTTTTCAATAACCATAGATAAAACTCAATACTTGGAACTCAAGAACCAATGATACTACTCATTTCAAGAATGCTCAACTCAGAGGGTTCATGCGGAATTATGAGCATGAACTACTCAACTCAAGGACTCAAAGATACATATCATCTCAAGACTGTTCAACTTATAGGGTTCATGAGAAATTATGGACATGAACACTTCAACTCAAGGACTTCATGGGTAACATCAAACAGTGCCATAATTAGAAAATATAATCTCAAAGGGGATTGGGAACTCAATACTCAAGACTTAGGACTTGAAGATACTACCCCTCTCAATGATACTTAATTTTTGGAGTCCATGCAAAAATTATGGGCATGAACGATTCGACTAGAAGGTCTACAAACTACATGGAACTCATGTATTCAACAATTCTTATTCTCTTACTTACCACCTTAAAACTTAGTTCAAATCGATAGTTGATCTCAAAGGATTAATAACTGAACTCAAAGCCTTTCTTGAACTCTAATTTATCTCTCTCTTGGATATGAATTATGAATTTAAGAGTTATTGTTCATGATATGAAGGATCTAGGTGAAGGTGTACACTCATGAATACATTCTCCTCAGTCTCATTCTCACTTACTTGAGTCTTGAAGCAAGTTACTAGAAGTTGTAGAAGACTCCACAAAAGGACTCAAAGTGACATTCTTACAATGTTCATAAGAATTCTCAAAACTTAAATCTTATCTATACCTTGAATTTGAATTATGAATTCAAGTTTATGATCATGTTAAGAATGATTTTAGTTGTTTAGAAGTAGCTTAAATTAGTTAGAATCGAAAAGGAGTGAAGGTACCCGTCGCATGAACTCAAATGGAGCAACCGATTGCAAATTGGACGGGACAGGAAACCCTGGGGTTATGGGTGGCGGGGGGTGCCAGCCCCTAAACTTCAGAGAATACATTGGGGAACTCTGACTGGTGCAATGCGCCATGCCCCAATCAAGAAGACCCAACTAAATTCTTTGCTCGTTCTCTCACCCTATTTGGCCTAGAATCAAATGGTTTCTTCCCCAATCACATGGATTCAATTACTTAACATAAGTACACTCTAATATACTCAACACATCCCTAAAAACACTCACTTTAATCTAAATAACTCATCCAAATCCCAACAAAATAAGATTTAAAATAAACTTCAAGAACACCTATCAAGAACTCATCAAGAACTCTAATTCATCAACTTTAAGAACGAAATTGCACTAAAAATAACATGATTGGCATGTGGATGAACAAACCTAGCACCATGGAAGCTTACATAACTCTTAGGAACTAAACCCATAGCTAAAATGCGCAACAAAACGCAAGACTCTCGACGAACGCTTTGATCATCTCCTTTTTTCTCCTCCTTTCTCTTCTTGAACTCTCAAATAATACCCTAGGCTAATTTTAGGATTATATAACTGAACCTAATAGGATTAGACCTTTAAACCCTTACTGAAAACTAATTAAACCTGATTTGGTAATGAAAAGACCAAAATACCCCTCTAAAATCTAGTTTTGACTTTCCCTATCTTGGCAGCCCAACTTCGAATGCGCATATCTCCCTCATACGAACTCGAAACTGAGAAAACTCAGTGGCATTAGAAATATAATTCAAAGATCTTTCCTATGGTATCTAGTAGAACACCTAACTCATCCTTATCTAGGAGTGATAGTCGTTTGAAGTCAACCCAAAACTCATACTTAGCTGAACTTGCAAAATTTCAGATTTTTTCTATTTCCAACTTAGTTCTTTTTGAAACTCAAGTTGCTACATCTAGTGACCTGACCTTAATACTTAAGGAATTTTAAATTCCTTAGTAAAATCCTTTTCATAACGAAGGACGGTTCAAGTCTTAGCTCAAAATTTTTTTGGGATATTACAGTTAGCATGTTGGAACGTGGCAATCGATCCCATCATTATACCAGAATGTGGCAACCGATCCAAATTTTTTCCAGAACGTGGCAATTTGAACTAAATTAGTTATGTCGAAATGTGGCAATCTGATCCCATTCACACACCACAATCACAGACACAAGTACATCATCAAGATCATACATTTAAGTCATGATTTCACGGCAATGATATTTCATCTATCTCATTTACAAAAAGTGTGATCAACATTGCAACATTCATACATATACAAGTATCACAGTGAAGCAAGAACAACCATACATCATACAATCATACATCACACAGCCATAGAATCACAACCATCACCTACCTCGAAACAATCTTGAAACCCTAAGAAACTTGATCCTTCCCTTTTCGGATTTGTTCCGCTTGTTCTTGGTCTACAAACAATCACAATAACATGGGAATCAATAAACAATCGCTAATTACTCAAATTACTAACAATTCTATGAACCCTAAATCAACCCATGAACCCAGTTACCCAAATTAGGGTTGTTTCCACCATAGAATCTATAACAAAACCCTCCCCAATCAATATACACCCATTCTATTACGTTCTACGTATCGAAAAATGGATTAGAAGCATACATTTAGCTTCAAGAATGGTGAAAAACGAGTAGAAATTGTCTGGGGATCGTTCCTTAGTTCAAAAAGTTGAGAAGTGCATAATGAGGTCGTGTAAGAGTTTATTAACGACATTAAGTGCAGTTTGGCCCACCACAGCGACGACACCAGAGCGACCCAAATCCCTGCTAAAGCGGCATTCTCGAACCAATGAGCTATTCATCTTTCCCTATGAATTTAAGTCTCGTCATACCCGCCACAGCGCCCCATATCCCGCTGTAGCGGCCCCGCCAAAGCAGCCAAACTCCCGGCAAAGCGGCACAAATGGTACTAGATAGTCAATGGAAGGAATTCCAAAATCCATTCCACAACACACTTCTAACCCACGACGCTCAGAAAATACCTTTCACACTAAGATCGATTCTCGGAGATCTATTCACCTAGATTTAATTACGTAATGTCGTACGATTTCCTTAATAAGTTATCTAACTACTCATGCCATCAAAATAAAAAACAACTCCCATGATTGTTACCAGATTTCCCACACCTCAAGGACTCCGATTTCGTCAAAATTTGGACAAGGTTGGGAAAATACAAATATTACGAAAAAGCTTTTTCGGCCCTAGATTTTCCCCGTTGGCATTTCTATAACGACGGAACCCGATCGTTACAATAGATATGAATTTACCCATCACTCGTCCCTGAGTGATAAAATTTAGGAAAAGTAGGCTAACGAAAGAATGAAGTACTACCTAATTTGATGAATAATTAGGGATACTTGTCTCGCATGTCCCTCTCGATTTCCCATGTAGCTTCCTCAACTGGACGATGCTTCCATTGAACTTTCACAGAATTAATCTCCTTAGTTCTCAACATACGCACATCACGATTAAGAATAGCAATCGGTCCCTCCTCATATTGAAAGTCTTTGTCTAGCACAATTGAGTCCTATTTAATTATATAATCTTTGTCACCATGATGTCCTTTCAACATAGACACATGAAATACCGGATGAACATCGGATAGATCAGGGGGTAGAGCCAGTCTATACACCACCGGCCCTACACATTCAAGAACTTCAAAGGGACCAATATATTACGGATTTAACTTGTCCTTCTTACCAAATCTCATCACCCCTTTCATGGGTGATACTTTTAAAAGAACATTCTCACCAGTTTGACTCTATGTCTCTTACCTTATGATCCTCATACTTCTTTTGTCTACTCTGGGCTGCTAGAAGTGTAGCCTGAATACTCCTCACCTTATCTTAAGCATACTTCACTAAATCAACCCCTAAAGGTTTCATATCTCCAGCCACGAACCAACCTATGGGTGACCTACATCCCCTCCCATATAATGACTCAAATGGTGCCATGTTAATGCTCAAGTGATAACTATTATTATAGGAGAACTCACACAAAGCTATGAATTTATCCCAAAGCCCTCCAAAATCAATCACACATGCCCTCAACATGTCTTCCAATACATGAATAGTCCTCTATGATTATCCATCCCTCTGTGGATGAAAGGTTGTACTAAAAGTGATTTGTATGCCCAATTCATCGTGTAATTTCCTCCAAAACTTGGAAGTGAGTTGGGTACCATGATTTGAGATGATAGAAAGGGGCACCCCATGCAACCTCACTATCTCTTTCACATGCACCTTAGCCAATTGTTCAGCATTATAATCTGTTCTTACCAGAATCAAATGGGCTGACTTAGTCAACCCATCAACCACTACCCAAATAGAATCGAATTTCCCCAAAGTCTTGGGAAGACCAACAACAAAATGCATAGATATTCTTTCCCACTTCCATTCTAGAATTGGCATTTTCTGAAGTAATCTTTGATGCTCATATTTCACTTGTTTGCAATTTTTGCACTACGCAATAAACTCCACTATGTCTCTTTTCATGCTCGACGACCAATAAATTTATTTCAGATCTCTATACATCTTGGTCACACCCGGATGAATAGAATATCACGAACTATTAGATTCTTCCAACAACTTTTGAATCAAGCCATCAACTCAAGGAAGACAAATCCACCCTTTTACATTGAGTACACCATCCACGTTAATAGTGGCCTCTTGTGCCTTACCATTTTCCATCTTTTCCATGAGTTCGTTCAAATTTTCATCCTCAAATTGTTTTGCCTTGATCTCCTCAATGAATGTGGCCTTAACTTGAATGCTAGCTAACACCCCACTTCTTTTAAAGATGCCCAACTGCATGAACTTAGACTCTAAGGTCTAAATTTCTTTGGCCAAAGTTCTCTTGGTTACACTCAAGTAAGCTAAGCTACCTATACTTACCGTTTTTCGACTCAGAGAATCTACCACAACATTAGCCTTACCCGAATGGTATTGAATGGTTATATCATAATCCTTTAGTAACTCCATCCATCTTCGCTGTCTCAAATTGAGATCCTTTTGAGTGAACACATGTTACAAACAACGATGATCAGTAAACATTTCACACTTAACACCATAAAGATAATGCCGTCATATCTTAAGAGCAAATACTACCGTCGCCAACTCCAAATCATGGGTTGGATAATTTCTCACATGCACCTTCAATTGGCGCGACGCATAGGCTATAACATTCTTATCCTACATTAACATAACGCTCAATCTAGAATGAGAAGCATCACAATAAACTATAAAATCCTTACCTTCCACCGTTAATGCTAGGATAGGTGCGGTGTTCAAAAGAGTCTTGAGCTTTTCCTCACATTTTTCAGTCAATTTACATGATATCTCCTTTTTGGTCAAATTGGTCAAATGAGTAGCAATTGAAACAAAATTCTTAACAAATCGACGATAATAGCTAGCGAGTCCCATAAAACTCCTAACCTCCGTCACAGAGCCAGGCATACCGCAATTCCTAAGTGGTTAAATCTTTTGAGGATCTACCATTACATCTTCTTCTAACACTACACGCGCAAAAAATGCAACTGATTTCAACCAAAATTCACACATTCAAAATTTAGCATATAACTTTGTTCCCCAAGAACACCCAAAATAGTACGAAGATTGTTGGCATGGTTTTTTTCGCTTTTCAAATAAATAAAAACATCATCAATAAAGACTATCACAAAGGAATCAAGAAATGGCTTGAACACCCCATTCATCAAACTCGTGAAAGTTGCAGGCGCATTGGTCAAACCAAAAGAAATAACCAAAAACTCAAAATGCCAATAATAAGTTCTTAACGCCGTCTTGGGCACATCCTTAGGCCTAATTTTCAATTGATGGTAACCGAATCTTAGATCAATCTTTGAGAAAATCGATGTACCTTGCAATTGTCAAAGAGATCATCTATTTTAGTCAAGGGGTACCTATTTCGAATGGTGACCCTATTTAATTGCCAATAATCTATACACATTATCATGTTACCATCCTTCTTCTTAACAAACAAAATCGGAGCACCCCATAGGGAAACACTAGGCCGAATAAATCACTTATTAAGGAGCTCTTGGATTTGAGCCTTAAGCTTTCTTAATTCTGCCGAAGCCATGCGATATGGAGGGATAGAAATGGGACGAGTACTAGGCTCTAAATCAATGCAAAAATCTGTATCTCTATTTGGAGGCATACTAGACAAATCATTAGGAAACACTTTATTAAATTCAGACACCACAGGAATAGACCCAATGGATGGATACTCAATCTCAACATCCCTAACATGATCGAAATAATCCAAACAACCCTACTCTACAAATTTACTAGCCCTAATGGAGGATATAGTCTTAGCTTGCTTAGGCTTGTACACCTCTTCCCATTCTAATTTTTTTCTACCCAAAATTTCTAGAGTTACAGACTTAGTATTACAATAAAGCACAACATAATAGGGGCACAACCAAGTCATGCCTAAGATTATGTCAAAATAAATCATATCCAAAATTACCAAGTCAACCCGAGTCGAAAAACCCATAAGCACAATAGGACAAGAACGATGGACATGGGTAACTATGACTGACTCTCCAAATGGGGTCGAAACACGAATAGTAGCGTCAAGAATATCACAAATCATCTCAAAATCAAAAGCAAATCTCACAGATACATATGAATTAGTAGAACCCGAATCAAACAACACATTAGCCACACAATCACAGACAAGAATAGTACCTATGATCACCGCGTCGGATGCCTCCGCCTCATTCTTGCCTGGAAAAGTGTAACATTGAGCCCTATCATCTTGTTGAGCTACTTCCATACCTGGTTGCGCGTTAACCCAACCTCTATTACCATTACCATTTTCTTTACCTCTACGGCGTTAATGATTACCTCCTTGCCCACCTTGTGGATGTCCTCTACCAATATTACAATTCCCCACGGGTACCACTGCTCAAGACTACTGTTGTTGCACAGAATCTAACACACGTGGGTGGGCACAATCGCTCCTCATATGCCCAGGTTTACCACAGTTGTAGCAAATACGATCAAAAAATGGTTTCCTGCCCGTCGAAGGCATGACACTTTGACTATCCTAAAAATTATGAGATGGAGTTCCCGAGTAGTTACCTATAGACACTGGAATAGTAGACTGAATTGGCTTAGCTACAAGTGTTGGCCTTCCAGGCCCCTTAGAGTAAGAGCCTTGAAAGTTACCGAAATTCTTTGCCCTTTTTGCCCAAGCCTTAACTTGACCGTCTCGCCTCATCCCCTCTACTTTATTAACATAGAATGTTACCTCATTAAAACTCCCTCCTGCAGAAGTCATGTAAACAGACAATACTTGCTACTAAGAATTCAAACATCTAATAAACAGCGGGATCCTCTCCTCCCTAGTAATAACTAATTGCGTAGCATATCTGGATAAAGCATGGAACTTGGCCTCATAAGAAGCCACAGACATGCCAACTTGCTAAAAAGCCATAAATTTATCTTTCTTGCGATCCCTCAGAGTTATGGGCAAATACATTTCTATAAACAGAATATGAAATTGGGTCCATGTAAGTGGAGGTAATGTAGAAGATTTGTACTTCATATAAGCTCTCCACCACTGCTTGGCCTCACCTTGAAGTGGAAAATACACGAACTCAAACCCATGTTGGTGAACAATACCAAATTTATACAGCCTCTCATAACAGTCTAGGATAATTTCATAAGCATCATCATTCTTAGAACTAAGAAATACCGGAGGCTTAAGCTTCAGAAACTTAGTCAACACATCATGCTCGTTCCCAGTCATAACAGAACCCAACAAAGGACAAAAGAAAATATCAGTACTTATATTTCCACCCGTCTTAAGTGTAGTGCTAGCAATAGGAGGATTAGCGGGGGCTTTAGTTGCTTGAGCTGAAGGAAGCAGTCCAAGACCAATCAACCCTTTTAAGAACGCCATAATCTACTGAGCTAACATCGGATCAGTGGGTGGAACAACCACAGTCTCTGCTAGCACCTCTTTCTCTTGTCCATTTTCCTCAACATCTTCAACCCCAATATCCTCTTCTATCTCCTCATTATGTACAGGAGGGTTCTCATTCATAGGAACATTATCAATCATTTCCTCATTCATAGCAGGTGCTACTCTCCCACAACTTATACCCTTAGTCCTTTCTCTACCTCTGCCTCGACCGCGACCTCTTACTGCAGATTCCTCAGTTGGAGCATTGACAGGAGCTATAAGCTTAACACAGTTATACCAAGTATTAACCATCTGCGAACAGAAGAGTGAAGTAGATTCGATACTAATTTGAATCGCTAGATACTAATTAGAATCAAGTCATAGAACGAAAAGGAGACAAGAGAAAAATAGAGATTTCTTATAGTCCTATAGCCTCTCGAAGAAAAGTAAAGGCGTCTCCGTACCGTTCCGTGAGACTCTATTAGACTCATTTTGATACATCGAGATCAACGAACCTAGGCTTTGATACCAACTTTGGCCGACCCAGACCGTCATGATTGGAATCCACACTAACACTCCGATGGGATAACCACAACTACAACCCAAACCAAGCAAATAATCTAAGAGCTAAGGCAACTAAGTTACAGAAACAAGTTAATTAACTAACAAATGTGGAAATTTAATACCTAGAACTAGAAAGTCAATGTATCAAAACATTTAAAAAAATGGTCCAAGTCTAAACAAGAAGAACAAATGTGGAAATTTAATACCTAGAACCTGAAAGTCAATATACCAAAACATCTAAAAAAAGGGTCCAAGTCTAAACAAGAAGGGATACATCCCTAAAGTAATGAGCTAATCAATTGACTAGAACAAATATCTAAGTCTGGAAATGATGACACAGATGAAAGAGAATCCCATGGCAGCCCAGAAGAAGTGGCTCACCCTTGAATTCGAAGCAACAATCGTTGATCTTCTAAGCGAGATCTGTCAATATTCGTGTGAAGATGCCCTGTTCTCAACAAAAATAAGAGCAATTGCAGAATCAGTACACAATTACAGTGTACTGGTAGGATTACACGGCTATCCCACTAGTACAACATAAACAAGTCAAATAAGATTATAATCACATGCATGTATATCAACATATATAACATTATCAACATTTATGAACAACCAACAACTTCATATTTTATAGCACATCATTGGTCCTCTCACGGACCCTAAACTCACACAATTAGCATGCTGGAATGTGGCAACTGATCCCATCGTTATGCCGGAATGTGGCAATCCGATCCAAGTTAGTTATGCCGAAACGTGGCAATCTGATCCCATGCACACACCACAATCACAAACACAAGTACATCATCAAGATCATACATGTAAGTCATAATTTCATGGCAATGATATTTCTTCTATCTCATTTACAAAAAATGTGATCAACACTGCAACATTCATACATATACAAGTATCATAATGAAGCAAGAACAAGCATACATCACACAATCATAGAATCACAACCATCACCTACCTCGAAACAAGCTTGAAACCCTAAGAAACTTGATCCATCCCTTTCCAAATTCGTTCTGCTTATTCCTGGTCTACAAACAATCACAATAATACGAGGATCAACAAGAAATCACTAATTATCTGAATTACTAATAATTCTATGAACCCTAGATCAACCCAAGATCCCAATTACCCAAATTATGGTGGTTTCCAGCATAGAATATGTAACAAAATGCTCCCCAATAAATATTCACCCATTCTATTACGTTTGACGGATCAAAAACAGATACAAAGAGTGAAAATCTTACCTTTAGCCTCAAGAATAGTGAAAAACGAGTAGAAATTGCCTGGGGATTGTTCCATAGCTCAAAAAGTCAAAAAGTGCATAACGAGGTCATTTAGGGGTTTATTAACTACTATAAGTCGCATTTGGCCTACCAAAGTCACCCAAATCTCCGCTAGAGCGGCATTCTCGAACCAGTGAACTATTCATCTTTCCCTACGAATTTAATTTTCATCGTACCCGCTACAATGCCCCATATCCCGCTATACGGGCCCCACCAAAGAGGCCAAACTCCAGCCAAAGCAAAACAAACAGAACTAGATAATCAATTGAAAGAATTCCAAAATCCCATTCCACAACACATTACTAACCCACGACGCTCAGAAAATACCCTTCACGCTAAGATCGATTCCCGGAGATCTACTACCCAAATTAAATTTCGTAAAGTTGTATGATTTTCTTAACAAGTTATCTAACTACTTATGTAATAAAAAAAAATAACTCACCCAATTGTTACTAGATTTCCCCACACCTCAAGGACTCCAATTTCATCCAAATCTGGACAATGTTGGGAAAATACAATACAACAAAAAAGTATTTTTGGCCCCAGATTTTCCCCCGTGGGCATTTCTATAATGACGAAACCTGGTTGTTACAATAGATACCAGTTTACCTATCTCTCATCCTTGAGTGACAAAACTTACTAAAAGTAGGCTAAGAAAATAATAAAGTAGTACCAGATTCGACAAACAATTGGGGATATTTGTCTCGCATGTCCTTCTCAATTTCCCAATTATCTTCCTCAACTAGACGATGCTTCCATTGAACTTTCACAAACCTAATCTCCTTGGTCCTCAACTTACACACATCACGAGCAAGAATAGCAATTGGTTCCTCCTCATATTTGAGGTCATTGTCTAGCATAATTGAGTCCCACTTAATGACATAATCTCTATCACCATGATATCTCTTCAACATAGACACATGAAATATCGGATGTACAATAGATAGATTAGGGGGTAGAGCCAATCTATACACCACCGACCCTACACATTTAAGAACTTCAAAGGGACCAATATATCATGGACTTAACTTGCCCTTCTTACCAAATCTCATCACCCCTTTCATGGGTGATACCTTAAGAAGAACGTTCTCAACAGTCTGAAATTCCATGTCTCTTACCATATGATCTGCATACTTCTTCTATCTACACTGGGCTACTAGAGGTATAGATTGAATAATCTTTACCTTATCTGGAGCATCGTTCACTAAATCAACCCCCAAAGGTTTCACATCTCTAGCCTCAAACCAAACTATGGGTGACCTACATCCCCTCCCATATAATGCCTCAAATAGTGCCATGTCAATGCCAGAGTGATAACTATTATTAAAGGAGAACTTACACAAAGGTATGAATTTATCCCAATGTCCTCCAAAATCAATCACATATGCACTCAATATGTATTCCAATACTTTAATAGTCCTCTTAGATTGTCCATACGTCTTGGATGAATGGTTGTACTAAAAGTGAGTTGTGTGCCCAATTCATCGTGCAATTTCCTTCAAAACATGGAAGTGAATTGGGTACCACGATGTGAGATGATAGAAAGGGGCACCCCATACAACCTCACTATCTCTTTCACATACACCTTAGCCAATTGTTCAGCGTTATAATCTGTTCTTACTGGAATGAAAAGGGCCGACTTAGTCAACCTATAAACCACTACCCAAACAAAATTAAATTTTCCCAAAGTTTTAGGAAGACCATCAACAAAATCCATTGCTATTCTTTCCTATTTCCATTTTGGAATTGGCATTTTCTGAAGTAAACCTTCAGGCCTTTGATGCTCATATTTCCCTTGTTGGCAATTTTGACACTTCGCCGTAAACTACACTATGTCTTTCTTCATGCCCGACCACCAATAAATTTGTTTCATATCTATAAACATCTTGTTCACACCCGAATGAATAGAATATCGCAAACCATGAGATTCTGCTAGCGATTTTTGAATCAAGCCATCAACTGGAGGAACACAAATCCTCCCTTTTACATTGAGTACACCATCCACATCAAGAGTGGCCTCTTGTGCCTTACCATTCGCCATCTTTTCCTTGAGTTCGCTCAAATTGTCATCCTCAAATTGTTTGGCCTTGATCTCCTCAATGAATGTGGCCTTACTTCAATGCTAGCTAACAGTCCGCCTCTTTCAGAGATGTCCAACTGCATAAACTTAGACTCTAAGGTCTGAATATCTTTGCCCAAAGGTCCTTGATTACACTCAAGTAAGCTAAGCTACCCATACTTATCATTTTTCGACTCAGAGCGTCTACCACAACATTAGCCTTATCCGGATGGTATTGAATGGTCACATCATAATCCTTGAGTAAATCTATCCATCTTCGTTGTCTCAAATTCATATCCTTTTAGTGAACACATGTTGAAAACTACGATGATCAGTAAAAACTTCACACTTAACACTATAATGATAATGCCGCCAAATCTTAAGAGCAAATACTACCGCCGCCAACTCCAAATCATAGATTGGATAATTTCTCTCATGTACCTTTAATTGGCGCGACACATAGGCTATAACATTTTTATCCTACATTAACACAGCGCCCAATACAAAATGAGAAGCATCACAATAAACTATAAAATCCTTACCTTCCACCGGTAATGCTAGGATAGATACGATGGTCAAAAGAGTCTTGAACTTCGGAAAGCCCTCCTCACATTTTTCAGTCCAGTCAAATGATATCTCTTTTTTGGTCAAATTGGTAAAGTGAGTAGAAATTGAAGAAAAATTCTTAACAAATCGACGATAATAACTAGCGAGTCCCATAAAACTCCTAACCTCCGTCACAGAGCCCGGCATACACCAATTCCTAACCGCTTCAAACTTTTGAGGATCTACCATTACACCTTCTTTTGACACTACATGCCCCAAAAATTCAATTTATATCAACCAAAATTCACATTTTGAAAATTTAGCATATAACTTTTGTTCCCCAAAACAGTACGAAGATTGTTGGCATGCTCTTTTTCACTTTTCGAAGAAACCAAAATATCATCAATAAAGACTATCACAAAGGAATCAAGAAAAGGATTGAACACCCCATTCATCAAACTCATGAAAGCTATAGGTGCATTAGTCAAACCAAAAGACATAACAAAAAAACTCATAGTGCCCATAAAGAGTTCTAAACGTCGTCTTAGGCACATTGTCAGGCCTAATTTTTAATTGATGGTAACTGGATCTTAGATCAATCCTTGAGAAAACCGCTGCACCTCGCAATTGTTCAAAGAGATCATTTATTCTAGGCAAGGGGTACATATTTCTAATAGTGACCCTAATTTCCGTTAACTATACACATTCTCACGCTACCATCCCTCTTCATAACAAACAAAATTGGAGCACCCCATGGGGAAGCACTAGGACGAATAAATCCCTTAACAAAAAGCTCTTAGATTTGAACCTTAAGCTCTCTTAATTATTCTGGAGACATGCAATATGGAGGGATAGAAATGGGACAAGCAGTAGGCTCTAAATCAATGCAAAAATCTATATCTCTATCTAGAGGCATACCAGGCAAGTCATTAGGAAACACTTCACTAAATTAGATACCATAGGAATAGACCCAATGGATGGAGTCTCAATCTATACATCCCTAAAATGAGCCAAAAAAGCCAAACAACCCTGCTCTACTAATTTATTAGGCCAAATAGAGGATATAATCTTAGCTTGCTTAGGCTTCTAAACCCCTTCCCACTCTAATTTTTTCCTTTCGGGAATTTTGAGAGTTATATATTTAGTATTACAATTATGCATGACAAAATAGGGGGACATCCAAGTCATACCTAAGATTATGTCAAAATAAATCATATCCAAAATCACGATAGACATGGGTAACTATGATTGACTCTCCAACTGGGGTAGAAACATGAATAGGGGTGTCAAGAATATCACAAATCATCTCAACATCAGAGGCAAATCTCACAGATACATATGAATAAGTAGAACCCGGATCAAACAACACATTAGCCATCCGGTCAATGACAAGAATAGTATCCATGATCACTCCGTCGGATGTGTAACACCCCTAAATGTTAATAAGAATTTGTATATTGATTTACCGTTGTTAAACTATTTCAATATGGTTTACTCTCATTTTGGGGAATTTTAAAGTTGTTAAAGTTGCTAACTTGCTTAACATAAAGTGTATAGGAATGGATGGAATTATGTTGGGATATGTACATAACATTCGATCCTAATTATGGGTAACTAAATGGTGATGAGGCATATACATATAAATATGTATTTATGCATTTTTGGGCAGCATAATAAAAAGAATTTGGGCAGCACCTTGGCTAGCCAGCTGTCCAAAGTGATAACTATCACTTATGTGTCTATATATTGACCTTTCCTACTGAATTTTGGTTCTTGAAAGAAAAAAGAAATTTAGAACTTTAATTAATCCTTTCTTCATCAAAGTCACAAGAAAAAAGCCCTTGGTCTTTTGGCTGAAATTCAAGAGACAAACTGCCTTGTTGGTAAGTACTGGAATTTATTTCTGAGCTTGGTAGTGTTTGATAGTTCGTGTATATCTTGGGTTTTAGAACTCCGTTTTGGGTGAATAAATATGCTTTAGAATGATAATTCATGTATATACAACTCTTATGTTTATGTAAAAGTCTAATTTAGCTGTTATGGATGTGAAAACTGGGACGCAACACAGGACAAGTTCTGTCCAGATTTCTCTGTTGTTGTAGCTGAGTAGGTTGTATTACATTTAGAATTTCTCATTCTCTAGAACTCCTTTTTGGGTAAATAAATATGATCTGGAAAGCTGATGCATGTACCTACAACTTTTATGTTTAAGTAAAAATATAATTTAGCTGTTCTGGACTTGAAATTTGGGATGCAACGCAGGACAAGTTTTGTCCAGATTATGGATGTAGAAACACGGTAGGAACCACTGTTAGTGTATTGATGATATATTTTTGTACAAAATGTATTTTTGGGTGATTATTCTTGCATTGTAATCTTAAGAGATGTATCTACTTCTTTTATGAAGGTTACAAAGTCTAGTTTTGCCGTTTTCCTATTCAAAAATAAAATATAATATGGGGTACTAAACTTGCTAGAATCACTGTTTTAGGAACAAAGATGTATTTGTGCGGGCTGAGCTTACTTGTGATGATAACCTGCTTTATTTCGATATTATTGAGATATTAGGAATTAAAGAAGTCATTTAATTGTATTTTTAAGGTTATATATATATATACTTGTGAACAAGTTAAGGACCTTGATACATTTGTTGGTCTCCGGTTTGAGCTTGCAAAGTTGGTTGGACTGTTGCTACGCTAAAGTATTGAGGTTTGTGTATAAAATTGTACTTGCACTCTTGTAATGGCTGGTATATATGAAATTTGATCTTGATACCTCAACTACCTCTTGTCACTTTGCATTGTCGTGTTGGTAGGATGCTTGTGTAACTCGCCCACTTGTACGGATTGTTTGATCACTTGGCACTCTTGTTGGGACTATGTCCTTCTTGTGGCTGTGGGTTTGTCACTATTGGCAGGCCTCTTGAGTCGGATCATTTGTTATCTTGACTCTGTATTTGTAGTTCGTCTTAGGAATGGAAGTTATCCATTTTAAGTACAAACTAGAAAGCCATTTTTAATATGGTTCTTGGTTCTCTTGATACAGGGCTTCGGTCCTTCTTGATACTGGGCTTCGATCCTTCTTGATACAGGGCTTCGGTCCTTCTTGATACTTGCTTATGCCGGGTGTGACGACATAAAGTATATATGGGGCGAGCCTTGCTAGTGAAATTCTTGGAAAATAGTGCTATGAGCTTCTTGACATTTGTATCTTGGAATATAGAACTTGATACTTGTTATCTATTCTTACTTGATTTATTTATTATGTTTCAAGTATGATGCTCATTGACTTGGAAAAGGTAGCTTGGTGAATTTTGAGGACTCCGACCCTATAGTTTCTACACCACTAAGCTATATGCTTAGCGATAGTTGTTTCTATAGTAGGGGCTGATCGAGAGGAGGCATGAGGATGGCCAAGGGAGATGGAAATTTTGAAAACTTTTAAGAAGATCACATTTGTATATAGGCATATATATTTTGTATAAATTTTGGTACTTATATACGATCTATGTGATGTATATTGGAATTCAATTTTGAAGCCTAACCGTAGCATGTCCATGGGTTGTAATCTAAATATGGCTATATGTTTGGTTTATTTGGGGTGTGTACGCCCAAGCTTGTAATATATTACATGTCCTACTTGTTTGGAATAATCGTATGAAGCATGAACCCAATTATTTTGGGTACTCAAAAGTTGACAATAATTTTTTACAATCATTATTTACTTGTATGGGAACAATATATGCCTAAAAAAAAATATTTAGTGATTTATTTGCGTATGGAAATTGGAAAGGGTCATTACAAATTTTGGTATCAGAGCCTAGGTTTGTGGTTCTAGGACTTTAGCTGTAAGGTACTTGTATACTTGTTCGTTTCAAAGACAAAAGTTATGTGGATTATTTGTTCACTTACATGGTTCATAATATTTTTAGCGCATGTACAGTGCACGTGCATCATATACATGTCCATAATGCAATGTGATCTTCTCTTTTGTTAGAATTAAATTATGGCCTTTTCTGCTGACCGACCTATAGAAGCTGCTCGTGAAGGTTCTGGTGCCCCTGTTTCCCAACCTAATGCACTTGAAGAGGTTGAAGAACCATTATCGGATTATTATATTGCCCACACTAGTGGGACTGAAGTGGGAAACCAGCAGGGTGCCAGAGATGGTTCACGTCCTCACATGAGTTGTGGTACTCAAGCTATAAATCCTCCTTTTCAACAAATGGTTGAATTCTTCCACCACATGGCAGAAGCGATTCATGATCCTAATGTGCTTAACTTTGAGAAAATGAGGAAAATGGGTGGAGTGGAATTTGAAGGCATCGTTGATCCCACGGATGCTGAACAATGGCTGGAGCTCATGGAAAGGGTATTTGAGCAGTTAGAGTGTTCCGATGTTGCCAAATTTAAGTATGCTATTTCACTCCTACAAAAAGATGCTTATGATTGGTGGGTAAGTGTTTCGAATGCCAAGGTAAAACCTCCTGTTCTTACTTGGAATGATTTTCTTAGGGAATTTTGTATGAAGTATGTCCCACCTACATATTGTGATGCAAAGATAAAAGATTTTTTGAATTTAAGGCAATGAGGCATGTCTATTGTTGAGTATCAACAGAAGTTTCTACGGATCTCTCGTTATGCTGGGGGTATTAATAAAGAAGAAAAAGACAAGTGTCGAAAATTTGAAGATGGTTTAAATGATTCCATTAGAAAGAATGTGGCAATCTTGCAACATGAGAACTTTTGTAAGTTGGTGTATGCTGCTTTTACTTGGGAACGACTTGATAAAGAAGAAGCTAGTTGAAATGAAAACAAATTCCAAAAGCCGAGATCAGATTTTGGAGGTCCGTCCAAAAGGGGAAGTTTGATGATTCTAAAGCTGGTAGTGTTAAAAGGCCACCTCAGCAAAAGCAAAGCAAATCAAAATTTTCTACAGCTAGCACTCCAAATTATGGCCAAGGAAGGTCTCGTGTCCTCACTTGTCCACAATGTGGAAAAAATCATTATGGTACTTGTAGGAGAGCTTCTGGTGTATGCTTCAATTGTGGGAGCTTTGATCATAAAGTGAAGGATTGTACTAATCCTAATAATGTTCGTTCCTTCATAATTGAAGGCTCAGTTCATAAGCCTTCTATTAATCCTGCTCGAACTAATAAAGGTTCAAGACCTAAAAATACACAAGCAATAGGTGCAAGTGGAGTGAATAAAGCTAGTGGACCACAGGCTACTGCACGCACTTATGCTATGAGGCAGAGGGAGGATCAAGATGGACAAGACGTGGTTGTCGGTAAATTTCACTTATTTGGCTTATGTGTGTTTACATTGTTTGATCCCGGTTCTACACATTCCTATCTTTGTTCATCACTTTCTCTTCCTGAAAATGTGAAATCTGTGAGACTTGATTTTGATGTGTTGGTTGAAAGTCCTTTGGGTTATCAGGTTGTGTGTAATCGAGTCTATCAAGATTGTCCCTTCATGATTCAAAATCTAGTATTCCCTGCTCATTTGATTGCCCTTCAAGGATTTTGATATTATTATCGGGATGGATTGGCTTTATAAATATCATGCAATTATAGATTGTAGATCTAAGAAGGTGACTTTTAAAGATCCTATACTTTCACACATCATTGTACAAGGAGAAAGATCATTGACAGCTAGTATTATCTCGACGGCCTTGGCAAGAAAGTTGATGCGTCAAGGTTGTGAGGCATACCTTGCTTACATAGTTGATTCATGGGTAGAGAGTCCTGGTATTAAGGACATCCCTTCTGTGCGTGATTTTCCAGAAGTCTTCCCAGAAAATCTTTCGAGATTGCCCCCGAAAAGAAAGGTTGAATTTTCTATCGAGCTTATTCCTAGATTTGCCCGTATTTCTATTAGTCCTTATAGAATGGCTCCGACAGAATTAAGAGAATTGAAATGTCAATTGCAAGAACTTCTTGAGAAGGGTTTTATTCAACCTAGTGTTTCTCCTTGGGGAGCCCCAGTGTTATTCGTAAAGAAGAAAGATGGCACTCTCAGGCTTTGTATTGACTACAGACAATTGAATAGAATCACAATCAAGAATAAATATCCACTACCAAGGATCGATGATTTATTTGACCAACTGAAGGGTGCTAAAGTATTCTCGAAGATTGATTTAAGGTTTGGATATCACCAACTACGTGTTAGAGAGAAGGATATTCCTAAAACTACTTTTAGAACTCGGTATGGTCATTATGAATTTTTGGTGATGCCATTCGGGTTGACAAATGCACCTGCGGTATTCATGGATCTAATGAATCGAGTATTCAAGCCTTATCTTGATCAGTTTGTGGTTGTTTTTATAGATGATATTTTAATATTTTTCAGAAGTAGTGAAGATCATGATAAACACCTCCGAATTATTTTGCAAATTTTGAAAGAGAAAGAACTTTATGCTAAACTTTCCAAGTGTGAATTTTGGCTTGATGGAGTGAAGTTTTTGGGACATGTTGTATCGGCCGAAGGCGTCAAGGTGGATCCTAGTAAGATACAAGCAGTCGTTGAGTGGAGACCTCCCAAAAGTCAAACCAAAGTAAGAAGTTTCTTGGGCTTTGCAGGATATTACAGAAGATTTGTGAAAGGCTTTTCTATTATCGCCTCTCCATTGACTAAGCTATTGCAGAAGTAAGTGAAGTTTAATTGGAATGACAAATGCCAAGAAATCTTTGAAACTCTCAAATCCTTGTTGACTGAAGCACCTATACTTACTTTACCTACTGAAGGGAAGGAATATGTAGTATATAGCGATGCTTCTCACAATGGTCTCGGATGCGTTTTGATGCAAGAAGGGAAGGTTATTTCTTATGCCTCTCAAAAATTAAAACCGCATGAATTGAATTATCCTACTCATGATCTTGAACATGCCGCGGTAGTGTTTGCTTTAAAAATATGGCGGCATTATTTTTATGGAGAGAAATGTCATATATTCACTGATTACAAGAGCTTAAAGTACTTGGGTACTCAGAAGGAGCTGAACCTCCGATAGCGTTGATGGCTTGAACTCATTAAGGATTATGACTGCACAATTGATTATCATCCAGGTAAAGCTAATGTGGTTGTAGATGCCTTAAGTAGAAAATCCGTCGCAAGTATTTCTCTGAGGCCTTTGCCCTAGCTTCTTGAGTTGAGAGCCATGAATGTTTGTTTGACACTTGATTCAAAGGGTTCAGTTGTAGCTAATTTGCAAGTAAAGCCAATATTACTTGAACAAGTGACAGAAGCACAAAAGTTGGATGAGAAACTTGTCAAAGTGGGCCGAGAAGTTCAAAATGGGGAAAAACTCGATTTTACATTATCAAAGGATGGTGTCTTATTTTATCAAAATAGACTTTCTGTCCCTAATGATGACAATTTGAAGAAAGAGATACTGAATGAAGCACATACTTCATCATATGCAATGCATCCTGGGGGTACAAAGATGTACCAAACCATCAAAGCAAATTATTGGTTGAATAGTATGAAGAAAGACGTTATGGAGTTCGTTTCTAAATGTTTAGTTTGTCAACAGGTAAAGGTAGAACATCAGGTCCCAGTTGGGTTACTACAGCCCTTATCAATATCGGAATGGAAATGGGAGAGAATAACTATGGACTTTGTTTCTGGGCTTCCTCGCACCCAAAGAAATCATGATGCAATATGGGTGATTGTGCATAGACTAACCAAGAGTGCGCACTTCTTAGCAATCAGGATAGATTACTCACTTGAGCGATTAGCTGAATTGTACATTAATGAGATTATAAGATTACATGGGATTTCGATGTCTATTGTATCTAACCAAGACCCACGATTTACATCTAGATTTTGGGGCAGCTTGCAGGAAGCTCTGGGTACTAAGCTGAAATTTAGCACTTCGTTCCATCCTCATATAGACGGTCAGTCAGAAAGGGTGATATAAGTTTTTGAGGATATGCTTCGGGCTTGCATTATAGAGTTTGAGGGTAGTTGGGAAAAACATTTGGCTTTGATAGAATTTGCTTATGTAATAGTTACCAATCAAGTATTGGAATGCCTCCCTATGAATCTTTGTACGGAAGAAAGTGTCGGACCCCTCTTTGTTGGAATGAAGTTGGTGACAAGAAACTTATTGGTCCTAAAATTGTGCAACAAACAGAAGACAACGTAAAAACTATCAAGGATCATCTAAAGATTTCTTCGGACAGACAAAAGTCGTATGCTGATCTTAAAAGGCGGGACATTGAATATCAAGTGGGAGATAAAGTATTTTTAAGGGTGTCTCCATGGTAAAAGATTATGAGATTTGGCAAAAAGGGAAAACTTAGTCCTCGATTTATTGGACCGTATGAGATACTTGAAAGGGTTGGACCGGTTGCATATAAATTGGCTTTGCCACCTAAGTTAGACAAGATACACAATGTCTTCCATGTTTCTATGCTCAGAAGATACCGTTCTGATCCATCTCATGCTCTTCCATTTGAATCTATTGAGGTTAATCCTGATTTGACGTATAATGAAGAACCAATTTTAATTCAAGCTCGGGAAGTGAAGCAACTTAGAAACAAGAAAGTCCCCTTAGTAAAGGTACTTTTGAGGAACAACTCGGGAAAAAAAGCTACCTGGGAGAGAAAAGAAGACATGAGGACCCAATATCCGCACTTGTTTCGGGATTGTAAGGCAAATTTTGAGACGAAATTTCTTTAAGGGGGAGAGAGTTGTAACACCCCTACTTGTTAATAAGAATTTGTATATTGATTTACCTTTGTTAAACTATTTCAAGATGGTTTACTCTCATTTTGGGGAACTTTAAAGTTGTTAAAGTTTCTAACTTGCTTAACATAAAGTATATAGGAATGGATGGAATTGTGTTGGGATATGTACATAATATTCTATCCTAATTGTGGGTAGCTAAATGGTGATGAGGCATATACATATAGATATGTATTTATGCATTTTTGGGCAGCACAATAAAAAGAATTTGGGCAGCACCTTGCCAGCCAGCTGTCCAAAGTGATAACTATCATTTGTGTGTCTATATATTGACCTTTCCTAGTGAATTTCGGTTCTTGGAAGAAAAAAAAAACTTTAGAACTTTAATTAAACCTTTATTCATCAAAATCACAAGAAAAAAACCCTTGGTCTTTTGGCTGAAATTCAAGAGACAAACTGCCTTGTTGGTAAGTGCTAGAATTTGTTTCTAAGCTGGGTAGTGTTTGATAATTCATGTATATCTTGGATTTTAGAACTCCATTTTGGGTGAATAAATATGTTTTGGAAGGAAGATTCATGTATCTACAACTCTTATGTTTATGTAAAAGTCTAATTTAGCAATTATGGATGTGAAAACTGGGACACAACACAGGACAAGTTCTGTCCGGATTTCTCTGTTGTTGTAGCTGAGTAGGTTGTGTTATGTTTAGAATATCGCATTCTCTAGAACTCTATTTTGGGTAAATAAATATGGTCTGGAAAGCTGATGCATGTACCCACAACTTTTATGTTTATGTAAAAATCTAATTTAGCTGTTATGGATTTGAAATTTGGGACCCAATGCAAGACAAGTTTTGTCCAGATTATGGATGTAGAAACACGGTAGGAACCACTGTTAGTGTATTGATGATATATTTTTGTACAAAATGTAATTTTTGGTGATTCTTCTTGTGTTGCAATTTTAAGAGATGTATCTACATCTTTCATGAAGGTTACAAAGTCTAGTTTTGCCGTTTTCCAGTTCAAAAATAAATTACAATATGGGGTACTAAACTGGCCAGAATCACTGTTTTAGGAACAAAGTTGTATTTGCGCGGGCTGAGCTTACTTGTGATGATAACCTATTTTATTTCGATATTATTGAGATATTAGGAATTAAAGAAGTCATTTAATTGTATTTTTAAGGTTATATATATATACTTGTGAACAAGTTGAGGAGCTTGATACGTTGGTTGGTCTCCGGTTTGAGGTTGCAAAGTTGGTTGGACTGTTGCTACGCTAAAGTATTGAGGTTTGTGTATAAACTTGTACCTGCACTCTTGTAATGGCTGGTATATATGAAATTTGATCTTGATACCTCAGCTACCTCTTGTCACTTTGCATTGTCGTGTTGGTATGATGCTTGTGTAACTCGCCCACTTGTACGGATTGTTTGATCACTTGGCATTCTTGTTGGGCCTATGTCCTTCTTGTGGATGTGGCTTTGTCACTATTGGAAAGACTCTTGATTCGGATCATTTGTCATCTTGACTCTGGATTTGTAGTTCGTCTTAGGAATGGAAGTTATCCATTTTAAGTACGAACTAGAAAGCCATTTTTAATATGGTTCTTGGTTCTCTTGATACAGGACTTCGGTCCTTCTTGATACTTGCTTGTGCCGGGTGTGACGACATAAAGTATAAATGGGGCGAGCCTTGCTATTGAAATTCTTAGAAAATAGTGCTATGAGCTTCTTGACATTTGTATCTTGGAATATAAAACTTGATACTTGTTATCTATTGTTACTTGATTTATTTATTATGTTTCAAGTATGATGCTCATTGACTTGGAAAAGGTAGCTTGGTGAATTTTGAGGATTCCGACCCTATAGTTTTTACACCACTAAGCTATATGCTTATTGATAGTTGTTTCTATAGTAGGGGCTGATCGAGAGGAGGCATGAGGATGGCCATGGGAGATAGAAATTTTGAGAACTTTTAAGAAGATCACATTTGCATATAGGCATATATATTTTGTATAAATTTTGGTACTTATACACAATCTATGTGATGTATATTGGGATTCAATTTTGAAGCCTAACCGTAGCATGTCCGTGGGTTGTAATCTAAGTATGGCTATATGTTTGGTTTATTTGGGGTGTGTACGCCCAAGCTTGTATTATATTACATGTCCTACTTGTTTGGAATAATCGTATGAAGTATGAACCCAATTATTTTGGGTACTCAAAAGTTGACAATAAATTTTTACGATCATTATTTACTTGTATGGGAACAATATATGCCTAAAAAAAAAATTTTGTGATTTATTTGCGTATGGAAATTGGAAAGGGTCATTACAGGATGCCTCCTCCTCATTCTTGCGTGGAAAAGCATAACATTGAGCCCTATCATCTTGTCAAGCTACTTCCCTGCCTGGTTGCGCGTTACCCCTTCCACTATTACCATTACCATTTCCTCTACCTCTACGGCCTCGCCGATTACCTTTTCACCCACCTTGTGGACATCCTCTACCATTATTACCGTTCCCTGTGGGTACCACTGCTCTATAATGTTGTTGCTATGAGGAATCTAACACATGTGGGTAGGGATAATCTCTTCTCATATGCCCAGGTTTACCACAATTGTAGCAAGTACGATCAAGAGATGGTTTACTGCCTGTCGAAGGGATGACACTCTGACTATCCTTAAAATTATTAGATGGAGTTCCCAAGTAGTTACCTGTTGAGGCGGGCATAGCAGATTGAATTGTCTTGGCTGCAAGTGTTGGCCTTCCAAACCTGTTAGACTAAGAGCCTTGAAAGCTATCGGAATTCTTTGCCCTTTTTGCCCATGCCTTAGCTTGACTATGTAGCCTTACCCCATCCACTTTCTTAACATAGTCTGTTACCTCATTGAAACTCCTCCCTGCAGAAGTCATGTAAACAGACAATACTTGCAACCCAGAATTCAAACCTAATAAACAATTAGATCCTCTCCTCCTCACTAGTAACTAACTTCATAGCATATCTGGATAAAGCATGAAATTTGGCCTCATAAGCAACCACAAACATACCACCTTGCTCTAAACCATGAATTTGTCCTTCTTGCGATCCTTCAGAGTTCTGGGCACATACTTTTCTAGAAATAGAGCATGAAACTGGGTCCATGTAAGTGGAGGTAACATAAAAGTAAGCTCTCCACCACTGTTTGGCCTCACCCTGAAGTGGGAAAGACACGAACTCAACCCCATGTTGATGAACAATACCTAATTTATGCAGCCTCTCATAACAGTCTAGGATAATGTCATAAGCATCTTCAGTCTCTGAACCAAGAAATACCGGAGGCTTAAGCTTCAGAAACTTAGTCAACATATCATGCTCGTTCCCAGTCATAGCAGAACCCAACAAAGGATAGAAGAAAGTATCAGTACCTACATTTCCACCCTTCTTGGGTGTAGTGCTAGCAACAGGACGATTAGCGGGAAATTTATTTGCTTGAGCAGATTGAAGCACTCCAAGACCAATCAACCCTTTCAAGAACGCCATAATTTGTTGAGCTAACACCGAATCGATGGGTGGAACAACCGCATTCTTTGCTAGCACCTCTTTCTCTCGCCCAATTTTCCTCAACCTCAATATCCTCTTCTATGTCCTCATTATGCAGATGAGGGTTCTTATTCATAGGAACATTATCAATCGGTTCCTTATTCACAACAGGTGCTACTCTCCCACGACCTCAACCATTTTCCCTTTCTCTACCTCTGCCTCGACCGCAACTCTCACTGCAGATTCTTTAGTTGGAGCATTAACAGGAGCTACGGCCCTAACACCAATATACCTAGTATTAACCATCTGCGAACAGATGAGTAAAGGAGGTTAGATACTAATCTGAATCGCCAAATACCAATTGGAATCAAGTCAAAAAAGAAAGGAGACAAGAGAAAAATAGAGATTTCCTAAAGTCATATACCCTCTCGAAGAAAAGTAAAGGCGTCTCCGTACCACTCTAAGACTCTATTAGACTCATTTTGGTACATCGAGATCATTGAACCTAGGCTCTGATACCAACTATGTCATGGCCCAGAACGTCGTGTTTGTTACCCACACTAGCACTCCGGTGGGAGAACCACTACTACAACCAAAACCAAGAAAATATTCTAAAAACTAAGGCAATTAAGTTACGAAAGAAAGTTAATTAACCAACAAATGCAGAAATTTAATACATAGAACCTGAAAGTAAATGTACAAAAACGTTTAAACAAATGGTCCAAGTCTAAACAGGAAGGGATACATCCCCAAACTAATGAACTAATCAACTAACTAGAACAAATATCTATGTCTGGAAATAATGGACATAGATGAAAGAGAATCCCATGGAGCCTGGAAGAATTGGCTCACCCTTGAATTCGAAGCAACAATCATTGATCTGCTAAGAGAGGTCTGTCAATAGTCACGTGAAAATGCCCTGTACTAAACAAAAATAAGAGCAACTGCAAAATCAGTACATAGTAACAGTGTACTGGTGGGATCACACGGCTATCCCAGCAGTGCAACATAAACAAGTCAAACAACATTACAATCACATGCATATATATCAATATATACAACATTATCACATTTATGAATAACCAACAACTTCACATTTTATATCATATCATTGGTCCTCTCACAGAACCCAAACTCAAACAGTTAGCATGTGGGAACGTGGCAACCGATCCCATCTTTATGCCAAAACGTGGTAACCGATCCCATAATTATGCCGAAACATGGCAATTCGATCAAAGTTAGTTATGCCAGAACGTGGCAATCAGATCCTATTCACACACCACAATCACAAACACAAGTACCTCATCAAGATCCTACATTTAAGTCATGATTTCATGGTAATGATACTTCATATATCTTATTTACAACAAGTGTGATCGACATTGCAACATTCATCTATATACAACTATCATAATGAAGGAAGAACAAGTATACATCACACAGTCATAGAATCACAACCATCACCTACCTCGAAACAAACTTGAAACCCTAAGAAACTTGATCCTTCCCTTTTCGAATTCGTTCTGCTTATTCCTGGTCTACAAACAATCACAATAACATAGGAATGAACAAACAATCACTAATTACTCGAATTACTAACAATTTTATAAACCCTAGATCAACCCATGATCCCAATTACCCAAATTAGGGTTGTTTCAAACGTAGAATCTACAACAAAACCCTCCCCAATTAATATTCACCCATTTTATTATCTTCTACGGATCGAAAAATGGATTCGGGGAGTGAAATGCTTACCTTTAGCCTCAAGAATGGTGAAAAATGAGTAGAAATCACCTGGGGGTCGTTCCTTAGCTCAAAATGCCGAAAAGTGCATAATGAAGTCATTTAGGGGTTTGTTAACTATATTAAGTTGCGTCTGGCCCGCCACAACGGCCCTCACCCGACTGTAGTGGCAGTGCCAGAGCAACCCAAATCCCCGCTAGAGAGGCATTCTCGAACTAGTGAGGTATTCATCTTTCCCTATAATTTTAAGTCTCATCGTACCCGCCTTATAACCCCATATCCTGTTGTAGCGGCCCTACTAAAGTGGACAAACTCCACCCAAAGTGGTAAAAACGAAATCAGAGAATCAATTGAAGGAATTCCACAACACACTTCTAACCCACTATGCTCAGAAAATACCCTTCACGCTAAGATCGATTCTTGGAGATCTACTCACCCAAATTTAATGTCGTAAAGTCGTGCGGTTTCCTTAACAAGTTATCTAACTACTCATGCAATCAAACTCAAAAACAACGCACTCGATTGTTACCATATTTCCCCACACCTCAAGGACTCTGATTTTGTCCAAATCTGGACAAGATTGAGAAAATACAAATACTACGAAAAAGTTTTTTTGACCCCATATTTCCCCCATTGACATTTCTATAACGACAAAACCTGATCATTACATATATATGTTTCTCTTTTGAGTCTATCATAGCAATAATAATTTTGTCATTTTCTTAAAAATTGCATATCATCTACTGTTAATACTTGTGATAATCAGGTATGTTTTTTTTTTAATTCTCCTAATAATTTTTCACATGCATTTTTGTTTCTATTTATTTTATTTATTTAAAAAAATATTCTTGTTTAAATCTTTATATGAAAACTCTTGTTTTTTCTCACTTATAAAAGAATAAGGGCCTTAGAAGATCTAATGAAAAACTATTTTGTTTACGTGGACGTTTAGACATAAATTTTATAAAATCTGAAAATAAAAAGAAAGTAGCATTTAGAAAAAAAGTTGAATTGATCTCTCAAATAGTCTTAGTCAACTAATAGTTCTTACTACTCATAAAATCATTTTCTTTGTTGAAAAAAATTGAAATCAATAGAAAAAGTGACTTTATGAGATAATAAATACTGATTTAGTGAGACCAACTATGTTGTTGTTGTTCTTTTTAAATATTGTTATTATTATTAATTTTTGGTCATTCTGTCTGAACAATAAACTTAGGGAAAATTATGTAATTACACAAATTAAGATAGCACAATCTCTAAAAAAATTTACTGTATGAATAAATTACAAAAATCTATCTTTTACTTCTCTCTTATAATATCCAGATACATACTCTAAAAAATCTGAAATTATTACAATTTTGAAAAACTTTCGGAATAGGATGTAATTAGCACCCAAATTGTTGGGGTTTGTATACTCTCTACATGAATTTAAACATTTAAACTTGTACTTATCAATCTCTAAAACTTTCTTAAAGTTTCCTATTTTTTTTTTAATTTTCTCAAAATTCAACATGGAAGGTGAAAGTAATAATATTTCTGATTCAAGACTCGTGAAAGGTGTTCAAGAAAAACATAAAAGTCAGTGTACTAAGGTAGTGTACAAACTCCTCATATCAAACTTCACTTGTAGGTTCCAAAAAGTTCAAATTTATAAGATTTTAAATTGTATAAATCATAATTGTAGGGATTTTGTATGCTATTAGGTCACCTACAATGGTATCTACAGACAACATGTTAGCCTCCTTAAATTTACTTGTTAATTTTAATTTTTGTTAAGAAAATAATGATTGATATACTAAGTTTACCATTTTATCCCCCATTAATTGATAGGGTCTCAAATATATTTACTCATTACATTTTTCAAAGATATTAACTCAATATTAATCAATTGAGGGTATAATAAGAAAAAAAAAGATTGGCCTTTCTAGATTTGTAAAAGATAACAAGTAAAAGTAGAAATCAAATTAGAAAATATTTAACAGATGGAGTATGAACTTCCAACATTACTTAGGGATCATAACTGTATAACATTTAATGTTTTTTTTAAAAAAAAAAATCCTCTTATTAAAAGTCAAAATTTCAATATTGTTTACAGGGTAACACTGAATCTTCATTTAAGCAACTTTTTCAAAAAGTGCTTACTCAGAGTGATGTTTGAAATAATATGTTTCTGATACCTAGGAGATATGCTATAGAGTATTTCTCTCACATCCAGCATAATTAGGAGATGGAATTTTATGATAGATCAAGAAAATCATGGAAGTTTAGGTTTTTTTACTACCACAGTAGTAAAAAATTAATTTCACAAATGGTTGACATAAATTTGTGAAAGCTAAAAGCTTAAGAGCTAGAGATACAATTGTTTTCAACTTGTGTGAATCCAAGAATGGAACAAATGAGAATTGCAATACCTTTGTGGTTGATGTTGTGAAGAATGTTGAAGGTTTGCCAATGGATTTAGCACTCAATCATGATGTTGTTGATGTTGATGCTGCTTTGACACCTGTTTTTGTTTTTTGGAAAGCAAATAGTTTCAACTACCAAAAAAAGGGTAAATGAAGTTTAATTAATGTTCATCGATAGTATAAATTTGTTTGTATTATTTCATTTTATTTTGTTGTTGTTTTTATTGTTATATCAAGTACTTGCTATATTTTAAAGATTACAAATCTCAATTTATTGTCAAGGGTAGTATTGAAACATTTTCTTGATTAATCTTATAGTGAGAATTTTATCTAATATTGTTTGTGTATTTAAGTTAAATCTTGCTACTAGCATCCTTAATATTGTCTATGTATTTAAGAAAAAACTTTATTATGAAGGTTAGTATTGGAACTTTTTTTTTCTTTTTTTGGGAGGGGGGGGGGGGGGAGGGGGTATGACACTTCTAAATTTTGACTCTTAGAAACTGAGCATCCTTAAATGATAGTATTTAGCATATTTTTGTTAGATTTTATTATCCTCTCAGTCTCAAATTAAGTATAATATACTTTGGATACTACTATGTCACTCACAAGGATATTTCCAAATAAGCCTTTTAAAAATGTGTGATTTATAATTCAGAAAATATGAAATGTTACCTACTATAACACATAAATATAATCTGGTGATCTAAAATAAACTTCTAGTGATATAGTGTATATAAATTGGTAGCTAGATTTATTTAGACTTTCGATATACATAGGTCTAACGCAAATACAAATTGTTGAATTCACTTAATTTAGCTTTGTAGGTATAACATTTTATGTGTGTTTTTTCTTATGAATACTCTTGTTAGAATTTATGATTTCAAATTTATTAAAAGAGTGATGTTAAAATCTCATATAAGCCACTTTTTCAAAAGAAGCTAATTCCAATGATATTGGAAACCTTAATAGGCTTGTGATCCCACAGAAATATGCAACAAAGTGTTTCCTCTAATGTAAGATGAGAAGATGATCTTTTATTATACATCAAGGATATTAACATACAAAATTTAGAAAGTTGCATAATTCATATAAATTGGGTGCTCCGGGCCCCAGATCCATGGGCTAATACACACGAAAAATTGGGGAATTTGGGCGATTCTTAAAAAAGACTTGTAAATGTGGAAATAGCATTAAAAAATGGTGTGTGTATACGTGAAGATTCCCCAACTCATTATGGATAAGTTTTTTGTGAAAATTTTATGGGTTCTCCAAGCGCCAGATCCATGGGCAAATAAACACGAAAAATCGGAGAATTAGGGCGATTCTTATAAAAAGGCATGTAAATGTGGAAATGGACGTCAAAAATGGTGTGAGTATACGTTAAGGTTCCCCAACTCATTACAGAGATCCTCATAAAATTTTTTGAGAAAAAATTTTTGATACTCCGAGCGGCAGATCCATGCGCTAATAGACACAAAAATCGAGAAATTTAAGCGATTCTTAAAACAGGGCTTATAAATGTGGAAATAGGTGTTAATAAATGGTGTGAGCATATATAAAGGTTCACCAACTCATTACGGAGGTCCACCTAAAATATTTTGAGAAAAAAATATTTGGGTGCTCTGAGCGCCAGATCCATTGGCTAATACACTTGAAAAATCAGGGAATTTGGCTACTCTTTAAAAAAGGCTTGTAAATGCAGAAATTGGCGTTAAAAAATATGTGAGCATACGTGAAGATTTCCTATCTCATTACAGAAGTCCTAATAATATTTTTTGAGAATTTTTTTGGGTGTTCCAGGCCCTAGATCCATGGGCTACACATGAAAAATCAAAGAATTTGGGCGATTCTTAAAAAAGGGCATGTAAATATGGAAATGGGCATTAAAAAAATGGTGTGAGTATATGTGAAGGTTCCCCAACTCATTACAAAGGTCCTAATAAATTTTTTTTGAGAAAAAAATTTTGGGTTCTACGGGCGCCAGATCCATGGAATAATAGACAAGAAAAATCGGAAAATTTGGGCGATTCTTAAAAATAAGGGTTGTAAATGCGGAAAATGGGCGTTAAAAAATAGTGTGAGTATACGTAAAGGTTCCCCAAGTGATTAATTAGGTCCTCATACACCTTTTTGGAAATAAAAACTTTTGGGTGCTCCGGGCACTAGATCCATGGGCTAATATATATGAAAAATTAGGCAATTTGAGTGATTCTTTAAAAGGGCTTGTAAATGCAAAAATGGGTGTTAAAAAAATAGTGTGAGTATACGTGAAGGTTCCCCAACTCATTATGGAGGTCCTCATTAAAGTGTTTTAAGAAATTTGTTTAGGTGATCTGAGCACCACATCCATGGGCTAACACACACGAAAAATCAGAAATTTTGGGTGATTCATAAAAAAGGGCTTGTAAATTCGAAAATGAGCATTAAAATATGGTGTGAGTATACATGGGATTCCCAAACTAATTATGGAGGTCTTCATAAAGTTTTTTGATAAAAAAAATTTTGGTGCTCCTAGCACAAGATCTATGGGTTAATACACACGAAAAATTGGAGAATTTAGGCGATTCTTAAAAAAGGCCTGTAAATGTGGAAATGGGTGTAAAAATGGTGTGAGTATACGTGAAGGTTCCCCAACTAATTACGGAGGTCCTCATAAAGTTGTTTGAGAATTTTTTCTTAGGTGTTTCGGGCACTAGATCTATGGATTAACACACGATAAATTGGGGAATTAGGGTGATTCTTAAAATAAGAATTGACAATGCGGAAATGGACATTAAAAATGGTTTGAGTATACGTGCCCCAATAATTATGGAGATCCTGATAAAGTGGTTTTGAGAAAAGAAAATTTGAATGGTTCGGGCGCCAGATCAATGGGCAAACAAACATGAAAAATTGAGAATTTGGGTGATTCTTAAAAAATGGGTTTGTATATGCGGTAATGGGCATTAAAAATTATGTGAGTATATGTGAAGGTTCCACAACTAGGAAGAATATTGCCATTTATGTATTGATTTTGAAAAATGACAAGTACTTTATCGGACCACTTTTAATTGTCATGTAGCGCTTTTCAAAAGTCAGTTTGACTAATTTTCAATGTTAAATTAGATTACATTAATTCAATATATTAAACAACAAATTTAGATATTCAAGAACTATACAAAAAGTACTATAAATTACATTTTTTTTGCATATCAATATGATGAAAAATATACATCGTAAAATGTTAGTCAAAATTATTATCGTTTGACTCTAAAAAAGAAACAATGACAATTAAAAGTGGGCGGAGGGAGTATTAAGGAACATCTATTTTTAGTGAGGACGACATGTAAAAAGAAACAGAGAAAGTATAATACTCAGATGAATTGCATGAATATAATAACAAAACATTGGGTTTAACAATTAAAGAAATAAAATTAATCTAGTTATGGAGAGGAAAATGAATCTTGGGAAAGTATATGAAATTTTAAAATTTTCAACAAATGAAGTTATGGATGAATTTTGAAAAGAATGGAATGTTATTTTTTAAATCAATAAACTAAAGAACTCAACTATTTGTCTATTGTTATTAAAAGAAATATATCATTTTATGTTAATTAAAATTTTAATATTAGATGTTTTTTTATTATTCTAGATCGAAACAAGTTGATATGACCCCCCACCTACCCCTCCCCCCTTCTTTTTTTACGTCCCCATATTCCTTGGTGTGGTGATGTAGGGCAAAAAAATAAAATAGAGGGATGCAGTTTTCATTACTATTGTGGGTTTGTTATTTGTCATCACCGACTTAACTTATGATGTATTTGGCAACCCAAAACAAACAAGTATTTTACAGAGAGCCGACAATGAATTTCATTTATGACTCACCGCTTTGAGAATCCTCAAAGAATAAACCTAAATAACTCTCCACTCAATGATTAAATTAAAATTAGTTGACGCATGTATAAAATGCATATAATATATGTTTATGATAGTGCATAATCATGTATACAAACTACTAGAGGGGCTTGGCCCGTGCTAAGCATGGGCCCAAAATAATAAATATACTCTCCATAAATAATAATTGTCACTGAAAATTATGTAAACTACAAATTACAAGGAACTATTTTTTTGTGTATGTATTAGTAAGAAGGATTATCTACTAAGTTAGAAACTTAGAATGTTCATTCAATCTACAGATTATTGACATTTGTGTAATCAAGACACAACTCCCAATGCAAGTGTCTATGATCATACAATAGTTTAGTAACCCAAACAAGGATTGGGATCGTTCCCTAGAGAGTGGTTTTGAGAATTAATAGAAAAACAAAATTTAGTTCTAACTAGTCATAGCTAAAGACATTAATGATTAAAAACATTATAAATGAAAAGGGGACACAAGAGTGTCAATTAACAATGGGGTTTTTTCACTAGTAAGTAAAAAACAACAAAATAAACAAGGATTTCTAAGTAATGAGAGGGGATCCTTGAGATGTGACAGGAATACGGATTAAGCTAGATTATTGGGTACATGCTTTCGATAAAAGATTCATAGAATAATTATGACTAGGCTAAACTTTAAGGGGCATAATCTCTCTCTTGAGCAACTTACCCCGTGTCGAATGCGTTCCTCTCGGACACTCACTTGCCACATAAAGAACAGCCTCCGCCTTAACCCACTCACTCTCTCGAGTTGAGTGTGTGGACATGGGACTAGAGTTCACTCTCTCGAGTTGAGTGTGTGGACCTACTCGCACTAGCCATTAATTTAGTTGTCATAGTTTTACGACCTCTCTCTCGTAAGCCGAAAACACATATATGAGATTATATTAGCAACTACAACCTCATTAAGTTCATCCACAACCACTAAATGAAATCACATTTATACTACAAATAGACTATCAACAAGCAAGACCCCAACAACTAATCTAACCCATATTCGCTAAATCACACCCCAAGAATTGGTGTTTTAAGCCACACGTGTCTAAGAGATAGAAATTTATACCAAATTGAGCTCGCATACAACAGAGTATGAAGATTTAAGTCTTGACACAGGCAAAAATTGAAGAATCCAAGAGACCCAAGTCCAAATCTTGAAGATGAAACCCTTTGGATCTTCAAGTCTTCAAAACCCTCTCAACCTTAGAGCAAAAAAATCAAAAAGTACTATTCTATATGAAAATTATAATAATTGTTCGACACTTAAAGCTACAACTCTAACTAGTATTTATAGTTTTCATAGATTTGTGCTGCAGTGGATCATTCGGTGTCGTTAGTTGGAATCACCGATCAACGCGGCAATTTAGCTTTTGGTGTAGTTCATCACCGTCTTGCACCATCCTTTAGCATCATCGTGCTGTAGGTCATTAGGCGACATGGTACTACTTCGCGGAACTTCTCGGTTATGCGCCGACTGTTCCCTTTTTCCGCCAACTTGATCCTTTCTTTTAGGGCACAACACAAAAGAACAAAAGGCGAAGTAAGACCTTTTGATGACTCGCCAAGTGAACTCGACAATCCTCAGGCCATCATTTCTTCGTTCCTTTTAGCCTTTTCGTTCCTTTTTGCGACGTAGTGTCCATGCTTTCATTCAAATGTCAATACCAGAAACTTAAGAGTTTTCATCAAATATTGAGGTAAAATAAGCATTTGAGGACACAATTTCTATTAAAATATAGCCCTAAATGAGTCCAATTTGTGGACTCATCAATTATACACAATATCAAATAGTCAATAAAATAGAAGACATTAAAATATTGATTCAACGCATACAACTTGCACCCCAAAATATTGAGAAGAGAGAAAAGAAAAGGATAATGCTCAAAATATTGTTAGGAACATTTTGATTTTACAGTCTATAATTCAAATTTTAGCGGTGTCACAATTTTTGCTCTATCTGATGAGTCATCGGAACATCAACTCTTCCAACTCTTGTACATCTATTGTTTTTTTTGCCCAAATATTACTAAATTTGTTGTTCTTGGAAAATATTGAAAAGAACACACACCAACACAAGTTCATGTTAAGTATATCAATTTCAATTTTTGCAGAAATTGAATATTTATATCAAGATTGTAAAAACATAATATTTAGACAGAAGAAAGTTAAGTAGTTCTTTTTCAAGTAAACTTTCAATTTTACCTACTTGAATTTTATACATGTTCTTAACTAAGCTAAAAACACCTTATGAAGGCACACATTGCTCAAGTCCTCTGTCAGCAAAAGTGAGAAAAAATGGAGACAAAAATATCCATCCCAAATATATTTGCAAGGGAGTGGTATATCTTTAGGTACACAACTTCTTCTTTCTTTAGGTACATAAAATAATATGTAAGCATGAAGGACAATTCATCTCTGAAATTCTGTTTGTATTAACCAAAATAACTCTATAAAAAAGAAAGAAAAATAAAATTACATGTGTTGTTGTAACGAGAACCGTCGTTATTTAGGAGGAACAAAAGTACGGGGAATTATGGACCACTGTCCCGCCACAGCGGGCCAGCTGTAGTTAGGGTAGTGGCGCCAAGGCGAGGTAAGTGGCGCCATAGCGCGATAGGCGAGGCAGAACGTAAATTACAAGAAATCCTACTTTCTCCATCTTCCTAAAACACCTAAATATGTCGTAAAACACCCTAAAAACCTCAGAAAAGTTTCTCTAAGCTTGGGAAGGGAGGAGAAGGAGATTTCTATCGTGAGGATGGGGAAATCTTGCGGATTCTTGGATAAATCCACCATCGCGAAGTCGGAAAATCCAAATCAAAGTCAAAACTTCGTAAAAATGCATGGCGCCTAGGTAAGCTAGTTTTTTTACAATTAAGTAGTTATAAATATGTGCTTACTATGTAATATATGTAAATCAATGGTATGGTTGTGTGTTGACCTTCATGCATCGAGAAGTTCCATGAATAATCCCTAGAATTCAAAGTACGTTTGTTTATGCCTTGTGAGGAGGAATTGATGAGTTGTTAGAAACCCTAGAATTGCTACCATGGATAGAATTGGGTCTAGAATAAGGATATGAAATCAGGAGTGGAGCTAGATTTCCCGTGTTATGACGATTTATAGTGAGTTGGTCGTGGGTTGTATTGGCGAGAGTAGAGATAGTGTATATGAAGGAAAATGCCTGGATGGATTTCACCTTGGGGGAAAGAGATTGGGTTACTATTAAGGAAGCTTGAATTATTTTATTATGTGACTATGGTGGGTAATGTGATGAGAAAGCAAGGGTATGACGTGAACGGGTAGCTGCATTGGCGGTGATTGTATTTGGGTTTTTTCTTTCTACGTGTTTTAGAATGGTTAAGCCATGATGAAGAATTCGTTAAGTGGGTTGAGTAATAAAGGGGTTAGTAATCAGAGTGCTAGTGTATATTGGAGGTGTTTCCAAGAAAGAGTAGAGGTAGAGAAGCGAGTGGTTATTTCATAATCTCACTAGTTGTTTTCTTATGATATGTTGTGGGTTTCAGGTTGACCAATGATGCTGACCAGTATGTGTTTTTTGTGCTGATACTGCTCCTTCTATGTCTTTTTGGACATAATCTAGATGCAGGATTGGTGACGTTACATTAGGTGAAGACGAAGAATATCTCCAGCAGCTTCTATTTTTCCTTTCGTATGGTTGGAGATGTGTCTTTTATTTTATTGTCCAGTTTTACTCTTAGTAGCTCTTGTACCTATTTATACTTGATCCATGGGAGTCATTAAATAACTTTACAAGGTAAAGTCATTTAGATCTAGTTGAGAAATCTATTTTCCAGGGGTAACATAAGTAAAGATGGCCTTGATATTCTTCCACATCCGGATCATCAGACGATCCCTATCCACACCCTTCCTCCTCTCCTGGCGTAGATGGTGTTGCAGTATCTCGACCTGCAGAGTTGTTCTGGGTGGAACCAGAGGGAAGTCGGCATAGGCACTCCCCATCCTCTTTCGGATAGCCACCAGATCCTCTTCGACCCATGCACCTGAAAGTGGGTCATCATCATCTGAATTCGTGGCCACCTTACTGCTGCTAGTCTTGGCCATCCTCCTCTTGCTCCTCCTAGAAGTAGAACTTTTCCTAACCAAAAGAGGGTGAAGGGGGGCATCCATGGGAATTACCTTGTCAGCATCAAATAATGGTACTCCTGCCCTCTTGCACAGAGCTATGATGAGACCAGGGAGGAAGAACACCTTTTTGTTACCTCTATCTTCCACTTCAAAATAATTTGTGCCCCTATGTACAAAAGTTGTATGCCCTATGGCACCAATGCCCAGGGAAAGGTCACGTTAGTGCGATTGCCCGATGGGCGAATCCTCCTAGTAACCAAGTGCAGCCACCTCTTAGCATCAGGTGACCAATCCGTGCTAGTGATACCCTTTGCAGTAGCCTAGGAAACCTGATCCCAGTGCGTGGGCACATCCAACATGTCCCTCAACCACTCCAGGTCTATCTTTCGAAGCCTGGTCTCGAAATCATGGTTCAGGACCTCCGGTACTTCTTGGGCCTCATTAATAGCAATGGAATTCAGGGAGATGTCAACCCCCCAAATACGGATGACAAGACTAGGATCGTCCCGGCGGATGTTGGGCAGGATAGCATAGACCCCCCGCACCCAATTAGTTTGAGTGACAAGGGGAGCCTCGGTCAACGAAATCCACCCAAACTCTACTAGACGATTATAGAAAGCGGGCTTCTTCTCCTCTAGTTGGTATAGCACAAAGCCCCTCTCCCAACAAAAACTCTTGTTCTGATAGTCATGATGCCTCTCTCAACTAGAAGCGTCGGGAAATCGGATGAAGGGCAAGTGTTCATCATTTTGTCCTGCTATATAGAAATCCTGCAATAAGTTGAATAAAAATTAAAATGCAAAAATATAGTCGGGTTAAGGCTAAAAATTGGGAAACAAGAAAGAAAAGTTTGGTGAAAGGGTAAGGGTAATGCCTGGCTAATGCGATGAACACCAAGCAAGACAATGGTGTCTCTTTGTCCTAAAACCCCATGTTTTCGATAGAATTTCAGCAAATCAGAGTTATTTAACTATCCTAGAATCTGAATAAGCAATTATTTTGACAAAATAACTCCTAAAAGTGGCCTAAATCAGAGTTTTACACCAAGGTACCCTTTAAATTCCCCCACCCATTTCGGTATCTTTTTACTCGTATTTTTACGAAATCCCTATGTGCAGTACGTTGTGGGAACGTTAGGGATGTAAGGGAAGCAACCATGCTACGTTTATTATATTAACTACCCAAAAAATTGTTTATTAAGATAACTACCCGAAATATCATCTTTGATTCGATCAGTTAGGAGCATGCGATTGTATTTAAATAATCTACGGAAGTAAAGAATGTAGGAATGAGATTTACCTTGAAATCGACGTTCGGACGAAGTGAGTTGAGATGATTTTATGGGAGTTGAGTAATGGAGAAAAAGGGGAAATGATGAAAATTGCTCCTCATTCCCCCCTTTATTGTTTCTGATCTCCCTCTCCAATGGGAGATCTCTTGCCACAGCGGCCACGCCTTAGCGGGAGGGAACCCCGCCCTGGTGTGCCGGACTGTGTAATTTTAATATCTTTATTTCTTCGTATGTCACCTAGAATTTTCTTCTAGTCATTGAGTATAGTACTTTACGTATAGTAGTCAATTCGAAAGTCACCATTCGTCGTGATTTCCATAGTGGACCAATTCTTTTACGTAAAGGTAAATCAAAATAATATGCATGATATTTGTACATTGGTCGTTCGAGGACGAAAAAGGGGTAAATTGGTATCTATTGTAACGATCCAAACCGTCGTTAATTAGGAGGAAAAATTTTTTTGAGGAATTTTGGACCACTGTTCCGCCACAGCGGGCCAGCTACCACTAGGGCGGCAGCGCTAAGGAGGTGTAAGCGAGCTCCAAAGCGGGATAGGCGAGGCAGAACATAAATTACGAGAAATCTTACTTTCTCCATCTTCCTAAAACACCTAAATAAGTTGTAAAACACCCTAAAAACCTCAGAAAAGCTACCCTAAGCTTCAGAAGGGATGAGAAGGATATTTATAGCATAAGGATGGGGAAATCTTGAGGATTCTAGGACAAATACACAGTCGCGAAGCCGAAAAACCTGAATAGAGGTCAAAACTCCATACAACTGCATGACGCCCAGGTAGGCTAGGTTTTTACAATTGAGTAGTTATAAATTTGTGCTTACTACATAATATATGTAAATCAATGGTAGGGTTGTCTTTTGACCTTCGTGACTGAGTTGTTCCATGAATAATTCCTAGAATTCAAAGTATGTGGGTTTATGCCTTGTGAGGAGGAATTGATAAGTTGTTATAAACCCTAGAATTAATATCATGGATATAATTGGGTCAAGAATATGGATATGAAATTAGGAGTGGAACTAGATTTATGAATGTATGCTACATTCGATAAATTGAAATGATGAAATTGATAAATTATGATTAAACCCTCATATGAAATCCTAATGATAAACTAGGACTGAGTAGGTCAATTATTATATAAGTGATTGGGATTGAGGAGTAATTCGCAAGTGATTGTTGTGATTCTATGATTGTGTGATGTATGCTTGTTCTTGCTTTATTATGATACTTGTATAGGTATGAATGTTGCAATGTTGATCATACTTGTTGTAAATGAGATAGATGAAATATATTGCCATGAAATCATGACTTAAATGTATGATCTTGATCGATGATGTACTTGTGTTTGTGATAATGATATGTGAATGGTATCGGATTACCACATTCCAGGATAACTAACTTGGATTGAATTGCCACCATCTGGCATAAATATGGGATCGGTTGCCATGTTCTGGCATAAATATGGGATCGGTTGCCATGTTATGGCATAAATATGGGATCGATTGCCATGTTCCGACATGCTAACTATTTGGGTTTGGGTTCCATGAGAGGACCGATGATATGATATAAATGTGAGTTGTTCGTGTACATTTTGACAATATTGTATATGCTTGATATATGTTTGTGAGTATAGTACTGTATTTGTTTGTATATGTTATACTTATTGGACCTGTGTTATGACGATTTATAGTGGGTTTTCGTGGGTCGTAACGGCAAGAGTAGATATAGTGTATATGAAGGAAAATTTTTGGATGGATTTCACATTGGGGGAAAGAGATTGGTTTAGTGTTAAGGAAGCTTAAATTATTGTGTTATGTGAGTATGGTGGGTACTATGATAAGGAAGCAAGGGTATGACGTGAACGGGTAGCTACATTGGCGGTAATTGTATTTGTGTATTTTTTTTCTACGTGTTTTAGAATGGTTAAGCCATGATGAAAAATTCGTTAAGTAGGCTAAGTTATAAGGGGGTTAGTAATCAGGGTGCTAGTGTATATTGGAGGTGTTTCCAAGAAAGAGTATAGGTGGAGAAGCGAGTGGTTATTTCATGATCTTACTAGTTGGTTTCTTATGTTATGTGGTGGGAGTTGGGTTGACCGATGATGCCTACCAGTATGCGTGTTTTGTATTGATACTACTCTAGCTATGTCTTTTTGGACATAGTCTGGATGTAGGATTGGTAACATTACATTCGGTGAAGATGAAGAATATCTTCAGCAGCTTCTATTTTTCATTCCCCATGGTGAGAGCTGTGTCTTTTATTTTATTGTCCAGTTTTACTCTTAGTAGCTCTTGTGCCTTTTTAGACTAGATCAATGGGTGTCGTTAAATTACTTTACAAGTTTAGCTAAAAGTGTGTCTCGGGATATTATTTATAAAAACATAATGTTTTAATTTCTTTCGTTTTATTAAGAATTTTGCATGTTTAATTATCAGTGTAAGAGGGTTCTCCTACTTAAGTGGTAGTATGTAGGTGCCCGCACGTCCCAGTGGGTTGGTTCGTGAAAGTTGTCTCAATCATATTGTTTTACTCTTTGGCTACCCTCAAGAGGAAGTAACATTATCGATATATTTCTTTTTCTTGTCCTGCTAAAGATCATATGCTTTAATATGTGGTTTATTTCACTAAGCTCGGCAAATGATGCTAGCTAAATTATTGCACTTAGGCAATATAGCTTCTGAATCTAATAAAATGATAATAAATCTTAGTTCAAGTAAATGAAAGATGAGGACACAGAAAGACATAGTACACAATATGTCAAAGCCAATTTGCCATTGACCTGCCTCTAACATTAAAAATTTGAGTGTCTCTTTCCAGATAAAATCATATTATAACTGCATTTCTCTCCTTTCATCTAGTTTACTCCTCCTGACTTGAGTTTTTCGATTCAATAAATCAAAAGCTGAATGACAAACTTTTAAAAGTAAAGCCTATTCCATATGTACAATTACAAAAATGTGGAAACTTCTTCATGGGATATTATGTGTATTAAATAATTTCACATAATACCTCATAAAGGAAACTAACCACATGGTAGGGGGAACTTCAAAATAGAGTTAGTTATATTGAATGATCTTTATTTGAGCTCATAATCAAATCTATCCATTAGGTAATTTAATAAAAGTGAAGATCACCTAATAGTCCTCAACCTTCAAGAGTCATCGTATTTTATGATCACCCTCTTAATCATAGAATTGTCATTAATATAAATATGATAGAAGTTATACACTACAAAAATAATAGAAGAAATCTACATCACTTATTAAAGTTGAATCTAGAGGTGAAGTGTTTTCAAGTTTTGTATCCCAATACGAATTATCCAAAAACTACTAAATACAAAATGCAACATCATATTTTGTCATGTACCATTCTTAGTACACAAGATATAACACTATAATTCATTTTTAAGAAAATGGGGCTAAAATTTAAAGAGCCTGAAAAAGTATATAAAAATGTACCTGAAAGACTTGAAATTAAGAGTATCTGAAATCAGCCCTTCTCATAGTTCAGCCTGCTTGTTGTTCTTTTTTTAGACTTTGATTGCTATTCTGTTACCTTACCTTAGTTGGGGTGTAATTATTATAGCAAGTATGGATCCAAAAGTACTAATTGGCAAGTATATCAAACATCTCTGAATGGTAAAGGAGTTACCTTCATAAGAACTCGAAATAAATGTAGGTGGCCTCTTCAGTTATTGTGCTCAAATACTATTTTTCTTCAATCACTTGAAACAAAGCATACATTAATGTATTCGTGGACCATTAAATTGTTTTACCCCACACTTTTGTAATTATGCTTCTCCAAAGTACCTCTCATGTCACAATATATGTCCATAACCACTTCATGAGTAAACTACAATTTGTAACGCTTGTTATATTTATTCCTAAAGCTACTATTTTCTTGTCCAAAGTGACATAGTCCCACTTTATTAGATGTATCGTTTGGTTCTCTTTGTCTTTTTTGGTTAGTTTTTCCCTTATCATTTCATTTAACTTCTATGATATCATTATAGTATTAAGGGAGAGGGACATTGCATTAGAATGCATTCATCCAAATACTACTATCAATTAGCATCTTTTTCTCTATAGTTTAATATTATTTTTTCTAGCTTGAGTTGACACAAAATTACAAAACAAAATCAAGATGTTAATGGCCCAGTCTACTTGATGAAAGAAGGAAAATTAAATTTTAACAATAGAGACATCGTACTAATCCTGACCTGATAAAATTTAAATATGAAATTCAAGTTCAATAAACAACAAAGATTTAAAACATGCACTTTGTAGCACCACATGCATCTACCATCAATGTATCCCCTAAAATTATGGATGTCCAAAATAATATTGGTACATAATTTATTATATTATATACCAATAATATGATGAAATTTACTCTTACAAATGAAGAAACGTGATCATAGCTTAAATAGAGACTCACTCCTGGAAGGAATATTTTCATGTGCGCTACAAAAACAAGATAGAAAAAGATCATTTTACTTCATATATATTTGTGGGAAGTAAATATAAATGCATAAGCTTAGAAGTGTTTTACAACATACATTGATAGTGTCATCCAACTTGAGTCATACACCAACTCTCTTTTTTTCACATCTAGTCATCACATCGATTCATATCCAGGTAGCCATGTGTTTTGTTCCTAGAGAAGCCTAAATAAGTAGTTGAAAGACTACATCTTTCACTATGAAATTCCTACAAGTGAATGTACATTATCTATTTCATTAGTAGAGAATGTCAAGATTTTTGCCCAGTTTTCTCCAACCTAGATACATCTTCAAACATGACCAAAAACCATATTTAGGTATCTCCACTGACTAACATTTTGTATTCCATAACGTGTCATCAATGATATAATGTGTGAAATGCTTACCAAGTTCTGATGCATAGTACTCACTTTATAATTGCACTTCAATCGAGTCAAAATGCTTTGGTACCCTATGTGAAGACATTCTTACTAATAAACACATCAACATAACAAAATGTTGTCTCAAGTAAATAAACTCTCAAATATGACATACAGGACCAAAAGTCAATGTCAAATAAGATGACTAAGACATTTCATCAAATATCCTAAGGGCATAGCAAACGAATTGTTTTCTAATTATGAATTGTATTTTAACTTGTTGGAATTGTCACAAACTTGCAATGTGATTGTTCCCAATTCTCTAAAATTGGCAAGTGTCATAGATTTGGGGAAATTGCCTCAGATAGAGCCAGCACCGGAAATTCTTCTTGGTTGTTCACTTTATTTAAAAGAGCAACAACAAATTATATATGCAGTGAAAATAAGTGAAAAGGCATAAGCATCAAATTTGAAGGAAACTATCCTCGTTGATGAAACAAATCAAAGGAGCAGGAAAAATAGTAACTAATCTGTTTATGACATCTGAGTAAAAGATTCAATTTGCACAACCAAGGTTATAAAGCATTTGTTGTAAGCATTTGAAGAAGCTAAAGACCCATTAAAAGGTCAAGCCTTTTCAAAAAACAATTTCAACAACTAAAATTAAATCAACACGTGCACCTGAAGTAGTTCTCAACTATTCATGAATCTGCAACATTAATAAATTGTACAAGAGTCACTATAATCTGTTACTTTGCCGCCATCTCCTTCCAATGATACTCATAGATTTAACCTAAAATTGCCATTGTATTTCCAAATTAAGAAGTGTGGAAGGAATTGAAAAGAAGCCAGAATGATTTGATTATGCAATAATGAGATAATAGCGACAAAATTAATCACGTAAGCTTTTGTACTATTAAATGATGCAGTGTTCGTCCCATGCTTATTGGCTAGACCTAATATAAAACAAATCAGAGATTCAGATGCCAATTAGATATCACTAAATTTTTTTGGGTAGTGAAAATAATCTAACCATCAACAATTGAAAGAAGAAGGTAGAATAAAGCTAGTTAAGAAACAAAAAAACATGAAAGTAAATAAAAGAAGAAGAAGAGGGAATGGAAGAGGCAGTGGGTACAGAGCTGACTAAAGTCCCATCGAGAATGCAAAGCCTTCCTAGAAGATGAACAATAACTGAGCAACTCTCTCTCAAAAGTTGGGATAGAGAAGATGAACAGAAATTAATATGTGTGGTCAGCTTAAAAAAGAACGCGTAATAACAAATGGGCCCAACATAATGTACCATTCACAGAACTATTAATACAATAACTGATAGCGGTGCTCATCTAGCCCAACTGTCACTTATTAATAAGGGTAAAAAAAAGGTAAACAATAAATTTGTAAGGTAAATGACATAATTGTCCTTCCTATATAAGTTCATGTCTATATGTTATATATTCATGTTAACGTGATACAAAGTTTTTGAATAATAAGGGTTTGTGGTGCAGTGGTAAGTACTCTTTCATCCTTAATCAAGAGGTCTCAGGTTCGATTCCTCTTGGGTATAGAGTCACCTTTGTTCAGGAGTGTTTCGACGTGAATCTGAATTTAGTCATGATCTTATATGGGTATTGAGTGTTTCGACATGAATATGAATTTAGTATCACCAATAGAAGAAGCGACGCATCATACATTAGTCTTTTACATTAGAGTGTTGCATTTTTCGCTTAAAAGATAAAATAATATATTATCTATATAATTATAGAAAAAAATATGTATATAATTTGTCAGCTCGATTAGATTATTTCTTCAAAAAATTGTTAACAAAAATAAAAAAACAATCAAATATTATAGATTTTTAAAAATGTAAAAACCAAATAAAAGTCAGTTTGATTCAACTTTTCAAATTGTATTAGTTTTTATCTAAATCGTAAACCCCCTAATTATAAATATTTGATTAATGACTGATGAAAACCTAATTAGGTCATAACTTTGAAAGATTTCCCCCATTTAGATACATGTATTCCCTCCTAAGATTAACAAGAATGTGTTTTCAACACAAAATATGTTGATCAATTTTCTTATGTTTTTATTTAAAAGAATAAATTCATTAAAAAAGATTGTAATTAAAATATTTTTTTATAATATCGAAAAGTTTCAAATTAACTATGAATTTGAATTATGGAGACAGCCAATTAAATCTACAATTTTAAAGTCGATTAAGATTTTTGCTTATATAATTTATTTTTCTAATATTTAGCTAGCGTTTGACCAGATCTAATTTTAAAACCATGTCATTAAATATCTATTTGACCATATATTTTGAATCAAAATTTGAAAATATAGCATTAGATATTCTTTTGACCAAATACTTTGGATAAGATTTTAAAAATTTGTCTTCAAAAAAAATTCAAGTTCCAAAATATGGTCTAAAATAGTTTTTAGGAGAAATTCACTTTCACGCACAATTTTTTTCCAATTAAAAAGAATGTCCAAACACAACTTTATGTTTCAAAATTTATGGTCAAATGAGATCTTAGTATCTTGAAATCAATTAAAACTTTTGTTATTAAATATTCGCTTTTACTTGACTAGTTTAATAACTAAAGAGATAATTTCTTATTTGATTTATATTTTGTCTTTATTATTAATTATTGTCATTTTATAATACATTACCAAAATATTAAATTTATTATATGTAAATGGTAATATAGTAAAATTGTCATTTTATAAATTATTGCTCCGGTGTGTCAAGTCAAAACTATTTATTTACAAATTTGAAACTTTCATTAAATTGAAATAATATTTTGAATTAATTAATTAATAATTTATAATTAACTTCAATCTACATGGTAAAATTATATAAAATGACATATAGATGTTGGTCTTTTAGGTCCATCATAGCAATACTAATTTTGTGATTTTGTTGAAAATTGCATAGCTTCTGCTGTTAATACTTCAGATAATTAGGTATGTTTTTTTTTCATTATCCTAATAATTTTTCACATGCATTTTTGTTTCTATTTATTTAATTTTTTTTTTAAAATTATTCATGTTTAAATCTTCATACGAAAACTCTTGTTTTTATTTTTTACTTGTAAAAGAATGAGGGCCTTAGAAGATGTGATGAAAAAGTATTTTGTTTTTGTGGACGTTTAGACATAAATTTTATAAAATCTGAAAAGAAAAGGAACGTAGCATTTAGAAAAAAAGTTGAATTGATCTCTCAGATGGTCTCAGTCGACTAATAGTTCTTACTACTTATAAAATCATTTTATTTGTTGAAAAAAAATTAAAATCAATAGAAAAAGTGACTTTATGAGATAACAAATATTGATTGAGTGAGACCAACTGTGTTATTGTTGTTCTTTTTTAATATTATTATTATTTTTACTTTTTGGTTTGTGTGTCTGAACAATAAACATAGGGAAAATTATGTAATCACACAAATTAAGATAATATAATCTCTAAAAAAAATTTACCATATGAATAAATTACAAAAATCTATATTTTACTTCTCTCTTACAACATCCGGATACATACTATGAAAAAATCTGAAATTATTATAATTTTGAAAAACTTTCGGAATAGGATGTAATTAGCACCCAAATTGTTGGGGTTTGTATACTTTATACATAAATTTAAACATTTGAACTTGTACTTATCAATCTCTAATATTTTCTTAAAGTTTCCTATTTTTTTTTTTTTAATTTTCTCAGAATTCAACATGGAAGGTGAAAGTAATAATATTTCTGATTTAAGACTCATGAAAGGTGTTCTGGATGAACATAACGGTCAGTGCACTAAGGTATGTGTACACACTCCTCATATCAAACTTCACTTGTAGGTGATGCTGGATATGCATGTTGTTGTTGTTGTTGTTATTGCATGTCAAACTAGAGATTTTTTATAAGGATCCCCAAAAAGTTCAAATTCATAAGAATTTAACTTGTATACATCATAAGTGTAGGGATTTTTTATGCTATTTAGTCACCTACAATGGTAGCTACAGACAACATGTTAGCCTCCTTAAAATACTCCCTCTGCTCAACCTGTTAAGAAAACAATGAATGATAGACTAAGTTTACCATTTTACCCCCACTCTTTGATAGAGTCTCAAATATATTTACTCATTACATTTTTCAAATATATTAACTCAATATTAAAAATTTGAGGGTATAATAAGAAAAAAAATTATCCTTTCTTGATTTGTGAAAAATAACAAGTAAAAGTAGAATTCAAATTAGAAAATACTTAACAGCTGGAGTATGAAATTCCAACATTACTTAGGGATCATAATAGTATATTTTTTTTAAAAATAAAAAAAATACTCTTATTAAAAGTCAAAGTTTCAATATTGTTTACAGGGTAGCACTGAATCTTAATTTAAGCAACTTTTTCAAAAAGTGCTTACTTAGAGTGATGTTGGAAATAATATGTTTGTGATACCTAGGAGATATGCTATTGCGTATTTATCTCACATCCATCATAATGATGAGATGGACTTCTATGGTAGATCGAGAAAATCATGGAAGTTTAGATTTTTGTACTGCCAAAGTAGTAAAAAATTCATCTTCACAAAGGGTTGGCATAATTTGTGAAAGCTAAAAGCTTAAGAGCAAGAGATACAATTGTTTTCAACTTATGTGAATCCAAGAATGGAACAAATGAGAATGCAATACCTTTGTGATTGATGTGGTGAAGAATATTGAAGCTTTGCCAATGGATTTAGCACTCAATCATGATGTTGTTGATGTTGACTGTTGTAACGACCCGAATCGTCATTATTTAGGAGGAAAAAAAATTTAGCGAATTCTAGATCACTGTCCCATCGCAGTGGGCCAGCTGCTGCTGGGCTACAGCGCCAAGGTGGGGTAATGGGGCACCATAGTAGGATAGGAGAGGCAGAACGTAAATTACAAAAGATCCTACTTTCTCCATCTTCCTAAAACACCTAAATAAGTCGTAAAACACCCTAACAACCGCAGAAAATCTGCACTAAGCTTGGGAAGGGAGGAGAAGGAGATTTCTAGCGTGGGGATGGGGAAATCTTGCGGATTCTCGGACAAATCCACCGTCACGAAGTCGGAAAACCCGAATCGAAGTCAAAACTCTGTAAAACTGCATGGTGGTCAGGTAGGCTAGGTTTTTACAATTAAGTAGTTATAAATCTGTGCTTATTATGTAATATATGTAAATCAATTTTAGGGTTGTGTGTTCACCTTCGTCACCGAGTAGTTCCATGAACAATCCCTACAATTTAAAGTACGTAGTTTTATGCCTTGTGAGGAGGAATTGATGAGTTGTTAGAAACCCTAGAATTTCTATCATGGATAGAATTGGGTCAATAATAAGGATATGAAATCCGGAGTGGAACTAGATTTATGAATGTATGCTACATCTATTAAATTGAAGTCATGAAATTGAGGAATTATGATGAATTGTGATTAAACCCTAATATGAAACCCTAATGTGAACTAGGGCTGAGTAAGGTCAATTATTATATATATGATAGGGATTGAGTAGTAATTCATAGGTGATGTTTGTGATTCTATGATTGTGTGATGTATACTTGTTCTTGCTTCATTATGATATTTGTATAGGAATTAATGTTGCAATGTTGATAATACATGTTGTAAATGAGATATATGAAATGTCATTGCCATGAAATCATGACTTAAATGTATGATCTTTATGATGTACTTGTGTTTGTGATTATGCTGTTTGAATGGGATCGGATTGCCACATTTTGACATAACTAACTTGGATCGGATTGCCACATTCCGGCATAATTATGGGATCTGTTGTCATGTTCCAACATAAAAATGGGATCAGTTGCCACGTTCCTTCATAAATATGGGATCAGTTGCCACGTTCCGGCATGCTAACTGTTTTGGTTTGGGTTCCATGAGAGGACCACAATTGATGTGATATTAATGTGAGTTGTTCGTTGTTCGTGTACTTGTTGACAATATTGTATATCCTTGATATACGTTTGTGAATATAGTATTGTATTGGTTTGTATATGTTGTACTTAGTGGACCCGTGTTATGACGATTCATACTGGGTTATTCGTGGATTGTAATGGCCTGAGTAAAGATAGTGTATATGAAGGGAAATGCTTCGATAGATTTAACCATGGGGGAAATAGATTAGGTTAGTGTTAAGGAAGCTTGAATTATTGTATTATGTGACTATTGTGGGCAATGTGACAAGGAAAGAAGGGTCTAACGTGAACAGCTGCATTGGCAGTGATTATATTTGGGTATTTTTTTCCTACATGTTTTAGAATGGTTAAGCCACGATCAAGAATTCGTTAAGTAGGTTTAGTTATAAGGAGGTTAGTAATCAGGGTGCTAGTGTGTATTGGAGTTGTTTCCAAGAAAGAGTGAAGGTGTAGAAATGAGTAATTATTTCATGATCTTACTAGTTGGTTTCTTATGTTATGTGGTGGACGTCGGGTTGACCGATGATGCCTACATGTACGTGTGTTTTGTACTGATACTACTCTTGCTATTTCTTTTTGGACATAGTCTGGATGTAGGATTGGTGACGTTACATCCAATGAATACGAAGAATATCTCCAACAACTCCTATTTTTCCTTCCGCATGGTAGGAGTTGTGTCCTTTATTTTATTGTCCGATTTGACTCTTAGAGGCTCTTGTACCTGTTTAGACTAGATCTATTGGAGTCGTTATTTTACTTTACAAGTTAGCTAAAAGTGTGTCTCTGGATCTTATTTATAAAATCATATTATTTTATTTTCTTCCATTTTTTTAAGAATTCTGCATGTTTAATTATTGGTGTAAGAGGGTTCTCCTACTTAAGTAATAGTATGAAGGTGCCCGCACGGCCTAGTGGGTTGGGTAGTGACAACTGGTATCTAAGCCTAGTTTATTGGTCTCCCCGTACTAGAGAAAAATATGGACTAGACTCCTGCAGATTGTCGTGTTGATGTCCACATCTAATTTTCGGGAATCTAGGAAACATTCTAGGAAATTGTTCCACTCATTCTCTCCTTTCGTGCAAAGTGTTACGGGTGGTATGAGTTGAGTCTAATTGGTATCTCAACGAGACATAGTGGATACGATTGAAGGGACACCAACAAGTTAATTAGAACTGGGAAGGTTCCAATTGGTATCTAGCCTTAAGGGCTTAGAAAAGGGCATGGATGACTAGTGATGTTTATCTATGGGACGAACTAACTAATAAATTGTAATTGTCCGTGTGTTGCGTCTTGGAAACTGTGTTTGTGTGCTTTTTGTTGACTGAATTAACAGTGAATGTAAAGTTGCACTTGTTGAATGTGATGACACGATTTTATGTACTATAAATGTGTGTCAGAACCTTATTTTGTGCGTTGTATTCATCAATTTGATTTCAAATTATGAGAGTCATAAATATTGGGGTGTATCCTGGGGATGTGTGGATGTAGCGTTGAATTAATGAGAACTAGTGAGATGCAGTGTGGCTAAGATTGATTCGGATTAGTTAATTACTTTCCTCACCTAGAGATTTATCTTAGATTGTTTGGTTAAGTTGGAAACCTTGGGGAAATCTTAGAAAAAGGAAAAGAGCCCAGAAATTATTAGCCTAGGTTTTGGTCCCACTTGAACCGCTAGGGAAGGATAATCCCGCCATAGCGACACTGCCAGAGCGGGATTATTTATGTCAGAGCAGGACATTGCTAGGTAGAACCTCTACAGTCTGCCCTATTTTCTTGAAATTCAAAATTGTCGACCCAATTAGGTCCGAACAACCCCTACAATCCCAACAATGTTCAGTAATAGAAGTAATAGATTATAAACACCTTAAGATTAACTAAAGGCTGAATCAGACAACAAAAACAAGCAGCCATGTGCTAGAGAAAATTAGGAAGTCGAAAAAGAAAAACTGAGTAGTCCAAATTACAAGTCAAAGAGTGGCGAAAGGGAAGCCAATCTGGAACTCTTGGACTGGTTGGTGTCAAAGTTAGAGTCGAGGTCCTATCTGGGTATCACGCTAGCCCAGGCCTCATTTAGCATCGAGAAATGGGTAAAGTCCTTGGGATCTTGTTGAGGAATCTCCTTACCAGGGCAACATATGTAAAGATGGCCTTGATAGTCTTCCACATCTGGATCATCAGACGATCCCTATCCACACTCTTCCTCCCCTCCTAGCATAGATGGCGATGGAGCATCTCAACCTCCTAAATGCAAATGATGGGACTAGGATCGTCCAAGAGGATAGTGGGCAGGATAACATAGAACTCCCGCACCAAATTAGCTCGAGCAGTAAGGGGAGCCCGGTCAACAGAATCCACCCTAAATCTTCCAGATGAGCATAAAAAGCGGGCTCCTTCTTCTCTAGTTGGTGCAACACAAAAACCCTCATGCCTCTCTCGACTAACAACATCCGAAAACCGAATGAAGGGAAAGTGTTCGTTGCTTTGTCCTGCCATTTTAGAAATCCTGCAATAAATTGAATATAAATTAGAATGTGAAAATATAGTTGGTGTAAAGCTAAAAGGTGGGAAATAAGAAAGAAAAGTTTGGTGAAAGGGTAAGGTCACTACCTGGCGCATCCCGCCACTTAGGCCACATTTCCACCTTGGCGGGATTATGAAGGCCACCAAATCGGCCTTCATCGGGAACAAACACCAGGGGCGACAATGACGTCTTTTCATCCTAAAACCCTTATTTTTGACAGAATTTCAATAGATTAGAGTTATTTAACTATCCTAGAACATAAATAAGAAATTATTTTGTCAAAATAACTCATAAAAGAGGCCTAAATCGGAGTTTTATACCAGGAGACCGTTTAACTTCCCCCACCAATTTCGATATTTTTCTACCCATATTTTTACAAAATCCCTACACCCAGGACAATGTGGGAATATTGGGGACGTAAGGGAAGTAACCATGCTACTTTTATTATATCAATCTAGCAACCTAGATGAAATTCAAAATAACTACCCAAAAAACCGTCTTTCATTCTATCAATTAGCATCATGGAATCTTATTTAAATAATCTATGTTAGTAAATAGTGTAGGAATGAGATATACCTTGAGAGGATTTTGGGGGAGTTGAGTAATGGAGAAAAAAGGAAAATGAGGAAAATTTCTCCTCATTCCACCCTTTATTGTTTTCGATCTCCTGCTCCAGTGGGAGATCTCTCACCACAGTAGCCGCGCCTTAGCGGGAGGGATCCCCACCCTGGCAGGCCAGACTGTGTAGTTTTAATTTCTTTGTTTCTTTGTATGTCGCCTCGAATTTTCTACTTGTCCTTGAGTATAGTACTTTACGTATAGCCGTCAGTTGGAAAGTCGCCATTCATCGTGATTTCAGTAGTGGACCAATTCTTTTATGTAAAGGTAAATCAAAATAAGACGCATAATATTCATATTTTGGTCGTTCGAGGATGAATGAGGGGTAAATTGGTATCTATTGTAACGACCCAAACCGTCGTTATTTAGGAGGAACAAAAAATCGAAGAATTTTGGACTACTGTCCCGGCACAGTGGGCCAGCTGCCGCTAGGGTGGCGGGGCCAATATGGGGTAAGTGGGTGCCAAAGCGGGATAGGTGAGGCAAAACGTAAATTACGAGAAATCCTATTTTCTCCATCTTCCTAAAACACCTAAATAACTTGTAAAACATCCTAAAAAGATTAGAAAAGCTACTCAAAGCTTAGGAAGGGATGAGAAGGAGATTTATAGTGTGAGGATGGGGAAATCTTGTGGATTCTTGGACAAATCCACCGTGACGAAGCCAAAAAATCCGTATCGAAGTTAAAACTCTGTACAACTATAGGGCACCTAGATAGGCTAGGTTTTTACAATTAAGAAGTTACAAATTTGTTCTTACTATGTTATATATGTAAATGAATGGTATGATTGTGTGTTGACCTTCGTGCACTGAGTAGTTCCATGAATAATCCTTAGAATTCAATGTATGTGGGTTTATGTTGTGTGACGAGGAATTGATGAGTTGTCATGAATCCTAGAATTGCTATCATGGATAGAATTGGGTCAAGAATAAGGATATGAAATTAGGAGTGCAACTAGATTTATGAATGTATGTTGCAACATATAGATTGAAGTGATGAAATTGAGGAATTATGATGAATTGTGATCAAACCCTAATAAGAAACCCTAATACTGAACTAGGGCTGAGGATGGTCAATTATTATATATGTGATAGGGATTGAGAAGTAATTCGTAGGTGATGGTTGTGATTCTATGATTGTGTCATATATGCCTATTCTTGCTTCAATATGATACTTGTATACATATAAATGTTGCAATGTTTATCATACTTGTTGTAAACAAGATAGATGAAATATCATTGCCATGAAATCATGACTTAAATGTATGATCTTGATAATGTACTTCTGTTTGTGAATGTGGTGTGTGAATGGAATCTGATTGCCATGTTTCGGTATAACTAACTTGGATCGGATTGCCAAGTTTCGGCATAAATATGGGATTCCGGCATAATTGTGGGATCAGTTGCCAAGTTCAAGCATAAATATGGGATCGTTTTCCACGTTTCGGTATGCTAACTGTTTGGGTTTGGGTTCCATGAGAGGACTAATGAGGTGATATATATGTGAGTTGTTCGTTGTTCGTGTACTTGTTGACAATATTGTATTTGCTTGATATACGTTTGTGAGTATAGAATTGTGTTGGTTTGTATATGTTGTACCTAGTGGACCCATGTTATGACGATTTATAGTGGGTTATTCATGGTTAGTAATGGCGAGAGTAGAGATAGTGTATGTTAAGGAAAATGCTTGGATGGATTTCACCTTGGGGGAAAGAGATTGGGTTAGTATAAAGGAAGCTTGAATTATTGTATTATGTGATTGGTGGGTAATGTGACGAGGACGAAAGGGTATGACATGAATGGGTAGCTATATTGGTGGTGATTGTTTTTGGGTATTTTTTTTCTACGTGTTTTAGAATGGTTAAGCCATGATCAAGTATTCGTAAAGTGGGTTGAGTTATCAAGGGTTAGTAATCAGGGTGCTAGAGTATATTGGAGGTGTTTCAAAGAAAGACTAAAGGTGGAGAAGCGAGTGGTTATTTCATGATCTTACTATTTAGTTTGTTATGTTATATGGCGGGCATCAAGTTGACCGATGATGCTTACCAGTACGTGTGTTTTGTAATGATACTACTCTTGATATGTCTTTTTGGACATAGTTTGGATGCCGGATTGGTGACGTTACATTAGGTGAAGACAAAGAATATCTCCAGCAGCTTCTACTTTTCCTTACGCATGGTGGGAGTTGTGTCCTTTATTTTACTGTCCATTTTTACTCTTAGTAGCTCTTGTGCCTTTTTAGACTAGATCCATGGGAGTCATGAAATTACTTTACAAGTTAGCTAAAAGTGTGTCTCGGGATCATATTTATAAAATCATATTATTTTATTTTCTTCCATTTTATTAAGAATTCTGCATGTTTAATTGTCGGTGTAAGAGGGTTCTCCTACTTAAGTGGAAGTATGTAGGTGCCCGCACGGCCCAGTGGGTTGGGTCATGACAATTGTGCTTTGACACCTGTTTTGCTTGGAAAGCAAATAGGTTGGACTAAGACAAAAAGGGGAAATGAAGTTTAGTTAATATTCGTCGATAGCATAAAGAATTTTTTATATTATTAGATTTTCTTTTATTGTTGTTATTGTTATATCAAGTACTTGCTATATTTTTAGGATTACAAATCTCACTTTATTGTGAAGGTTAGTATTGAAACATTTTCTTGGTTAATCTTATAGTGAGAATTTTATCTAATATTGTATGTGTATTTAAGTTAAATCCTTCTACTAGCATCCTTAATATTGTCTGTGTATTTAAGAAAACACTTTATTATAAAGGTTAGTATTGTAATTTTTTTTTCTTTTTTCGGCGGTGGGGGGGGGGGGGGGAGGGGGTTATGAGACTTCTAAATTTTGACTCTTAGAAATTGAGCGTCCTTAAAGGACAATGTTTTGCATATTTTGTTAGATTTTATTATCCTCTTAGTCTGAAATTCAGTATAAAATTTTTTGTCTACTACTGGGTCCCTTACAAGGATATTTCCATATAAGCCTTTTAAAAATGTGTGATTTATAATTCAGAAAATATGGCATGTTACCTACTATATCACATAAAGATAATCTGGTGATCTAAAATAACCTTCTGGTGATATAGTGTATATAAATTGATAGCTAGATTTATTTAGACTTTCGATATACATAGGACTAACGCAAATACAAATTGTTGAATTCACTTAATGTAGCTTTGTAGGTATAACATTTTATGTGTGTTAAAATCTTGTTAGAATTTATGATTTCAAATTTTTTAAAAGAGTGATGTTAAAATCTCATATAAGCCACTTTATCAAAAGAAACTAATTCCAATGATATTAGATAGCTTAATAGGCAAGTGATCCCACAAATATATGCAATAAAGTGTGTCCTCCAATACAAAATGAGGAGATGATCTTTTATTATACATCAAGCAGATAATGAAAGTTTACAACATAAAATATTGAGAAAATTACATAATTCTTATAAATTAGTTCTTAAATATCTTAAAATGTCGCAAAAAAGGTGAGGCTTTACCTACTAATCCATAACTCCCTACAGAGTGTTCCATAAATATTTCACAAAAAACAAAATATCAACTAAAAGTCATATCACTAAAATATTCATAGGATAACACAGAAAAACTAAGAATTTTTTTTGGGTGCTTTGGGCGCAAGATCCATGGGCTAATACACACGAAAAATTAGGGAATTTGGGCGATTCTTTAAGAAAGTCTTGTAAATGTGGAAATAGCATTAAAAAATGGTTTGTGTGTACGTGAAGGTTCTCCAAATCATTACGAATAAGTTATTTGAGAAAACTTTTTGGGTGCTTCAGGCACTAGATACATGTGCTAATAAACATGAAAAATCGAGAAATTTGGGCGATTCTTTAAAAAAGGAATGTAAATGTGGAAATAGAAGTTAAGAAATGGTGTGAATATATATGAAGGTTCCTCTACTCATTATGGAGGCCCTCATATATTTTTTTGAGAAATTTTTTTTGATGTTCCAGGTGCCAGATCCATGAGCTAATAGACACAAAAAATTGGGAAATTTCAGCGATTCTTAAAAAAGGGCTAGTAAATGCGGCAATAGACGTTAACAAGTGGTGCTAGTATACATCAAGGTTCCCTAAGTCATTACGGAGGTCCTCATAAATTTTTTTGAGACAGAAAAATTTGGTGCTCCGAGCGCCATAACCATGGGCTAATACACACGAAATATCAGGGAATTTGACGATTCTTGAAAAAGGGCTTGTAAATGCGGAAATGAGCATTAAAAAATACTGTGAGTATACATGAAGACGCCCCTAATCATTATGGAGGTCCTCACAATGTATTTTTAGAATTGTTTTTGTCTAGTCCAGGCACCATATCCATGGGCTAATACACACGAAAAATCAAAAATATTGGGCGATTCTTAAAAAAGTGCTTGTAAATGCGAAAATGGGCGTTAAAAATGGTGTGAGTATATATGAAGGTTCCCCAACTCATTACGGAGTTCCTAATAATATTTTTTGAGAAAACAATTTTGGGTGCTACGGGCGCTAGATCCATGGGATAATACATACGAAAAATCGGAGAAATTTGCGCAATTCTTAAAAAATGGCTTGTAAATGCTGAATTAGGGGTTAAAAATGACGTGAGTATACGTAAAGGTGTTCCCCAACTCATTACGTAGGTCCTCATACAGCTTTTTGAAAATAAAAACTTTTGGGTGCTCCAGGCGCTAGATCCATGGGATAATATACACGAATAGTCGGATAATTATTTAAAAAAGGCTTGTAAATGCAAAAATGGGCGTTAAAAAAATAGTGTGAGTATACGTGAATATTCCTCAAATCATTACGGAACTCCTCATAAATTTATTTGATAAATATTTTGTAGCTGCTCCGACAGCCAGATCTATGGGCTAACACACACAAAAAATCGGAGAATTTGGGCTATTATTAGAAAAGGTCTTGTAAATGCAAAAATGAGCGTTAAAAAATGGTGTGAGTATATGTGAGGTTCCCCAAATAATTAAAGAGGTCCTCATAAAGTTTTTTGATAAAAAAATTTTTGGTGCTACTACTGCAAGATCTATGGGCAGACACAAAAAATTGAGGAATTTGGGCGATTCTTAAAAAAGGGCTTGTAAATGCAGAAATGGGTGTTAAAAAAAATGGTGTGAGTCTACGTGAAGGTTCTGCAACTAATTACAGAGCTCCTCATAAAGTTTTTTGAGAATTGTCTCTTGGGTGTTTCGAGCACCAGATCTATGGGCTAATACACACAAAAAATTGGGGAATTAGGGCGATTCTTAAAATAAGTCTGGACAATGAAGATGGATGTTTTAAAAATGGTGTGAGTATACATGCTCCACTAATTATTGAGATCCTGATAAAGTGGTTTCGAGAAAAGAAAATTTGAATGCTCCGGGTGCCAGATCGATGGGCTAACAAACAAAAAGTTGGGGAATTTGGCGATTCTTAAAAAAAAGGGCTTGTAAATGCGATAATGAGCGTTAAAAAATTTGTGCGAGTATATGTGAAGGTTCCCTAACGAGGAATAATATTGTCATTTATGTATTGATTTTGTAAAATGACAAGTACTCTCTCTGACCACTATTAATTGTCATGTAGCCCTTTTCGAAAGTCAGTTCGACTAATTTTCAAAGTTAAATTAGATTATATTAATTTGATATATTAAACAAAAAATTTAGATATTCAAAAACTATACGAAAAGTACTATAAATTACATTTTTTTGCATATCAATATGATGAAAAAAATACATCGTAAAATGTTAGTCAAAGTTCTTATAGTTTGACTCTAAAAAGAAAACCATGACAATTAAAAGTGGGCGGAGAGAGTATTAAGGAACATCTATTTTTAGTGTAGACGACATGTAAATAGAAACAGAGAAAGTAAAATAATCACATGAATTGCTTGAATATGATAACAAAACACAGGGTATAACAATTAAAGAAATAAAATTAGACTAGTTATAGAGAGGAAAATGAATCTTGGGAAAGTATATGAAATTTTAAAATTTTCAACAAAAGAAGTTATGGATGAATTTGGAAAAGAATGGAATGTTATTTTTTAAATTAATAAATTCAAGGACTCAATTATTTGTCTTTTGTTATTAAAAGAAATACATTATTTTATGTTAATTCAAATGTTAATATTACCTCTTTTTTTATTTTTCTAGATCGAAACAAGTTGAAATGACCCCTCACCCTACCTCCTTCTTTTTTACGTCCCCATATTCCTTGGTGTGGCATGTAGGGCAAAAAAATAAAATAGAGGGATGCAATTTTTATTACTATTATGGATTGGTTATTTTTCATCAGCGACTTAACTTATGATGTATTTGGAAACCCTAGAACAAACTAGTATTTTACCGAGAGCCGACAAGGAATTTCATTAATTATTAACCACTTTGAGAATCCACAAAGAATAAACCTAAATAACTCTCCTCTCAATGATTAAACTAAAATTAGTTGACGCATGTATAAAATGTATATAATATATGTGTATGATAGTGTGTAATCATGTATACAAACTAAAAAATGGTAAACAATAAATTTGTAAGGTAAATGAAATAATTGTCCTTCCAATATAAGTTCATGTCTATGTGTTATATATTCATGTTAACGTGATACAAAGTTTTTGATTTATAAGGGTTTATGGTGCAGTGGTAAGTATTCCTTCATCGTTAATCAAGAGGTCTCAGGTTTGATTATTCTTGGCTATTGAGTCGCCTTTGTTCGAGAGTGTTCTAATATGAATCTAAATTTAGTCGTGATCTTATATAGGTATCGGGTGTTTCGACGTGAATATGAATTTAGTATCACAAATAGAAGAAGCGGCACATCATACATTAGTCTTTTTCATCTGAGTGCTGCATTTTATGCTTAAAAGTTATTGATAAAATAATATATTATGTATATATAATTATAAAAAATATATGTATATAATTTGTCAGTTCGATTAGATTATTTATTCAAAAAAATGTTTACAAAATAAAAGAAACAGTCAAATATTATTGATTTTTAAAAATGTAAAAACCAAATAAAATTCCGTTCGATTCACATTTTCAAATTGAATCAATTTTTATCTAAATCGTAAACCCCCTAATTGTAAATATTTGAATAATGATTTATTAAAACCTAATTAGTTCATAACCTTAAAAGATTTCTCCAATTTAGAGACATGTATTACCTCCTAAGATTAAAAAGAATGTTGTTTTCAACACAAAATATGTTGATTGATTTTCTTATGTTTTTATTTTAAAAAATAAATAAATTCAAAAAGATTGTATTTAAAATATTTTTTATAATATCTAAAATTTTCAAATTAACTATGACTTTGAATTATGGAGAAAGCCAATTATATATACTATTTTAAAGTTGATTAAGATTTTTTCTTGTATAATTTATTTTTCTAATATTTAGCTAGATTTTGACCAGACTAATTTTAAAACCATATAATTAAATATCTTTTTGACCATATAGTTTGAATCAAAATTTAAAAATATATCATTAGATATTCTTTTGACCATATAGTTTGTATAAGATTTTAAAATTTTGTCTAAAAAAAAAAAATTGAAGTTCCAAAAAATGGTCTAAAATAGTTTTTAGGAGAAATTTACTTTCACGCACATTTTTTTCCAATTAAAATGAAAGTCCAAACACAACTTTAAGTTTCAAAATTTATGGTAAAATGAGATCTTAGTATCTTGAAATCAATTAAAACTTTTGTTATTAAATATTCACTTTTACTTGACTAGTTTAATAAATAAAGAGATAATTTCTTATTTGATTTATATTTTGTCTTTATTATTATTTATTGTCATTTTATAATACTTTACAAAATATTAAATTTATTATATGTAAATGGTAATACAGTAAAATTGTAATTTTTATAAATTATTGCTCCGGTGTGCCAATTCAAAACTATTTATCGACAAATTTGAAATTTTCATTAAATTGAAATAATCTTTAGAATTAATTAATTAATAATTTATAATTAACTACAATCTACATGGTACAATTATATAAAAGGACATGTAGATGTTGGTCTTTTGAGTCTATGATAGCAATAATAATTTGTGATTTTGTTGAAAATTGCATAACTTCTGAAGTTAACACTTGAGATAATCAGGTATGTTTTTTTTTTTTTTTCATTCTCCTAATAATTTTTCACATGCATTTTTGTTTCTATTTATTTTATTTTAAGAAAAAATTATACTTCTTTAAATCTTCATATTAAAACTCTTGTTTTTAGTTTTTAGTTGTAATAGAATGAGGGCCTTTGATGATTTGATAAAAAAGTATTTTGTTTTTGTGGATGTTTAGACATAAAATTTATAAAATCTGAAAAGAAAAAGAAAGTAGTATAAATAGTCGAAGTAAATTCTACATATCAACTAGAGTTTAGGTCGATCCAACATGGAATTTACAACATAACTAAACTTACTAACGCTTATATTCAGTTGTGGTTAGTATTTACCAAATGAGTAAATTAAGAAAAGTCAATATTGGGTTGTTTGATTTTATGTAACCAATTTTTAGTTAAGATTAACGGACAAGAAGAGCAAACAATAGTTCCAAGATTTTAGTAAATGATTTAACGAGACTAGGATTTTGTTCCCCATGACATCTATTTCACTCTTGAATTCTATACAAATAACTGTTCATTTCTAATGGTATATGTTACTAGCAAGTTAAATACATTTCAGCCCTATTAGATGAGTTTCACTCTTCTCCAATTGGTCATGGAGTGTTGTGAAGCAAGGTTTAATGTGTGCACTCATTAGAAGATAGTCATTACAAAATTAAAAAACAATATATGCAATTAACATTCAAAAGTTACTCGTATTTGAGTTCGTAGTTATGTTTTAGTCGTGGTTCCCATAACCCTAGTTGTGATGGTTAGCTGCTCATTATTTCAAGAAACCAATAGTAAAGATTATCGAAAGCATAATATAATAGACTAAAAATAATACCGAACGACAAGTTTCTTGACTATCAACACTCAATCACGAAAATGAAGTTTTGATCCAAAGTAATCGTCCAAGAAATGTGTTAAAAAAGGAACCAATATTTTTCTCTTAAAATGTCCCAATCTATCAATGATAATTTAAAAATATTACCTAAATAATTAAAATAGTCTTTGAAAAAAGTTCTACTCAAACTAGGACTAATGTTGTTGAACATCTTCACGGGTAGGGTGAGCTCGTCTATGTTCAGACGGCTCGTCAACCCCTCTGTAGTCTCACACTTAGACAACGTTGTCTCTCTTCACTACTTGTCTTCATGAGCTACTAGACGAATTTTCTTAAACACCATGGCCCGTCTAGTGCTCCATGGACTTTAGGCTTCACTTAGGTAGCTACTTTGTTCAATGCCTCTCTTCCATGAGCCATAGCCTTTCATATAACTTCTTTTACTTCATTTTCAAACTTTGTTCCTATGATTTGCATCCAAGTGTTTCACCTATACAACATCAACAGAAACCATCATATCCACATAAACAAGCTTGATTTCTTGCACTAATCCTTATTTATAGCGTCAACTATGCTATGAGTTCACGGAACTTCATGACCCTAAATTTGAACCATTTATTGTCCTCCAGAAATTAAAATGAACAACACCCGATGATCAAATATATAAGAACACATCAAAAATATATAGCAATTATTTCCACAAAATTTCTTCCAATTGATCATGCTTATACTAGTACCAACAATTAGCTAACATAGGAAACTATCAAATGCTAACAAAGTGTCCTCAAAATAAAGAAGTCCCTCACACATGATATTTGGGACTGACGAGTACTCTCACTCTCTAAATGAACAGAGGATTGCCCTTGTTTTCTATGCTTCAACTGTCAAACAACTAGAATAGGATAATTATAGGAATTTTATTGTCTTGTAGCATTGACTCGGGCTAGGGAGTTGAACATTTGGTCTATTAGTGACTAGATTACCCCAATTCTCCAAAGTTCTTATTAGCAAAAAACTCTTATTCGAGTTGTTCAAATTTCCTTTTATTTAGCACATCTCAACACCCATATCATTTCTTTTCTTCATTTCTTCCTCTCTTTTTCTCTTTTCTTTTTATCCTTTTTCTTTTTTTTCTTTTTTATAACTACCATTTACTTTAACCGTTCAAACTAGACCCATTCAAAACATGAATTGTGGTTTCGTTACTTTAGAATAACCAAGGATACGATAATTCTAAGCTATTTATTTTTCATTCAGATCATGACCACTCTTAACTTACGCTCTAAGTTGTGGCATTGTGCCTTCGGAGAACCAAGGATACAATATCAATAGGGTGACAAACAAATCAGCTTTAAGACTCAAAGAGAGTTCAAGGGTTCATGATTTCATTTGGTAGTTGTTCTTGGTTAAAGTGGAGTTAATACAAAAATGGCCTATAATCTTTCCCTATCAAATTATTTGATGATCTTAGCAAGACTACTTGGGCAGGTTCTAGCTTCTTCCTATAGAGTGAAGCATCATACAAAACCCACACTCACATGGCACATGATTAAACTTTCAGTAGTTAGTCAACCAATTTGATGTTCTAAGTAGCAATGACCAATACGTATGTATATGAGATGTCGCACAAAGTGCCTAACAGTCAATTTTCAGATCAAGGATGTCTTTCTTATCATTTCACCCTAACACAAAACTTCAATTGCTTCTATCAAATAAAACTACAAACTTTCACACACATAAAATACCAAAATATTTTTTCACAAAATAAAAATGCCCAACACAAGAGACAACATCCATACACAAATGACTAATCAGGTAGGTTGCTCAACCACCTCTCCCTAATAAAATAGACTTTTCCCTCAAAGTACAAAATTCATGGGCTGTGAGGAGGGGTCATACTTGCGACACTCTAGGTGTCGGTGGTCAAAATGAGTTCAAAACTCTCATCAACAATTGCTTGCTCTGGTGCAGGGACTATGTGAGGATGACTAATATCCACAGGGGAAGAAGGCCCACTAATTGAGGCTCTAGATCTCATCGCATCACACTACTGCTACTCCTATGCTTCATTCTCTCTAGCTGCCTTCTCAAACACCCTTCTAGATTTCTTTAGTCTCCTACGCTTTTCCCTATAAGTTTTATGAGGTACTTCGATGTCAAAGGTCTTCTTCTTCTCCTTGCCCTTGCTTGTATCAGGCATGTCAAGTGCCCCACTAATATCCCTAAATGGCTGAGTGATTGGAGGCATGTTGAACAGATTCATCAGTGAATCAGATACAAGTGCTAGAGGCAAATCAACTAGCTTATATGCTAATTTTGCAATCTCAACATTCATTACAGTTATTTTTGCTTGCAAAATTGCACCATATATAGAACCCAAAGCATATATCCAGCTATTTACATGAGATTATGTGCCGTCCATTCAGGTCTGCAGCACAGACACTTTTTGTAAGAGATCATTTTGCAAACTCTGCTCCACACTCTGGACAACCTATGGTAGTTTTTCAACTACCTTCTCTATTATGGACCTAGGCTGCCTTTTCTCATCTACCAGTATCTAAAAGAATATAGTGGGAGAACAAAAAAATGTACCTATAGTTGCTGAAGATGGTGATGATAGAGGTTGCACTTCTCTAATTTCCTGAGATGTCCCCTCTGCCTACTCACTGACTCCCTCAGCTCATCTAGGCTCTACCAAAACATGTGGAAACACTGACAAAGGTTCTTTAGATCCTGCTCTCGAACAACATAATGGGTTCATCGCATCTTTTATCTTAGTCACCGCTGTGACCTTTTTGGCCACAATAGGTTCCTTAATAAACAAGGAAACAATAGACTAGCTCTTTCTTTCAGTGCGCGATCTCTCATCTTAGTAGCAATAATTTTCCCAACATTTAATGCATAACCAGCTACAAAGCAAGCTACTAAGGAAGATTCTGAAGACAATATGTTATTATCACTACCTGCTGGACGCAGCTGTCATGGACCACTGCCCATAAGACTTTCTTTGGAAATGTTAAGGAAACCTTTGTGATGTTCACCTATGGGTTGGCTACCCATGCTTATGCCTCACCGTTAGCTGCAATTAGTCCTGCAATATATTTCATGACACTCTACCGTAAGATTGGATCCACCATATCAGCTTTACTGGTCACCAAATGGTTGCAACCCTCATATGACCTACAATAGTAGGTGCAGTGTAATCCAGACCATGTAGAAACATGTTGATTGTGGTCTCCAAAATAGCAGCCTTCTCACTCTGAACACCTCCTCTGAAAATTGTCCTAACTTCGATGTTGCATCTTTCTTTCCCTTTATGGATGATTCTGTGGTCTCTAAATTCATTAATATGGCAACATATGAGGAGTAGAATTCTTTGGTCATGTTTCATGCAAACTCTCCTGGATTTTTAATCATCCATTAAAACTGAAGTCGTTTTAACATGGTGTATATATATATGGAAAAGCTTGCAGTTAGTCTCCGCAATTCTACTTTCTAGAACAATCGATCTCCCACCAATGCCAATGGACACAAAAAGTATTTTGTTATAATATATCTCCATTGTTCTTGGAGTATCCCATGTCCTTTGAAAGAAATCAATGAGGTGATGTTGAATTACTGGGTAAGATTCCCTCTATCAAACAAACTGCACTACTGAGTCATCGTTGTTCCTAGCATCACTATCCTCCTGACTGTCTCTCTCTCTTCTTTTCAACTGCAACTGCTGGTGGGTCATTAGCATATGCCAAAGAATTTTCATTAAACCCTTGCTCGCTCTCAGAACCACCTTCTTCCTCTTCAAACTGGGAAGGTGTGTTGTTATGATTACTCGCACGATGGAATGTGGCTCAATTTCGATGTTAATATGGACCCCAAGACCATTATGTGTGTCCACTCTAGAACTTTGTTTTGGACAAGTATGAGGTTGAGATGTGCAACTGTGTCGTCTTACACCTTTGTTTAGTCATTATACCTTAGAAACAACAAGTTAGAAACTGAAGTACACAAAATTACTACACTAATGGGCATTCAAACTTCCCTTGTGTATTTATACAAAGGGATGCCTTCCCTTTAGAACTTTTTCACTTAATCTATCATTGGAAAGGGCCATGTAGTGAACAAAGAATGAAAAAAAGAGAAAATCTTTTTGGCCTTTTAAATATTTTTTTATATGGGGCCCTATAGGGTCCGTGGTAAGTACCGCTGCCCATCTAAGCCCTCATGAAGTTTCCTGATGTCGACCCAACTCATAAGTGTGGTTCAAAAAGGGTTTCATGGCTCGTGCACACTTACACGATCCATGAAACCTGTCGTGTACTTACACTTAGGTTAGGTTTTGGCTTGAAATTCTTAACAACCTATATTGTTCAACTTAGTCAACCAAATACACAAAAAAACGACCCTAATAGACTTCTTAGTATATGAATTCATCTAATTTCAACACAACCATCATTATATACACATACAATCAACATTCAATATGCAATCTACTAATTAAACACCATTACAACAACACACAAACCCAGATTATCAAAATAACTCAAGAATACTATGAGATGATAAATAAATAGTAGTTCCTATATTTGATTTCAACAAGATCAAACTTATACCAAGTACATATTAAAAATTTACTTCAAAGCGACATCAAATTTAACACAAAGAGGAAGGCAAGAATGCTTGACTTTAGGAAATTCTTGCTATACAAATTTTAGGGCTTGAAATTCTCTTTTATCTTTGATATAGGTGTTAGAAAACTCTTATGATGCAAAAGGCACGTTAGGAATTCAAGTATACGGGAAAAGAATCGGTCCTTTGGAGATCTTGATGCTTTAAATTAAAGATTTGGGTTTGGGGTTGAGTTGGGCCAGGTCGGGTTATTTACTGCTGAATTAACTCAGACGGGCTGCGAAATGGCTTATGAAGAGCACCACAGCCTGTATAGGTGCTTGTGGTATTGAATTGATTAAAAAAACTTACACGCATGTTCACAAAAGGCTAAACGATCTCTCTAAGGTTAGACGGGGTGAAAAACCTTTGGTGAACATCACATGTCCTTTGTTTGTGAGGTTATTGTAGGTGACTTGCCTCTTCATGGGCCGTACAGTGTTAAATGGCCCGTTCACATTCTTGTGAAGAATAATTCATGCTTAAAATTATCTGGCACGCATGCACACACTGTGATTCTATAAAAATAATTGAAACTACTTAATACAATTACATCTTGGGTTGCCTCCCAAGTAGCACACAATTTAATGTCACTGTGTGACGTAGGCTACTTGATTACTCAGACTTCATCAACTTTGGATTTCTCAACTATTTTCACTTCTTCTGGGACCCCATATATATCTTGACTCGCTGTCCATTTTCCATGAACTTCTCACCCTTATCATTTACAAGTTCAATTGCTATTGATTGAAACACTTGAGTCACTATGAATGTTCCTAACAATTTGGAGCTCACCTTTCCCGAAAATAGGTGTAGCCTTGAGTTAAACAATAGCACCAAGTCTCAATGACTATAAGTCCTCTCCTAAATGTGTTTGTTGTGATACAACTTCACCGTCTCCTTATACAATGCAGATCTCTCATAATCTCTTAGTTGAAACTCATCCATTTTGTTTATCTTCTCAAGTCACAAATATGCTACCTCACTCCAACTTAAGTTTAGCTTATTTAATGCCCACAGTGATTTATGTTCTAACTACACATGCAAAGGACATGCCTTTCAAACACTAATTGATATGGTGACATAACAAAAAGTGTTTTGAAAAGTGTCTGATATACCCATAATGCATCATCTAATTTCCTTGCCTAGTTCGTTCTGTTGGCATTCAGATTCTTCGCCAATATTGACTTTATCTCCTTATTGGAGACTTCCACTTTGCTACTCATTTATGGATCATAAGGCATAATCACTTTATGTTGTTTCACCCATATTTATATAAAGAGTGCGAAACACTTATTGTAGAAATGTGAGCCTCCATCACTAATAATCGCCCTAGGTATGCCAAAACTAAAGAAAATCTTCTTCTTTAAGACTCCTGCAACACTCTTGGCATCATTCTCTGCCAAGGGAACAACTTCTACCCATTTGGAGACATAATGAACTAACACCAATATATATTTCTGCCCAAATGAACTCATAAATGGTCCCATGCAATAAATCCTCGAGACATCGAATAATTCGATCTCCATGATAGGGGTCATAGGTAGCTCATGACACTGAGAAATAGCCACTTGACATTGACACATATCACAACCTTTAATAGGGTCAAATGCATTTTGATGAATTTTGGGCCAATAGTATCTACTTTGGAACTCCATATGGGTAATGCGAGTACCCCTTGATGTGTACCAACTAGATATGAATGACATGCTTCCAAAATACTAAGCATTTCAGCCTTAGGTACAAATTGCCTTATTATATTATCCGCAATAACCCTGAACAAGTAAGGTTGATCCCAAAAGTACTTACCCACATCATACAAGGGCTTCTTCTTTGATTAAAAGTCAAGTCTACAGAAATCAAATCACTGATAGGATAATGAGCAAACTCAGCAAACCAAGAAATGATATCAGGAGTAGCGGCTAATACCTTCTCATCCAAAAATGAGTCATCAATGTCAAATTTAGTTTCCCCTTTCTTTTTCGCTTCTAGTCTGGATAAGTGATATGCCACTTAATTGCCACAACTTCTTTTGTGTTTGACCTCAAAGTCAAAGTCTTGCAACAACAACAACACCCATCTAATCAATATTCTGCAAGCGTCTTTTTTTTCTATCAAAAATCGTAATGTTGCATGATAAGTGTGAGCTATAACTTTTGTTCCTAATAGGTATGCTTTGAATTTCTCAAAGGAATACACCCACTGCAAGCGATTCTTACTTAGTGATAGTGTAGTTTTTTTGTGGTCCATTAAATTCCTTGCTTTCATAGTATATCGGGTAAAAGATCTTATTGCGCTTCTACCCTAGCACAACCTCTAGAGCAACACCACTTGCATGACACGTCACCTCAAATGGTTCCAACAAATTTAGATCCATAATCACTTGGGCTGAATTAAATTGCCCTTCAGACATTCAGAGGCTTTGGTGCATGCTTTATCAAAAGTGAACTTCATTTCTTTTTGTAACAACTTACACAAAATATGTGCAATTTTAGAGAATCTTCGATGAATCTCTGATAGAACCCTACATGACCTAAGAAGCTACCAATCCCCTACATAGAAATTGTGGATGTAGCTTTTCAATACCTTCAATCTTTGCTCTATCAACGTCCAAATCTTTATCGAACACTTTATGGCCTAGAATTATGCCTTCTTTGACCACGGAATGGCATTTTCCCCAATTTAACACTAGGTTGGCCTCTTCATATATCTGTAGTGCCCTACTAAGATTCAACAAACAATCATGAAAACTGTCACCAACCACAACAAATAATCATCAACAGTGTAACTTACCATAGAGAAGTCATTCATGAATACCTCCAAAGTATCTTCAACCATGTCTGAAAAGATGGACATCATACAACGCTAAAAAGTGGCCAGTGCATTATATAATCCAAATGGCTTGCACTTTAACACAAAAGTGCTGTAAGGATATGAAAAAGTGGTTTTGTTTGTTTTTCTTGTCCAATTGAAATTTGATTATACCTAAAGTACCAATTCAAGAAGCAATACAACCCTTTTCCTTCTAACCTATCTAATATCTAGTCCATGAAAGGCATTGAGAAATGGTCTTTGAAGGTCCATTTGTTCAACTTACTATAGTCCATGCACACTTGCCAACATGTACCTTGGCTTTGTGGAATAAACTAATTCTCTGCATTGACCACTATAGTCATTCCACCCTTCTTAGGTACACACTACACTGGGCTCATCCAATGGCTATCATAAATGGGGTACACCACCCTTACATCTAGCCATTTAATGATTTTTTTCACCACGTCTTGCATTGGTGGATTAAGTCTTTTGTGGTGCTCTAATCTTGGGCTGAAATCTTTCTCTAGTTGGATTTTGTGAGTGTAAATACCTAGAGGTATCCCTATAATGTCAGCAATAGTCCTACCGATTGTTTTCTTGAACCTCTTCAACACTTTCACGAATTCTTTCACTTGCTCAACATCAAGATCTGCAACCACAATAACTAGCAAAGTGTTATTCTCAACTAGAAAAACATACCTCAGATGACCAGGCAGTTGTTTCAGTTCAAGCATAGCTGGTTCCTCAATGGATGGTTTTGTTGGAGGGTTTGGTTTGTTCTTCAAATTCAAGTCTAACTTTTTATGAGAATATGACTGTGATCCCATGCCTTGCATTAACTTTAGGGTCTACACATAATTGAATCGAAAGACCTCATCAAACTTCATTATTACTGCAGCTAGTGTCTCTTCATAAAATCTCTCCTCTATGGATGTTTCAGTGGCCCCTTCTTTAACTATATCAATTATAGACACCACACTCATATATTGTGGTTGCTTCATCGACTTCACACTTTGAATTGGACCTCTTCATTATTGAACTAAAATTTTAGCTCCCCACTCACCAAATCAACTAGTGCTCTACTAGTGGCAAAAAATGTCATTATCAAAATTGTTGGAACTTCGAAATCCAATTTGCAATCCGAAATCACAAAATCAGCTCGGAAGATGAGACTTTCCATCTTAACCATCACATTACACAAGATATCTATTTTCCTGTTCACTAATCTATCTTCCATCATCAATCCAACAATAGTAGGCATTGGAGCCCCAACCCCAACTGTTTGTAATAATGATCTCATCAAAGTTCATTATTACTATTGCCAGTGTCTCAACAAAAAATCTTTCCTCTATTGATGTTTCAGTGACCCCTTCTTTAACTATATCAAATGCAGACACCACAATCATATATTGTGGTTGCTTTATCGACTTGCACACTTTAAATTAGACCTCTTCATCATTGAGCTGAAATTTTAGTTCCCACTCACCATATCAATTAGTGTCTACTAGTGGCAAAAATGGCATTCCCAAAAGTATTGGAACTTCAAAATCAACTTCAAATTCCAGAATCAGAAAATCAGCTGGGAAGATGAAACTTTCCATCTTAACCAGCACATTACACAAAATACCTATTGGCCTCTTCACTGATCTATTTGCCATCATCAATCTCACTGTAATGGGCTTTGGAGCCCCAACCCTAACTCTTGGTATATCACTAATGGAATAAGATTTATACTTGCCTCCAGATCACACAGAGCTTTAGTGAACTCAAATGCACCAAAGGTACATAGTATAGTGAATTCACCTATGTCTTCTCTTTTTATGATCCAAAGGCCTTGTAGCAATAGCACTACAATGGTGAACATTATCTGTTGGTTCAAAACTTCTAGCTCTCTTCATTGTTACTATGTCCTTCATGAACTTAGCATAACCTAGCATCTGTCCCAAACTTTCTACTAATGGAATGTTCATTTATAGTTGTCGAATTATGGAGATGAATTTCAAGAAATCTCCATCCTCAACTTTCTTCTTTTGCCTTTGATGGAATGGAGGAGGAGGTATGTTAATCTGTTGTAAAGTTAAGGTCTAGAACGTCCCACTATGAATTCATATCCCATTAATAAAGTACAGATAAATAATATATTCCAAGTCTAACTTTTATATAAAGAGGTAAAATCGGGTTAGCTGTATTGCTTATGCAGATGAAGTAAAACATAAAGAAGATTTGGGGCCCTTCACCATTGGCCATCCTGAGTTTGCTAGTGTCTTTTTTGATAATAGGGATTAGCATTGACTTAATTTCTTTGGCTATTCATAAGCAGTCCTATCTATGTGAGTCTTAGTCCTCTAAATTTTAGAGGTATTCCAATATACTTAAGAAATTATTTGTCTGTAAATACACTCTTAGGGATGATCTTCTTCTTTTGACTAGGTTCATTATAAAGTCTAGATTGTTGGAAGATTTCTCCTTTTTAAGGTAAGTAATTTATGAGCAAAGTAGTATTGTAAAGATTTGAATCACGAATGATTCTCTTCGCGTTATGCTTTTTCATCAGATCCATTTCTCCCCTTCTTCTTATTTCTCCGACAACTCAATTACATTCGCATTTAAAAATATATATAATAACTTGTAAGTTCCACATAATAGATAGCTCGATAAAATGTGATGACATGACTAAACATCAAGGCAATGAGATTCAGAAGTTTTTAGAGGATGACATTAAGACTATTTCTTATTAGCAAGAGTAGAATGAAGAGTTTTAGTCACCTACATTTGATGTAGACTATATTAGAAGAGAGGACATGAAGATCAAAGTCGTGGCTAAGAAAAATGTAGTGCATTTCCTCCCCTCTATAGCATAACTAAACTTTGAGCAGTGTCCGAAGAATGAAATAACTAGATACTTAGTCCATTATTATCATTCAAGAAAAGTATTTCATTATACAAACTTTCACGACACTTTTCTCAAACATGGATGAGTATTTTCAATTTAATCCTATTTTTTTAATCTCTAGACTATTTTGTGAATGGGGTTTCCACTCCTTCCCTTTGTTTTTTGACTAAAAGTGCAAATGTTTTAAGTTCTAGTACTAAGTTACTCTTTTGTTAGAAGTGGAAGAGCTATTATGTTTGTAATCCTGTTGCTGAAGATAAAAAAATTATCCTTCCTCATAAATATTATCATGGATTTGATCAAACTCTAGTTCTTGCATTTAGTCCTCAAGGTATTATTCAATCAGATTGTCATATTGTCGCTGCAGTCCTTTCTCTTCATCAACCAGTTGTCTTCTTTGAGATAAACTCATCTCAACAAAATTCTTGGAGGTGCTCTTCGTTAGAGTGTCTTGAGTTAGAAGACATAATTATTATTGGTAGGGGATATTATATGAAAGGAATGAATTACTAAAGTACAACATCAAATGATGTGCTAGCATTTAATGTAAAAAATGAGATTAAAAAAGTTCTACACGTGCCTATCCTCCTACGATATACAGTTCCTTAACTTAGATAAAAAGATGAGCTATGATTTGTAACTACTTATAATGATTGTGGGGATATATTTATATTAGATATATTTGGAGGAATGGATATGTATATAACGAAATATAATGTGTCGTGCAGTGTACCACCTTGTATTAATAGTGTCAATGACATTGTGTTGATATAAAAAGGTTACATCTGCTTAAAGAGGAGAATAAGATGTTTGTAAAAAGAACACAAGAATAGTTTTCCAGTTGACAATAATATAAAATACCTCAAATGTTTGTAAAGACTTCTTTTATCCAAGATTCACGCATTCAGTACACTTAAGAGACATGTCCATTCTTCCATAGATTTCTAATATAAAAAATACATCTCCACAATATAAGTAGTAACATAGCATAACCCATTTTCTATCTGAGTCAAGACACCATATCTCCTATGCGGATAGGAACATGTATAAATATTTTGGTTACATTTTTTGCATTGAATGCGAGCACATAATGTGATTTTCTATTCAAGTAAGTCATCCTACTTATAAAAAATACCCCACCAATAATATTTTTATATTCTAACTCAAAACAATCTAAAAAAGAGCACCTCCAATAATTTGATCGATATGAATAAATCTCAAAAAGACAACTGGATGACAAAGAGGACGGAGTACATCAATAATGTGATTGTATAATTCAATATTAATATGAGGATAAAATGCAAACACAACTGTTGGATCAGATCCATGAAAATGTTTATGTGGAGGGATAAATTTCCAATCTTCAATTAGAAGATTATAAGTAATAATAATTATCCCACCCCCAACAAAGGAATACCCTACGACTAGATCATAGAACTTTGATTCTTTGAAGCAAGAAATCAAGGGAAGGACTGGAGATTTGATTCGAAGAACAGTCTAAAGAGAAAAACTAATTAGTTTTAAACTGAAAATACATATCTTTTGTTTGATAAAATGCAAGATTATGAAGATCTTTTGTAGTATCAAAATAATGGACTAACTTTCTAATGATTTCATCCTTTGGACACTGCTCGAAACTTTATTAATGATTTAGAGCAAAGTAAAGGCACTACATGTTTATTGTCCGTATCTTTAATCTTCATGTACTCTCTTGTAATGCAGTTTTCTTGTTATATAGGTAATTAAGATTCTTCATTGTAACACCCCATATTCGATAAAGGAAAATGAAGTAAATTGGGAAGTTGCAGGTGCCATCCACAAAGGCTAACCACAGCCTGTGGGTTGAACCACGGATCGTAGGTGGGTCTTTGGATTGGGCACCCTTCGAAGTCTTTAGAGGCTCATGACCATGTCTTGAACTATGGATCGTAGGTCAGACCACGATCTGTGGTTAGGGCTCGTGGTTTGATGGCCTAAATCCTACTTTCTGATGACCAATGATGGTCTACCAGGACGGGCCATAGGTTAGACCATGGTCCGTCAAATAGGGGTCGTTGGTGGTCAGCTAGCAGTTAAGCTCAGGGGTAGTTGGTCTTTTCCTAATTAGTTAGTTCCTATACTACATCATTTTATCCTTAAGTAAGACCCCTAGTTAATTCCTATACTACATCATTTTATCCTTAACTAAGACCCCTATATAAGTATGTTCAGACTCAAAATTAGACCATTCACTTCATTCTTCCAAATTCACAAAAGAAAAACCAAATCTCCTCTCCAAATATATTTATCTCTATATAAACTTGAACAAGAAAAAGATTCGACCTAGGGTTTAAAGTCAAGGTCTCAATTTCTCCATTGCATGGTAGCATTTGTATTCAAGGTATGATAGTTTTCATCCATGGATTCCTTCCATCCATCGAGTTCCCAAATTCCTCTATTTCAGAAGGTATAATTCCCCAATTCAATTAGGGTTTTATTCAATTATCATGGGTTCTCTTAAATGTTGATTTAAATGATTGAATTATGATCTCTTATGTATGAATTGATGATACATGATGATTTTATGATGATTTCCCCATGAAACCATGTAATCCCCATGTTTTCATGTTATTAATCATATGATGTGGGATTATATGATTCATAACTTGGTCGTACGGAGATGGAAGTTTCTCATATGAAAGGTCCAATGGACAAGGCCATCCTAGATTTTGACAAAGGTTTTCTGGTGAAGGTTCCTCCATTGCTCCTCCTAATTTCAACCAAGATAGGGTGTCCAACCCTAAGCTTCAAAGAGGGAATGGTAGTGGATCTTCATTGACTAGATTTACTTGTACTAAGTGTGGAAGGAAGCACGAGGGTAAGTGTGTAGCTGGCACATATGGTTACTTTGGTTGTGGTAAGAGTGGTTACAAAATGAGGGATCGCCCAATGCTTAAGGCTAAAGGAGGATAAGTCAAGTAAGCTCCTCCTAGTGGTTCGGGTTCCAATGCTCCTAAGCAAAACCACTTGCATGCACTTCATACTCGAGGTGAACAAGAGGGTTCTCGTGATATGGTCAACAGTATGTTGAAAGTTTTCCAACTTGATGTTTATGCTTTACTTGATCCCAGTGGTACCTTTTCTTTTGTGACTCCATATCTGGCTATGAGGTTTGATGTTCTTCCAGATGTGTTGTTAGATCCATTTTTTATCTCTACTCTAGTTGGTGATTCTATTATGGCTAAGAGGGTCTATAGAAAATTTCCCATTTCCTTGTCCCATAGAGTTACTCTATTTGACTTGGTAGAGCTTGATATGTTGCATTTTGATATGATCTTGGGTATGGATTGGCTGCACTACTGTTATGCTTCTATTGATTGTAGAACCCATGTAATCAAGTTTCAGTTCTCGAATGAGCCTATCCTAGAGTGGAAGGGGGGGAAATTTTATCCCTAAGGGTCAGTTTGTCTCTTATCTTAAATCTAGAAAGTTGATTTCTAAGGGTTGTATTTACCATCAAGTCAGAGAGGGATGTCGATTCTGAAACACCTATTCTCAAATCGGTCCCTATTGTTAATAAATTTCCAGAAGTGTTCCCAGATGATCTACCAGGTATTTCTCCTGAGCGGGAAATATACTTTGGTATTGACCTTCTCCTATATACGCAACATATTTCTTTTCCTCCTTACCATATGGCTCCTACAGAACTTAAGGAGTTGAAAGAACAATTAAAAGATTTGTTGGGTAAGGGTTTCATCCGGCCGAGTATCTCTCCATAAGGTGCTCCAGTTTTGTTTGTTAGGAAGAAGGATGGGTCTCTTCGAATGTGTATTGATTATGGATAGTTGAACAAGGTGACAATTAAAAATAAGTATCCTCTCCCAAGGATACATTATTTATTTAACCAACTTCAAGGAGCACGTTATTTCTTTGAGAGTGATCTTCGATCGAGTTATCACCAATTGAGGGTGAAAGATGATGACATTTCGAAGAAGACTTTTCAAACTCGGTATGGTCATTATGAGTTTCTAGTAATGCTTTTTGGGTTGAATAATCCGGCGGCGTTTATGGATATGATGAATAGGGTGTTCAGATAATACCTTGAAATGTTTATGATTGTGTTCATTAATGATATTTTGATCTACTCAACGAGTGAGAATGAGCATATTGATCATTTGAAGACCGTGTTGCAAATTTTTAAGGACTAACAACTTTTTGCAAAGTTTAGCAAATGTGAATTTTGTCAAGGTCAGTAGCTTTCCTTGGTCATATTGTTTAGACTAAGGGTATTGAGGTAGATTCTAAGAAGACAGATGTGGTCAAGATTTGGCCTAGACCTCTAATTCCTTTGGATATTAGAAGTTTCTTGGGTTTAGCCGGTTACAATTGAAGGTTTTTTGAGGGTTTCTTTTCAATTTCCTATCTTTGGATGGATTTGACTCAAAAGAAGTCTAAGTTCATATGGTCTGAAGTATGTGGAATGAGTTTCCAAGTGTTAAAAGATAGACTTACTTGACCTTACCGGAAGGGATGGATTGTTTTATGGTTTGTTGTGATGCCTTGAGAATTGGGCTAGGTTGTGTGCTTATGCAAAATGGGAAATTTATTGCCTATGCTTCAAGGCAACTTAAAATCCATGAGAAGAACTATCCTACTCACGACCTTCACTTAGCGGGGGTCAATTTTGCCTTAAAGATTTGGTGGCACTATTTGTATGGAGTAAATGTAGATGTGTTTACCGACCACAAGAGTTTTTAATATGTTTTTAATCAAAAAGATCTAAATCTTCACCAAATAAGGTGGCTTGAGTTTTTGATGGATTTTGGCATGAGTGTCCTTTATCACCCCGAAAAAGTTAATGTGGTAGCGGATGCTCCTATTCGGTTATCTATAGGTAGTGTTGCTTATATCTAAGAAGAAAAGAAAGAGTTAGTTTGAGATGTTCATAAATTGGCACAACTAGGTGTTCAACTAGTGGACTCCACCAAAGGTAGTGTTATGGTTCACAATGGTTCTGAATGGTCTTTTGTGGCGGATGTTAAAGCCAAGAAAGATCTTGATCCAATCTTTGTAGAATTGAAAGAGGAGATGCTTAAGAAATCCATTGAGGTTTTCTCCCAAGGGGGAGATGGAGTACTTAGATACTAAGATCGCTTATCTATTTTAAATGTGGGTGGTTTGAGGGAACATATTTTGATAGAAGGCCATAGTTCGTGCTATTCCATTCACCCAGGAGCCACCAAGATGTACTATGATTTACGAGAGGTCTATTAGTGGAATTGAATGAAGAAGGATATTATGGGATTTGTGAGTAAATGTCCAAATTACCAACAAGTAAAGGTTGAGCATAAAAAACCGGGAGGTTTATCCAAAGATATTAGCATTCCTACTTGGAAGTGGGAATACTTGAATAAGGACTTTATTGTTGTGTTGCCTCACACCCAGCGACAACATGATTCTATTTGGGTTATAGTAGATCGAACGATGAAATCAATTCATATCCTTCCCGTCAAGGTTTCCTATTCGGCATATGACTATGCCAAGATGTACTTGAGAGAAATGGTAAAGTTTCATGGAGTGCCTTTGTCCATTATTTCCGATCGTGGTACCTAATTCACTTCTCAGTGTTGGAAGTCATTCCAAAAATGTCTTGGTACTCATGTTAACCTTAGCACAACCTTTCATTCCTAAACTGGTGGGTAAGCGAAGCGTACTATCCAAACATTATAAGATTTGTTGATTGCTTGTGTGATTATTTTTAAGGGTAATTGGGATGACCATTTGCCATTGATTGAGCTTGCTTACAATAATAACTACCGCTCGAGTGTTGATATGGCTCCATTTTAGACTTTATATGATAGGAGGTGTCGATCTCCTATAGTTTGGTTTGGGGTAGGTGAAGTTTCCCTAATATGTCCCAAATTTGTACAAGAGGCCATAGAGAAAGTTCGGCTTATAAGGGAAAATTTGAAAACAACTCAAAGTCGGTAGAAGTTCTAATCCAATGTGAAAAAAAGGGATCTTGAGTTTAATGTCCACGAGTGGGTTTACTTGAAAATCTCACCCATGAAGGGTGCAATGAGGTTTGGCATGAAGGGGAAGCTTAGTCCCCTTTGTGTAGGACCATATCAAATTTTGATGCGTGTTGGTAAGGTTGCTTATAAGTTAGATTTCCCAAATGAGTTGGCATCAGTGCATACCATTGTCCATCTCTCTAAGATTAAGAAGTGTGTTGGAGATCCGACATCCATAGTTCCCTTTGAAGGGTCGGGAGTTGATAAAAGTTTTTCTTATGAGGAAGTTCTGGTTGAGATTTTAGATCGGCATGTCAAAAAGTTGAGAAAAAAGGAAATAGCATCCGTGGAGGTATTGTGGACGAATCACTTAGTTGAGGGTGCTAATTGGGAGGCCGAGGCCGATATGATGTTCCGATATCCTCATCTCTTTCCTTTTAATTCTATTCTAGCTTGAGGTAATGAGTTTCTCTTGGTTTGTCTTTGGTTTTGGAGTCAAGTGCTTTATGTGTTTCCATGATTTCGTTATGTTAAACATGTTCATGAAAACTTGTGTTTTGAAGAAAATAAGTTTACATAATTGATTTTTCTCATGTTGTTGTGTATTAAGTATGAGTTGCCTATAGACTTCATGAGATGAATGGATGAACATGCATTAGATGTACTTTTTCAGAACCAATTTAAATATGAGCTCCATGAGATTGGGTTGAACATGCTTTTAGCCTGGAGAAGGTAGTTCATCCTTGAACTTGAGCAATTTTGAGATTTCATGCATATTGGGTAGCTAGATGTAGTTCCTACTTCCCTATGATTCATTAAGTATATTTAGCTTGGAATTAATGTTTCCTCCTTGTATATGTGCATTGCATGCATGATGGGCTATTGTATGCATTGCATTGTAGGTTGGGTTGTTAGTTCCTCTCATACTCTTTTAAAACCAGTTTAAATTTCATTCGAGGATGAATGGTCCCAAGGGGAAGATATTGTAACACCCCATAACCAAAAAAGGGACACGAAGAAAATTTTGGGAAGTTGCAGGTGCCATCCACGAAGGCCAACCACAGCCCGTAGGTTGAACTACGGACTGTAGGTGGGTTTGTGGATTGGCCACCCTTCCAAGTTTTAAGAGGCTCAGGACCACGACATGACCTAAGGATCGCAGGTCATACCACAGTCCGTTGTTAGGTCTTGTGGTCGATGGCCAAAATTCTACTTTCTAATGACCAATGATGGTTCACTAGGACGGGCCGTAGGTAAGACCACAACCCATCGACTGGGATCTATTGGTGGTTAGTTGGCAGTTAAGTTCAGGGATAGTTGGGTGTTTTCCTAAATAATTAGTTCCTCTACTCCATTGTTTTACCCTTCACTAAGACCCCTATAAGTATCTTTAACCCCCTAATTAGCCCATTCACTTTATTCTTTCAAATTCACAAAAGAAAAACCAATTCTCCTCTCCAAATATATTTCTCTCTCTAAAAACTTGAAGAAGAAGAAGTTTCAACCTAGGGTTTCAAGTCAAAGTCTCAATTCCTCAATTGAAGGCTAGCATTTGTATTCAAGGTATGATAGTTTTCATCCATGGGTTCGTTCGATCCATGGAGTTCCCAAATTCCTTTATTTCAAAAGGTAAAATTCCCCAATTGAGTTATGGTTTTCTTCAATTATCATGGGTTCTATTAAACATTTCTTTGAATGATTGAATTATGATCTCTTATGCATGAATTGATGATACATGATGATTTTATGATGATTTCCCCATGAACGCATGTAATTCGTATGTTTTCATATTATGAATCATATGATGTGGGATTATGATCTACAAGGAAGAGTTTTATGAAATTAAGCATATATTGCAAGCTTTACTTGTATTTATGATGAACTCCGTATCTAACCCCTGTTTTCTAAGTATTGATGATTGAAAATGGGTTTTGAACCTCAAGAGGTAAATTATGGACTTATGCATTTTTTTCTAAAATTTATGCAAATATTTTAAGGGTGCTTCGAGAGTAAAGTACCAATGATGACGTTGTGTTGTGAAATGATATTCTCATAAACAAATAACTAGCATGATGTGAAAGATTTTCTAACATAGAAAGGAATCTTTGGTTGAAAGGCTTTCTCACCTAATTGAATCAAAAGAGTAAGAGTTATCATAATGAACTAGCTTGGATTTGTTGTCGAAGGGAACCTTTCCATGAATAATGAGGTTAAGTAAAAAATGCTACTCCTTGAGATTTGTGCTTAGCACCAAGAGGATATTGATAATGGGATGGAAGGTCTCCCGTTAGTAGAGGCCAGGTTGCTAGAAGCAATCTCATGAGATGGAAGCTCTCCCGTTAGTAGAGGTCGGGTTTCTAGTAGCAATCTCCTTATCCTTTAACTATGTGCCCCCATAGGTTGATTTGCTAATGGATCCACATTAGCTAGAAGTTTATGTTACTTACCTTGGCAAGTAGGAAAATCCTTTTCGGTGTGGGAGACACCAAGGATCATGTTAGAAGAATTAATCAATCATAATTGGAAGAAGCCCACATTTATTAATTGACACTGCTTGCAGACTCCATCATATATGCCGTTGCTTTGATACAAAATTTGTCATCTCTAAAACTCGAGGGGTGCATGTCAAAAGTATATATCGGCTTAAAATTAATCCAACAGATGAAAAGGCCTATGTCAAAAGCTCTACGATGAAAACATTTACACCCAATATTTTATATAAAACAATAACCAACTAGCACAGTAGCTTGTTTGGGTGGTCCAGGCGACCATTGTATTTAGGAAATCATAAACTCTGTGTGGCCCAATAAAGCCATCATGATCTCTATACATAAGTTAAAAATAAGTACGTAACTAAATAATAAGTCTAACAACTATGAAACAAAGATGAACAAGAAAGTAAGACCCATGAGGCCAATAACAATGCTATACAACCCAACACACCAATATTTCAATCCTCTATAAAAGTAACACCTAGACAATGCGGGGTCGCAGCCTACCAGAAATCGATAAATAGTAAAACAACAAAACCTCTTAGACTCTAGAAACCCATGGAAGAAAGGAGTCAAAAAATCAGTTGTATGTAAGGTATATTTAAATTTGAAACTGAAATATAAGTAATGAATGAAAAGGGTAGGGGTGAAACACTAGTACATTCCCTATCTCCATATACCAAGATAATATAAGCACATACCAGTAAATAACATGACCTGGCCCTCAAAAAACTTGCAGGTACAAAGAGTACACAATCCCTATTGAGCAAAAAAAATCACTAAATACCCATATTAAACCTATTACATGAATACTAATGATAATATGATATCAGCTATCTGAATGTACATGTACCATGAATCAATTCTTATTTGAGCCTTTTTGGTACAATTCATATATTTTGCCATCTAGGATAAACCTACTTGTCTAGTAGGCACGATCTACCCGATCGGTAGGTGTGGTCTACCCAGCCTATTGGCTTAGTCTACCCAGCCTATAATCTCAGCCTATACAACCTATAGAAATGGTATAACAATAAATCTATATGCTCAAAAACCCTGTAATGTCAATGTCTGTTGAGGCCAAAAGAAACTCATAGGCAGTTATTTTGATACAATAACCTTATTATTTATTGGTAGGTCCTTTCTAGATGTTGTTTACCATGCTCATACGATAGAGTATATCTACTGTGAGGCCCATAAGGGTAGTGATAAGAATGTTCACTTTCAGAGCAGCTCCAGTGAGTCTGAGTCTTGTGATAAGGTCTTTTTAGCATAGGTATGCTTACATATTAGCTCTAGTGATAGTAGCTGACAATTTCAGGCCTCGCTTTTGGATTTCTAGACATGGAGGGCAAGGTGAATTATTTAGTGTTCCTTTTAGACCTTGGAGTGATTGAGGTTATTTTGACTACCTGGGTTGGAAAATGCGGTGGCAGATGAATTGAGCCAAAAGCTAGTTGGCATGGGTATTTTGGGATTCTTATGGATGTCCAAGTGGCCCTTAGATAGAGAGATTCATAACCTAGAAGCTATGTTCATGCCACTAGTGATAAGGGTGGGGTGTTGGACAGTTTTGAGTTCAAGCCCACATTTATAGAGGAAATCAACGTATTTGAGGATGAGGATTTGAATAAGCTCAGGAATAAAGTGATGTCTGTGGAGACGACAAATGCTACATTGAACATAAGTAAAGTGCTCAATCTCAGAGGGAGAATTTTTGTTACTCAGGTTGATAATGACTTCAACCTAAAAATATTAAAGAGTCTTTTGGTTTGCGGTATTGGATTTGTCAGGTTGTAACAAAAATGTATTAGGACTTGAGGAAGCTTTATTAGAGGTACATAATTAAAAGTGACATTGTTGATCACGTGTCTAAGTGTTAAAATTTTCAACATGTGAAGTATGAGCACTAGAGGCATGCATGTTTACAATAAAAGATGTTCATTCATGAATGGAAGTGGGAAAGGATAGCCATCGACTTCGTGGGGGCCTTCCCAAAACCTTGGGAAAGTATGATCCTATCTAGGTTATTTTTGATAGGTTTAATAAATCAACCCATTTCCTTATGGTTAAGTTCGATTATAAATCTCACCAATTTTCTAATATCTATGTCAAGGAGATTGTAACGTTGCACGGGGTTTCGATTTCTATCATCTTAGACAAAGTCACTCAATTTACTTCTAAGTTATGGGTTAAGTTACATGAAGCATTGGCCACTCAAATCACATATATGATAACCTTTCATCCCATATGGATGATCAGTCAGAGATGATGATTGAAGTGCTAGAGGATATGTTGAGAGCATGTGTGATTTACTTTTGATTTCCTTCAGATCAATTATCAATTTTGTGTGAGTTCACCTATATCAACAATTATCACTCCAACAAAGATATGGCAGCATTCAAGACACTCTATGAGGGGAAATATAGATTTCCCATGGGGTTGTTTGAGCCAGTTGATGTGAAGCCTTTGGGTGTGGATTTGGTGAGGAAAGCTCTAGAGAAGGTAAGAATCATCTGAACCAAGTTATTGGTAGCTCAGATAAGAAAAAAGTAGTATGTAGTCCAAAAGGTAAGAGATATGGCATTCCAAGCTGGTGAATAGGTGTTGTTGAAAGTGTCACACACGAATAAATTGGTGAGGTTTGGCAAGAAAGGTAAGCTTAGCCCTTGATACATTGTTCCGTTTTGAGATTCTTGACAGTGTAGGCCAGGGTTTACCAACTAGCATTATTGCCCAACTTGTTTGGAGTGCATCCAATCTTTCATGTGGCCATGTTGTAGATGTATCATGGAAATGGAGATTATATTATTTAGTGGGACTCAAAAGTGCTACACAAGGATTTGTAGTATGAAGAGGTATTGGTTTCTATTCTTGACTGAGATGTTCGGAAGTTCATCAAAGGAAATAAAATCAGCTAAGGTTCTATGGAAGTATTATCCAATGGAGGAAGCTACTTGGTAAACGTAGTTGGACATGCGGTGCAAGTACACTCACCTATTTGAAGATTCAAGTAGTACTTTGTTCTTCGCTTAGCATCGTTTTCTTGTTTGATCTCTCAGGGACGAGCGATGGGTGAATTGGTATATATTTTTACGATCCCTTTTGGTCATTATAGTTAAACCTTTTGTGATAAAATTTGGGCATGAAGATTTCTAGAATATTGACTTGAAAATTTTGGGCTTTGCTAAACTTAGATTAAATCAGAGCATCATGCGGTCTAGGGCAATCCAGGAATGGATTTTGTAAAATGTCTACCTTGGGTTTGTTTTACTAATATATAATCCATTAAGGAAACCGTATGACACTTCAAAATCAAATCCAGATAAGTAGACATTTCAATATAAAACATGGCATGTGAGAGTTAGTATAGAAAGTCATGGTTGAAGGTGTGTTTTAAAGGGGGATATTTTTGGGAGAATTCTGAATTTATGTCAAATGCAATACGCTATAGTGGGTTTGACACTATTATAGGTGGGAAATCAATTCTTTATATAGTAACTGAACCCATTATGGAAGAGCTTCGATAAAGGGTTAGGTCGTTAGAATAGGTTGGGTCGCTATAGTAGGCCGATCACAACTTAATGCAGAAAAGGTACCAAAACCCCTTAATATTCTATAACTTTGTTTTTGGGAAAAGAAAATGCTACTTTGGGCAATTTTCATTAGATTTTCCACAATTTTATTCAGTAAAGGTAATTTAAGTACTCCCCATGTTTGTGGTTTAATTTTTAATGATCATGTAATTTTCCTAAGAATATGATACAGTAATAATATTTTTTAATTAGGAGACCGTTCATTGATTGTTGTGTTTAGTAACAAGTTTAGGAAAAAAAACATAAAGGCATTACAAATGGGAAAGCTCAAGTTCTTAAGACCATTCATGCTTGTTTCAAAGTAGGTGATGGTCATTTATTTTCTATTTATGTTATATATGTTTGTCTACTACTTCGCTGGTATTGCATGCATGATATATGTTTAGGGAGGAAAAAACATGATTTGAAATGTTGAATGTTATTCATCTTATGCAATGAATGTGTTTACTTGATGTACAAGCTTGATTCTATTGATTGTGATTGTGAAGTTTATTTGATGAGTAGATCAAGTACCACGCTGGTTATGTTTTTGAGTGGATCAGATGCCACACTGGTAGAAATTTTTGAGTGGATTAGGTGCCATGCCAATACATACTTACTAGTGGATCGGGTACCATGTTGGTACATATTAACTAGTGAATAAGGTACCATGCTTGTACTCTAACAATTTGTTTGTAAGTTCCATAAGAGAACAAGAATGACATATTGTGTTGTGACTGTATATTTTTAGTGTGTGTAACTGCACAGGGTGGGGAATGGGAGTCGGGATATGCTATATTTTTGTTGTAATTGTATGTTATCTATTTTACAAAGTTGTGGTTACCTGTTCATATCGGATAATCTTTAACTAGCTAATGAACCTACCGGTACATTGTTATTGTTAATTGATATTTCACTTTTTGTTTTTCTTTGTTGGTGGAGACGTACCTAGACGTCTAGTTCAGCCTCAAGCTCTCTCTTAGCTAGTAAGAGAAAATATTTAGTTATAATTTTATAAAATTAAGAGAAAATATATTGATAATATTCCAGTTATGTAAGTTCCTTATCTGAATAATTATCACATGTTTATTGAAACACATCTCAACTGTCAGTTATTGAAATTTACTATTTGAAATATTATTATCCTTTGAGTAGAAAACTGGACAAGTTCAAATATAAATCTAAAAAATTATGATAGTTTGCATGTATATTTAATCTTCTTTTAATTTTTTACATTAAAAATTTAAGATCATAACAATTGAAAAGCTATACATATTCTTATTTAAAATAACTTCATTTTTTAGGGTTTAACTTTAAATATATTCCTATTCCTTATTCATATTCCATTGGGATTTTCATTATGCACTTGTCATTACTTTGAAGTTCTCTAACTTAAATCTATAAAATTCAGTTAATATTTAATTTTTCGGATGGGCTTTGTCAGAAAGTAATGTTGACCAATGAGAACGCTTAACTACACTTCATCCAATTCTAAGTGTAGGTGGTCACAATCTATCTAGTATAAACCCAACGATGAGTTGGGGTCGATCCCACAAAAGGTGATACATAATAGAATTCAGTTATGAAGTAAAGAAAGTGCTCTAGTCGTTTGTAGAAGTAAACATTATCGAAACCAATTAAAGTAAATAAAAGGGATTGACTAAAAATGCCAGATTTTGGGGGGGGGGGGGGTTTAGAGTGACAATAATAAACTACAGAAACATGGGAATAATCAAGTAGAGAGGGATCCATGGGGATGTGATTGATTAATTGCCAATTTCGCTATACGGGTGATTACCAATTACTAAAATTCACTGAGTCTTAGTGGGTAGGCTAGACTATAGATGCAATAGCCGTCTCTGTATTCACTATTAGGATTCAAGCGATTTCTCTTGAAATTCAACTAGCATAACAATGTAAACAAGCCAAAACCTCAATTAATCTACTCTTTCGATCTAGATTGGTAGGATCGAATTCAGATTCACTCTCTCGATGTGAATCAACGATAACCCAATCACTACAATCATCAATAGATAGCCTTAATTCTAAATTCTCTTTCTCAAGCAAGCCCATAATACTAAGTTAGAATTGCATTTGCAACTACAATTCATGGATAAAAGCACATCAATCAATCAAACCCACTACAAAAAAAAATTAAATAGGTAATTAATAGCACCCATAATCTAATTGAGGTAATTAATCACATAATCACACCCCCAGGAATGGGGTTTTAACCACACATTATAAAAAGTAAGAAGTTATTACCAACTATGTTGTCCATGAGCTGGGTAATGAATTCCAGTCTTCATAATGTTTCAAATCAACAAAAATTCAACACCCACTTGAATTCTCTACGCAAAAACTCTAAGAATAGTGTTTGTGATAAGGTAAAAGCTCTCAAACACTCAAAACAGTTGTTCCAAATTTTGGACTATCAGAACTCTCGGAAGAACCCCTTAAAATTTCATATTTATACTCTTTAGAATTTTCAGCTTGTGGACTGATTAGCTGAGTAAGTTGTCCACTGCCGACCAACTTGGCGATGCGTCAAGTGTCTCACTTCATAGCCTTCTTGACTTGCCTTTGCACCATTGGCCTTCTGTAGCTTTAGGCTATCAGTAACTTTGTCGCCGATCCTCTCAATGGTTCGTTGAGATGTCTTTTCCATCGCCAAGGTGGATCTTCCTGAAAGATGACATGTTGTAACATTTAGCAAGCTGAAGGACCACTCGGCGGTTCCTTGAGTGGTCTTGGAGATATCCAGTCTTCAACTTCTTTAGATTATTCACTCCTTTTTGCCCTGTAATGTCCTTGCCTTGCTCTTTTTCCTTCATTGCTGCAAATCAACACATTAATATCAACTTAGAGTGTGAATTAGGCAATGAAGATGGTAAATCATTGAAAATAAATCCCTAAATGAGTCAAAATCCCCGATTCGTCAACACCCCAACTTAAACTTTTGCTTGTAATTAAGTAAAATACAAGATCAATCAGTTCAACAAGGATTTGTACAAATAGTGCTACTCAAGACTCAGCATGAATGCGCACAATAGGTTCAAACTGCTCATGCAATGTTAAATTGTACACTCAAAGTTTCAAACTGTGACTACCCATCATCAAATAGAAGTCAAGTTCACAATGTTATCTTCAAATGCAAGCTCAAGCTTAACAAAAGTGTTCAAATTCCCTCACGATAAGAATGACTCCATACTCACACAATGATCAACATTTTAGAATTTCAAAATCAAAAAAAATTCTCGCCCTCTCAAGTATAAACACATACATGGTCTTTCCCATAGGCTAGCCTGTATTTTCCAATCAACCCATTGCTAAACTGAATAAATATTAGAAAGGTCTTTCAAGGCTTGTAGTGGGGCTGAGGGTAAATATATGATCATCTTTGGTTAAGTGATGTCTACCTTTAGGAAACATGGCCTTCACTTAATTCTTTTTCTTTTTTCTCTCACTCTTTCCTATGTTCACTATCCACCCTTTGTCTTTTTAAACATAATTCATTTGATACCCTATTCTCTTTGATCATTGGACACACTTTATTTAAACACTCTTTTTCTTCTTTCACTTTTCTCGCATTTTCCCCCTTTTTTTAATATGGAGGGGTTCCATCTTTTCAACCTAATACAACTTTTCAGATTTCTTGACTTTCCTCCTTTTTCACCGCACCCTTAACTTAGGTTTTTCACACTAACCTATGCTCCATGAAGGTATTAGGTGGGAATAAAAAGGTAAAAAGAGTTTAAGTTTCATTTATAGAAAAGATAGGCTCAAACAGTACCAAGAATGGTTCACACTCTCACAAGGTGGTCACAAAGAGGTATAATGGAAATTACGGTTAACTCTCCACAAATGGTGCCCAAGATCATCTCTATCATTTGCAAATATTAGTTGATTGGACAAACGGGGCAAGTTCTAGGTCTTATTAAGCACATATTTCAAGACAACCTCACCACACACGACATTCAACACAATCATCAAACAAGACTCTACACATTCACCTAGTATGAAATGATCATCACAAGATTCATCTCAACAACCAGGCAGTTACAATGAGATGCTACGAGTTCACACATGACTTATGCAACTAAAATTCACCTCATCGTATTTGCACATACATATCATTCAATCAAGAGCACTATTCAACTCATCGATATTAATAACAACCGACACTCAAAATTGCAAGAGAACAACCATATTTACAAGCATCAAGAGGTGGAAAAACCAATATTAACAATCAACCACCGACTCAAAATTTACACCAATGGATCAAAAACCAATATATACAACCACATCCAACATTCAAAAACATAAAGGCACAATAACAATAATCAAATCCATAAAACAACCCAAAAGAGATAGGTATGCAAATACCTCACCCAGCTAAACAAAATAAGCAATTGTCCTTCAATGTGAAAGAAAAAAATATGTATAAGAAGAATAACTGAAAAGAGTCAAAAGCCCCCTGTCAGGCTACGCAGGTGGTGAATTCTACATATCAGTAACTCCATCAGTCTGGGCATTGGTGCCTGGTGTAACATCATCCTTGGCTTGATTGATCCTACCATGGGTGTATCCCTTAAAGATGTCTCTATCACTGTCTGAACCATGGCCCCCTCATCCAGTTCATCATGAACAACTGCTTCTCAAACCCCAGCTCCTCCTTATTAGTCTCGGCTTCGGACTCAGCATCCGCATCATCCCTAGTAATATCTTTAGGCATAGTGGCCGGAGGAATATCAGAACTGGCCAGGAACTCTATACTCAAAACTCAGGTAGGGTTACTATGCGAAATAGCATCTCTAGATCGGTCAATTTTAGCTCATTCACATCTCGGTATAACCAAACAATATCGATCTTTAAGACTGACACATTCTTAGAGGCACCCTATCCCTGGTCACAAGCCTCCACTCTAACAGTGAAGGCATCGAATACCAGTCTATGGGAATCGATCCTCTCTCGATGCTCTCTCAAATAAGCCCTGATCAGGGCTAGTTGGCCCATCTTGTATAACATAGTCTAGGTGATTGGGGCTCGAGAAGAAGCAACACCAACAATAGCAATAGGAAGGGGAGCAGTAGTAGAGCAAGATTGGGCAATAGTGGAAATATCAGGGGTACCTGGAGGCTCACTATCCTAAGTAGGCATGATTGCCTCCATTGGCAACATCCCTATATCAACTACGAGAAAGTATCCACCGGTGCAGGTCTTTTCCTCTTAGCCTTGTCTCTTATGTACTTGGCTTCTATCCTCAAGATGTTAGTAAAGGAAGTGGGAGTCCCTTCCACATTCGTCTTCGCAATCAACGGAACTTTGGCACGCTTGCATAAATCCATAATAAAGACTGGAAATAGGAGAGAGGTCTGACTCTGCTTGGCCCTCATTGCCATCTCCTGCTCAATGATCCATGGTACAACCCAAAAAAGTAGCCTTCAGATGTCAAAGTATCGACTCATTCTGCAATACCATCAGTGTGTTGTTGATGAACCTGAACCAGCACCTAGCAACCACGTTCATGTCCTTCTTCTCCATAGGGACACCGACCTCAAACCACCTCTGTGTGTTGTCATAAATCAGTGGTGCTAACCAATCCTTCACGTCATCGAGGGCGTTCTTTTGTATTTTATCCACCTAATAATGGACCACATTTGTTAGAAAGCTAAGCACCTTATTGATGTCGGTGATGCTACATTTCACCTTCTCACTTTTAACAACCACACGATCAACCGTTTGAATGAGATGGACTTCTTCTTCCCTTTTGGTACCAACTTCCCATACTCAATATAAAATTCCTGGACCCAAGTACGATAATAGGAGGCATGGGGCATTCTAAAGATATAATAGTTGTGGAACTTGATAGTGTTCCACACCTCTTGGTACTGGTCTAAAACCCCATCTATAGATAACCCCTTCTCTTTAAATAAAGTCCTCAAACCTTTCGCTTTAGGTCTATTTAATGAGCAGGGTGGGGGTGCCTGAGTTGGTGGGACCGGAGGAACCTTCTCAACAATCTACTGGAGGTGGTGGAGTAGTAGGTGACAATAGGATCCTGGCTGGATCATCCATAGATTTGGAGCACAACTCTGTTGTTCTAGTCTGGAGAGTCTGATTTTCTTCTGGCTCAGAAATGGAGATCGGAGATTTATCTCCTGAGTTTCCCACAATATCAGACTGAGATGTGGTGAGGTGAGTGGCATATATTCCCTCACTATTGGAGCTCTCCTCCACTGGCATTGGCATCACGGGCCCTTTTCATTTGCCCTTTCCCCCTGTTGAAGGGAGTTTCTCCTTCATGGCCTATGAGGGTGTAGCCTCCTCATTTATGAAAATGCCCCTAATATGCTTGTGGGGCAGTTGATTTCTTTCGGCTACATTAGGTCTAGCCATTCCTGCACAGTAAAACAAAATACGTTAGACTTAATTCAAAAAATTTCAAAGTTGAGTAATTGTGCAGGAAATCTCGCTGAACCACTCGTCGAGTCGTCAAAGCCATTAAGTGAGCCAAGTTAGGGTCAGCAAATGTTCCAAACTAAAATGTTCCAGAAATCAGCTCGATGATGTGTAGGCCTTTTGATAGATTGCCGACTGCATTTAGCGAACTAGAAGTAGATTGACGAATCTTACAAAACACTTTCTAAAAACATTTGGGCACAAAAGACCGAACTAAGAAGACATTTGGCGAGTCACCGAGCTCACTAGCCAAGCTCAGGAGTATCACTGAATGTTACATAATGAATTCAACAATTTTAAATGATAAAAAGGCTATGAGTGGTTAATTAGATGAATCGCCGAACTACTCGGCGAGCTCGACCCAGCTTGCCGAATAGTCCAAGATGCCAAATTTGACCCCGACCTTCAATTTCTAACCTGCAGCCCATGAAAACAAAATTAAGCACCTATTCTATGCAACTAAGCCTAGACCCATACTACCCATGACCTCGAGGTACTCGGACTTCCATCGATTTGGCCAAAATTGTCCAATAGATGTCTTTTGTCCTTAAGAATGATGTCACTTGCTCTATCATTGGATAAAATCAGAATATCGGCACAACAGAGTTACTCATACTTAACCCACATTAGACCCATCAATAAAATCAACACAACCTAACAATTTTTACATGCAAACACAAGGGATTTCAAAATTATAGCACAAAAATATAAAATGATACACGATACATGCATACATCACCAGCAACCATTCAAACAATCAATAGCACTCAAACACAACGACAACATAACAATCACACATTTGAAGTAACCAAAATTTGAAGACGGGGCTCGGATAATCAACCTTGCTATTGAGTAGATGAGTGCTATGATAAGGAAATTGAAGCAAAATGCACCAAATTCTACCCCCGAGCAATTGATCCCTCACAAAAATGCAATAATAACAACTACAAAATACAAAATGCGGTTGAGAAAGTACAAAAGTCAAAAAATATGAAATGAGGGAGGTTTTTGAATTTAAAATAGTTTAGCCCCTTTTTTTACCCTTCAATTTGAGCTTGTCCGTGAGTTCACTTACGTCGCAGACCTATTCGGCACTATGCCGAATAGTTATTTGGCCCGCCGAGTTTTACAAAACCTCTAGCTAGCTAGATTTTTCAAACAATGATCCAAATTAGGCTCACTAAACTATTCGGCAAGTCAATTACTGGTCCCTAGACTCGCCTAATTGTTCATATTATGAAAGTTTCAAATTTTCAACCTGCACATTTGTAATACCCCGTATTCTAGAAAACCAGAAATGCAAAATATTCTAGAAGTTGCAGGTGCAATCAACAGGGACTACCCATAGACTGTAGAGTGACCCACAGATGGTAGGTGGGGTCCATGGTTGGCCACCTGCAGCCCTTCCTCAAATAGCCCAGAAAATTTGGCTAAGTCCTGAACCACGCCAGGACCTAGGGACAGTAGGTGGAACCACAGTTCGTGGACCGTGGTTCAGACAACTTCGGAACTCCTCTCTGAAGCTAGTCGGCGGTTTATCAGGATGGACCATAGACTCATTGATGTTCCATGGGTCAAGTCCATCGGTTGGCCCCGACAGCTTCTAAGTCAGGGGTCATCTAGTCTTTTCCCTATGCATTGGAACCCTAAACTATGTCGTTTTGGTCAGTTTTATCATAGTAACTCAATTATTCTTCACCCAAGTCAACTCATTCTCCAAAAATCCATCAAAGTTGAACGAAAAGAAGAAGAAAGAGTCAACCAACCGTTTCCAAGAACACAATAAGATTTCCTCCAGTTCCAGCCCCGATACCAGAAGTTTTCTCCATGAAATTTATTAGTAGGTATGTGGGATTTCACTAATGGGTTCCTTTCACCCATTGTTAGTTAGCTTTTAGAGTAATCCAAATAAGAATATTACATTTTCATTGCTATGTTTCTTAATCCTTGCATGAAATTCAGAACCCTAGCTATGTTGATTCATTTAGTTCATGAATTACACTTTCTTGGTCAGTTTATTCATATAGAAATACATTATTTTATAAATGTTTCATTATCAGTACTTAATGTTGACTTTTCAGTAGCATATCAAAAATTTGAGCTAACTAGTTTATTGAAGTTTGGTTGTAATTTATATATTCTAGTTGGGAGTAGGCTTAATACCGAGTGGACTAAGGTTAGTCACCCTCATAGTCCCAGAACTACGTAGCCCCATAGGTTAAGTCCCCTCTGTGGGCAACATATTTAGTGATCACGCAAGTGATGATTTTATACCCTAGCAAGGTATATTGGGTCCTCTCGATGGGGCGCATCGGACTTCACGTTAGCTCACGTAGTGTTATGTCGATTATTAGTATCTCCCATAGTCAGATTCTAGTTCTTTGAACAGGTTATCAGTTATATTTCACTATTCAGTTTCAGCATGTTATAAATTTGGTCATTGCATTCAGGTAGTTCACGTTTATTATGTTCAATATATTCATCATGTCCATTTTATATCATTGCTCCACATGCTTTATTTCAGTTATGTTATGTTGTTCTATCCTGCATGCTCAGTACCTTTCAAGTATAAATGCATATGCTGCATTACATCTTCTTGTGATGTAGGCTCAGGTCCTCAGCATTCAGATCACGCATAGATCGATTCCCGATCTCCAATTCATTGGTATCAGTGGTGAGTCCTCATTCTTGGAGGATGATAGACATAGTTTCTTTCATTTTCAATCTTTTTAGTTTCAGTTTTTCTAGAGTTAGCTAGGGACATGTCTCAGTATCTCTAGTCAGTTAGAGGCTTTTATTCATACATAGTTAGATTCAATTTTAGCTTTGAGCTGATCTTTTAGTTGTTATTGAACTCTCAGTTTCATATATTCAGAAATAGAATCGGTATTCACCATTTTTTCATTTTATGTCATGTTTAAGCTTCCGCACATTGTTTCTATTTTTAGTAAATCTTTAAAAATTCTTATGATATGCCAGTTCAGGGTTAACTTGGGGTCATTTGTGATCCTAGGTCCCATGTTTACATCTTGGGGTAGTCTCGAGGTGTGACAAACTTTGTATCAAAGCACTAGGCTTTAGAGTATGAGGATGTGTGAAAAGCCGCACTAAGTAGAGTCCCCTCCATGTGTGTGAAGCGCACCACAACTATGAGGGGGAGGCTACAAAGTGGTTTAGGGAAAAATTCACTTTCTTGATATTCGTATCGTGCGTGGGTATGATCTCTTTTTTTCCAACTTGAAGTTAACTATTTTCAGATCATGCCTCCTCATAGAGCTTACCCAAGGAATGCTAATGCCTGCAATGCTAACATAACTCTTCCGGTACAATATTATGAGGTTTCAAATGCTAAATTTCAGAATGCCATTCAAGTTTTGGCTGAGAGTATTGCCAACCAGAATAATCAGCAAGTTCTAGTTCCTACTAATTGAAATTGTTGATCAGTGGAAGCTAGGGTCCGAGATTTTTTAGGATGAATCTACCTGAGTTTGTAGGTTTGCAAATTGATGAGGATCCACATAACTTTATTGATGAGGCCAAGAAGATCTTTTGAGTGATGTATGTAAGTAGAAATGATAGGGTAGAGTTGACTCCTACCAGCTCAATGATGTAGCTCACATTTGGTTCACTCAATGGAAGGAAAATAGGGGTGAGAATGCAGCTTCTATGACCTGGGAGTGTTTTATGGAGCTTTTTCTGGACAGGTTCTTTCCAGGAGGGTTGAGAGAGGCCAAAGCTTAGGAGTTCATAAATTTGAGGCAAGGTTCTATGTCAGTCCAAGAGTATGGACTTATGTTTACCAAGCTCTCAAGGCATGCTCCTCGTATGTTTGCCGATCTTAGGGCACATATGATTAAGTTCCATTTGGGGTATCTGACTTGGGGAGGATAAAGTACAGAAATACGATGTTGTTAGAGGATATGACTATCATGACTCATGCTCGGCAGGTTGAGGGAGATAATCTTAGAGAACTAGCTAAGGAAAACAAAAAGGCTAGGACAGGAAACTATGAGTACTCTCAGAAAAAACCAAATGGTGGAAATCGCTCACAGTTTCAGTAGAATTCTTCAGCTCCAGCACCTTCATCAGCTAGTGCTCCATCCCGAATGTTTCAACAAGATCAGAAATGTAGGGCATCAGTCTATAAGGGCCCATTTGGAAAATAGATTTCATAAGTAAAACTTGGAAAAAAATTGGCAAATATTGTTTGTCCATACACTTTCTCATTATTTGGAAAACTTTTTTGGCAAATAACCCAAATTCCCAAATACCAGTTTTTCTAGTATTTGGGACAAATCTCATTATTTGGAATGTTTTAAAAATTCAAATTTTACACAAAAATTTTATCTTTTACAAAAAAACTCTATTTATTAACACCAACAAATTACTCAATTAACTTTCCATTTGCCAACTAACTCAATTAATAAACTTTTCTGTTATAAAGAGCATACATGAACTATGGATGCCTCTTCTCTATATAGTGGATACATGCTATGTTCGGCTATTCGTAAAGTACTATTGAAGGTTTGGTATACTCTACTTTTATCACATCATATGCTTCCTTAGAAGTTATTGGCTGACTTATTGGTCTAGGTTAGTGATGTTTGCGTAATCAAGACCCAACTTCCAATGAAAGTGTCTACGATTGTACAATAGTAAAGTAACCCAACCAAGGGTTCGGATCGTTCCCATAGGGAGTGGTTTTGAGAATTAGTAGAAAAATAAAATTTAGTTCTAATTAGTCATAGCTAAAGACATTGTTGAATATAAACATGCTAAATCTAAGGGGTGACGCAAGTGTCAATTATCAATGGGGGTTTTTCATGAGTAAGCAAAAATAGCAAGAATGCAAAAAGTACTAATCAAGAAGATAGTGTTCTTGGAATGTGATAGAAATACGGGAGAAACTAAGCTATTGGGTACATGCTTTTGACAATAAATATGTTGAATATTTGTGACTAGGCTAGACTATAGTAGGGGTAGATTCTCTCCTGAGCAACTTACCCTAAATCAAATGGGTTCCTCTCGAACACCCACTTGCCGAATGGGTTGTGTGATTCTCAGATCTTCATTTCTTCGATCTTTCAGCTAGTTTTGTTCCTTTTTGCTATGTTGTGTCCATGTTTTCCCTCAAACTTCAAATACTCGAAACTTAAGGGTTTTCATTAGGTATTGAGATAAAATATGCATTTGAGGACACTAATTCTATCAAAATATAGCCCTAAATGAGTCTAACTTGTGGACTCATCAACACCCCCAACTTCAAGTTTTGCTTGTCGTTAAGTAAACTCAAGTTCAGCTGTTAAAAAAGGGTGTCTCAAACAGTGCTACATAAGAGTCAATCATGAATGCACACAACAAGACTCAATTTACTTATGGAAAGATCAAATGTGCACTCAAAGACTCAAGTTGTGACTCACCAATATTAAAGAATCTCATGCTCACAATACTTGCTTCAAATGCATGTTCAAGCTCAACCAAAGTGTTCAAATGCCCTCACACAAGGAATGATTCCAATTTCACACACAATGGTTTAATCATTTAAAGTTTCGGAATTAAATATAACGCTTCACTCTCACAAGGAAGAACCAAATGCATGCTTTCACCCATAGGTTTGCCCGTATTTTCCAATCAAAATTTGTTTCATCTCACTCAAGATCAAAAAGGTATTTTCAAGGATTGTAATGGGGCTGAGTGCAAAGGTATGGTCATTTAGGCTCAGTGACTTTTATCCTCATGAAATGTGGTGCTCACAACACTTCCTTTCTTTTGTCTTCATCATTCTCTTTAGTGCTCATAAGACATCCTATTAATCACTTTCTATGGATTTTTTGGGAACCCCATTTCTTTTTTACTTTATTCCACAACTTTCTTTTTCATTCTTCTTCTTTTTCTTTCTCTTTTCTCTTTTTTTTTTTTTTTATTTATAGAGGGGTTCCATTTTTCTCAAAACCATGGGTAAGAGGAGACTTTCCTTGCACTTCTTGACTTGCACTTATCTTTTCACCACACCCCCAACTTAGACTTTTGGCCTAAGTTGGCTATTCAACTAACCACAACTTCATAAGGATTTTGGGTAGTGCATAAAGAAAGGTTATGATTTCATCAAGTTTCTTCCAAAGAAAGGTAAGGCTCAAGGGGTTTTCAAAAGCGGTTCACACACTCACAAGGTATGTCACAAAAGAGGTATATGTCAAATTGGCTCACACTCTTTAAAGTTGCCTATATCATATTTAGAGATAGCCTTACTAAGTTGATCCGACGAACAAGGCAAATTCTAGGATCTATCATGCATGGCTCAAAGTAAGCTCATCACACTATCCATTGACATTACAGTCAAACAAGATCGCACACTTTTGCTATTGTTCAATGATCATCACAAGATACTCAATTCGATACTAGGCTAGTTAAAACGAGATGCAAAAAGTTCACATATTATCTATGCAACTTCATTTGGACTCATCGTAGTCGCGCATTCATGTTTGTTCGATTGAGAGAACTATTCAAGTCATCTATATTGATCGAAACTGACACTTAAATTTTGTAAAAGAACAGCCACATTCAACACACGAGAGGTGGTAAAAATTTTCGGATGGGTCAAAATCATTTTGCAATTTAAAACAAAAGGAGTCACAAGCTCAAACATCCACAGAAACAGTATATCAAACATAATTTTTAAATAGAATAGCCTAAATACATACACAAAAACACGAGTCACAAATAGGTTTTCAAATTCCAAATCACGCATGATAGGTTCCCGATTTCTAGCTCTGCAGCATCAGTGGTGAGTCCTTATTCTCCAAGGATAATAGTCATGTTTTTTACTTCAGTACTTAAGTCTTTAGTTTTATTTTTTTTATATTTAGCTTGAGTATGCCCTATTACTTCTAGTCAGTTAGAGACCATTTTCAGACATAGTTTAGATTCAACTTAGTATTTGAGTTTGATGGTCTTTTGTATTAAACACTCAGTTTTTATATATTCAGTTTATAATATGGGTACCCCCAAATCATTACAGGTTTACTTCATCATTAGGTTCCACATCAGTTATTGTTATTCTTAGTGTGCTCATGACATGTCAACCGGGCTAGCTTGGGGTCACTTGTGATTCTAGGTCCCGTGTCCGCATCTCGAGGGTAGCTCGGGGTGTGAAAAACTTGGTATTGAAGCCATACGTTTAAATATCCTAGGATGTTTGAAAGGCCACATTAGGTAGAGTTCTTTTCATGGGTGTGTATTGTGCACCACATCTAATGAGAGGAAGGCTACAAAGTAATTTAGGAAATCTTCATTTTTTTTGTTAGTCTTATCATGCGTAAGGTATGATCTAATTCCCTATTCTAACTCGATTCTATGTTTCAGTGATCATACCTCATCATAGAGCTAACGCAAGGAATATGAATGCCAGGAATGCAAATGCTGCTCCTCCAGTCCTAGGGCAGGAAGTTTTGAATGCTGAATTTTTGAACGTTATCCAGTTGTTGGCTCAGAGTGTAATTATCCAAAACAACTAGCAGGTTCTAATTAAGGCAAATGCAAATGTTGGGTTAGCTGCTGCTAGAGTGCAGGATATTGTTCAAATGAATCCGTTTGAGTTCTTAGGATCGTAGATTGGTGAGGATCCCCAAAACTTCATTGATGAGATCAAGAAGATCTTTCAAATGATGCAGGTAACTGGGAATGATAGGGTTGAGTTGGCATCTTATCAGTTTAAGGATGTGGATCATATGCAGTATACTCAGTGGAAATAGAACGGGGGTACAGATGCAACTCTTATCACTTGGGATTGCTTTAGTGAGACCTTTCTGGACAGGCTTTTCCCGAGAGAGCTAAGGGAGGCAAAAGGTCAGGAGTTTATGAACTCAAGACAAGGTACCATAACAGTCCAAGAGTATTGACTCAAGTTCACCCAACTATCCAAGTATGCTCCTCACATGGTTGCTTACTCCAGGGCCCAAATGAATAAGTTTCTTTGTGGAGTGACAGACTTGGTGAAAATCGATTGTAGGAATGCCATGTTAATGGAAAATATGAACATCTCTATGCTCATGAGTCATGCTCAGCATGTTGAGGGTGATAACCTTAGGGAACAGGCCAAGGAGAACAAGAAGGCTAGGACAGGAAACTGTGATTATTCTCAACAAAAATCGAGTGGTGGAAATTGCTTGCAGTTTCAGCAGAAATTTTCAGCTCCAGCACCTTCATCAGCTAGTGTTCCATCCTTTAAGCTCTGAAATGATCAGCAAGGTAGGGGATCAAGCTCTAAGTCTTAGGGAAGTGTTTCAGGCAGAAAAACCCTACCCAATTTGTCCTTAGTGTGGTAAGAACCATCCAGGTGAGCGTCATGCATGAAAGGAAGGATGTTTTGGGTGTTGTCAATCTGGTCACTGGTTGAGCGATTTTCATTCTAAACAAGGTCAAGGAGGCAATTCTAGTAGAGCCTAATTTACAACTTTAGCAGCACTAGAAGGTTGCCCGACTCAGTAGGGTAACTCATCTGGTACACGTGGCGGACAACGCCAAAACAGGTTGTATGCTCTTCAGGCTAGCCAGGATCAAGAAGATTCTCCTAATATGGTAACTTTTATGTTATGAGTCTTTGACTTAGATAGTTACGCTTTGATAGATCCAGGGGCTACTCTTTTTTTTGTAACTCCTTATATAGCAGTCAAATTCAATGTTAGTCAAGAAACTCCCTCAGAACCCATCTCAGTCTCTCCTACAGTTGGTGACCCAGTTATAGCTAGACGGGTATATAAAAATTGCCCTATCACAGTCTCTTAGAAAGTTACTTCAGCATATCTTGTACATTTTGAAATGGTAGAGTTCGATAACATTCTAGGCATGGATACATTCATGTTATATCTTAATCGATTGTAGAATTAAGATTGTTCATTTTCAGTTTCTAGACGAACCAGTCTTATAATGAAAGGGTAGTAGCTTAGCTCCCATAGGTCGATTCATTTCTTATCTTAAGGCTAGAAAGATAATTTCTAAGAGGTATCTCCATCATCAAGTTCGGGTTAAGTATTCAAGCTCCAAGTCCCAAACTCTTGAGTTAGTTCCCATAGTTAATGAGTTCCCAGAAGTGTTTCCAGAAGATCTTCCCAGAGTTCCTATCGAAAGGGTAATCAACTTCGGAATTGATCTCCTTACAGATACCCAGCCTATCTCTATTCCTCTTTACAAAATGACTCTAGTTGAACTTATAGAATTGAAGGAGCAGTTGAAAGACCTTCTAGATAAGGGCTTCATCAGACCTAGTATTTCCCCATAGGGTGCACCAGTGTTGTTCGTAAAGAAGAAAGATGGTTCTCTCAGAATGTTCATTTAATATAGGCAGTTGAACAAGGTCACAATCAAGAATAAGTATCCCATTACTAGGATTGATGACTTGTTTGACCAACATGAGGGTGATAGTCATATCTCCAAGATAGACCTCAGATTAGGTTATTATCAGCTCAAGGTTAGAGAGAGTGACATACCAAAAACAGCCTTCAAAACTCGGTATGGTCATTATGAATTTTTAGTTATGTCATTTGGACTAATCAATGCTCCTGCAACTTTCATGGAGCAATGGTGAAATAATGGCCTAGACCTACCTCTTCTACATATATCAAAAGTGTTTTGGGTGTAGCAGGTAATTACGGAAGGTTCGTGGAAGGTTTTTCATCCATAGCCTCTCCATTGACTAAGTTGACTCAGAACAAAGTCAAGTTTCAGTGGTAAGATGATTGTAAGAAGAGCTTCGTAGAACTTACTAGGTTGACTACAACTTCTATTTTGACTCTACTTGACGGTCCAGACAGTTAAGTGATCTATTGTAATACATCCAGAGTCGGCCTAGGTTTTGTGTTTGATGCAGCGAAGTAAGGTTATAACTTATGCTTCTAGACAACTTACGGTACATGCGAAGAACTATCCGACTCATGACCTCGAGCTAGTAGCAGTGGTGTTTGCACTTAAGATTTGGAGACATTACTTGTATGGTGTTCATGTAGGTGTGTTCACAGACCATAAGAACCTTTAGTAAGTGTTCACCCAGAAAGAGTTGAATTTTCCCCAGAGAAGATGGCTTGATTTTCTCAAGGATTATGATAACAGTGTGCATTACCATCCTTTAAACTATCTATAGGTAGTTTAGTTCATATTGAATAAGAAAGAAAGCAGCGAGCAAAAGACGTTCAAAGACTTACTTTCCTAGGAGTTTGTTTAGTGAGTATATCAGATGGTGGTGTAACAGTTCAGAATGGGTCAAAATCTTCTTTGGTAGTGGAGGTTATGGAAAATCAATACAGTGATCCGATATTTCTTGAACTAAAGGGTGCAATCCACGTACAAAGGGTTGAGGTTTTCTCCCATGGGGAAGATGGTGTGCTTTGCTATCACGGCCAATTATGTGTTCCTAAGGTGGGGGAGTTAAGACAATAGATTTATGCAGAAGCCCATAACAACAGATATTCTATTCATCCAGGCGCCACTAATATGTACCGTGATCTATGGGAAGTCTATTGGTGGAATGGCATAAAAAGAGATATAGCAGATTTTATGGCTAAGTGCCCCAATTGCCAGCAATTCAAGGTAGAACATCTAAAACTAATATATATGACTCAAGAGATAGACATTCCTACTTGGAAGTGGGAAGTGATCAACATGGACTTCATCATAGTTTTACCTCGTACTCGCAGCCAGCATGACTCCATTTGGGTGATACTTGATAGAGTTACTAGGTCTTCAAGCTTTTTGGCGGTTAAAACTGTAGATTTGGCTGAGGACTAGGCCAAGCTTTACATTAAAGAGATAGTCAGGTTGCATGGCGTTCCTTTGTCTATCAATTGAAATAGAGGTCCTCAATTTACCTCTCATTTTTGGAAGTCATTCTAGAAAGGTCTTGGTACTCAGGTTAACCTTAGCACAACATTTCATCCACAGATGAATGGTCAGGCAGAGTGTACCATTTAGACCTTAGAGGAAATGTTGAGAGCTTGTGTGATCGATTTCAAAGGTAGTTGGGATGATCACCTTCCTCTTATAGAGTTCACCTACAATAATAGTTACCATTTCAGCATTTAGATGTCCCCTTATGAGGCCTTGTATAGGCGTAGATGTAGATCTCCTATTGGTTGATTTGAAGTGGGTGAAGCAGCCTTGATAGGGCCAGATTCAATTCATGATGCTATGGAGAAATGCTACTCATTAGAGATAGACTTAAGGCAGCCCAAAATTGCCAGAAGTCTTATGCATATGTAAGGAGAAAGGAACTGGAGTTCCAAGTTGATGATTGGGTTTTCTTGAAAGTTTCACCTATGAAAGGGGTGATAAGATTTGGCAAGAAATGGAAGCTTAGTCCTAGATATGTAGGCCCTTACAATATTTTGAAAAGGGTTGGTAAAGTGGCTTGTGAGTTAGAGTTGCCAATAGAACTAGCAGCAGTACATCTTATCTTCCACATTTCATTGTTGAAGAAGTTGTGTGGATGACCTATCGTCTATTGTACCTTTAGAAAGTGTGGATGTGAAGGATAGTCTCACTTATGAAGAGGTACCAGTAGATTCAGTCAATGTTTTGTGGAGGAGTCAGTCCGTAGAGGGAGCTACTTGGGAGGCAGAAGCAACCATGAAGGACAAGTACTCTTACCTTTTCCCTTACGATTCCACTCTAGCTTCCGGTATTTGTTCCTCTACAATTTTTCAGTTATTCGTACACAGATTCAGTCCTAGTATCATGTTCCTTGAGTTGGTACTTGCATTTTCAGTGTATTTGCATGTTCTTGGAACTTATTTCAGTTAGAAAGTAGTCTTAGTATTTTTATGGTAGGGTTGCCGCTCTTTCCCTCCATTCTAGCTAGTTTAGTCTTCATTCAAGGATGAATGTTCCCAAGAGGGAGATAATGTAACACCCTATAACCAAAAATAGACCTTAATGAAGATTTCCAGAAGTTACAGGTGCAACCCACCGTTGCCACCCATGGACCGTAGGGTGACCGACGACCCATGCTAGAGGTCCGTGGTTCGCATCAGCAACCTCCCCAAGAACCCCAGAAAAATTTTGGCTAATTGTTGACCCACGGCTGGACCTAAAGTTCGTATGTCAGGTCATGGACCGTGGTTCATTTCTATGGATCGATGCCCCAAAAAATTAGCTTTCAGTACTGATCGATGGTTGACCATCACGGACCGTCAGTAGATCAACGGTCCATCTATGACCTTGATAGTAGTTAAGTCAGGGGTCTTTTAGTCTTTTGCTTATGTGTTGGACCCCTAAACTATGTCGTTTTAACCCTAAATTACGTGGATTTTGTTAATTTTTGCTTAGAAACATAACTAGAACTTACCTAAGTCAAATCATTCATCAAAACATAGAAAGTTAGAACTCTAAAAGGAGAAAGAAATCAAGAACCCTAGTTCAATAACGCAGCAAGTTTCCTATATTTCCAACCCTGAAATTGAAGGATTTCTTCGTGGAATTCATCGCCAAGTATGTGGGATTTCACTAGTGGTTCCATTCGCCAATTAGGTCCCTAGATTTCAGTCAGATACTTGATTCCCTTATTATAACTAGATCTAGGGTTCTAGAACTTGACCAGATTATCATGAATTAGTTATGTCTATGTTCCAAATAAGATTATCATGCTACTACTTTGTTTCTTGCATAAATTTCAGAACCCTAGCTATATAGTTCTTTTTGTTCATGAATTGCATATGCTAGGTCTGTTAATACAAATATATATATATATATATATATCTATATACATCCTTCAGTTTATGAATGTCACATTATCAGTTATAATTGTTGTATTCAAAGATTTGCATGTCAATTTTGAGCTATCCAGTATATTACAGAATTTCAGTCATAACTTGTTAATAACTTTATCAATTGGGAGAAACTTAATACCAAGTTGGGCTAGGGTCAGTCACCCTTATAGTCCTAGAACTACGCGCCCCCATAGGTTGAAAGTCCCCTCTATGGGCATCATTTTTGTGATCACGCCAATCAAGCCTTTATACCTTTGGCAAGGTATATTGGGTCCTCTCGATGGGGCATATACATCTGACTCCACCTTTAGGTCATGTGGTTTTATGTCGGTTATTAGTAGCTCCCACAGTTCAGTCATACTCTATTGCATAGACCACATTTTAGTACAGTCAGTATTCAGTCTCAGCATGTTATAAAGTTGGTCTTTGCATTTAGTTAGTTCAACATTTAGTATCTATATCATGTTTAGATTATATCCTTGCTTTATTTCTTGTTCAGTTATATGTTATTTAAGTTTTACTCTATCCTGCATGCTCACTACCTCTCATGTACTGACGCATACTCCGCGCTACATCTTCTTGTGTTGTAGGTTCAGGTTCTCAACTTCCAAATCACACATAGATTGGTTCCTAATCTCTAGTTCAACAGTATTAGTGGTGAGTCCTCATTCTCCGAGGACAATAGTTATGTTATTTACTTTAGTATTTCAATCTTTTAGTTTCAGTTTTTCTAGATTTAGCTGGGGCATTTCCCAATACCTCTAGTCAGTTAGAGGCCATTTTCAGAAATAGTTTAGATTCATATTAGTATTTGAGTTTGATGTTCTTCTGTATTAAACTCTCAGTTTTTATATATTATGTTTAGTATATGAGTATCTCCCAAATCATTACATGTTTACTTCATTTTTAGCTTCCGTATCAGTTATTGTTATTCTTAGTATGCTCATGACATGCCAGCAGGATTAGCTTGGGGTCACCTATGATTTTATGTCCCGTGTCTGCGTCTCAAGGGTAGCTCGGGGCGTGACATAAGGAGGGATAAATTATCCCAATCATGATCATTAATTCAGGGATAACTTATCCAAAACTCGTAACCAAACATAGAATTGAGGGGATACTAAAATTATTCTAGAATTACTTTTTGGTCATCCAACAAACCAAAGAACCTTTTAGTAACTAAATTCAAACAAGTTCATAACTTAGATGTAAACAATACTAGGTGGATTGAATTAATGGAGGGATAGTCGATGTGGCAACAAGAAAAAACAAGTTCCTACTTCTTGTTGGCAAATTATCTATTTCTTTTTCTTTTTTGTCTTATCCCCACTAGCACATTTTTCTTTAGCAATTACTTAGCTTATATTTATGCATTCACATTCACTTGATACTTGGAAAATAAAAAACACACTCATAAGCTAACGTACTTCAATAAAAGTAAATGTAGTATACTGATTTCATTAAAATATAACAATAATAACTTTGGCTTTCCACCGCAACTCTAACTTCCTCCACTTTCAATTCCCCATCAGCAATTCATTAAGATTTCATGTAAAATTAAAAAAGAAATGTGCTCAAAAGATACAACATAGATAATCTACACTTACACAAGTTAATGTAGCACTAAATTTATCAAAATGTTAATTTTTTTTATCAAAAGTTCATGAAAATTGTAATAAATATAATTTTGAAGTCATAAGTCATAAATATAATATTTTTTTGACATTTAAATAAGACGGTGAGCATATATCGATGAGAAAAGCATCATCGTTCTTCCCCATTATTAGAGTACTATTGTTGCTCTTATCTTCCTTTTTTTTTTCTTTAAACTCTATCCTTATTACTCAAAATGAAAAGGGGTAACACATTAGTTTAACAACATTTAAAATTTGTAATTAAAGGAAATGTCCAAGAATATGCAAAATATTTGATCATCAATGCAAGCAATTTTCACATGTCCTCCGATGCCAATGGATAATTAAGGTCGATCTCAATTTGCTTATGCTTAGCGCTACCCATAAAATCATTCAACCACGAAGCACCAGTGAAGTATGGCACTAGAGGCATGCATGTCTTCCTAAAACCTTAGGAAGGTATGATTCCATCTAGGTTTAAGTTGGATTATAACTCTCAGCAATTTTCTATGATCTATGTCAATGAGATAGTAAGGCTTCATGGGGTGATTTTTATCATCTCAGACAAGGGCACTCAATTTACTTCTATGTTCTTGGTTAAGTTACATAAGCATTGAATACTCCACTCACTTTTAGCATAACCTTTCATCCCATATGGATGGTCAGTCCGAGAGGATGATTTAGGTTCTAGAGAATATGTTGAAAGCATGTGTAATTGACTTTGGAGTTCTCCTATTAATAGTTATCACTCAGATATGACATCATTCATGGAAATTTATGAGAGGGAATATAGATCTCCCGTAGGGCTGTTTGATCCTTGTGATGTGAAGCTTTTAAGTTTAGATTTGATGAAGGAAGCTCTAGAGAATGTACAAAACATTAAAACCAGGTTCTTTGCAGCATAGAGTAGAAACAAGGAGTATGTATACCGTAAGGTAAGATATTTGGCCTTCCAAGCTGGTGAACAAGTTTTGTTGAAAGTCTCACAAATTAAAGGAGTGGTGAGGTTTGGCAAAAAATGTAAGCCTAGCCCTCGATACATTGTTCAATTTTAGATTCTTGACAGTGTGGGGCCATTTTTTAACCTGCTAGCATGGCAACCTAAATTGTTTGGAGCTCTTCAAGTCTTTCATGAGCTCATACTTAAGTTATATCTTGGGCATAAAGAATATATTGTCAAGTTGAACTTGAATGTAGTAGACAAGGATTTGCAATATGAAGAGGAATTAGTTACTATTCTTGGACAGGATGTTTGAAAGTTGAAGACAACAAAAATAATATCAATGAACGTTTAATGGAAGCATCATCCAGTAGAGAAAGCTACTTCGTAAATCTAGAGGGACATGCGGTACAATTACTCTCACTTTTTTGAAAATTCAAGTAGTACTTTCTTCTTGACTTAGCCTAGATTTCTTGTTTAATCTCCCAGGGACGAGCAATGGGTAAATTGGTATCTATTGTAACAATCCCTTTCCATCATTATAGGTAAACATTTGGTGAAAAATTATTTCCATGGTTTTTCTGGAATAGAGACATGAAAATTTTGCCATATGCTAGGAATAGACTAAATCTAACCAAGGCGCAATGTAGGGAAATCCTGGAATGGATTGGGTAAAATGTCTAAGCTTGGGTAGGTTTTCTAATATCTAAGACTATTTAACCCTATGACTTTTCAAAATCAAATTAGGGTAAGTAGAACTTCCAAAATCAAACTTTTCATGAGTGGGTTAGTTTAGAACGTCAATGTTCGAAGGTGTGTTGCGATATGGGGGCGTTTTGGGACAAATCTGAGTTTATGCCTCATGCAATACGCTATAGTGGATTTCACACTACTATAGGTGGGAAATGAATTCCTTTTAAAGGGGGTGACCCCACTATGACAAAGCTGCTATATCGGGTTGAGCCACAATATCAAGTTAGGCCGTTATAATAGGTTAGGGAACTATAGCAGGACAATCACAAATTAATACATGAAAAACACCAAAACCTCTGAATATTCTATAACATCATTTGTTGGAAAAGAAAATGCCATTTAAAGTAATTTTCTTTCATTTTCAACTAGTTACTTCGGTAAAGGTAAGTTATTTACTACCCTAGTTTGTGTTTCAACTTTTAATGATCATGAACTTCGATTATGATTATGATAAAGTAATAATTTTTTTTAATTAGGAAACTATTCATTGATTGTTTTATTTAGTTACTATTCTAGATAAGAACACGTCAAGGCATGGCAAAAAGGGAAAGCTCAAGTTCTTTAGACCGTTCATACTTGTTTCGAGGTAGCTGATGGTCATTTTTTTTCTTTATATTGTATGTGTTTTTCAGATACTTTGCTTGTATTGCAGGCATGACTATGATTAGGTAAAGAGGAAAGTGCATGATTTGTAATGTTGAATGTTGTTCAACGTATGCATTGAATGTGCTTACTTGTTTTGCAAATGTGATTCTATTAATTATGATTGCCAAGTTTATTTGATGAGTAGATCGGGTACCATGTGGGTACATATTTCTGAGTGTATCAAATACCATACAAGCACATATTACTAGTGGATTGGGTAGCATTTCTTACGTACTAACTAGTGGATCGAGTACCACGTTGGTATATATTAACTACTGAATTGGGTACCATATCGTTACACTTATTGTTTGTGTATGCGATTGATAACACTCAGACTACTCTTCAAAATCAATTAAAAAAGTAAGAGGTCATTGTCAATAAAAATACCCAACTGATAACTCTCAAATGCACTTCATCCGATTCTAAGTTTAGGTTGTTGCTAACAAGTATATACCCCAACTCTCCACTTGGAGTGATAATATAAAGATTTCAATTAAGAAGTAAAATGTTGGTCTAATCATTTGTAGATGCAGACATTTTTGAGCAATAAAATAAATGGTAAGGGGTTGACAATTAATGTCAAATAGGGTGAGGGGGGAGGGGATTAGAAAGAACACTAAACAACTATGAACAGTCGGGATTGAACAAGTTGAGGGGATATCTTGGGAGTGTGATCAATTGAATTCCAATATCACAAAATGGATGACTATTATTTAATAGAAGTCGTTGAATCTTACTGGGTAAGGCTAGGTTTTTCATGCAATAGCCATTTCTCAATCAAGTATCATGAATCAAACGAGTTCTCTCGAAACTCAACAAGTACAACAATTATAAACAACCCAATACCTCAATTAATCTACTTTTTCAAGCTAGATTAGTAGGATTAAATATAGACCAACTTTCTCAAACTTAGTCTATAATAACCCAATCACTACAATCATCAACTAATAGTTTTAACTCTAATACTTCATTCTCAAGCAAGTTAAGAATGTTGAACTAGAATTGCATTTCAACTACAATTCATCAATTAAAACTTAACTATTAATTGAATCCACTTCAAATCAATAGTAAAAACAATAAATACTAACACCCATAAGCTAATTGAAACATTCAATCATATAATCACACCCCCAAGAAGGGGTTTTAGCTATATATCATAAAGAGCAAGAAATTGTTACCATTTATGTTTTCCATCAAAATAGGTAACATTCTAAAAGTCTTCAAATGCTCTAATTAAAGCTCAAAATCAAACCAACCTTAAATCTATACTCAAAAACTATAAAAACAATGTTTAGAATGTTGAAGATCAAAAACCTAGAATTGGACAATGTGGGAACTCTCTGGAAAACTAAAAACTCCTTTTCTCCTTTTAAAAGTCGTATTTATATGTTCCCCAAATTTTAGCTTTAGAGTTACTCAGCGAAGTAAGTCGGGCTTCATAGACCTAGCCGGTGATGTGTCGAGTGCTCTTTTCTATCGCCTTCTTGTCTTGGCTTTTCCACACCTTGCTTTTGTAACATTAGGCAATCAAAGTCGACATCACTGGTCCATTCAGCGCATCGCCAAAATTGATTTTCTCGTCGAATTGGTCTTGTCATGGGGTAGCATGCTGGAACTTTTGGTGAGGTAAAGGTCCATTTGGTGACTCACTGAGTAGCTTTGGTGAGTATCAACCGTGCTTTTTTTCAACTTCTTCAGCTTTTTCGCTCCTTTTAGCTTGGTAATGCCTTGCCTTGCACTTTTTCCTTCATTGTTGCATATTAGCACTTTAACATCCGTTTAGAGCATAAAATAGGCATTAAGGACACTAAAACTTTAAATATTAAGCCCTAAATAAGTTGAAATCCCTGACTCATCAACACCCCCAACTTAAAAATTTTCTTGTCCTCTAGTAAAACACAAGATCAATCAGTTCAATTGGGATGTTTACAAATAGTGCTACTAGAGACTCAACATGAATGCACACGAGGTTAAAAGTACCAATGCAATGTTCAAATGTGCACTACAAGTTTCAAACTGTGAGTAGTCATCATCAAATAGAAACAAAGCTCACAATGGGTTGTCATCCATTAATCCTTGCATGTTAGATAGATTATTTTGGAGAAAATATTGTTGAAATAATTGTTGAAATAATTGTTATATATTTGTGATGTCTTCCTATGTATTTGAGCATTAGATGTTGTTCATTTTTATCGCTTGAGGACATGAAATGGTTCTAATTTTAGGGTATTAATTTGACGTAAACTTATAGCATATTTGATGCTAAAAATAAGTATTAGTGCAAGAAATCAAGTTTATTTATGTGGATATGATGGTTTTTATTGATGTTGTACAGGTGAAACACTTGGATGCAAATCATAGGAAGAAAGTTTAAAAATGAAGTAAAACAAGCTATACAAAAAACTCCATGGGTTGTGGTCTAGTAGATGAACCGTCTTATGTCTCATGGAAGAGAGGTACTAAATAAAGTAGCTACCTTATCAAGCCTAAAGTCCATAGAGCACTAGATTGCTGTGGTTTTTAAGATGAACCGTCTAGTTGCTCATGAAGACAATTAGTGAAGGGAGACACCATACTGTCTAAGTGTGAGACTACAGAAGGGTTCAGGAGTTGTCTGATCATAGATGAGCAGTCACCCTGCCCGTGAAGATGTTTGACAGCATTAGTCCTACTTTGAGTAGAACTCTTTCCAAAGACTATTTTAATTATTTAGGTTATATTTTTAAATTATCACTGATACGTTGATACATTCTGAGGGTTGAGAAAAACATTGTTTCCTTTATGAAAACATTTCTTGGTCGATTACTTTGGATCAAAACTTCGGGTTCGTGATTCAGTGTTGACATTCAAGAAACTTTTCATTTGCTATTATTGTTAGTCTATTATATTATGCTTTCAATAATCTCTACTAATGGTTTTCTTGAATTAATGGATGGTTTAACACCAAAACTAGGGTTGTGGGAACTATGACTAAACCATAACTACAGATTCAAATACAAGTAAAGCTTGATTGTTAATTGCATATGTCTTTTCTACTCTTGTAATGATTGCCTTATAATGAGTGCACACATTAGAACTTGATTCAAAGCACTCTATGACTGATAGGAGAAGAGTGAAGCTAATCTAATAGGGTAGAAACACTTCTAGATGTATCTAACTTGCTAGTAACATATAATATTAGAAATGAACATTTATTTGTCTAGAATTCGAGACTGAAATAAATGTCATAGGGAACAAAATCCTAGTCTCATTAAATCAATTATAAAATATCGGATTTATTGTTTACTCTAGTTGGTTGGCTTTTAATCTTAACTAATATTTGGTTACTTAAATTCAAATAGCCCAATATTTACTCTTTGTAATTTACTCTTTTAGGAAATATTAAGCATAACTAAATACAAGCATTAGCAAGTTTATTTCTCCTATAAATTCCATGTTGGATCGACCAAAACTCTAGTTGTGTTCTATAATTGACTTCAACCGTTTATACTTCTTAATTGAAGTGGATGTTTGGACGCATGACCTTGTCCATCGGACCTTGAATGTTAGAAGACACTATCACCGGTCTTTGCCCTTTTGGCCTCCCTAGAATTTCATTAATTTTCTCCGCTTCATTTTACTAAGCATGAATCATTAAACAATAACTATCCACTTCCTCAATGAGGATGGCGGTACGACATTCCTTGACCAATATTTCAGACACACTTACAACAAACATTCTCTTCTTTACATTAGGGTCAGCAACCATAATAGAAGCATACTAAGACAATTGTGTGAACTTCAAGGCATTCCTTCTAACATATTCTTTTCAAGGGGCCATATCATGAAAAATATGGCATAAGGATAAGGAGAGATAGACATAGAGTTAATCCTTATCGCACAACATTAAAGTGATGAATAAGTGTAATGTCCTGAATATCTTATAGCCTCCTATTCATAAATGTGGTGTGCTTCACACTTATGAATACGACTCTACTCGGCGTGTCTTATCAGGCATCCTAGGACCTTTCTAAAACTTATACTCTAAATACCAAGTTTATCATGACCCCAAATATACCCTAGGCATAACATGGCGTATAGAACTCCGAGAGGCCCTACACAAGCCACTAAACATATACCATACAAGATGAAAGAAGTAAAAGCTTTACGAGATAGCGTTATACATCAGGATGAATTTGATAAAGCGGAAGTCTAAATAAGTCTCAAAGCCATCTAATTCATCAAGCAGAAAGTGATCGGGACGTAATCGATAAATAACATACAAAGTTGGAAACTTAATTGACATAAAGAAATTAAAGAGTCTCGGTCCTTGAAACATGAGGACTCACCAATCGTCAAAGCCTATGACCTTTTAATCAACATGACAATTAGATAATAATCATTTTCATATAGCATTACAATGAGTCCACAATCATGTATAATTCTCATGTTTTACCCCTCTTGGGTCAAGGATCACATTCCATCCAATTGTGTGCATTTTTGTGCTAACCCATATTTCTTCTACATTTTTCATAAAGTATAGGGTCCGATTCTTAAGGTAATCTCTTTTAGGTTCAAGCTTGGATTCGACTATTCTCCTTGCTTGTGGTGAGTCCTCAACATTCAAGGATAGATGTATATTTTGAGTGACATTTCTAGTATTTGATTTTCGAACTATGTTGTGTGGGCTATGCCCCTTACATTTGAACTACTGTAATAGATGGCTAATTGAGACAAGTCTAGACTTTCATTTTCCTTTATAAATATATTTGGACTTAAATGTGTTTTACTCTATTTTGTTCTAATGCTTTATGTTATGGTATGCTAAGTAGATTACATGGTTCCCTTCGGGGTATTTTGTGCCTTGTTACGTATCGGGGTTACCCTTGGGTGATAACAAACTTGGAAGAGCACAACTTTTAGTATGATTCTAGGATAATGTCTCATAAGCCACGTCTAGTAGAGTTTTGTTCAGAAGTGTGAGGCGTGCCACATTTATTAGTGAGAGGCTATAAGATGTTTTGGAAATCACACTTCTTTCACTACTTTAAGTTGTGCCATAAAGTCTAACTCTACAAAGTCCCTCTTCTAACCTTTCTCTTGTGTCTTCAGAAAATGAATACACAAAGGGCTAATGCAAGAAGAATGAAGGGTGACAACGTTAATAAAGAAGCCCCTCCTCAAGCTATTGAAGATCTGATGAATCCTTCGGCTATGCCGGATATGGAGGTTAGGTCGGCTTTCCAAATGTTGGCCCAAGCTGTGACAACTCAAGTTCAAGCTTTGAATACTCAAGTCCAAACAAGAGATGTTGGGACTCATGTGAATCTTAATGTGAATTTGGCTACTTCTAGATTGAGTGATTTTGCAAGAATGAACCCTCCCGAGTTCCTTCGTTCCAAAGTGGGAGAGGATCCTCAAAAATTTGTGGAAGAGGTTTATAAGATAATTGATACCATGGGGTGACTTCGGTAAAGAAAGCGGAGTTAGCCGTTTACCAATTGAAGAGCGTGGCTCTAGTATGGTAAACTCAATGGAAGAACAATGGGCAAGTAGGAGAGGGTCTCATAGATTGGGAGGTGTTTGAAAAAGCATTTCTTGATAGGTTCTTTCCTTGAGAATTGAGGGGAGCTAAGGTGGAAGAATTCATTAACCTTCGTCAAGGAAGTATGTGTGTTCAAGATTATTCTCTAAAGTTTACCCAATTGTCCAGGAATTCTCCGGCTTTAGTGTAGGATTCAAGGGATATGATGAGTAGGTATTTGATGGGTGTGTCTAGATTGGTAAAAACAAAATGTCGTCAGGCAATTCTTCATGGTAATATGAATATCTCCCGTCTTATGGTGTATTGCCAAAAAATGGAGGATGAGAAACTCCAAGACAAGAGTAAGGAGGTGAAGAGAGCTAGGACCGCTGATGGAAATTTATACAATGCTAAGTCTGATGGAAAAGGTTGATAAAGGTTCAAACAAAGGTTTTTCAACCAAGGATCCTCTAGTGCTCCAAAGGTCAACAAGGATGGGGTGTCTAACCCTAAACATCAAGGAGGGTATGATAAGGGAACTACTATGGCAAAGCCTACTCGTGCCTAATGTGAAAAGAGACATGATGGTAAGTGCCTAGCCAGCACGGGTGCTTGTTATGGTTGCGGTAAGAGAGGTCATCAATTGAAAAATTGCCTAACACTTATGGCCAATGGGAGAGAAGATAAGTAAACTCCTCCAAGTGGTTCAAACTCCAATGCCCAAAAGGAAAATCATTTTTATGCTATTCAATCCTGAGGTGACCAAGAGACCTCACCGAATATTGTGACCTATATGTTAAAAGTTTTTTTTATTGATGTATATGCCTTGTTGGACCCATGTGCTACTTTTTCCTTTGTGACACTTTTTGTGGCCATGAAATTTGAAATACTCCCCAAAGTGTTAATAGAACCTTTTATGGTTTCTACCCCAGTTGGTAACTCGGTGGTGGCAAAAAGAGTCTATAGAAGTTGTCCCATCTTCTTTTCCCCTAAGGTTACTTTGGTGTATTTTGTAGAGTTAGACATATTAGATTATGATGTAATTTAGGGTATGGATTGGTTGCATGCATGTTATGCCTCTATCAATTGTAGGACTCGGGTGGTTAAGTTCCAATTTCCAAATTACCCTATTTTAGAGTGGAAAGGGGGAAATTCTACACCTAGAGGTCAATTTTTCTATTCCCTCAAATCTAGGAATATGATCTCCAAAGAGTGTATTTACCATATTGTTAGGGTGAGGGATGTTGAACCCAAAACCCCTTCTCTAGAGTCAGTTCTTATGGTGAATGAATTCCGAGAAGTTTTCCTTGATGATTTTCCTGGTGTTCTTCCCGAGCAGGAAATAGACTTTGGTATTGACCTTTACCAAATATGCAACCTATTTCCATTCCTCCTTATACTCCGGCCGAGTTGAAAAAGCAAACAAAGGATTTGCTAGATAAGGGTTTTATTCGATCGAGTATCTCTCCATGTGGTGCTCTGGTGTTTTTTGTTAGAAAGAAGGATGGGTCTCTTAGAATGTGCATCGAATATAGCCAATTAAACAAAGTGACCATAAAGAATATATATCCCCTTCTGAGAATAGATGACTTATTTAATCAACTCCAAGGGGCTAGTTACTTCTCGAAAATTGACCTTTGTTTGGCGTATCACCAAGTAAGTGCGAGAGGGGATGATATACCCAAGACGACTTTTCGAACTAGGTATGGGCATTATGAATTCCTTGTGATGTCATTTGGCCTAACTAATGCTCCGATGACATTTATGGACCTAATGAATAGGATGTTTAGAGAATACCTTAATATGTTTGTGATTGTGATTACCGACAATATTTTGATATATTTGAGGAATGAGAATGAATACATAGACCATTTGAGGGTTGTCTTGCAGATCCTAAAAGAACAAACTTTTTGCAAAGTTTAGCAAGTACAAATTTTAGCTAAGATCTGTAGCTTTTCTTAGACATATTGTGTTGAGCAAGGATATTGAGGTAGATCCTAAGATGATGGATGCGGTCAAGAGTTGGCATAAACCTCTAACTCCTTCTGATATTAAAAGCTTCTTGGGTTTGGCCGGTTACTATAGGAGGTTTGTTGAGGGGTTTTTTTCCATTGCTTCTCTGTTGATGACTTTAACTCAAAAGAAGTCTAAGTTTGAGTGGTCGCATGCTTGTGAGAAAAGCATCCAAGAGTTGAAAGATAGACGTACATCCATTTCGGTGTTGACCTTACTAGAGGGTAGGGATGGTTTTGTTGTTTATTGTGACGCCTCTAGAGTAGGGTTAGGATGTGTCCTCATGCAAAATGGTGAAGTGATTGCCTATGATTCAAGGCAACTTAAAGTGTATTAGAATAATTATCCGACCCATGATCTTGAATAAGCGGCACTTATGTTTGCTTTGAAAATATGGAGACATTACTTGTATGGGGTCCATGTGGATATTTTCACTGATCACAAGAGTCTTCAATAGGTGGTTAGTCAAAAGGACTTGAATCTTCATCAAATAAAGTGGTTGGAACTTTTGAAGGATTATGACACGAGTGTCCTTTATCACCTCAGCAAAGCTAATGTGGTAGCGGATGCTCTTAGTAGATTATCTATGGGTAGTGTGGCTCATGTAGATGATGAAAAGAAAGAGTTGGTTCGTGAGGTGCGTAGGTTGGCTCTACTTAGTGTTCAGTTAGTGGATTCCGCCAAGGGTGGTGTCATGGTTTATAATGGTTCCGAGTCATCCTTTGTAATGGATGTGAAGTCGAAACAAGGCCTTGATCCTTTACTAGTTGAGTAGAAAGAGTCGTTACTCTTAAAGTCCACAAAGGCTTTCTTCCAAGGTGAGATGGGGTGCTAAGGTACCAAGGTCGGTTATGTGTTTCGGATGTTGATGGTTTGAGGGAGAAAATTTTAGAAGAAGCTCATAGTTCTAGACGTTATATTAATCTGGGAGCCACCAAGATATACCGTGACCTACGGGAAGTCTATTGGTGCAAAGGAGTGAAGAAACATATCGTGGGATTTCTTGCCAAATGTCCTAATTGTCAACAAGTTAAGGTTGAGCACCAAAGACTGGGAGGCTTTTCACAAAATGTTCCTATTCTTACTTAGAAGTGGGAAGATATGAACATGGATTTTATTGTGGCTTTGGTTCGCACTCGAATGCAACATGATTCTATTTGGGTCATTATAGGTCAGATGACAAAATCATCCCACTTCATTCCAGTTAATGTTTCTTTCTTGGCGGAAGACAATGCCAAGTTGTACATAAGAGAGATATTGAAGTTGCATGGGGTTCCTTTATCTATTATTTTGGATTCGGGTGCTCAATGTACTTCTCACTTTTGGAAGTCATTCCAAAAAGGGATTGGTACTAAGGTGAACCTTAGCACTGCTTTCAACCCTCAAATAGATGGTCAAGCAGAACGTACCATTAAGAACTTAGAGGACATCATGTTGAGGGCATGAGTGATACAATTTAGAGGTAATTGACATGACAACTTCCCATTAATAGAGTTTGCCTACAATAATAGTTACCACTCAAGTATTGGTATGGATCCTTTTGAAGCCTTGTATGGTAGGAGATGTAGGTCTCCAGTTGGTTGGTTTGAGGTAGGTGAAATTACTATTATTGGTCCCGAATCAGTTTATGAAGCTATTGAGAATGTTTAGCTCATTAGAGAGTGGTTGAGAACGGTTCAAAATAGACAAAAGTCTTATGAAGATATGGGAATTTGAAGTTAATGATTGGGTCTATTTGAAAATCTCACCCATGATGAGTGTAATGAAATTTGGCAACAATGGGAAAATTAGTCCCCCGTATGTGGGCACATACCAAATTTTGAAACTAGTTGGTAAAGTTGCCTATGAGTTGGAATTGCCAAAAGAGTTGGCGTGGTTCATCTAGTATTTCATGTCTATATGCTTAAGAAGTGCATTGGAGATCTGGTATCCATTATTCCCCTTGACGGGTTAGGAGTTGATGAAAGCCTTTCATATGAAGAGGTTTTGGTAGAACTCCTAGACCGACAAGTGAAGAGAATGAGAAATAAGTAAATTGCTTCCGTGAATGTTTTATAGACAAATCATTTAGTTGGAGGCGGAGGTCGATTTGATTTCTCGATACCCTTATCTCTTTCGTTCTACTCCTATTCAAGCTTGAGGTAAATAGTTCCTCTTGATTTTAAGTGTTCTAGAAGTCATGTGTGGTATATGTACTTTCCCATGATTTCCTTATTTTATGCATTTTCTTGATGAAATTCATTTTTAATGAGAAAATGAGTTTTCATGATTTATGTTCCTCATGTTGTTGTGCATTTAGTATGAGTTGCCTATTTGACTTCATGAATTGAGTTGATGAACATGCTTTGGTATGCTTTTGAGAGTAATTGCATATCTACTTCATGATGTCGTGTTGAACATGCTTTTGTTAGTAGAAGGTATTTCCTCATATGAATATGAGAATTGATGAGTTTCATGCATAATGGGTTGCTAGAAGTAGTTCCTACTTCCTTATGCTGCATTGACTATGTTTGAGTTGGAGCTGAAGTTTTCGCCATTGAATTGTGCATTATTTTGATTTTTCATGCATGATGGATTGCTAGTCTTGAGTCTTTAATTCCATAAGGTGTCTAGATCGTCACTCGAGGACGAATGTTCCCAAGTGAGAGATAATGTAACACTCTAGAAATTTGTAGGCTAAGACTAGAGCTACACATTAAAGTTAGAGTTAAGGAAGAGGGGAAAGAAACAAGGAAAGAAGCCAAGGCCATGGTTAGCCAAACCTTGCCAAGGAACTACCCCAAGACCACAAGGGCCTTCACGACCAGTGGTGGTCACCACGTGTTGTGGTAACACTCAAGGAGGTAGAGGCAATTGCCTTATTAGGCTGCCTCAAAAGTGACTCCTCCACATGAGCCACTTCACAGCTCGTGAAGCCTTAGACAGCTCATGGGAGTGCTCTTAAACTTGCCTTAGGTAGTTTAGGGGTGATGTAAGGTGGCTAAGCAACTGCCTCAAGGTCCACGAGAGGGACCATGACTCGTGGTTTGGACCAAGGTCCCTTGGGCGTGTGACCTTAAGGGACAATCTATCTAGCTACTGCTTCAAGACCATGGATGGGACCATGACTTGTGGTCATGAAAATGGCTCGTGGTGCCCCCACATGGTCCTTGAAAGCTCACTTAAAGTGAATGGCGTTTTGGGTATTTCTTTTTTAACTCCTACCAAAGTGGGCTCATTTTGCCTTACTTATATACACCTACAGACGTCTTTTTAACTCAACATGCACCCATTCACACCATTATTTCCAAAATCGCCAAATCAAATCCCAAAAAATTCATCTTCTCAAAAAATTTCTCTCTCTAGAACTTAAGGAAGAAAAAGAAGGAGGTTGGATCCTAGGGTTTCAAATAGCTAGGGTTTTCTTCTCAATTTCTTGGGGATTCGTCACCAAGGTACAGTAGTCCTTCATCCATGAATAGCTTTCATCCATGGAGTCCTTAAACTCTCAATTTAAAAGTTAGAAATTACATAAAAGCTAAAGTTTTTACTCCAAGTCATGGGTTCTTTAGATAAACAATTTTAATGGTTTAATTACTTTATCTTATGGTTGAATTGTTGATTATTGTTCTTTTTATGATAAAATCTCCCATGAATCCATTATAATTTCCATATTTACATTTTATGCCTTTATTATGTGGGTGAATTTATGAAGGAAGAACACTATGAGATTGTGCTTGTAGTTATTTAGTTAATTGAATCATGTTATTATCCATATCTAATGTAGTAAAACTAGATGTGTTGGATAGAATGTGAGCCTTGATCCAAGCAGGTTAAAACATGAGAATTATACATGATTGTAGACTCGTTGTATATGCTTTATGAACATGATTATAATCTAATTGTTGTGTTGATTGAAAGGTCATTCTCATAAATACATAATGAACATGACGTGAAAGGGTTTCTCACAATATGATGATTCTAAGGTTGAAAGGTCATTCTCACCTGTTGAATGTACGAGCTATGTTATGAATTGTGTTGGATGAAGTGTCAAGGCACTTTTCCATACATATGAACTTAATTCAAGAATAAACATGTAACTATGGAAAGTAATGCTTAGAACCAAGTGGATATTGAATATGAGCTAGAGGATATCCTGTTAAGTAAGACTAGGTTTCTAAAAGTAATGTCATGAGATGGAGGCTCCCCTGTTAAGCAAGGTTGGGGTTTTTAGTAACAAACTCCTTATCCCATAACTACGTGCTCCCATAGGTTATTTAGCTAGTGAATCCATCTAAAAGATAACAAGCCATGGTCTTACATTAGGCAAGTAGGACAACCCTTTTCAGTGTGGGCAACAACGGATTCCATTTTAAGCTCATATTGTCACACCCCGAAGCTACCCCCAGGACGTGGACATAGGACGTAGGATCACGAGAGACCCCAAGCTAACCCTGGTGGCATATCTTAGCATACTTAAAGATAAACTGGAACAAGAAATACTGTCTGCAAGCTAAATCATCAAGAAAACAGAAATGATGGGGAATACCTATACTATTTGAATAATGAAAAGTGAGAATTTGAATACAAATGAAATGTCAAACTCTAATACTAAAGCTGAAACTATCAAACTCTAACACTAAAGCTGAAACTATGTCTGAAATAAAGCCTCTACTGACTAGATATGTTGGGACATGCCCTAGCTAGATCTAGCAAAACTGAAACTAAAGCTAAAATGGAAATATAAGATGTCAACTATCTTCGAAGAATGATGACTCACCACTGATGTTGCTGAACTGAAGATTGGGAACCGATCTATCCGTGATCTGATTGCTGAGGACCTGAACCTGCATCATAAGAAGATGTAGTGTAGAGTATGTGTTACTACTTGAAAGGTATTGAGCATGCATGATATAATAAAGCTGAATAATAACATAATTAAACAAGCAATATAGCAATGATATAATCTGAACGTGATAATGCTACTGGATATACTGAACATGACTAAACTGAATGGAATGATCAAGTTTGTAACATGCTGAGACTGAATATTAAATATACTGATAACATGGTCAATGAAATAGAATTTTATTGAACTATGGGAGCTCCTAATAACATGGTTAATGTAATATAATCTGATTGAACTGTGGGAGTTTCTAATAATCGACATAAACCACATGAGCTAAATGTGGAGTACAATGTAGACACCCCATCGAGAGGACCCATATACCCTGCCAGAGGTATAGAGGTATGCTGGCGTGATCAGTAAAATATTTCCCACAGAGGGGACTTACAACCTACTAGGCATGTAGTTCTGGGACTTGCCGGTGACTAACCCTACTCTGTTCAATAGTAAGCTTCTCCCAATTGATTAATCAGTTAACATTTTATGACTGAAATGTTGTAATACTAGACGGCTCAAAATAATGGCATGCGGACTTAGAATGCACCATTAATATACTGATAATGGGCATTCGAAAACTGAGGCATGCATGTATATATTTGAAATATCTGACCTAGCATATGTAATTCATGAACTAAAAGAACTATACAGTTAGGGTTCTGAATTTGTGCAAGAATCTACACCAAAATATATTGGATTCATGTTAATCTAACTTGGATCATTATAATAGCTAAAACCCAATAATTTTTAACATTCAAGAAACCCCAGGTCTAGATAATATTAAGGGAATCAAGATTCTGATTGAAATCCAAGGACCTAATCGGTGAAATGAACCCATTAGTGAAATCCCACATATCAGATGACGAATTCCATAGAGAAATCTTTTGATTTCAGGGCTGAAACTGATCAAACCTTACTGCATTCTTGAACTAGGTTTCTTGACCTCTTTCCCCTCTTACGCTCTAATTTTTTTCTAAGTTTTAATGAATGATCTGACTTAGGTAAGTTCTAGTTATGTTTCTACTCTAAAACTGACAAATATTACGTAGTTTAGGTGTCCAATGTATAAGGGAAAAGACCGAAATGACCCTACATAAAAATCTGATGAGATGGACCACAACCCCTCTAATGGACCATTAATGGGGCCATGGACCGTGGGCTGGTCGTGGTCCTCGGCTAGTGGCTAGTGGTTCTGGGTCGCCCTACAATGACCCACTTCAAGGACTGTGTGAAGGATCACAGACCGTGAAGGTCCTCGTGGTCCTTCACCTTGCTAAGAGTTGCACTGGACTAACTCTACGACAACCACCACGGCTCATCATCGGGACCACAGACCAGGAAGGTCTCCATGGTCCTCACTTGGTTTGGTGCTCTAATGGCTCAGCTCTTGGGGTCTAATGGCTAGGCCTCGCGGATTCCCCTCTGACCCGTTGTCAAGGCCACAGACCGTGAAGGTCCCTGTGGTCCTTACTTGGGGGAGGGGTAATACACCTAGAATGGGAGACATTGAGTCCACAAGCAGGTCAACGGACCGTGGACCCTATCATGAACTATGAACCCTATCGTGGTTCACTGGTTCAGGTGATTTCTGATGCACTTTTCTAAGTCTAGTTTAAAAATATATCCCCCTTGGGAACATTCATCCTCGAATGAAGTCTAAACTAGCTGAAATGGATGGAAAAAGCTGCAAACCCTACCACTAATTACTGGAAACTAATTTCTAACTAAACTAAGTTCTAAGAACATGCAAATACACTAAAAATGCAAGTATAAATTGAACGAACAAGATACTAAGATTGAATTTACTCATTAATGACTGAAAAAAATGGAGAGGAACTATTACCTCAAGCTAGAATGGAATCAGAAGGAAAGAGATGAGGATACTTGGCCTTCATGGCTACTTCTGCTTCCCAGGTAGCTCCCCCTATGGACTGAATCATCCAGAAAACCTTGACTAAAGCGAATTCTTCGTTTCTCAACCTTCGAACCTGACGATCAAGGATTTCAACTGTTACTTCTTCATAAGTGAGACTATCCTTCACAGCTACACTGTTTAAAGGTTTTTATAGATGTTGGGTCACCCACACATTTCTTCAACAATGAAATGTGAAAAATCGGATACACCGATGCCACTTCTATTGGCAACTCTAACTCACAAGACTCTTTACCAACCCTTTTCAAGATCTTGTAAGGGCTTACATATCTAAGACTGAGCTTCCCTTTCTTGCCGAACTCATCACCCTTTTCATAGGTGAAACTTTCAGGAAAACCCAATCATCAACCTGGAACCCTAATTCTCATCTCCTCACATATACATAGGACTTCTGGTGACTTTGAGCTATCTTAAGTCTATCTCTAATGAGTCGCACTTTCTCCATAGTGTCATGAAGTTAATCTAGCCTTACCAAGGCTGCTTCACCTACTTTAAACCAACAAACTGGAGAACTACATCTACACCTACGCCTTATAAGGGGTCATCTGAATGCTGGAATGGTAACTATTATTATAGGCCAAATCTATAAGAGAAAGGTGATCATCCTAACTACCCTTGAAATTGATCACACAAGTTCTCAACATGTCCTCTAAGGTTTGAATGGCACACTTTGCTGGACCATCCATCTGCGGATGAAATGCTATGTTAAGATTAACTTGGGTACCAAGACCTTTCTGAAAAGGCTTCGAGAAATGAGGTAAACTGAGGACCTCTATCTGAAATGATAGACAAAGAAACCCCATGCAACCTGACTATCTCATTAATGTAATGTTTGGCGTAGTCCTCCGCTGAATCTCTAGCCTTGACTGCCAAAAAATGTGTAGACTTAGTAACTCTATCAACTATTACCCAAATGGAGTCATGTTGTCTGTGAGTACGAGGTAAACCTTTGTTGAAGTCCATATAGATCACTTCCTACTTACAACTAGGAATGTCCATCTCATGAGTCATACCTCTTGGTTTCAGATGTTCTACCTTGACTTGCTGACAATTGGGGCATATAGCCATAAAATACGCTATATCCCTCCTCATACCATTCCACCAAAAGACTACTGCATGTCACGATACATCTTAGTAGCATCTGAATGAATAGAATATCTCGAGTTATGGGTTTCTGCAAGATTTTTCTATCTCAACTCACCCACCTTAGGAACACATAATCAACCCTAATAGAGAAGCACATCATCTTCCCCTTCGGAGAAAACCTCAACTCTCTGCTGATGGACTGCACCCTTAAGTTGGAGCAATATCTGATCACTGTCTTGCTTATCCTTAACCTCCACTACCATTGAAGATTCTGACCCATTATGAACTGTTACACCACCATCTGATATGCTCATAAGACAAACTCCTAAGCGAGCAAGTCTATGAACATCTTTTGCTAGTTCCTTTCTTTCTTCCTCAACATGGGCTACACTACCCATAGATAGTTTACTCAGAGCATCTGCTACCACATTAGCCATACTAGGATTGTAATGCACACTCTTGTCGCAATCCTTGAGGAACTCAAGCCATCTCCTCTGGTGAAGATTAAACTCTTTCAGGTGAACACATACTGAAGGCATTTATGGTCTGTGAACACATCTAAACGAACAGTATACAAGTAATGTCTCCAAAGCTTAAGTGCAGACACCACTGTTGCAAGCTCAAGGTTATGAATTGGATAGTTCTTGTGATGCACCTTAAGTTGTCTAGAAGCATATGCTATAACCTTACCTCACTGCATCAACACGTAGCCTAGGCCAACTCTAGACACATCAAAATATATCAGATAACTATCTAAACACTCTGGTAGAGTCGAAACAGGAATTATAGTCAACCTAGTTTTCAGTTCTACGAAGCACTTCTCACAATCATCTGAACACTGAATCTTGACCTTTTTCTGAGTTAATTTAGTTAATAGAGAGGCTACGAATGAAAATACTTCCACGAAACTTCTGTAATAACCAGCCAAACCTAAGAAACTTCTAATATCTATAAGAGAGGTAGACCTGGGCCATTGTTTCACTGCTTCTATTTTTTGAGAATCCACTCGGATCCCTTCGTTAGACACTATATACCCAAGGAAAGCAACTAACTATAACCAAAACTCACACTTGCTAAACTTAGCGAATAACTGGCGATCTTTGAGAGTTTACAGAAAAACCCTCAAATGATTTACATGTTCTTCCTCATTCCTAGAGTAAATGAGGATATCATCAATAAAGATGATAACGAAAAATTCTAAATACTACTTGAAGATTCTTCTCATCAAGTCCATGCAAGTTGTAGGAGCATTGGTTAGTCCGAATGGTATGACCACAAATTCATAATGAGCATACTGAGTTCTAATGGCTATTTTTGGAATGTCACTATCTCTAACTTTGAGCTGATGATAACTATATCTGAGATCTATCTTTGAGAAATGACTAGTGCCCTGAAGTTGGTCAAACAAGTCATCAATCCTGGGGATGGGATACTTATTCTTGATATTAACTTTGCTTAACTATCTATAGTCAATGCACATTCTGAGAGAACCATCTTTCCTTTTCACGACCAATACTAGTGCCATGGGGAAATACTAGGTCTAATGAAGCCCTTATCCAGAAGGTCTTTCAACTGTTCCTTCAATTCGGCTGGACCATTATGTAAGAAGGAATATAAATAGGCTGGGTATCTGAAAGGAAATCAATTTCTAAGTCGATTTCCCTTTTGGGAGAGACCTTGGGAAGATCTTCTAGAAATACTTCTAGGAACTCATTGACTACTGGAACTAACTCAAGATTTAGGGTTTCAGAGCTTGATTCCTTAACCTAAACTAGATGATAGAGATAACCCTTAGAGATCATCTTTCTGGCCTTAAGGTAAGAAAGGAATTGACCCATAGGCGCTAACCTACTACAGTTCTATTCTAAGATTGGTTCGTCTGAAACTGAAAACGAATAATCCTAGTTCTACAATCAACTGAGCCTAATAGCAATATAACCAATTCATGCCTAGAATGACATTGAAGTATACCATTTCTAGCTCTACAAGATCTGTTATGGTGACTTTTTGGAAGATTGTGACAAGGCAATTTATGCATACCCCTCTAGATATAACTGGGTCAGCAACTGGAGTAGAGACTGAGAAGGGTTCTGAGAGTGTTTCTGGACCGACACTGATGTTTACTCCTACATAAGGAGTTAAAAAGGAAAGAGTAACCCCTGAATCTAATAATGCAGAAACATCTAAGTCAAAGACTCGTAATGTACCAGTGACTACATCCAAAAAATCTTCCTGATCTTGGCAAGCCTGAAGAGAATACAACCTATTTTGGCATTGTACGCCACCTTTACTAGATGAGTTACCCTGCTGTGTCGGGCGACCTCCTAGTGTTGCTAAAGTTGTGGACTGAGCTCTACTATTGTTAGCTCTTTGACCCTATTTAGAAGGATAATCATTCAACATTTGACCAGACTGGTCACACCCAAAACATCCTTCCTTTCTTGCAAGTCACTCGCCCGGATGGTTCTTACCAAACTTTAGACAAGTTGGGTAGGTTCTGGTGCCTAAACACTCCCTTGAGACTTATAGCCTAATGTCCTACCTTTTTTATCAATTCAAAACTTGGAGGCACTAGATGATGAAGGTGTTGGAGCTGAAGACTTCTGATGAAACTGTGAGATATTCCCACCACCCAATTTCTGTTGAGAATAGTCATATTTGCTTGTTCTAGCCTTATTATTTTCCTTGGGTTGCTCCCTAAGCTTATCACCCTCAACCTGATGAGCATGGGCTATGAGCTTAGATTTGTTCATATCTTCTATTAACATAACATTCCTACTCTCTATTTTCACAAGATCGGATAACCCCTACATAAATTTGTTCATTTGAGCCTAGGAATCAGCCACCAAGTGAGGAGCATACCTGCAAAGTTGGGTGAATTTGAATCCATACTCTTGGACCATCATAGAACCCTGCCTCAAATTTAAACAACGGAGCATTTGCCTCCCTCAACTATCTTGGGAAGAATCTATCCTGAAAGGTCTCACTAAAGCGTTCCCAAGTAATAGGAGCTGCATTCGTACCTCTATTCTCTTTCCACTAAGTATACTTGATATGAGCTACATCCTTAAGCTAGTAAGATGCCAACTAAACCCAATCACTCCCTGTTATATGCATCATTCCAAATATCTTCTTGACTTCATCAATGATGTTTTGGGGATCCTCACCAATCTGGGATCCTAAGAGCTTAGGTGGATTCATCCTAATAAAATCCCATAATCTAGCTGCAGCTGACCAATTTTAGCATTTGTCGGAACTAGAACCTCATGATTGTTCTTGTTAGTCACACTCTGAGCCAGTAACTGGATAGCATTCCTGCATTATATGTTAGAAACTCCCTGATCTGGGACTGGAGGAGCTGTGTTTGCATTCCTGGCATTCGCATTTCTTACGTAGGCTCTATGAGAAGACATGACTTCAAACACAAATGGATGAGTTAGAATGAGGAATTAGATCATACCTTACGCACGATAAGAGTAACAAAGAGAGTGAAGTTTTTTTTTTTCTAAAACACTTCGTAGCCGCCCTCTCATTAGATGTGATGCACTTTACACCCATGAAAATGAGTCAATTTAGTGCGGCTTTTCAGACATCCTAGGACACTTAAATCTAGTGCTCTGATACAATGTTTGTCATGCCTTGAAGCTAGCCCCAGGTTGCGGACACGCGACCTAGGATCACGAGTGACCCAAAGCTAACCCTAATGGCAAATCTTAGAATATTTAAAGATAAACTAAAACAAGAAATATTGACACCCAATTTTGGACATCCACAATATCTATTAATCATCGAGATTCTTAAACTCTAAATGAGCAGGAGCCAACGACGCCTTTTCCATCAAAATACACGGCAGTTTCATGCCTTGGACATGTGGATCAGTACCCTGCATCTTTTGTCTTCCTCTCCAACATATCTCTCCAACTCGTACGTTTCTAGTAGCAGGAGGCACGCGTCTGTCTCCCTTTCCCCTTCTAGAATAGATTGAAAATCTCAGAAAAAGTTGCTTGCCTTTAATGGTGAAAGGATTGGGATTTTGAATTTGGGGAATCAACCCAACTTCATCGGGATTCCCCCCCCCCCCCCCCCAAAAAAAAATGGTGAACACTATCTCCTTTTATATATTCTTTTTCTTTTTGGTATTGAGAGGTGGGAGACTTTTTGGGAGAGATTTTTTAGTTGAAATTTGGAGTCAAGAAAGGATGGGAATTTCTTTGAACAAATTTTATACTTAAAATTTTTAGACATTTCTTTCCTTTCAATTCGAAGAAGCAAGCAGTCCCTTTGTTCAAAGCTAGCTCGAAGTTTTTGGTTTGCTACTTGAGCTTCGAATTCATGTGGGGGAAGAGCTCGTCCTACTCGTTGTTATCCAGTTTGCTGCCTAGAACCAGGTAATCTTCTTTCTTTAGAAATTTCTAGCTCCTTTTCCTTTTAGTTTATCATTTGTGTTGTATGTTTTTATAGTAGTTTAATTGCATTTTTTAGGAAGCTCAAGTGTTATGTTTCTTTCCTGTTTTGATTAGTATGAATGTGTAGTTTACTTGGTCAAGCTTAGGCGGAAATTCTTTATCTCTTCTTTCGTTTGATTATGGACTTGTGCTATTTCTCATTACAATGGATATAATCGAGTCAAGTAGTCATATGATTTAAGTGTGTAATCCTCTGAGTTGTGATCTGTAGTCATACTTAAGAATCCTCATTATTGCAGAATCGTTATTTCTTTCCTTAAGTTGTTGTCTTTTGTATTAAGATGCCCATGTTTTTTTTTTGTTTTAAAGTAAGATCTTGTTCGTAGTATGAATTTAAGATTATTCTTCCGAAATGGTGAATATTAAATAATCTTTTGTTTGTTCATGTGCTGGGACCGGCTGCCAGTTCTCTCTGTCATGTTTGCCTTAATTCTACATATTTCCTATCTTATGTTGAATCAATTCAACTATATTCTAATTTGTATAATGTGATTTTCTAGTTCTTCATGAAGTTTATTGGTATTTTATCGCCATTTTTTTTAAGGTTAAAGCTTGCATTTGTTGAATTTTGTTATACAAGTTCTTCATGAGTATGTTACTTCTTCATGAATATGTTAAGTATGTGGCTGCTTGTCTTTAGTGTTGCAATGTTATTCCCTCTAGTCTATGACTGTTGGTTTCTTCCCTTCACTCTGACTTGTTTGAACGTATATAATTAGAGATATAATTTGTATATTCTTCCCCATCTAGTTGTCTGGTCTAAAAGTGCTATGTCGAACTTGTTGGTTGTTAAATTGCTCACCTGTTGTGTTGCTGAAGTCTGCCTCTGTTTTGACAAAAATCTGATATTTTATTTTACTTTTTGTTTTTTAGTCTGTCTATCTTGGTGGAAATCGAATACTTATAGTAACATGGATAGATTTTATTTCACGTTTTCTTTCATTGTATCCCTTAAAATCTTGGTTGTTGGGCAACTATTAATTTCTATGGCCTGAAGTTAATAGCTGTTGCTAATCTCTTGGAATTAAAATTGAGTTATGGATACAACTATGTGGTCAGCTGATTATTTATTGGGGTTGAATATGTAGTTAAGGTTTGTTGTTCATACTTGTCTTATTGATTTCACTTGCTAATCCTTTGTTCTTCTTCTTTGGACTTTGCATGAATTCTCCCGATTTGAGTTCGGTTTGGACTCCCATTCTCTTGCATCTTCCTCTTTTCAAGTCAACCTCATCCAAATCGTGAATGAGAAGCTAGTAAAATTGGGTTAAAATCCAAAAACCGGCAGCAACAGGGGCTCAAAAGAGCTGAAATGAGAGTGTTTTGGGTTCAAATTGGCCGATATTTGAACGCCTGATTTTTGCAGCAGTTTCAGCAGTCTCAAAATGCTGGAATTTGAGTTTTTTTGGACTGTAAAGTCCACTAAAAATAGCATATAGCAGCAGTCCCCAAAGGGATTAAAAATTGGAAAATATTGGACCTAAAACAGTCCAATTCGGCGCAACAATGGCAAAAAGGGGCCGAAATTCCCTTTTCATCCCTTCCTTTATTTTATTCAGCTCTTTACTCCATTTGTAAATACATGTTGATGATTGCTAACTGTTTAACATTTTATTTTGTTAATTTAGATGAATCCTTGGAGAAGTTTTCCATTTTGTTATTTACTTTGCTTTAAGTATTCGAATCTTTCAAATTCTTTTAAGATAGACCATCTAAGCTTTGAGAATAACTTGACAACCATTTATGTTCTTTCGTAGTTATTAAGAAGCTTTGAATGCACGTTAATGAATTTGGACTAATTCTTTGGCTTAAAATCTTTGACTCGGATAAACTATCAAGTTAAAAACATTTTCGACACTTTAACCCTTTTGTTTAATACTGCATTATTCGTTAAGTATAAATTAATGTCTATTCATTTTCACAAATATTTTTATGAATAGTTTAAGTTTTCTTTTAAAATTGGCCAAACTTTTAAATCCGTTGGTCAACTGCATGTTAGCGGATTTTCTAAGATGCCTAAACCCTTCCTTAGAGAATTATTTGAACCCTTACCCGACTCTAGTTTTATTTAATATGTTTTCTTTCAAAAAGAAAAAATAACTCTTTTAAATGGTTTTCTTAATTTCTCCTAAAAAATTAAGTGGCGACTTCAAAACTATATATTTTTCCAAAACTTAACAAAATTTCCAAAGTTGCGGAAATGGTCTCGAAACTTAGTTATCGAAATCGGATCGTAACAGAATGGCCACTCCTTTGGGGATTCATCTAGGTTCTAACCAAAAGGATGTTATCGTTTGGCTAACTATTGTTGCACTACTTGTTACTTTATGCAATTATGTGTTTAAATTTTTGAATTTTTATAACTGTCATTGCATTTCTTATCATTTTCCGATTGTATGTATAGTATACAAAGGATGGTTTCTGCATAATCGCAGCCAAACTTTTTATACTCAACCCTTTTTTGAAATAATCGGTGATTTATTGGTACATCATGTGTCCAATGGTTGTCGTATGTTCCAGCCTAAGTTGTTCCCTTGTGTTCCCTGTCTTTCAAAGCCACTCTTAGTCAACTAGTGTAGAGCGAAACCAAATCCAGATACTTTAGCACATTTTGAACTAAGTTGACCCAACACCCAAGGTGTGCTGGGCCCATTAGAAGCCCACCTTACGTCTATTTGACCCATTTTGGTCAATAAAAGACAACCATGCTTATATGTTTAAATTTGAAGGATGTATACGTCATTTGGCAAAACATTGTCTCTTGTGGTTGGGAGTTTGTTCAAGTCGAAGAAGCATCAAGTTACTATTTCATCCAGACGTGTGGACATTCGGAGATGACAAAAATCAAAAGAAGGACCGTCCATGGAAGTATAGTTTAGGATTGTACCCCTGCGTGGGATTTATCATTTGTATCCCTTTTCCCTATTGTGTATCCCCTTTCAGTTTTATTCATAAAATTTGTATAAATTTGGGTTTTGAGACAATGCAATGTTTCAAATGATGTTATACATCCTTCGAATCTCTAGGCCTACCCTTGGCACAAAAGGGTCATATATTTGTTTAGAACGAGCAATATTTGCTTATGTGTGAATTATTTTCGAACATATTTACTACTTGTTTGAATATGTTGCTTTATTTGAAGATATTCTAGCTCACTCCTCTTTGAATTATTTTTTAGAACCCCTAAGCACAAATATCAATTCACTATCAAAAGTGCATCCAACTACTCTTCGAATCATTAGTTTCCCAACAAATTCAAACTTCATTTTTCAAATGTTACTCTCTCATATTAGAAAAAGGATTCATCGTCTCAAATTAAAAGAAATTCAAGCTATTCGAACTACGTAAGACCTGAATTCTCCCTTGTGAGATACGTAGGCAACCTTTCAAGGCTCGGCCCCCATTTTTGAGAAATTCTATATTTTTCAACTCTTAAAAAAAAAATTAGAGTTACATCTCAATCAAAAATCAAAAGTATGATGATGAAAGATACAATTGATTTGGTCTCGACTCAAGTTGACGTTTTTGATCCACTAAGCTCAAAATCGAATAGACAAATTCCTGTCTATTTAGTCACTTCTCTAAATATGTGGCCTAGTTTATCTTCAAGTGGAGCAACTCTTATGTGTTTGTGGTCATATGTGTGATATTTTATACTATTTATCATCTACATAGGCTAACACGTTTATTTTTTGAGTTATTTTTCTTTGTCGGGTACTTAGAACTGATCTGTGTTGATAAGCTGGAAGAACACCCTTAGTTTACAAAATCTAAGTCACCCAAAGATTCCTTCCCCGATCAAAGTTTGTGAAAAAGAAAGACAATAATGGGTGATAACAATGAAGAGATTGGCCTAACTGATGTTGTCATGGCTCAGCCCACTGTCACTGATCAAAATGAATTAACTATGTAGTTAATGCAACAAATCGCTAAGATGCAGGTCGAAATGCAGAGAAGACAAGATTTGTCTAATCCAACTTTTACTTTCAATGCTCCAGCAGATGGAAGACCTCCACTTCACTTTTCTCCTTCCAATGCGGAACAGGCTCAAAACCCATCCTCTAACCTCACTCAAAATCCCCCAATCATTGACCTAACCGCCCCAAATCCCCATCATGCCTCCGTTTCTTACCAAGATCCACCTCCTCCTCAAGGTACCAACCCTCAAACCTTCCCTCTTCATCAAAATGCCAGCCCGCAAGTTTGCCCTACCCCTCGAAATAAAAATGTTAGCAGTCCGCAAACCTTCACCCACCACCAAAATCAACATACCAACCCCCAGACTTTTCCCTAAAATTACCAAGCCACCAAAAATATCAAAAATCCCTCAATTGCTCCGCCATTGCATCAAACTCCTTTTCAAATTCCAATTCCAAATGAACCCTATGCCAACTGTGATATTGTGCTTAAAGAGATGATCGAGCCACCAGTCATATCAGAAAGCGATTTAAAGGAGAAAATGCCTAATTGGACATCCACTTCGCTCTTGATTCCTCGCTCGTATTGGTAGACATAAATTTTCTTTTATGTTATTGCTAAAATTGGTAGTGTTCCGAATGAGGCTTGAGACCCATCCGTTACTCTATTTTTGTCTCACTATGTTTTAATCTCCCTCCTCATCTTTTGAAAAAGAAATATGATTTATCGTCATGGCCAAAATTCTAATTTTCTTGTTTCAAATGAAAACCTCATTTAATGCAAAAATTTGCCTTAGTTGCCTTATATTTGCTATCTAATAGTATCTGTCTATGATTTCAGTGAAAATATTTTCAAATATGCCAATAGCATGTCATGTCACAAGTTGAATGAACAAAATGAGGTAGATGCAGACGAATTTCAGGACTACAATGAAATGATCATGGTACCTAAACACCTAGTTTAGGAATTTAGATAGTTTGAAAGTCACGATAGGCCATATTTAGTAGAGACCAAAATAGTGAATCAAGAGCATGATGAATGCGTCAAAGAAATCAAAAATAGTGTCTATCTGACAAAAACACAGGAAAGAGAACTCATCAGTTTGCTTGGAGAATACATCAATACATTTTTTTAATGACATCACATGGTTGAGCATGAACATTGGATCTCACAAGTTATCGATCTACTTAAATGCTGTCAAAAGATAACATGTTTGAAGACTCGATTTCTATCTTTTCCTTGTAATCGCCTTTACTTGTTTGTAATCATTTATGCTTAGAATTTATCCCTTTGTAATGAACTACGTCTGACCTGAATTCTCAAGAATGAGATATGTAGGCGGCCTATGTCGGCCTCGGTCACCCCTTTATTCCCATTTAATTTTTCCTTGTATGTTAACTACGTTTGACCTGAATTCTCAAGAATAAGATACGTAGGCGGCCTATGTTGGCCTCGGTCAGTTTCTTTGTAATTTTCTTACTTTTGATAATCCTCAAGAAGGGGAACTACATTTGACCTGATTTCTGCGTCAATGAGATATGTAGGTGCCACAATGGCTCAATCATATTTTCTGTAAGATTTCTATTTTTCTTTACAATAGAAACTGGGACAAAATATTTTAGAGGGACTCAAAAATTCTCAAGAAGAATATATCTCCAACAAAGTCAAGACTGAAGTTACCTTGAGATTTGTAACTGGGACATAATTTTTGAGAAGATCTCAAAAATTCCACGATTTGTTCACCAACAACTAAAGATACACCAAGATAGATAACTGGGACAGAAATTTTTGAGGACGACCTCAAAAATTTACAAAAAGGTTCATCAGCAGTTTAGAACAAATTTAAACGCTTTCCAACAAGTAATCAGAGAGATCTCGAGGCATCGACTTCAAAGGCGCTCATTAAGCTTAACGTGACATGACACTTGGCAGTGACTTTTCCAAATATACCATTTCAAAAATTTAGTTTTCTTAGAAATTATCTTTCCTTTTCTAATCATTTTGCATAAAAATATTTTGTCTTATCTATCAAGAAACGGGAGATCAGAGAATTCAATCAAAGATAGTCAAACACGGAGCAGGCAACCGAAGATATCGACACAGATCAGTTCATTGTCAAACTAACAATTTTTCTGTGGATGCGGTCTATAGGTTTACCTTTAGATCAGTACATTCCTCCACCCAATTAATATAGAGAAGTTGAAGTGGCACGGATCTCCCCAAAACTAACAATTTCTCTGTGGATGCAGGAAATATTTTATGCTTCTTGTACCAAAGAATTGGGAATAGAAATATTATTATTCAAATCCTCAGCAAAGTGAGGATCATTATGAACATTGCTACTATGTTTGGAGATGGAACAAATGAAAACCATGAAAATAGCAATATCATTATTTTCCAGCAACTACAGATACCTAGAAGCCATTTATCTGCATTATATTATCGGATATGATAACATTCCCACCCGGAGAATCACTCATATTGTATTGTCAAGAGAGATGATACCAGTACTCCGAGGGTCATTTTTATTTATATTGTCGAAAAAGACAATGTCGCCACTATAAAATACCTAGAACACCTACCTTGTTTGGTGAAGCATCATCTTCGTTTGGTATCAGGAGGCATCATCAATATCTTCATGCATAACAAGAGAAAGAATCATGCATTGAGGAAAAAGATTCATGCATCGCAGGACAGAAATTCACGCATTGTGGGAAAAGATTCATGTATTGCAAGAAAAGAGATTCATGCATCGCGAGAAAAGAAACTTATGCATAGCAAGAGGAAGGAATCATGCAATGCAAAATAAAAAATTCATACATTACGAGAAAAGATTCATGCATCACGAGAGAAGAAATTCATGCATTGCAAGAGAAAGATTCATCCATCGCGGGAAAAAGATTCATGCATCGCGAGAAAGAAATTCATGCATTGTAAGAGAAGATTCATGCATCACGGGAAGGAAATTCATACATCGCAGAAAAAGATTCATGCATTGCAAGTGAAAAGATCCATGCATTGAGAAGAGATTCATGCATCGTGAGAAAAGGAATTCATGCATTGCGAGAGAAAGAATCATACATAGCAAGAGAAAGAGTCATGCATCGCGGAGAGTCATTCATAGGGTATTATTAAACGAGATAATACCATATCCTAGAGGCACGTCATCATCGTTCTATCAATGGAATATCCTCATCCTACCAACGAATCTTCATTTTCGTTAACATTATTCTACCGAAGGATTTTCATTATCATTATCCTACCAATGGATCATCAACATTATCCTACCAATGGATCATCAACATCATCCTACCGACGAATCATCATTATCATTATCCTACCAATGGATTAACATTATCCTATCAATGGATCATAACCATTATCCTACAGATAGATCAACATTATCCTACTAATGGATCAACATTATCCTACCGACAGATCTTCTTCATCATCAACATTATCCTATCAATTGATCAACAGTATCCTACCAATGGATCAGCATTATCCTACCGACGGATCTTCTTCAACATCATCATCATCCTACTGACGGTTCTTCATTATCATCATCCTACCAATGGACCTTCATCAGTATTATCCTATCAATGAATCATTGTCAATCATCCTATCAATGGGGCATCAACATCATCATCCTATCGATGGAGCATCATCATTATCCTATCGATGGAGTAACAACATCATCCTATCATCATTGTCATCCTACCAATGGAGTATCAATATCATCATCCTATCGATGGAGCATCAATATCATCATCCTATCGATGGAGCATCATCATCATCCTATCAATGGAGCAACATTATCTTATCATTATCATCATTTTACCAATGAAGAATCATCATTATTATTTTCATTTGCAAGAACGTCATCAAGAGAGCCATCAACATATTGCATCAGCCTACTCTATTGCTTCGACATCAAAAGAGGAGTTTATTAAAGATTATATTGCGAATATAATATACCAGCTTTATTTGCTTTACGTCAAACCCAATGAAGTTCACGTTAAATGCCCAAAGAGAGAAATTAAGTGTCAACACGGTAAAAAGCACTATCTCCTTATTTGAATTGCATTTTTTATGCTAATGAGTTTATCTCAGTATTTTTTGAGAGCATCTGAGAGGATGAATTCTCAAAATAAACCATAGGTGCAGACGACATCAAAAAGGATGCAGCATAACATGGAACTTTTTCTTAGCAGCTAACTGGGACATAGTTCAAAGAGGAGTGTCAAACTCTTAGGACGCGAGCAGAGGAGTGAATTCTACCACAATCAAACCACACCCCTATCAGAAGGCATGTAGTTTTTCATTTGGATTTGTCAGTTTTCGCATTCGAAATATTTTTGTCTCCACCAGAAACAACTTTCCAATCCAAGTGACAATGCATCAAGAGCTTTGGAAATCATGTACGTGTAAATTCTTATTATGGGTGTGTAGCGCGCCACATTCATGGCTAAGAAATTGCAAGCCTATTTCTCATACTCGATTTACCTTGTCAATCGCCCTGAACTGAAAGATATCTTAGCATAAGGGATTTCCCTTTCAACCAATCAAGTCGAACTACAAGCAGCTTGATTCCTTGAGTTGAAGGATATGTAGGCGGGCTCATTGTTGAAAACTCAGCTGTATTCTGACATTCACTCTAAAATCATATTCCCAAGCATTTCGATCTCTTCATAATTCGGTATCAGAATAGCTTTTGAATTCCTTTATAATCGTGCGTTAAATCCAGCGTATCGAACTATAAGTGGCCTGAATTCTCATTTATCCTAAGATATGCAAGAAACCCATTTTTAGGGTTCGGCCATAATTCCTAAAGCGCGTACCAAATTCCCTTTTCCAAAAGATGGAGATGTGGTCGGTCAAAATTGGATTCGTCAATTTCATTTGCCTCGAATTTCTTTCATCAATCCAAGTCAAACGTGGGACAATTGTTGACACCCAATTTTAGACCTCCACAATATCTATTAATCATCGAGCTTCTTAAACTCCAAACGATTTGAAATAGTTGACTTTATAAAGACCAAAATATTTTTCCAAGTTATTTTAAAGAGTTTTTTCACCTTTTACGATTTTTAAGTAATATATATATTTTAGATAATTATGTATATAATTAGTATGTTTTATAAATATTCAAAAATCGTCTCAAAAAGATATTAATTTTACTTAATTAGTCGGTTATTTGGTGTAGTAATTAATACTTATATTTTTGAGTTATAAGTTCCTAATAAAGTCATTTATTTTTACTTTTTGTTAAAACTAAGAAGCTCATTAATTAATTTGTATTAATTCATCTTGCTTAAGTTTTGGCTAAATTTATTGATTGAAATCGATTTGGTCACAATTGAAATTTATTTAGGCTATTATTCCCAATTGATTTAGTTTAACCCTTTGCAAAGGCCAAATTTTGGGCCAACACTCTTTTTCAACCGATCCAAATCCCAATTCTCAGCAGACCCAACCTTTTCCCTTTACCTCCAACTCACCACTTCAGCCCAAATTCAAGAAAATCCAGCCCAACTTAATTCTCAACAAAAGGAACATTAACATCCAACTCCAGCAATTCCAACAACTCTAGCTGTGAGGCAATATCAAACGCAGTACGAGCAAGAGCCAACGACACCTTTTTAGTCAAAATACACGGCAGGTTCACACCTTGGACGCGTGGATCAGTACCCTGCATCTTTTGTCTTCTTCTCCAACGTATCTCTCCAACTCGTACATTTCCAGTAGCAAGAGGCACGCGTCTGTCTCCCTTTCCCCTTTTGGAATAGGTTGAAAATTTCAGAAAAAGTTGCTTCCCTTTAATGGTAAAAGGATTGGGATTTTGAATTTGGGGAATAGACCCAACTTCACCGGGATCCCCCCCCCCCCAAAAAAAAAATTGGTGAACCCTATCTCCTTCTATATATATTTTTTTCTTTTTGGTATTGAAAGGGGGAAGACATTTTGGGAGAGATTTTTTAGTTGAAATTTTGAGTCAAGAAAGGGTGGGAATTTCTTTGAACAAATTTTATACTTAAAAGTTTTAGACGTTTCTTTTCTTTCAATTCGAAGAAGCAAGCAGTCCCTTTGTTCAAAGCTAGCTCGAAGTTTTTGGTTTGCTACTTGAGCTTTGAATTCACGTGGGGGAAGAGCTCGTCCTACTTGTTGTTATCCAGTTCGCTGCCTAAAACCAGGTAATCTTCTTTCTTTAGAAATTTCTAGCTCCGTTTCCTTTTAGTTTATAATTTGTCTTGTATGTTTTTATAGTAGTTTAATTGCATTTTTTCGGAAGCTCAAGTGTTATGTTTCTTACCTGTTTTGATTAGTATGAATGTGCAGTTTACTTGGTCAAGCTTAGGCGGAAATTCTTTATCTCTTCTTTCGTTTGATTATGGACTTGTGCTATTTTTGATTAAAATGGATATAATAAAGTCAAGTAGTCATATGATTTAAGTGTGTAATCCTCTGAGTTGTGATCTGTAGTCATACTTAAGGATCCTCATTCTTGCAGAATCGTTATTTCCTACCTTAAGTTGTTGTCTTTTGTATTAAGATGCCCATGTTATTTTATCAAAAGCCTAATTTCCCTAACCTGTCTTATAAGCTTTGATTTGATTATTTATCATTTTTTTTTTTGTTTTAAAGTAAGATCTTGTTCGTAGTATGAATTTAAGATGATTCTGCCAAAATGGTGAATATTAAATAATCTTTAGTTTGTTCATGTGTTGGGACCGGCTACCAGTCCTCTCTGTCATGTTTGCCTTAATTCTACATATTTCCTATCTTATGTAGCATTAATTCAGCTATATTCTAACTTGTATAATGTGATTTTCTAGTTCTTCATGAAGTTTATTGGTATGTTATCGCCATTTTTTTTAAGGTTAAATCTTGCATTTGATGAATTTTGTTATACAAGTTCTTCATGAGTATGTTACTTCTTCATGAATATGTTAAGTATGTGGCTGCTTGTCTTTAGCATTTCGATGTTATTCCCTCTCGTCTATGACTGTTGGTTTCTTTCTTTCACTTTGACTTGTTTGAACGCATACAATTAGAGATATAATTTGCATATTCTTCCCCATCTAGTTGCCTGGTCTAAAAGTGTTATGTTGAACTTGTTGGTTCTTAAATTGCTCACCTGTTGTGTTGCTAAAGTCTGCCTCTGTTTTGACAAAAATCTGATTTTTAATTTTACTTAGTTTTTTTAAGTCTGTCTATCTTGGTCGAAATTGAATATTTATAGTAACATGGATAGATTTTCTTTCACATTTTCTGTCGTTGTATCCCTTCAAATCTTGGTTGTTGGGCAACTATTAATTTCTATGGCCTGAAGTTAATCACTATTGCTAATCTCCTGGAATTAAAATTGAGTTATGGATACAACTATGTGGTCAGCTGATTCTGTATTGGGGTTGAATATGTAGTTAAGGTTTGTTGTTCATACATGTCTTATTGATTTCACTTGCTAATCCTTTCTTCTTCTTCTTTGGACTTTGCATGAATTCTCCCGATTTGAGTCCGGTTTGGACTCCCATTCTCTTGCATCTTCCTCTTTTCAAGTCAACCTCATCCTAATCGTGAATGAGAAGCTAGTAAAATTGGGTTAAAACCCAAAAACCGGCAGCAGCAGGGGTTCAAAAGAGCTGAAATGAGAGTGGTTTGGGTTCAAATTGGCCGAATTTTGAACGCCTGATTTTTGCAGCAGTTTCAGCAGTCTCAAAAGGCTGGAATTTGAGTTTTTTTGGACTGTAAAGTCGACAAAAAATAACAGGGTGCAGCAGCCCCCAAAGGGATTAAAAATTGGAAAATATTGGACTTAAAACAATCCAATTCGGGCGCAACAATGCCAGAAAGGGGCCGAAATTCCCTTTTCATCCCTTCCTTTATTTTATTCAGCTCTTTACTCCATTTGTAAATACATGTTGATGATTGCTAACTGTTTAACATTTTATTTTGTTAATTTAGATGAATCCTTGGAGAAGTTTTCCATTCTGTTATTTACTTTTCTTTAAGTATTCGAATCTTTCAGATTCTTTTAAGCTAGACCATCTAAGCTTTGAGAATAACTATACAACCATTTATGTTCTTTCGTAGTTATTAAGAAGCTTTGAATCCACGTTAATGAATTTGGACTAATTCTTTGGTTTAAAATCTTTGACTCGGATAAACTATCAAGCTAAAAACATTTTCGACACTTTAGCCCTTTTGTTTAATACTTCATTATTCGTTAAGTATAAATTAATCTCTATTCGTTTTCACAAATATTTTTATGAATAGTTTAAGTTTTCATTTAAAATTGGCCAAACTTTTAAATCTGTCGGTCAACCGCATGTTAGCGGATTCTTTAACATGCCTAAACCCTTCCTTAGAGAATTATTTGAACCCTTACCCGACTCTGGTTTTATTTAATATGTTTTCTTTCAAAAAAAACAAAATAACTCTTTTAAATGGTTTTCTTAATTTCTCCTATAAAATTAAGTGCGACTTCAAAAGTATAGATTTTTCCAAAACTTAACAAAATTGCCATAGTTGCGGAAATGGTCTCGAAACTTTAGTTTTTGAAATTGGATCATAACAAGAAATACCGTGTAGGAGCTAAATCATCATGTAACATGAACTGATGGGGAATACCCATATACTATCTAAACAAAGAAAAGTGAGAATTTGAATTCAAATGAAAAGTCAAACTCTAACACTAAAGTTGAAACTAACTATGCCTAAAATAAAGCCTCTACTAACTAGAAATGCTGGGACATGCCCCAGCTAGATCTAGCAAAATTGAAACTAAAGCTAAAATGGAAAGATAACATGTCAATTGTCCTCGAAGAATGACGACTCACCACTAATGCTACTGAACAAAAGATCGAGAATTGATCTATGCATGATCTGACTACTGAGGACCTGAACCGACATCACGACAAAATGTAGCGCAGAGTATGCATTAGTACTTGAAAGGTACAGAGCATACATGATAGAATAAATCTGAATAATAACAAAACCTAACAAGCAATAAAGCAATAATAGAATCTAAAATTGATAATGATATTGGAAATACTGAGCATGATTAAACTGAATGCAATTACCAAGTTTATAACATGCCGAGAGTGAATACTCACTTTACTTATAACATGGTCAATGCAATAGAATTTGACTGAACTGTGGGAGCTACTAATAATCGATATAAAACCACATGAGCTAAATGTCAAGTCTGATGTATACATCTTATCGAGAAGACCCAATATACCCTGTCAGAGATATAGAGGCAAGTTGGCGTGATCACTAAAATTTTTCCCACAAAGGGGACTTACAACCTATAGGGCACGTAATTCTGGGACATGCGGGTGACTGACCCTAGTCTGCTAGATATTCTTCTTCTCTTAATTGACATGCAAACTGAGAATGCAACATTAATATACTGATAATGGACATTCAAATACTGAGGCATGCATGTATATGTCTGAAATATCTGACCTAGCATGTGTAATTCATTAACTAAAAGAACTACATATCTAGAGTTCTGAATTTATGAAAGATTCTACACCAAATGATACTGAAATCATGATAATATGACATGGATCATTCTAATAGCTAAAACAAAACATTTTCTAATATTCCATAAACCCTAGGTCTGGATAATATTAAGGGAATCAAGATTCTGACTGAATCTAGGGACCTAATAGGTGAAAGGAACCCACTAGTGAAATCCCACATACCTGGTGAAGAATTCCATGGAGATCTTTCGATTTTGGGGCTGATATTGAGGAAACCTTGCGGCATTCTTGAACTTGTGTTCTTGACATCTTTCTACTCTTATGCTCTAAATTTTTTCTATGTTTTGATGAATAATCTGACTTAGGTAAGTTCTATTTATGTTTCTAGGATAAAACTGACCAAAACAACGTATTTTAGGGTTTAAATGACGTAGTTTAGGCGTCCAACTTATAAGGGAAAGACTTAAATGACCCTAATTAAAAATCTGATGGGCCAGTCCACAACCCCTCTGACAGACCGTCAAACGGACCACGAACCATGGGACCAGTCGTGGTCCTTGGCCAGTAGATAGTGGTTCAAGGTCACCCTACCATGGTCCTCTTCATGGACCGTGAAAGTCCTCGTGGTCCTTCGCTTGGCTAAGGGATGAGCTGGACAACCTCTACGGGAGCCACCACGGCTTGTTGTTGGGACCATAGACCGTGAAGGTCCCTGTGGTTCTCACTTAGTTTGGTGGTCTGATGGCTCAGGTCTGGGTATCTACTGGCAACACCTCACAGATGCCTCCATGACCCTTCATCAGGAGCACGAACCATGAAGGTCCCCATGGTCCTTACTTGGACGAAGAGTAGTCCACCTAAAATGGGAAAGATTGAGTCCACGAGAAGGACAGTAGACCGTGGACCATTTCACGAACCGTAAACCCTGTCGTGGTTCATTTGCTCATGTGGTTTCTGCTGCACTTTTCGAAGTCTAGTTTTCGAGGTGTTACACAAATGGTCTATGTTGGTTAAGGCTTATTCCCACCATGACAAGGATATGAATAAGAATATGAATTATGAATGATGGTTACTCAATAAGTTTTAATTAGCTTGGGTAGGATTATGGGATCTTATTCATGCATTGCACAAGTATGTTTTGAGGGTACAAATGGTATGGTTATCTTATGATGTGAGTATTTATGTAATGAACATGCTTATGACTTATGGTCTTCCATTATCTTCTAAATGATATTTTAACTTACAAATTGCATGCATTTTTTTTCATGACATTAGGCATGACTATCATACTTCGTGCACTTTTATACTAACCCATATTTCTTCTACGTTTCTCATAAAGTGTAGATGGGTTCTTAAGGTGATCTCTTTTAGGTTCAAGCTTGGATTCGACTATTCTCCTTGCTTGTGGTGAATCCTCAAGATTCGAAGACAGATGTTCATTTTGAGTGTCATTTCTAGTATTTCATTTTCGAACTAAGTTGTATGGGCTATGCCCCTTTCATTTGAACTATTATAATAGATGGCTAATTGAGACAAGTCTAGACTTCAATTTTCCTTTATAAAGATATTTGGACTGAAATGTATCTTACTTTTTTTTGTTATATTGCTTTATGTTATGATATGCTAAGTGGCTTACATGATGCGTTTCGATGTATTGTGTGCCTTGTTACCTCTATGGGGTACCCTTGGGTCGTGCCAAGAAGACTTAAACAATCATAATTGGAAGAAGCCCACATCTATGTAATTGAAACCCTAATTTGATTAATGGAAGATAAAATTGTGAACTTGAAATTGTTGGGGACCCTATGGTGAATACACATACGTTGATGCTAGAAACCCAAAAGGAATGGAGGCTTGGAGAATCGGATGAACACTAGTTTTTCTTCTTCTTCCATAGAATTGAGAGGATTTAAAGAGTGAACTTGGTCAACTTTAGGGAATTTAGTAGACTGTAATTAAAACGAGTAAATTGGGGAATTAAAACGTTTTATAGGTCTTCGGGTAGAAGACAAAACGACATAGTATTAATATAATTGTCAAGCCTCATCTACTGTTTTGAACAACAATCTATATTTCTTTCTACGGATCATACTGGTAGATAGTAGATAAGTTCAAAAATTATTATTTGGAAAAACTTTAACCCTAAAAATTTCACTAATTCTTGGACTTACCTACAAGAGGTATCTACGACTCGTAAAATGGTTGACGAATCATCCTAGTGAACCATAAAAAAGGGTATTGGCACATGATTTTTTGAAGATTATTTTCCCACTTCTTACGACCCGTATACGCCTTTACGATCTATAGATTTTATCCGTAGATATAAAATTGAGTCAAAAAATTTAATTTCTTCCTTTTCCAAGTTTTGAGGTGTTACTCTAATCCAAAAAACTAGACCTTTATGACATAGATCTTTAGCATGATTTAAGCGAAATAAGGGTAACTTCACTAAATGATATCTGTAGATTCTTGATTATAGAATGTCATACACAATTAATTTACAAACAAGACTCTACTTGACAGAGCTTGCAAACTCCATAGGATATAACGTTGCTCTGATACCAAATTTATCATCTATAAAACTCAAGGACTACAACTAGGACCTAATGCCAAAATTTATGCTTGAGCCAACCTTGCTAAACTACATGATAATGAAACGTGGAATCTAAATAGACAATTAAGAAAAAAAACAAGTATATATCAACTTGAAAATAATCCTTCAGCCGAAGAGGCCCCATTAACAAATCTACAATGAAAAAATTTATACCTAATATTTTATATAAATCAATAACCAGCTAGCACACTTGCTTGTTTGGGTCGTCTAGGCCACAATGTTATTTAGGAAATCATAAACTCTATGTGACCAAATAAATCCATCATGATCATTATGCATAAATTGAAAATAAGTACACAGCTAAATAATATGTCTAACAGCTATGAAACAACAATGAACAAGATAGTAAGGCCGATGAGGCCAATAAAAAGGCGATACAACCCAACACACTACTCTTTAATCCTCTATGAAAGTAACAATTGGACGGTATAGAGCCCTAGCCTACCATAAATCCATAAACAGTAAAACCATCAGACATCTTCGACTCTAGAAACCCATGGAAAAAAGGAGTCAACAAACCAGATGTATAGGTGGTTGTGTTACTCGACAGGTGTGTCTGTTGGTTGTTCAAGATTTGTAGGCACGAATGTAGTACCCAGGAAAGGGGCATCAGTACAAAATAATGTACCATGCATGTAAGGTAAATTTAAAATTTAAAGTGAAATATAAGTATTAAATGAAAAGGGCAAGGGTGAAACACTACTACAATTCCCTATCTCCATATACCACGATAATATAAGCACATACTAGAAAATAACATGGCCTGGCCCCAAACATCTAGCAGGTACAAATAGTACACGATCCTTATTGAGCAAAAGATCACTAAATACACATATTAACCCCATTACCTTGATACTAATAATAGTTTGATATCAACTATCTAATTATACATGTACCTTGAATCAATGTTAATCTGAGTCTCATTGGTACAATAAACATTTTTCATCATGTAGGTTAAATCTATCTTGCTCATAAGCAAGATCTACCCGGTTGGTTGGCATGGTCTACCCAGCCTATTTTCTTAGTCTAACCAACCCATAATCTCAGCCTGTACGACCTATAGAAACTGCATAACAATAAATTGATATGCACAAGAACATTCTAATGTCAGTGTCTATTGAGGCCAAAACAAGCTAATATGAGGTTATTTTGATAGAATAACCTTGTTATTTGTTGGTAGGTCCTTTCTAGATGTTGGTTACCATGCTCATATAATAGAGTATCTCTACTATAAGGCATGTGTGGGTAGCATTACGAGTGCTCATGTAATACCTAAGATTTGAGAAAGGGCATAATAGCATATTTTGAGCTTCAAGGTTCCATCCTATAAAGGTGAACCAAGGCTTGTGGATTAGAGCACAGACCGTAGGTGGGTCCATGAATCGGCAACCTAAAAATGATTAAGGGTAGGGACTATGGCAGGACCAATGGATTGTTGGTAGGTCGACGGTCCGTGGTCAAGGAGCCATAGGTCAATCCCAAAGTTTCAGTATCTATTGACGATTGTATAGGACAGACCGTTTGTAAGTCCACGGTTTGTTAGTTGTGAGTCGTGGGTGGTAGGGTCGGCAACTGCTTTAGGGGTAGTTGGGTCTTTTCCTAATTATTTTGTCGTTATACTACATCGTTTTGCCTATGTCTAAGAACCCTATATAAGTGATTTAACCCCCAAATTAGTTCATTCAAGTCGTTCTCCTAACTTTCTAAAAGAAGATCAAAGTTCTTCCTTTCTAATATATTTCTCTCTCTAGAAAGGTGAAGAAGAAGATTCAAGCTAGGGTCAAGGTCAAGTCTCCATTCCTCAATTGCTTTTGGGCTTTGATATCAAAGTAAGATAAATTTTAATCAATGCAATCCTTGCATCCATGGAGCCCCTATGTTCTCCCAATCGTAAAGTAGAAATTCCAAAATTGAGTTAGGGTTTTCTTCTAAGTTGTGTGTTATTGTGAATGGTGATTCAATTGAGTGAATCGTCATTGTTTAGGCATAAATTGTGTGGATTATATGGTTTTAGGATGTATTTCCATGTACCCATGCCTAACTAATATTTCTAAGTAGAAATAGATGTAAATGTGTTTTATACTATGAAAGGAGAAATTCTGGATTTAGATGTATTCTTCTAGGATTGATAAGGTACATTATGAATTACTTTGAAATTGAATCATATGTGATGAATTATTATAAGAATGACTTTGATAGTGAAGCTTATGCATTAATTGTTGATTGATGATGTGATTGTTGTGGAAGGGAAATTCCCACATGATTGCATTATGTATGAATGTGAAAGACTTTCTCACTTTGAATGATTCTAGGTTGAAAGGAATTCTCACCTTAAATGAATCTAAGTAAAAAGATTAAGAAATTGATTAGGCTAGAGGCGATTACCATTAATCTTTAAATTAGAGTGGAATATGAGGTGAGTACCCATATTTTTTAGAATAGAATATGAGGCGAGTACCCATATTCCTTAGAATAGAATAAGAGACGACTACTCTTATTCCATGAAGTTGAAAAAGAGGCGACAACCCACATTCCTACAATATATGTTGGACAAGGGGCGACTATCCATGATCCTACATATATATTAGGTGCGACACGATTATTCATGATCCCAAAGTAAGAAGGATAAGAGGTGACTACCCATGATCCTTTATAGTTAGGCAAGAGGTGACACCCCATGTCTTTAAAAGTAAGCTATAAGATGTAAAATTTATGATGAATGATTAGCTTGGATTGTTCCTTGAATCACCTTCCCCAATGAGTAAGACTAGAGGTGGATACCCAAGTCTTGACTAAGGATGAATTGAGGTTACTTCAATAACTACTCCTCCCATGTTATGTTGATCTATTATGTGCATTGATTATTCTTAATGACTATTGTTGTCTAATATTTATGCTTATGTTATGTTTATTCAATCTATCATATTTAGTACATTCTTTTACTAACGCATACTCTTGCCTATATTTATTAACCAAATGTAGGGTCCGACGATCTTGATTCTCATCCCCATGGCTAGGATCTATAGTAGAGGCAAGATGGAAGATTAGTAAGTCCTCATAGAATTTAAGGATTTGGCCAATACTTTCATTATTTTCTTTTATTTTAGTTTTGAACATTGTTGTATGGGTTGTGTCCTAAAATTATATTGTATTAGATGGTTTCTGAGACAAGTTTATTAGACTTCCACTTTTGGAATGCAAAACATGGACTGTGTGGAGATGTTTTAAATTCTCATCAATTTCTACTATCTTGACTATGAAAGCTAAGTGACTTGTATGAGGCCTCTCGAGGTCTTGTATGCCATGTTACATCTAGGGGGTACCCTGGGACGTGACATACTTGGTATCAAAGTCGGGTTTAGAATGGTTCTAGGATGTATCAAAACCGCATCAAGTAGAATCTTTTTCATCAGTGTGAAGCGCACCACATTTATTAATGAGAGGCTATAAGATATTAGGGAACTTAACTGCTTTCTTCACTCTAAGTCGTTCAATAGAGTTTGACTCTATAATGTTTCCCTCTTAATCCTTAACTGATGGTCTACAATATATGAATACTCAAAGAGCTTTCTCTTGAACGAATAAAGGAGATAATGTGAGTCAAAAAGCTGCTCCTTAAGCTCCAATTGACCTTTTGACCGAGCAAGTGACTAATACGGAGTTTAGGACTGATTTTCAAGTGTTGTCTCAAGTCATGATAACCCAAGCTAATAGGGAAGTTGTGGGCCCCGTGAACCGAAATGTGGGTATGATGACATAAAGAGTGAGGGACTTCACTAGTATGAATCCTCCAGAATTCTATGGTTCTAAGGTTGAGGAAGACCCTTAAGATTTTAATTATAAGGTTTACATGGTTTTGGAAATTATGGGAGTGACTCCGATGGAAAAGAAGGAATTGTCCACTTATCATCTTAAGGGTGTTTCTCAAATTTGGCTCAACCAATGGAAGGAAGCAAGACCAGAAGATGAGGGTCCCCTAAAATGGGAAATATTCAAGTCCATTTTCCTTGATAGGTTCTTTCCTCCTTAGATGGCGGAGGCAAAGGTTCTTCAGTTTATCAACCATCGACACGGGAACAAGAGTATGAAAGAATATGCTTTGATGTTCACATAGTGGTTGAGGTATGCTCCTTCTATAGTGGCAGATTTTAGGGCTAGAATGGCCATGTTTGTTTCGGGAGTGTCCTAATTGGTTGTGAAAGAATGTTGTACCACTATGCATGTCCATGAAATTGATATTTATTACCTTATGGATCATGCTCAACAAATTGAGGATGAAAAACATAAGGATAAGTCTAGGGAACTAAATAGGGAAAGAACTGGTGATGGTAACTCTTCATACTCTAGGTATAATAGACATGGTTGTTCAAGGTTTCAACAAAGGTTTTTCGGGAAAGGTTCTTCTAGTGCTCCTTCGAGATTCAACAATGATTGGGTGTCTAACCCTATGCTTAAAGGAGGAAAATGTAGTGGGTCTCTATTGCCTACTTGTGTGAAATGTGATGAAAGCATGAGGGTAAATGTCTAGCAAGTTCCAATGCTTGCTTTAGTTGTGGTAAGACAGACCACAAGATAAGGGATTTTCCTTCAGTTGCTAAGAGTGAAGGAGATAATCATCGTAGGGCTCAGCCCTATCCTTTATTTGGTCCAAGTAGTTTAGGTTCAAATGCTTCTAAGAAAAATAGGTTTTATGCACTTCACACTCTTGGTGAACAAGTGGGCTCTGCCGATGCGGTTAACGGTATGTTGTAAGTCTTCCAACTTAATGTTTATGCATTACTTGATCCTGGTGCAACCTTGCCTTTTGTGACGCCATATATGGCTATGACGTTTGATGTTCTCCCAGATGTGTTGTTAGATCCATTTTTCGTCTCTACCTCTTTTAGTGATTATGTTAGGGCTAATAGGGTCAATAGAAGATTTCCCATCACCTTATCCCATAGAGTCACTCTTGTTTATTTTATAGAGCTTGATATGCTAGATTTTGATGTTATCTTTGGTATGGATTGGCTACACTCTTGTTATGCTTCTATTGATTGTAGAACAGTGTGGTCAAGTTTCAGTTTCCGAATGAGCCTATCCTAGAATGGAATGGGGGAAGTTTTATATCTAAAGGTCAATTTGTTTCTTTTCTGAAAGCTAGAAAGATATATTTCTAAGGGTTGCATTTACCATTTAGTTAGGGTAAGGGATATGGATTCTGAAACCCCTAATTTTGAGTCAGTCCTTATTGTGATTGAGTTTTCATAAGTGTTCCCTGATGATCTACTCAGTATTCCTGCAAAAAGAGAAATAGTCTTCGGTAGTGACCTTCTCCTAGATACGCAACCTATTTTTATTGCTCTTTATAGAATGGCTCCGACAAAACTTAAGGAACTGAAAGAGCAATCGAAAGACTTGTTGGATAAAGGTTTCATCCGGCAAAGTATATCCCTATGGGTCCTCCAGTTTTGTTTGTTAGAAAGAAAGATGGTTCTCTAAGAATGTGTATAGACTATCAACAATTGAATAAGGTTATAGTTAAGAATGAGTATCCTCTTTCAAGGATAGATGATTTGTTTGACGAACTTCAAGAAGAAAGCTACTTTTTTAAGATTGATCTCCGATGAGGTAATCACCAATTGAGTATGACGGAAGAAGATAATCTAAAAATGGCTTTCAAAACTCGATATAGACATTTTGAGTTTTGGGTGATGTCCTTTGGTTTGACTAACGCTCCGGTGGCATTTATTGATTTGATGAATATGGTGTTTAGAAATAACTTGATATGTTCGTGACTGTGTTCATTGATAATAAATTGATTTATTTAAGAAGTGATGATGATAACATCAATCATTTGAAGATTGTGTTGCAAATCATTAAGGAACAACAACTCTTTGCAAAGTTTAGGAAATGTGAGTTTTGGCTAAGGTCCGTGGCTTTTCTAGGTCACATTGGTTCAAGTAAGGGTATTGAGGTAGATCCTATTAAGATAGATCCGGTCAAGAGTTGGCCTAGACCTTTATCCTCTTCGCATATTAGGAGTTTCATGGGTTTGGATGATTACTATAGAAGGTTTGTTGAGGAGTTTTCTATGATTGCCTCTCCATTGATAGCATTAACCAAATATAAATCTAAGTTCATACGGTCTGAAGCTTGTGAAAAAAGTTTTTAAAATTAAATGATACACTTACTTCCGCTCCGGTGTTGACTTATCCAGAAGGGACATATATTTTTGTGGTTTCTTATGATGTCTCAAGAATTCCGCTAGGTTGTGCAGTTATGCAAAATGGAAATGTTATTGCCTACGCTACAAGGCAACTTAAGATTCATGAGAAGAATTATCCTACCGATGACCTCGAATTAGCGGCAACTATTTTTGCCTTATTAATTTGGAGGCATTATTTATACAATGTTCATGTTGATGTTATTACCGACCACAAGAGTTTGCAATATGTGTTTAACCAAAAGGATATAAATCTTTCCAAAGAAGGTGACTTGAATTATTGAAAGATTATGATATGAGTGTTCTCTATCACCCCGGTAAGGCAAATAAGGTGGCAGATTCTCTTCCAAAAAGTTCTATAAATGTTATATGCACCCTCCATAGCCTAGTAATCCCTTCATTTGTAGCAAATGAAGCATTGGACTTATCACTTGGAATACGACATCCCCTACCTCTGGTGGTAGGATAATGGCTTTTATAATGCCTAACTCTAATGGTGCATCATTGGCACTGAATTCATTTGTGAATCCTACATGACCAATAATTTCTCTATTTGCTTGGCTTATTTTGCCCAAATTTTGGCAAGAAAAAACACAAAAAACAAGTAATGAGAAAAAAAAACACAAATTTGAATTTAGAAATTAACAAAAGTTTATCATTTAACAATCCCCGATAAGGACAGCGGTTTCATAATTTCTCAAATCTATCTCTTATTTAAGGGCAAAGGAGGTCATATGCAAAACAAATACCCATCTTATGATATCGGGGTCGAACAAGAAGGATTGATATCTGGATTTTTCTTTAATTTATTTCTCCACTAAAATAGATAGAAAATTGTGTTCTCTAAATATACAAATATAAAATTGGTGGTTTTATCTGACAACTACAATATCATCAAACTTTAGTAAAGCAAATTGGGAATTAACACAAAGAAGATCTAAAAATGTTTTTAAAATATAGGGGTGTGTGCATAGATATAGTGGTTATATATGTAATAAGAAAAGATTAATTGAAAAACAACAATTGATACATGAATAGCATTTGGTCTACACTAAACTCGATATTCTCCTAAACTATCAAGTGTATGCCCTTTGGATTCTCCTCAACTCGAAGATCCTTTCCAATAAAACACCAAATATTGCTTGAGTAGATATACTATCCCTAGCTCATATCATTAAATATGAAACCACTCATATTATCCCATCCCTAGCACAAATCCATAAAGTAAATTTCATCAAGTCATCATTTTTAAGTCTTGCCTAACTCTATTAAACTTTCCCAAGTCAATATTGTGCTAGAGAGCTTAATCAATGTTTGAAACCACACATTTTATATTAAGACTTTAATACAACACCAGATCAGTGCAATACAATCAATATTAGAGCCAATTAATTAGTACTCATTCATGGTCTTACATCCCCATCAAGCATATACACCACTCGATAAGGTTATAAAAGATGAAATAGAGTCAACACCCATAAAGGAAAGATCCATTCCAAGCTAATTTTTTGAACAAATCTTTAAATCTATTTTTGGATTGACATAAATCTGGGATTTCTTCCTTTACAATCTTGAAAGTTCTTAAAATTTTCTCACTTGTTATATCTAATACCACTTTCATTACCTAATATAAAACATTCCAAAAGTCTTAGGGATAAACGTACATCATTTCACAAATCCCTCTTCTATCCTTGGAACATTCCAAAGAAAGCACTATTTCCTAAAATTGCATTTTTCCCTTCAACTGATGTCCTTCAAATGATATTCATTTCTTTAAAAGAATATGTGTTGGCATCGATGGAAGTTGATGAGTCACTCGACCATGCTAGTCGCACACCTATAATGAGGTAGGATTGTTCCATCCAAGTAATACTTTAGCTGAGGAGACACTTGTATTCTTCTCCTAGACAGAAGTTCTAACATCGATGTGCTTTTGTGCTTTTTGACTTCAACTCTTTCAAACTTACTTTTTTGTAAGGAGTGCATACAACAACAAGAACGAGGGCCTAAAATCACTTTGATTATCATTAAAATATGGTAATAATTCATGAATTTGAGTGCAATAATTAGGTAAAATAGCAACATATCCCTTTACCCTTGGAAGAAAAGGCTTGTGATCATTTTTGTTTGGTGGCCCTTTTGGAGAAGTCATTTTCTGCTAAAAGGAAAATAAAAAGTATGGGAATGTAAGATGTATTCAATTGGTAAAGTTCAAAGTGAGTTTCCCATTTAAGAATCTATCGCATATGCAAGGTTCTTCCCTGTCAATTCAATTGTCGCCTCGAGTCAGGAAGCTGGTAACTATGTAGGTAGATCAACATTGCACCAACATTTCTCTAATAGAGACATGAATTTCACAATTGAAATGCCAATCCAAGGTGTTAGGAATAGTGAAGTTCCTCATCTGACCGACATTGCACCTAGGAAATGTAGTCCACTATTTTGAAGGGCACGTGCTTTAAAGTCATCTGCTAGACCAAAATCGATCAAATTACAAATCAACACTTCAAAAATCAATTCCAATGGGTAGTATAATTTCCCCAAAGGACTCACAAGGCTTTCATATCTAACCTATTTTGAATTTCTCTTAAACACGGATTCTAATCCTTCTATCATACTAAATTGATACCACACAAACAAAAAAATTGAGCAATTTACGAACTATCATTTACAATTACATCCTCACCTCAGAATAAAATTGCTAAAGTATACAAATTCAAGGCAATTCTACTCATTGACAAATTTCAAACCAAAAATCATATATTCACATAATAACAATTTTTCGAAAGGAATAACATCTCCCATTCCATAATTGAAAATTTTCATGCACAACGTAAAAATAATAGGTTGCCAAGACTTCACCACAAAAATCGAAATTCAAGTAAGATAAGGGATATTTCTCATGCTAAACTTCATATTCTACCACATTTTTTTTTCAGATGTAATAATTTTAAGCACTAAAACTCTTTTCCAACACATATTTTTATGTTTAAACAAGTGAGTTTTGAAGCAAAACTCAACCAAAGCATGAAATTCTTAGCACATAATCTTATTATCAGGTTTAAAAGAACAAATGTAGAGTCACATACATGATATGCAGATGAAAGGATGAAAAAACAAGAGCTTCAATGAAGCATTTCCATCCTTGAACTCCAAAGAACTCTATAAAGAATAACTTTTTTGTATTTTTAACATGGGTAACTAATTTGGGAGTAGAGGGAGAAGGGTTTATATTGGAGAAGGTAGTGGGATAGATGGTTGAGAGTTGAGAAAGTAAAGGATTCTTTGATTGTCTAACTTACAATTTCAAGTCTTTATTTTGGATTATATAGTCATCCTTCTACACCATGCGGTGATTGAGGTCATTTTGATTACCGGTCATGGAAAATGTGGTGGCATATGAATTATGTCACAATCTAAGTTCATGCACCTGAGGATTTAAGAGAACTATGGGGTGTTTGTGAGTTTTGTGGTAAATTCCACATTTTTAGAGGAAATGAATCCTAAACAATTTGAGGATAAGGATTGAATAATCTTTGGAACAAATTTGAATTTGGGGAGACAACAAATATTACATAGGATAGAGATGAATTGCTCAATTTGAGAAGGCGGATTTGTGTTCCTCAAGCTAATCAATTTATCCAAAAAGTGTTGAAAGAAACTCTTTTCTTGTGGTATTCAGTTTATCTTTGTGTAAGAAAAATGTATTAGGAATTGAATAAGCTTTATTAATGGCGCATAATTAAATGGTACATAGTTGAGCTTCTGTCTAACTGTTAAAATTGTCATGAGGTGAAGAAAGAGCAACAGAGGTAGGAATATTTACAACAAAGGATGTGTTTTCCTAAACAGATGTGAGAAAAGATAGTTATGGACTTACTGGTGGGTTTCCATAAGACCTTGCGAAAGTATGATTTCATCTAGATTATTTTTTATAGGTTGACTAAATCAGTCCATTTCATTTCTAGTTAAGATGGATTATAACTCTTAGTAGTTGGCTAAACTCTATGTGAAGGAGATAATAAGGTTGCACGGGGTACCGATTTAGATCATCTCACACAGAGGTACCTTATTTACTTCTAAGTTATGGGGTAATTTACAAGAAGAATTGGTCACTCAACTAAATTGAACCACAACCTTTCATCCTAGATCAATGGTATGTCGTAGAGCATAATTAAGGTGAAAGAGCATATGCTGATAGTGTGTGTGATTTACTTTTGAGTTCCTTGGGATCAATTCTTGCCTTTCTGTTACTTTTGTTATAACAATAATAATAACTCCAACATAGATATGACATCATTCAAGGCACTTTATGGGAGGGGACGTAAATCACCCATATGATAGTTTTAGTCTGGTGATGTGAAGCCTTTGGGGTTAACTTTATGAGGGGAGATCAAGAACAGGTATGTAGCATCAAATGATGTTTTCGGCAGCTTAAAGTAGAAGGAAGGAGTATGTATACCGTAAGGTAAGAGATATGACATTCCAAGTTGGTGAACATGTGTTGTTGGAAGTGTTACAAATTAAAGTAGTGTTGAGGTTTTGCAATTAAGGTAACATTAGACTTGTGGCATTGATCTATTTAAGTCTTTTGACTATGTGGGGCCAATCGCATACCTTCTAGCATTGTTGCCCAACTTGTTTGGAGTTCATTCACTCTTTTATGTGGACATGGTGAAGATATATTATGAGGATTGAGGTTATAATTAACATGTGGGGATGAATAATTCTAGATAAGGATTTGTAGTATGAAGAGGAATCAATTTTTATTCTTCACAAAGATGTTCAAAAGTTGTGGACAAAGGAAATCAAATCAACAAAGGTTTCAATGGAATCATCATCTTGTGGAGGAAAATACTTTGTAAACCTACAAGGACATGCAGTACAAGTAACCTCACTTGTTGAAAAATTAAAGTACTACTTTCTGCTTGACTCATCCCAGTTTTGTTGTTTGATCTCTCAAGGATGAGCGACGGGTATCTATTGTCACAATACATTTTGATTGTTATAGGTAAACCTTTGGTAAAAAAATTTTGACATGAAAACTTCTGAAATAATGACTTGAATTTTTTTGGCTTGGCTAGTGTTAGACTAAATCTGAGCAAGGTATTGTCTAGGGCATTCCAAGAATGTTGATTTTTGTGTTTAGTTACTATTTAAAGAAAGAACAAGTCAAGGAATTACAAAAAGAAAAGCTCAAGTTCTTTAGATCATTCATAATTGTTTAGAGGTAGGTCTGGTCATTTGTTTTTCTATGTATGTTTTATTTGTTTGCCGGTTACTTCACAACTGTTGCATGTATGATGTATGATTAAGGAAAGAGGAAAAGGTATGATTTAAAATGTTGAATGTTGTTAATTGTATGCAATGTATGGGTTTACTTAGTGTATAAGTGTGATTCTACTAATTTTAATTGTGAAGTTTGTTTGATGAGTTGATTGGGTACCACTCTGGTACATATTTAGGAGTTGATTAGATGTCACACTAGTAAAGATTTTTGAGTTGATTCAATACCGCACTTATACATACAAAGAAGTTGCTTTGGTACGACATTGGTACATACTAACTAGTGCATTTGTTACCATGCCGATACACTAATAGTTTATGTGTGGGTTAAATGAGAGAACACAAATGACATGTTGTGTTGTAGCTGTATATGTTTATTGTGGATAGTTGTGTAGGGTGAGGATGGGGAGTACGGGCTATATTTTATTTGTGTTGTAATTGTATGTTATATGTTTTACTAAGTTGTTGCTACCTATTCATATCAAATATATATAGAACTAGTTGATGGTCCTACCACTACATTATAATTGTTTTCTAATATTGCATTTTTTGTCTCTTTCATTGTCAACGGAGACATGCCATCACACCCACTTCATCCTCAAGATCTCTCTCTTATATTCTAAGAGAAAATCATTAATTATAATATTTTACATTTAATAGACAAAATATATTGTACCCTTTTTCTTATCTAAATAATTATCAAATTTTTATTGAAACACATCTCAACTACCAGTTATTTGTGTTATTATTTGAACTATTTGTCATGCCCGGAGGCTGCCTCCTAAACGTAACACGGGACTTAGGATCACGAGTGTCCGTAAGATAAACCTGAGTCTAGCATATCACAAGCATAGCTAATAGATAAAAAATATAAGTGGAAACATAACTAATAAATGAGTCTGAAACTAAGGACTTGAAATCTTTATTAATTCTGAACATTTCAATAGGAAGAAAATCCCAAATAACTGAATACTGACTCTATGTCTGAAAGCCTCTACTAATGATGAGCAACTAGGACAATTCCCAAGCTATCTCTAAAAATACTGAAAATAAACTAACTAAACCAAGCATAAAGAAGCGTCCTCGAACTATGAGGACTCAATAGTGAAGTTGCTGAGTATTGACTTGAAATCAAACTAAGTGTGTGTTGGATATTGATCGCCTGAACCTACACTATAAAATGATGTAGCGCAAAGTATACGTCAGAACTTTGAATGTACTAAGCATGAACATCACTATAAATGTAAAACCTCGAAAACCAGACCCAGAAAATAACTGCGGAAATATACCTAAAACAGTGATCTACTGCAGGGTTCACGGACCATTAAAGGATCCACTGTCCACAGTCTTGATGACGGGACGTGGTGGCACCCGTAGAGTTGAGGTAGTGAACCTCCCTAGAAAGCCCCTTAGACCCCACGCCTAAATGATGACACGGTCCGTTGTCCTTCACACTGCCCGTGGAGGCATCCGTGGAGCCTTAACAGTAAGCCCCCTTGTCGGTCCCTTGAAACTACAGCCCAAGTAGAGATCACGGACACTTTCATAGTCCGTGGTCCTTCACATGGGCCATGGTAGGGCTTGTGGACTCAGATCCTCAACTAGTAGTCACCAAGTCCATACCACAACCGACTTCATGGTTTGTGGTCCCTTTCACGATTCGTAAAGGTGGCCGTTGTTAGCCCATCTGCAGTTTAAGTCACAGTTGTTTCAGTCTTTTCCTTATTTGTTGGACACCTAAACTACGTCGTTTTAACCCTAAATTATGAGATTTTAGTTAGTTTAAACCTAGAAACATAACTAGAAAGTACCTAAGTTAGATCATTAATCAAAACATATGAAATTAGAAGTGAATGAGGAGAAAAGGGCAGCAACACTAGTTCAAGAACGCAGCAAGTTTCCTACAGTTCCATCCCTAAAATCAAAGGATTTCTTCATGGATTTCATCACCAAGTATGTGGGATTTCACTAGTGGGTTCCTTGATCCATTAGGTCCCTAGTTTTCAGTCAATTTCTTGATTCCATTATTATAACTAGACCTAGGGTTTCTTGAATGTTAGAATTATTGGGTTCTTAGCTGTTAGAATGATCCAAATTAGATTAATATGTTAATATTCAGTTTATTGCATGAATTCCAGAACCCTAGCTATGTATCTCTTCTTGAATTACACGTGGTAGGTAAGATATTTCAGTTATTCAGTTATACATGCCTCAATTATTAATGCATCAATATCAGTTTAATTCTTGCATATTCAGTTTGCATGTTCAGTTTGAGCTATCAAGTAACTTATAGAAATTCAATCATAATGTGTTAATTACTTAATCCATTGGGAGTAGGATAATAAAGAGTTGGACTAGGGGTTCAGCGTACCCATATAGTCCCTAAACTACTAGCTATATAGGTTGTAAGTCCCCTCTGTGGGCATCATTTTAGTAATCACGCCAGCATACCTCTATACCTCTGGCAAGGTATATTGGGTCCTCTCGATGGATCGTACACATTAAACTCCACATTTAGCTCATGTGGTTTTACTATCGATTATTAGTAGCTCCCACAGTTCAGTCAAATTCTATTGCATTGACCATTTATCACTATATCCAATATTCAGTTTCAACATGTTATAATTTGGTCACTGCATTCAATATCTACATCATGTTCATATTACATCATTGCTTATTTGCTTTATATAGTTATACGTTATTTCATCTTTATTTTATCATACATGCTCAGTACCTTTCAAGTACTGACGCATACTCTGCGCTACATCTTCTCGTGATGTAGGTTCAGGTTCTCTGCATCCAGATCACGCTTAAGTCACCTCCCAATCGTCAGTTCAGTAGCATTAATGGTGAGTCCTCATTTTTTTGATGACCAGTGACATGTTTATCTTTTCAGAGCTTTTAGTCTTTTAGTTTCAATTTTTCTAGATCGAGTTGGGGCATCTCCTAAAATTTCTAGTCAGATTAGAGGCTTAGTTCAGACATAGATAGATTCAGCTTAGTATTGAGTTAATATCTTCCTTGCATTAAACTCATAAATTTTCATACATCTAAGGTAAAGTATATGGGTATTCCCCATCTTTTCATTGTGTTTATGGTTATAGCTTCCATACAGTTTCTATTATTCAGTTTATATTTAGTATGCTCATGATCATTCTAGCAGGGTTAGCTTGGTATCACTTATGGTCCTAGGACCCGTGTCCGCTTCTTGAGGGTAGCTCAAGGCATGACAAACTTGGTATCAGAGCATTGGGTTTAAGAGACCTAGGATGTCTGAAAAGTTGCACTAAGTAGCGTCCTGTTCATCTGTGTGAAGTGTACCACATATAATGAGAGGGAGGCTATGAAGTGATTTAGGAAGACTTCATTTTCTTGTTACTCTTATCGTTCTTAAGGTATGATCTAATTTATTCTAACTCGACATTCTATGTTTTAGTGATCATGCCTCCTCGTTGAGCTAATGCCAGGAATGCAAATGCAGCTCCTCCAGTCCCATATCAAGAAGTTTCTAATTTAGAATTCAAGAACGCCATTTAGATGTTGGCTCAGAATGTGCCCAACCAGAACAATCAGCGGGTTCCAGTTCAGGCAAATGCCAATGTTGGGTCAGTTGCAGCTAGACTGCGAGACTTTGTTTGGATGAATCAACTAGAGTTCTTAGGATCGCAATTTGGAGAAGATCCCCAAAACTTCATTGATAAGGTCAAGCAGATCTTTCAAGTGATGCAGATAATTAGGAATGATCGGGTTGAGTTAGCATCATATCAATTGAAAGATGTGGCTCATATCTGGTATACTCAGTTGAAGGTGAATAGGGGTACACATGCAGCTCCTATTACTTGGGATTGTTTCAGTGAAACCTTTCTTGACAAGTTTTTCCCCATAGAGTTGAGAGAAGTAAGGGCCCAAGAATTTATGAACTTAAGGCAGGGTAACATGACGGTCCAAGAGTATGGGCTCAAGTTTAACCAACTTTGCAGGTACACTCCTCATATGGTTGCTGACTCCAGGACTCAAATGAATAAGTTTCTTTATGGGGTGTCAGACTTAGTTAAAACAGAGTGCAGGAATGCTATGTTGTTGGGAGACATGCACATCTTTAGGCTCATGACTCACGCTCAATAGGTTGAGGGTGATAAGATTAGGGAACAAAATAAGGAGAGTAAGAAAGGAAGAATAGGCAACTATGAGTATTCCCAACAGAAATTGGATGGTGGAAATCACTCGTGGTTTTAGCAGAAGCCTTTGACTCTAGCACCTTCATCAGGCAGTATTCCATCCTCCAAGTTTTGAAATAATCAGAAAGGTGGAGCATTAGGCTCTAAGTCTCAAGGTAGTATTTCAGGCACCAAAACCTACCTAACTTGCCCTAAGAGTGGTAAGAACCATCCAGGCGAGTGTCTTGTAGGAAAAGAAGGAGCTTTGGGTGTGGTCAGTCTGGTCACAGGTTGAGGGATTGTCCTTCTAGATAGGGTCAAGGAGGTAATAATGGTAGAGCTCAGTCTACAACTTCAGCAGCACCAGCAGGTCGCCCGACTCAGCATGGTAACTCATCTGGTACAGGTGGCAGACAGTGCTAGAACAGGCTGTATGCTCTTCAGGCTCTCCAAGATCAGGAAGATTTTCCTAATGTAGTCACTGGTACATTGCGAGTCTTTGATCTTGACATTTATGCATTGATAGATTCAGGGGCTACTTTGTCATTTGTAACTCCTTTTATAGCGGTCAAATTCAATGTTAGTCTAGAAACTCTACCAGAACATTTCTCAGTCTTTACTCCAGTCGGTGACCCACATATAGCTAGATGGGTATACAGAAATTGCCTTGTCACAGTCTCTCAGAAAGTCACCTCAGCAGATCTTGTAGAGTTAGAAATGGTAGACTTCGATATTATTCTATGCATGGATTGGTTACATTCCTGTTATGTCTCAGTCAATTGTAGAATTAGAATTGTTTTTTTTCAATTTCAAGACGAACCAATCTTAGAATGGAAGGGTAGTAGCTTAGTGTTTATGGGTCAATTCATTTCATAACTTAAGGCCAGAAAGATGATCTTTAAGGGTTATCTCTATCCTCTAGTTCAGGTTAAGGATTCTAGTTCCGAATCCCAACTCTTGAGTCAGTTCCTGTAGTCAGTGAGTTCCCAGATATGTTTCCAAAAGACCTTCCCAGAGTTCCTCTCGAAAGGGAAATCGACTTTGGAATAGATCTCTTTCCATATACCTTGACTATTTCAATTCCTCCTTATAGAATCGCTCCAGCGAAGCTTAAGAAATTGAAAGAGCAGCTAAAAAACCTTCTAGATAAGGGCTTCATCAGACTTAGTATTTCGCCATGGGGTGCATCAGTGTTTTTTGTAAAGAAGAAAGATGGTTCACTCAGAATGTGTATTGACTACAGACAGTTGAAGAACGTCACTATCAGGAATAAATATCCCATCCACAGGATTGATGACTTATTTGATCAACTTTAGGGTTCTAGTCATTTCTCAAAGATAGACCTCAGATCCAGTTATCATCAGCTTAAATTCAGAGATAATGACTTTTCAAAGACAGCATTCAGAACTCGGTATGGTCATTATGAATTTGTAGTCATGTCATTTGGACTAACCAATGCTTCTGCAACATTCATGGATTTGATGAACAGAGTGTTCAAGCAGTACTTGGACTTGTTCGTTTCCGTCTTTATTGATGATATCCTCATTTACTCAAGGAATGAGGAAGAACATATGAGTTATTTGAGAGTTGTTCTGCAAATTCTCAAAGATTGCAAGTTATTTGAAAAAATTTAACAATTGCGAGTATTGGTTACAATCAGTTACTTTCCTTCGGCATACTATTTCTAGTGAATGAATTCGAGTAGATTCCCAAAAGATAGAAGTAGTGAAACAATGGCCCAGACCTACCTCTGCTATAGATATTAGAAGTTTCTTAGGTCTAGCGGGTTATTAAAGACTGTTCGTAGAAGGATTTTCATCCTTAGCTTCACCATTGACTAGGTTGACTCAGAAGATGGTCAAGTTTCAGTGGTTATATGATTGTGAGAAAAGCTTTGCAGAATTGAAAACTAGGTTGACTAAAACTCATGTTTTGACTCTACCAGAGCATTTAGACAGTTATGTGATTTATTGTGATGCATCTAGAGTCGGCCTAGGTTATGTGTTGATGCAACGAGGTAAGGTTATAACTTATACTTCCAGACAGCTTAAGGTGCATGAGAAGAATTATCCGACACATGACCTCCAGCTTGCAACGGTGGTCTTTGTGCTCAAGATTTAGAGGCAGTACTTATATGGTGTTCATGTAGATGTATTCACAGACCATAAGAGCCTTCAGTATGTGTTCACCCATAAAGAGTTGAATCTTCACTAGAGAAGATTGCTTGAGTTCCTCAAGGATTATGACATGAGTGTGCATTACCATCTTGGAAAGGCAAATGTAGTGGTAGATGCCCTTAGCAGACTATCTAAGAGTAGTGTAGCACATGTTGAGGAAGAAAGAAAGGAGCTAGCAAAGGATGTTCACAGACTCGCTCGCCTAGGAGTTCATCTTATTAGCATATCAGATGGTGGTGTAATGGTTCAGAATGGGGAAGAATCTTCTTTGGTAGTGGAAGTTAAGGAAAAGCAAGACAGTGATCCGATATTACGCAGTCCACCAACAGATAGTTGAGGTTTTCTCCTAAGGGGGAGATGGTGTGCTTCACTACCAGAGTCAATTATGTGTTCCTAATGTGGGCGAGTTTAGACAACATATTCTTGTAGAGGCCCATAACTCCAGATATTATATTCATCCAGATGCCACTAAGATGTACCGTGATCTGTGGGAAGTCTATTGGTGGAATGGAATGAAAAGAGATATAGCAGATTTTGTTGCTAAGTGCCCCAATTGCCAGCAAGTCAAGGTAGAACATCAGAAACCAGGAGGTATGACTCAAAAAATTAAGATTCCTACTTTTAAGTGGGAAGTCATCAACATGGACTTCATCACAGATTTACCTCGTACTCATACATAGCATTACGTCATTTGGGTGATAGTTGATAGAGTTAGTAATTCGTCTTGCTTTTTGGCAGTCAAGACTACAGATTCAGCGGAGCACTATGCCAAGCTTTATATTAATGAGATTGTGAGGTTGCATGCAATTCCTTTGTCTATCATATTAGTTAGAGGTCCTCAATTTACCTCTCATTTCTGGAAGTCATTCCAGAAGGGTCTTGGTACTCAGGTTAACCTTAGCACAACCTTTCATCCACAGACGGATGATCAGTCAGAGTGTACCATTCAGACCTTAAAGGAAATTTTGAGAGCTTGTGTGATCAATTTCAAGGGTAGTTGGGATTATCACCTTCCTCTTATTGAGTTCGCCTATAACAATAGTTGCCATTGCAGTATTCAGATGGCCCCTTATGAGGCATTGTATGGGTGTAGATGCAAATCTCTTGTTAGTTGGTTTGAAGTAGGTGAAGCAGCCTTGATAGGGCCAGATTCAGTCTTTTATGCTATAGAGAAAGTGCAACTCATTAGAGGTAAGACAGCCCAGAGTCGCCAAAAGTCTTATGCAGATGTAAGGAGAAGGGAATTAGAGTTCCAAGTTGACGATTAGGTTTTCCTGAAGGTGTCACCTATGAAGGCGGTGATGAGGTTTGGCAAGAAAGGAAATCTTAGTCCCATATATGCAGGCCCTTATCAGATCTCGAAAAGGATTGGTAAAGTGGCTTATGAGCTATAGTTGCTAGTAGAATTGCCAGCAGTGCATCCAGTCTTCCACATCTTGCTTTTGAAGAAGTGTGTGGGTGATCCAACATCCGTGGTGCCATTAGAGAATGTGGAGGTGAAAGATAGTCTTTCTTATGAGGATGTACTAGTTGATATTCTTAATCGTCAGGTTAAAAGATAGAGAAACAAGGAAGTCGCTTCAGTCAAGGTTTGGTGGAAGAGTCAGTCCGTAGAGAGAGCTACTTTGGAAGCAGAAACAGCCATAAAAGACAAGTATCCTCACCTCTTTCTTTTCGAATCCATTCCAGCTTAAGGTAATAGTTCCTCTTCAGTTTTTCAGTCATTCATGCGTGAAATCAGTCTTAGTATCCTGTTCCTTCAGTCTGTACTTGCATTTTTAGCGTATTTGCATGTTTTTGGAAATCAGTTTAGTCATAAATCAGCCTTCAGTGTTTAGTGATAGGGTTGCAACTTAGTCCCTCCATTTCAGCTAGTTTAGTCTTCATTAGAGGATGAATGATTCCAAGGGGGAGATATTGTAACACCTCAAAAAGCAGATTTAGAAAAAAATTGCAGAAATATACCTAAAGCAGTGAACCACGATAGGGTTCACGAACCATGAAAGGGTCCACGGTCCATAGTCTAGATGACGGGGCGTGGTGGCGACCATAGAGTCTAGGTAGTGAACCTCCCTCGCCAGCCCCTTAGACCCCCACGCCTAAGTGAGGATAACGAGGACCTTCATGGTCTGTGGTGCTTCACAATGCCCGTGGGGTAGTTCGTGGAGCCTTACCAGTATGCCCCCTACCCAGTCCCTCCAGACCACAGCCCGAGTGGAGACCACAGACACTTTCACAGTCCGTGGTCCTTCACACGGGCCATGGTAGGGCAAGTGGACTCAGACCCTCAACTAGTAGTCACCATGTCCAGACGACAACCGACTTCACGGTCCGTGGTCCCTTTCACATTTCGTAAAGGTGGTCGTGGTCAGCCCATCTGAAGTTTAAGTTAGGGCAATTTTGATTATTTCCTTATTCGTTGGACACATAAACTACGTTGTTTCAACCCTAAATTATAAGGTTTTACTCTGTTTAAGCGTACAAACATAACTAGAACTTACCTAAGTTAGATCATTAATTAAAACATAGGAAATTAGAAGCGAAAGAGGAGAAAAGGTCAAGCAGCCCTAGTTCAAGAACGTAGCAAGTTTCCTCCAGTTCCAGACCTGAAATCAAATGATTTCTTCATGGAATTCATCACCATGTGTGTTGGCTTTCACTAATGGGTTCCTTTCACCCATTAGGTCCCTAGTTTTCAGTCAGTTTCTTGATTCCCTTATTATAACTAGACCTAGAGTTTCTTGAATGTTAGAGTTATTGGGTTCTTAGCTGTTATAATGATCCAAATTACATTAGTATGTTAATATTCAGTTTATTGCATGAATTCCAGAACACTAGCTATGAATTTCTTTAGTTCTTGAATTACACATGCTAGGTAAGATATTTCAGTTATACAGTTATACATGCCTTACTTATTACTGCATCAATATCAGTTTAATTGTTGCATACTCAGTTTGCATGTTCAGTTTCAGCTATCTAGTAACTTACAAAAATTCAATCTTAATATGTTAATTACTTAATCCATTGGGAGTAGCATAATACCGAGTTGGACTAGGGTTCAGAGTACCCATATAGTCGCAGAACTACTAGCCACATAGGCTATAAGTACCCTCTATGGGCATCATTTCAGTGATCATGCCAACATGCCTCTATCCCTTTGGCAGGGTATATTGGGTACTCTCGATGGAGCGTACACATCGGACTCTACATTTAGCTCATGTGGTTTTACTATTGGTTATTAGTAGCTCCCACAGTTCAGTCATATTCGATTGCATTGACCATTTATCATTATATCCAATATTCAGTATCTACATCATGTTTAGATTATATTATTGCTTTTTTGCTTTATATAGTTATACGTTATTTTATGTTTATTCTATCATGCATGCTCGATACCTTTCAAGTACTGACGCATACTCTGAGCTACATCTTTTCGTGATGTAGGTTCAGGTTCTCAGCATCCGGATCACGCTTAGATCAGTTCCTGATCGTCAGTTCAGCAGCATCAGTGCTGATTCTTTATTCTTTGAGGACCAGTGACATGTTTATCTTTTCAGTGCTTTTAGTCCTTTAGTTTCAATTTTTCTAGATCTAGTTGGGGCATGTCCCAATATTTTTTATTCATTTTAGAGGCTTATTTCAGACATAGATAGATTCAACTTAGTATTGAGTTATTATCTTCCTTGTATTAAACTCATCAGTTTTTGTATATCTCAGTTATAGTATATGGGTATTCCCCATCTTTTCATTTTGGTGATGATTATAGATTTCGCAGAGTTTTAATTATTCAGTTTATATTTAGTATGCTCATGATCATGCCAGTAGGGTTAGCTTGGGAGCACTTGTGGTCTTAGGTCCCGCGTCCACGTCTTAGGGTTAGCTCGAGGCGTGACAATAGAATAGCACAATTATCCTTATGTGACATTGGTTTCTAATCCCAACACCCCTAGATTGCTTGTTAATTAATAAATTTTTGGAAATTTTCATTTAATTATGACCATTGATAACCAAATCTATTTGTTAAATTTGTTGAATAATCAACCCACTAGTTTTTAATATTACTAATGAATAATTTTCAATCCAAATTTCTTGAGAGAATTTGCTATGATATACCATTCTTTGTGGGATTCAACGTCGAATCGTAGTTGAGTATTTTTATTGACGAAAACCGTTGTCACCTTTAATTTGTTTTAAGGAGTACATTTGAGTTTTATAAAAAATGGTGATGTTTTAAGAGAATGTTGTTTGAAAATCCGATTTAATAAATTAGTTTGTCAATTTGTTTAAGTTTTAGTAAATTGTTGTTTTGTGTTGTTGGCTGATTTGTAGGTCTTGTACAATGAGTGACAACGGTAGAAACTACGGTCAAAATGGCAACATTGGGGATTTGAATGATATGCATGTTGAGTGTAGTTCAAACCACAAGAGCCATCCGGATACCACCCACAACCGGAAGGGATGTGTTTTATGTAACTGGAACAATCCTACAAATGCTCCAACTAAGAGGAATGTTTGGGGGCTTAGCTCATGAGGATCCTCATGAACAACTTAGGTATTTTATTGAGGCGTGTGGGTCGTTTGTGCTAAAAATATTCACAGGAATCCATGAGGTTGAAGTTTTTCCCGTTCTCTTTGATGGGTGAAGATAAATAATGGCTGGCGGAACTGCCAAATGACTATCACTTCTTGGATGAAGTTCCTTTCATATGGAGACTCTTTAACTAATCAAAGATGGTTAAACTTTGAACCCAAATAAAAAATTTCAAGCGAATTGGAGGTGAAACTCTACAAAAGACTTGGTTGCAGTTCAAGAAATTACTTTCTCAATGTTAATCACATGGTGTTTTGGAACATCTGTTGATGTATTACTCCTATTGAAACATGATTCAATCCACAAAGGTGTGGCTGACCAGTTAGTCTAAGGAGTATTAATGAGACAACCATATGATGTAGCTTCTTTGTTGCTAGATGACATTACCAAAGTTAACTGAAGATGACATACAAGAGAACATCACGTGTCCAATCTATAATTGAGCATGAGCAAAGAAAAAATCGAGAAGAACAATGAACGAGATGAAAAATGGCCAAAATGATGGCCCAACTCATTTGATATATAAACATTTCATAGGAGGTAGACTTAAATCGGTGAATGCTTCTGTAACTAATAGTGGGAAGTTTCAATATTTGGGAAACCAAATGGGGGGTTCTCACCCATACTACCAATGACAAGGTGGAAAAAAAAGTTGGAACAAGGATTGAGATAATGTTTGGAAAGATTGGTGAGGTGGAAATGAGAGAGAGAGAGAGAGAGGGAGCCTGATAAAGATAGATTTGTTCCTCCCAATGATCTTATATGAGTAAATGACCCAATTGGGCCAAAAGGAAACTGAACAAAGGAAATTCATACAAGAATCTTCAAAAAGGTTAAAGGGTCTAACAAAGTGTTGAAGGAATTAAAATATTTTTCTCCACTTTAGCACAACGGTTACCTTCCTTTTGGTGTCACTGAAGAAGCTGAAAACCCAAATGTACCAAATTTCCACTCATCTCAATCCAAAGCAGAATGGAACGTTGCTTTGTGAAACCTTCCCAAATCCCACCTTATTTTGTGCCATCGCGTTAATAAGGTGCTTCTTGGGAGGTAACCCAAGTCTTTACTTTTGTTTTATTTCTTTCAATAACGTGTTGTGAGTGAAGGTCGAAAAGAAGTCATAAGGTTGAAAAATGAACATTAGGTAATGCAAAAACTAGCATGGTGATCCACCAAAGTAGTTGTACAGACTCATCTTGTTCCCCTTTGACCAAGAAAATATGGAAAAGTGTGCTATCCATTTTGGCGATCTGACCTCCAAAAGGTGATACACTTAAGTAAACTATGCAAACTCTATAGGGTCCATAAAATCAACATACTTGTTATGGCTAAGACAAAGAGAAAGAGAGTGGTAACTTTGGATATAGAATCAAACAGAGACTCTCATCCCCCTTCTCCTTTGTTGATGAAGAAGAAAGGCATAGTTATCAATGAGAAATCTAAGGCTCCTCATTCATCATAGCCTACCACCCTACAAATATCTAACTAAGAAAGCGCGCAACTGAAAGGGAGGTTGTAATAAAGAGAACCGCCATCCGATCCAAACTTCTGCAACTTTCATCAACCTAAGCGCCATTAAGTTTTCTCTTGATAATCCCTCTAAGATCCCTCAATAGGCTCAAGGTAGCTGGAGAATATACTATTGTTGAGGAAAGATATCTCTCCACAAATGTGGTTATGAGTGATCATTCGGCAATATGAAACACTGTACAATTTCATCAATTTGAGTGGTTGACAAGACCACAAAACCCTTATTTTCTTGCCTGGGTGCTCAGGTTCTATAAATCCTATGCATAGGCCTTACGTAAGAGGTTACAGGGCACAATATGGAAGCCTCTGGATGAAGTGGAAGTGCATGGCAAGAAGGTACTATGCCACACCGGGGCACTCAACACTGAATTAAGAATGCTAGAATTTCTAGCCAAGATTTTTTCACTCTGGATGCAGAAAGACCTTGATTTATTCAAAGGTTGATTGTCCCCGTAGATATCTGACATTTTTCCTCCTTGGATTGTTGATTGTTCCCAAATAGAGAAGAAGGATTTAAATGTTGTGTCCCGATATTGGTTTGGATTCATTAACTGCAATATCATGCTCTCATAGAATGAATCTATCCTTATCCATCCCAAGGTGGTAGTAGTGAGCAGTATCATTTATCGAGAGCATATTAATATGGGGTCTATCATTGCATAGGAGACACTATTAGTGCTCTTCAGGAGCAAACTTCCTTACCTTTCTCGGTCTTGATAACATAGGTATGTGAGGACACATGAGTTCCCTACTGTGGGAATACATATATGAGGATAACCCTAACCTTTTCCAATGACATACGCCGGATAGAGGCTGATTACGTATGGGATGATGTAACTTAGAGAAAGACGCCACCACTAGAAACCACAAACATTGTTGATCCAACTACTCTAGCTTTCAATGTTAGCACACCTGCTCCTTCTGTATAGCAGGAAGCCCGTCGTGCCTTCACTTCTACATCTCCTACTACTGCTCCTACTACTACCACTGATCCTGCTACTATACCAGACCCCGTTCCTACTACATGTCCCCTCTCGACCCAATCCTTGATTTAGAAAATAGGTAGTCTAGCCTGGTCTGTGGACGTTAGAGTCGCCAAGGTTGAGAGGGACATCCATGAGCTGATTGATAGGGGAATTGAGAAATCGATAACCCCTTCGAGAGAGAGGGTGACTAGATATAAAGGGTTGATTGAGGCCTACAATGTGAGTTTGGATAACATCACTTCTATATTAGAGACTCAAGAAGAGGCCGAAGGGTACTTCTGGTATGTTGGACACAATGAAAGGTATGCTTTCTACCTTGCGAGTGGATGTAGACCAGCTATGGTCTACTAATATTTTTATGTTATAGCGCTATGTTCGCCTATCTAATTCACCAACCTCGATACATCCGATGATGCCTAGCATTGAGCCTACTCTGAGTGTGTAGTAGAGTACGACAGATGGGAGAGTTGCTAATGAGATTGATGTCGATGATGATGAGAGGACAGACGATAATTTTGATTAGAAGACGGATGAGAATAAGGTGAGGAGCAAGGAGGATGAACATGGTAGTGTGAAAACTCATGGAATTGTAGGTCACTAAAGAGACGATTGTCCAGGTCACCCTCGAGAGACCCCTTTAGAAGACTTCAGTAGTTGGTACTAGTGGAGTGTCTTAAGAATCAACCATTTCTCCCAATGATGTGATGGGCACTAATACCCTAGGTGATACCGCTTTGCTGCCTCTTGTGGCACAATTTACAGGCACTGATCCCTCCCAGAGATTTTGTATCAGTGTACTCCACATACATAGTCTATCAGCGGAAAATTTTGACTCTTCCTCCCTTAATTATTAGTTTTGCATTGAAGAACTGCACAATTTTTGGGTGGGGTGAGGGAATTTGTTCAAATATTCCCCTTTATATTTTGTATTTTGTTATTTTCAATTTTGGATGATTGTAGTAGTTCAATTTTATTTATATTAGAGTGTTTCATTTGGTTTAGTTTATCTCTTGTTGCCTCTAGCATTTTCTCTCGATTTTGAAACTACCCCCATGAGTTTTTAAAATTGTGAACTATTTGACTTTTCATTGATAATAGTTCAAGCATCTATTGTGTTCAATATTGATGTCTAGAATAACAGTCATGATGAGCATGATATATAGTGTTGGTGTTGCAAGAATGAAATCATTATGGCTGCCTTTTTGAGCAATCCCTTTGAATCTTTTGTTGACTAGATGCATTGTAATGTGAGCCTTGCAATGAACATCGCACGTACACTTTTGATCTTTTCAGGGTGTGCTAAATTAGTGTATTCCAAGTGCCATGTGTAGTGAGGTTCTACTTGAATACATATGTGTGGAATCCTAGAATTTGCCTTGTTAGTCTTATTTTCTTAACCTTTGTAATAGTAATGCGTGATCTTCGGAAGAAATTCTAAGAGGGAACCCAAATTTCCATATGTTTGTGACTACCTTGTGAGGGTGTGCATCCATTTTGCACCATTTGAGCCTAACCATTTGTTGACAAAACAAAAATAAAACCTCCAGAGTCAAGTTGTTCCTACCTTCTCACCCAAAATCCTTTTGGAAGCATTATTATTTTTGAATAGACAACTTAGGCCAAAACCATAAGTTGACGGTGTGGAAAGTAAGGACTAATGAAAGCCAAGTAAAGGTCAAAGAAAGATTAACTCAGACTCAACTTTGTACTTTGTTTCAAAAGAAAGGAACCCTTCCATATAAAAAAAAAGGAGAAACATTTTGATGAAATTTTTTGAAAAATGGAAATGAAAAAGAGAGTGAAAAGTCAAAGTTTATGTTCTCAAATGGTAAAAGAATGAAAAGAAATTGAGAAGAGGTGAAGATGATTGCAAGTATTCTTTGAAAAGGTGAAGTCACTAAGCCAAATTAACCAAAGCTTAGCCCTCAGACCCATTGCAACATGAAAAGACCCTTGAGATCTTCCATTAACAAGGTTGAGTGATCAATGGAAAATATGAGAAAACCTATGAGATGAAGCTTGTATGTATTTATCTTTTGAGAGAGTGAGAGTTGCATTGATTTCTTGTTTGTTTGTTGATTTTCTTTCTAAGAGCATGGAATCTTTCTTAATGTGAGGGAACTAGAATCCATTAGTTGAAATATAGTCTTACATTTGACAGGAAGCTATAGTGAGCTAGAGCTTCTATTGAAACCGACTAGTAATCATTTGAAGCTTTTTTTTTTAATCATGTTTAAGTGTAGCATATACTGAGAGTAGTCTTGTATTGCCACTTTCATGTTAGTTCCCATTGAGCAATGTTATAGACACCTTTATTGAGCAAATTATTTTTTTGATTTACTTGAAGACAAGCAAAAGTTTAAGTTGGGGTGTTTATATGTGGTATGTTTGCACTCATTTAAGGCCTATGGAATTCATCAATTAATGTTCTCAATGCCTAATTGTTTCATATGATAATGATAGTTTGATTATTTGTTGTTATGAAGCCTAATAGACAAGGATGAATGTTTGAAAGGATGGCCAAAACTGCATAAAGAAGTGAAAACTATACATTGATGATTGCTAAACAAGAAAGGTGTATCGCCTACAGACCATGACCTCACCAAAAGTGACAATTCATAACACTTTTGTTTATCAAGGCAGGTTTGCAAACTCCAAATGGAAAGGTGACTCACCATATGAGAAAGGGAAAGCATGTTAACCATCGCCGAAGGCGACACTTCAACAACAAAAAGTGAAAGCTCAAAAGTTAAGCTGAGGTAGTACTCAATGGATCGTTGAACTTGAAAGGAAAACTCAAAAAAGCTTACTAATTGAGGTTCAAATACCTAAATCCTATAGCAAGAAAATCTGAGATGGAGAGTAGATGGAGATTCGCCCAACATGAACGGTGAGCCCAACTAAAGTCGCCCAATGGGTCATGTAGTGACTTTTTGGCCAGATTTTAGAGAAATTATAAATAGCCCACATGAGAGAGAAATTAAGAAGGTAGGAGTTCATCTATGATGACCCTCCAGGTCATTTCTCTGTTTACACCTTCTTTTCGTCGTTCAGATCATTTTTGTAGTGACCACAAGTAATTTATTACTTGTTGACTCTGACTGTTCGATCGTTTGGTTGTTCATTTGGGTTTTATGCTTGTTTTCCTATTTTGGACGTTTTTAAACATGAAAAGCTGATCTAAGTCATAACCTCAGGTAAACAACCATAGATGGGGATTCTAATGGTTGTATCAGCTTCGGAGCAGCTAAATTAGGCTAGTAGCATGGGTGGCATGAGTCATACGACTTTTAGTGTGACTTTGGGGCCATTTGTCACTTTAGCCTTTGAATGTTGGCATAAGTTTGACTTTGGTCAGTATTCTTGGTAAACGTCCTCAGATGAGAATTCTATTAGCATTGTTAGTTCCAAAATGTCGAGTTTGGTGTAGAATGACCCTTCGTGCGCTTCCCGCGGCTTCCAGTCCTACTCTGAGGCCTGTTATAGAAATTGACAAAAATGGCATTTGGGTGTGGAACCCACTTTTTGTTGAAGTAACCTCTTATGGAAATTATGGCTGCGCCATTGAGTCTGGGATGTCGAATTTAGAGGGGTATCATATCGGGTTTATTTTCATCGGGTCTCGAACAAATTCCACGGGTCTATTTGGAGATTTTTTAAAAATAAATAGCAAAATCTGGTGTTGTTGGTAAAGACCTTCGACCAGATTTAGCTTTTAGCGATCAGATTTAGCTTTTAGAGACCAGATTCAGCCTCATTTTGAAACTTCAATAACTCAAGTTCTAGAGCTCCATTTTAGGTGATTCGAATTCGGTGTGTTTGGGTTTGTATTGTCTGTGTGGGTGACTGTCCTTAGCATGTCATAGAGACACTGATTGTGGTGTTTTTGTGTTGTAAGAGGCTGCCCCAAGTCTCTTTTTGTGTAAAGTTTTGCATTTTTGTTTGTTGTTGCATGGAGCTCCTCCGATCTTCAAGAGGTTCTACATTTTTTAAAACAAGCTCGGGGGAGAGATTAGTACCTCTTCACAAAGTTACGGAAATTCTGGAGCGGGTCCCATATTTCCTGATTTTGACTTTGAAATTGGTCTATCTCCGATTTTGATTATTTTTGTGTCTAAACGACTGTGTTGATGTTGTGATTGTATTTTTGATAGTGTGGCAGAAATTTGAGGCCGTTCGAAAGGGAAAAGCTCTGGTACAGTTATTTGAAGCGCGCGCAGTCGGCCTTTAAGTAGGCTACGACTTCCTAACCTTTCACAATACAACGACACATAATCGTAGACACTTCACTCTCAAAGTATTCTTAAAGCATATACATAAATCTCATAATCATGCATAATTCTCATATCATACCCTTTAAGGATCAAAGATAATATTCAATCAACACATCTATAATTCACTTTAGTAAACATGGATATAATCATAATTCAAACAACTTAATTACTACATGCATAATTCTATAACGTTCTCCCTTCGTCAACCAATACCTATATTACAAGATTATAATTGGGAAATATGGGGAATTCATGGATTCTTGGGAAATTAAAACCACTGGAAATAATCAATTTATACATAATATGACATAATTCAATCATTATAAATGATTTTGAAAGGAATCCATGAGTTTGGAATCAAACCCTAACTTTTGGGGATTTCTTGTTTGAAATTGGGTTTTGACGGGACTCCATGGATGAAATCTATCCATGGATAAAGGACTACCATACCTTGATCAACAATGCCCAATGAATTTGAGTGAAAGACCTTGCTGCTTGAACCGTAGCTCTAACTTCCTTCTTCTTCTTCCTTGAAGTTCTACGGAGAGAATATTTAGGGAGGATGAAGTTTTGGAATAGTTTTAAGTTTTAGCAATAATGAGTTGGATGACTTAGTTTAGGGGTCTAAAACTCTTATATAGTTGGTCTAAATTAGGCTAAAATAACACCACGTAATATTAATTAAATCAAAAAACCCCATAGTGCCCCTAACTAATTCCTCAAAATAGTCCCCAGGTTACCACCCACGGAACCACATCCACGAGCCATGGTTGGACCCATGGGGCATGCTGGTACTATGTGGTTGGGTGGCTAGGACTTGGTTTTTGGGACCCTGACCCATGACCCCTCCCACGGGCGTGGACCCACTTACGGGGCGTGCGTCCTGCTTTGGTTCACTGCTTTTGGGCAGTTTCCAAGGGTCCTCCTCAAGGACTAGCCATTAGTCCTTGAGGGGTTGTACCTTGGCGTTCTAACACAAAATCCTCTATTTTAAGTATTGGGAGTTATATTCATGACTCTAACCCTCACGTTAAACTCTAGTTTAGCCTACTAATTTTTGGGGTGTAACAATGTCCCATCAACTCAGCTCAGTTAGAGGCTTTTCAGACATAGTAGTAGATTAAACTTTAGTTTTGAGTTATTGTTTTGTATCACTAGACTCCTAGTATGTTTTATGGCTTCAAACTATTTTGGTATTCCCCACCTTCAGTTATATATTGATTTAGCTTCCGCATAGTACTTGTTTAGTTTAGTATTTTTATAGTATTCTTATGATATGCCACACATATGATTAGCTTAAGGTCACTCGTGATCCTAGGTCCTGTGTTACGTCAAAGGGTAACCCCGAGCCTGGACAAGCATGGTATCAGAGCATTATGTTTAAAAGTACTAGGATGTCTGAAATCAGCACTAAGTAGAGTCCCATACCACAATTAGCATATGTTGGAGTCCCATTACCTCCTTGTGCCACACTACCTTGAGACAGTGCAGGTCTAGCTCTGAAATTATGTGAATTCTGATTCTTGAACTCGCCTATGTTCCATGGTGCAGGTGCACTAGAAGATGATGGAGCAAGTCCATTCTGCTTTTGGTTGAAAGACGACTGGTTTGCATTAATCTTCTGTTGTTTGTGTTCATTTCTAGTTGTCTTAGCTTTCTTGTTTTGGAACTCTTCTCTATCCGTCAGCTTATCTTCTTCAACCTATTGCACATGGATCATAAGTCTTGATATGTCCATGTCCCCTATAAACATACCTGCCTTACCTCTTTGCTTGACAGATTTGACAGCCCAAAAACAAACAAACTCCTCCTACTCATCATATCAACAACCATCTCCGGAGCATAGCGGGAAAGTTGGGTAAACTTGAAGCTGTGCTTATGCATATTCATTGATTTTTGCTTAAGTGTTAGGAGTTCTCTTACTTTTTCCTCTCTTAGATCACGGGGAAAGAAATGCCCCATGAAGGCCTCTTCAAACACAACCCAACTCTCAATTGGTTCACCCTGAGCTCTACTCTTCTTCAATTGATCAAACCACGCTCTAGCAACAGCGTTCAGTTGGTATGCAACTATTACCACTCGCTCAGCATCATTAACATGCATAACCTCAAAACATATTGTACCTCTTCCACAAAGTGTTCGGGATCCTTAGTGACACTTGAACCGGTGAAGTTGGGAGGATTCATCCTGAAGAGCTCATAGATCCTTGACGTATCAGACACATACTACTGAATTTCTCTCCGTTGCCTAGCTTGGTTTGTCACCACTTGGCTCAACATCTGGATAGCTTCATAGAACTCTGCATTAGTGACCTCTTCTTGGTGTTGCACTTCTATTACATTGGTGACCCCATGATCATGAGAATCGACATTCCTTCTAATAGAACGACCTCGAACAACTAGTCATCAAGGCTTGATCTGAAAGATACGTGGAAACAGGAATTAGAAAGAGACTTTATAGAGATGAACTCTACCACACGAAAAGAGTATGAAATAATTGAGATAGTTCCTAGATGTTACAAACTCCTAATTCTAGATGTGGCGCACGAACTTCACACCGATAACTATAACTCTACAGACACGGCTTCATAGACACCTTAGGACTCTTTAACTTTTTGCTCTGATACCAAGTTTGTAATGCATAAGCCTACACCCTACACACAACTGGCACTCAATAACCATTGTTGGCCCCAAGCAAACCCTTGACCTGGCCTAACTCTTAACGGAGGACTTACTCAACATAAGATAACTTTAAAAGTAAAGCTTTAACTCAAAATAACTAACTCAAAATTTTTAAAGACACATTCACTAGCCAAAGAGGCAAATCAAGTCTTAGACATCAAAAATTTAAATGAAAAAGACTCATGAACTATGTCTATCTATCTATGAAGCCACTAATACTATGAGCGATTTCGGGACAAGACCCTCAATCATCCTAACAACTAAAATAACAAAACATAATAAATGGATTCTCTGGAAGCAAGGAGGCTCACCATACAACTCTGGGACTCAACTGGATCAACAAAGCGCTGGATACTTATCCTGGTTACCTGTATCTCCATCATAAAAGATGCAGGCTAAATAGCGTCAGTACATGGAAAGTACAAGCATGTGAGGGGAATTATAAAAAGACATAAGCTTGAACTAGAGATAAAGAAACAACTTACCTTGTCTCAACTCAACTCAGGGATACTCAACTTATTTCAATATAAAGTAGTAGTAAATATGCATTGCAAAGAAAAGCTTTTAAAACAGTAAGCAATAACTCAATGTATTAGAAAATACAATATAACTCAGTTTTGTATATAAAAATACACATAACTATGTGGGAGATTCTCTAATGAACAACCATCACTATGAGCTATGTGATGATACAACGTCTAGCCCATGTTGCCGAAATTGTCCTATACTTTGCCAGTGTGTAGGACCTACTGCTAAGTGGATCCACTAGTGTATGGTAAAAAGAAAAAAAGAATCAACTAAAAAGTATGACCCTTTCTACCCACATTGGCTACATTTAGATGTTGATCCTATTTACCTGTATCTGCATCATAAAAGATGCAGGCTAAATGGTGTCAGTACATAGAATGTACGAGAATGTGAGGGGAATTCTAAAAAATACATAAGCTTGAACTGGAGTTAAAGAAACAACTTACCTTTTCTCAACCCAACTCAGGGATACTAAACTTATTTCAACATAAAGTAGTAGTAAATATGTATTATAAAGAAAATATTTTAAAATAGTATGCAATAACTCAATGTATTAGAAAATACAATATAACTCAGTTTTGTATATAGAAATACACATAACTATGTGGGAGATTCTGTAAAGAACAACCATCACTATGAGCTATGTGATGATACAACGTCTAGCCCATGTTACCAGAACTGTCCTATACTTTGCCAGTGTGTAGGACCTACTGCTAATTGGATCCACTAGTGTATGCTAAAAACCAACAAAGAATCAACTAAAAAGTATGACCCTTTCTACCCACATTGGCTATATATAGATGTTGATCCTGTTTACCTGTATCTGAATTATAAAAGATGCAGACTGAATGGTGTCAGTACATAGAATGTACGAGCATGTGAGGGGAATTCTAAAAAATACATAAGCTTGAACTGGAGTTAAAGAAACAACTTACCTTGTCTCAACTCATCTTAGGGATACTCAACTTATTTCAACATAAAGTAGTAGTAAATATGTATTATAAAGAAAATATTTTAAAATAGTATGCAATAACTCAATGTATTAGAAAATACAATATAAATCATTTTTGTATATAAAAATACAAGTAACTATGTGGGAGATTCTCTAACCAACAACCATTAGTATGAGCTATGTTATGACACAGCGTCTAGCCCATGCTGCCAAAACTATCCTATACTTTGTAAGGGTATTGGACCTACTAATAAGTGGATCCACTAGTCTATACTAAAAACCAATAAACAATCATTTAAAAAGTATGACCCTTTCTACCCAGATTGTCTACATGGTTTATGGAGACTTTGACTTATCTAAACTCGTCCCCATATGGTGATCAATAATACTCCTAAAATGTAAATAGCTCATATGTTTAAAAACATAACTCATTCTATGGTTTGCGATTATTACTCAAAAATATTTCGCTTAAAAGAGATGGTATTAAAAACTTCTCATGAAAACTCTTTCGAAAATTGGTGTTTCCTTTCATCTTAAATGTGAAAACATTTACTCTTGGGAATACTTAGCTCCCATATATCAATTTCAACAAAATGAATTGAACTCTACTCTTTCTCAAACTCAAGTGCTCAAGTCTTAAAACAAGTTTAAAGCGATTGTAATAGACTTATTAAAATGACTCGCATGAACTCTCATGACTTGACTATAATCTCTACCTTGAATTTGAATTATGGATTCAAGGTTATGATTCATGTTATTAATGAATGTCTAGATATTTAGAAGTATTTTAGAGTAGATAGAATCAATAGGAAGTAAAGGTATACTTTAGAAGGACTTAGACAGGCTAAACAACGGAAAAAGGGTAGGGCAGGAAACCATGGCGCACTGTTGGCGCGTGACGCCAGCCCCTTAACTTTAGTGGACTCATTTTTGTGCACTGCTGGCATGCCACACCTGTCCTGCTATCGTATTTGGGGAGTGTTGCGCCACCCCTTCCCTAGATCATCCGGACGGATTTTCTTATTCACTTTCTAATCCTAAATCTATTTTAATCGATTGATTTCCTCAAGTTTTCCTTTGATTCAACTACTCAATACAAGTATACAATAATTTACTCAAAAAAAACTCTTAAAATCAATATGATTAGCTCAAGAACCCATCAAAACCATCTTAATTCATGAACAAAAGAGATACTTCAAGAACACTTATCAAGAAGTCAAATCATTCAACTTTGAGAACGAATTGCAATAAAAAGGGAATGATTGACGTGTGGGTGAATGAACACAACACTATGATAGCTCACATACCTCTTAGGGATTAAATCATTGGTGAAAAAACTGCGATTCAAAAGAAAACTTGAAGAATGCCTTGACTTTTCTCCTTTTCTCCTCTTCATGAACTTCTCTCAAAACCCTAACGTAAATTAGGATTTGTAAAACTGAACCAAATCAGTTTAGACCCCTAAATATTACCAAAATTCATTTTAATCCGATTGGTTAAGGAAAACACCAAACTACCCCTCATATTTTTGGGTAACTTTCCTTAATCGGGCAACCGATTATAGATGAGCATTCTCGCTCATACGAGCATGGAATTTAGTAGACTTGGTGGCATTAGAAAGAGAATTACAAGACCTTTAATTTGATGTATTATGGGACACCTAACTCATCCTGTACTAAAAGTTATAGCCATTTGAAGTTGACCCAAAACTCATATCTTAAGCTTAGCTTGAAAATTTTTAGATTTGGCTCTTTCCAAATTAGTTCTTTCTATTTTTAGCTCTTTCTAAGGTAGGATGTTACATAAGTGGATCCACTAAGCTATGCTTAAAAGCAATAAGTAATTATCTAAAAACTATGACCTTTACCCATGTTGGAATACATGGTTTAAGGGAGCTGTGAGTTGTCTGAACTCTCTCCATATTGGTGCTCAATACTACTCCCAATAATATATACTCATGCTCATATGTTTAAAAAATAAAGATAAATCTTCCTCTGGTTTGAGATAATTGCTCAACCTACCCTCTTAAAAGAGGTAACTACTCTTGAAATAACTTTTGAACTGATAACACATTTAGAAATCTCACTGTCTCTTTTATCAATGCAAAAATTGATTCCTATAGGAATACATAGTCCCCTTATATTGTCATACTTGAAAACTCTTTCTCAAAAACATTTCAAAATAATATTATAATATGATCATTGATAACTCAGGAAGTCATACTGCATAAAAATTGATGGCATATCTTGATACCATACTGTTGAAACATTGATGGCATACTTGATTGGCCTACTAATAATGTTTTAGAAACTCTTTCTCAAAACTCATCTTTACTTCCTCAAAAATTAGTTTGAAACTCAAGTGTTGGCTTTAAAAATCTTCTCAAAATTTAGTACTCAATTCCTAGGGTTAATGCGTAATTATGGACATGAACAACTCAAATCAGGGATTTTAATAGCAATATGGAAACTTAGCACTCAGAACTCAAGGCCTCAAGGACTGGAAACTCAGCAATACTACTCATCTCATGAATACTCAATTTATAGGGTTAATGTTTAGATATAGATATGAAAGAATCAACTCAAGAATTATAATACATAACAGATAAAAATTCAATAATTAGGAATAAAAAAATATTTTAAAAAAGAATATATAATTCAAGAACTCAAATCAACATATCTCAAGAATACTCAAATCTAGGGGTAGAATCATATATTTCTCTTTTACTGATTTGAAAGTAGATGTAGGGCATGAGGACGAAATAGTTCAACACTATGATAGTCTTACATACTTGGAAGAACAAGGTTCTTTAAGAGTCTTGAAGAATCTTTAAGAAGAACATGATTAGAAGACTTAAAACCATAGTTTGAAGGAGAAAAATCAAGAAAACCTTTCTTAAGATTTCTTGAATTAGTTTCTTGAAACTGTACTGCCAAGAATTATGATTTTCATTAATGATTCATAATTGTATGGAGGAATTTGAGTTGGAAAGAATGTGATTCTTGGAGAAAGACTTACCTTGAATAAGAATCTTGAAAAGGATTGAAAGACTCTTGAATGTAGTATTATACTTTGATTTTTCCTTGGGGTTTTTCCTTAGGTTTGAGAGAGAAGAGAATGATGGATTAAGATATGAAAATCTGATTGTTTTGTGTCTTTAATTAGTCAAAAAAATTGTTTAGGATTTTATTAGAGGTAAAAAGACAAAAATGACCCTTTTAATGCTTTTTCGTCGGCCAATTCGTCACTGCACTGTACCAAGTTACTAAAATGTTCATAACTTTTTACTCAAACCTCGGCTTGTTGAGAATTTGGTGGCATTGGAAAGAAGATTCAAACACCTTTAATTTGATAGGTTATGGCTACATAACTGTATATATTTTAAGAGATATGATCGTTTGAAGTTGGCCCAAAAGGAATCTTACATTAAAACTTAATCGGTAAGGAAACTTTCAACTACACTTTGTGCTAGGAGTTTCTAGTGACCTTAATTGATATCAAAAATCATTCCCACACTAAATAATTTACCTTTACACATATGATAAATTTAAGAATCGCCTGATATGACGTTACATGCAAATGAACAATAGTTTTTATCTAACTTAAAAAAATTTCCAGTGTTACAATATCTCCCCCTTGGGATTATTCGTCCTCAAATGACGGCTGGTCTAAGAATGGAAAGGGGTTACTCCTAGTATATTTTTGACTTTTTAACTTCCCTACTAACCTTCAACCAGCCTTGAGCCCATATCAAGAAACATCTAATACATCATGAATTCCTCCACATGCTACCAACACCACATTCAAGCCTAGTACTGTAACAACTCCACGAACTCCTACTAACTAACTTTTATAATAATTCTTCATTTTCTTGTCACTTCTACCAACTTAAATTTCATGTAGTATTACAAGGAAAATGACATATTACTCATCGTAAACTTTATTCATTCTTCCTCCACTTTTAGAACCTTAGATGGAATAAACACAATATTGCAACCAATATAAATGACATCAGCCTTCTCCTTCTATAATCACTAAACTAATATCATCAGCATCACTCCCTAACTAAAAAGAATCACTGAAAGACCTTCAGGGCAAAAGATCATATGCACGATTCATTAGAGATATCTAATATAAGAATATGCATGGCATACAATATGTTACTAGCCATTGAGCATAAATCGTAAACTTGTGATACTGAACATACTATGAGACATGAATGCTCATATGAATAGGTTCATATCATGAGGATGATATCTACAACTTTATGGATTATGCTCAAGCTAAATGGGCTAAAGTCTTTGCACCTCATTGTGAAATCTGAACATAAATGTGAATCTCTCTATAGTGTATGAGAATAGGTCATAGACACAATTCTGATATTTGGAATATCCACAAGATGTCGTAATAACTTTGCTTGAGAAATATGCAAGATTTGGAACGGATTGACATATGTCTAAAACCTTTTTTGAAGAAATCACTATCTCATCCTCAACACTTGACTTTGTTTCTCATCTTATTATCTCCCCATTAGGTTTGGAGTTGACACTCAAAAGCCATGGATATATTCTCAACATCTCTAAACCGGTCTACATTCCATTTACTCTAATACTCGGGAAAAGCTTATCTCATGGCTACTGAACTCTCCATAAGAAGGTACTATGACTCCTTCTAAGACCTCTTTCTAAGATGCTTCTATTAACCTCTTCTCAATGGCTTAAAAGGTTGCTTCATCTAGCTCTTAAGGGAAGAAAATTAATGGTTACCTCAACCTATTACACGTTAATAGCTCAATTATACTATCTAGGCACAGATGAAAATAATCATTAACTTAATTGGACCTCATCTAAGGACATATGATCTTGGGTACACCTCTTAATTATTTTGTTAATATAATGACTTAGCCACACATCATTGCTCTTAAATAAAAATTAGAATCTCATACTTGTACTATTCATATTTACTGCATCTAACATTTCAATTCCTCACCTACTCTATGTCAAGTCTACTAGATCATATCTCATGGCAAATATTATCACCCTCATGTTGCCTTTTTTTTTAATCACGAAGCTCATCTCAAATTCAAGATTAATTTTTATTAATAATCCAAGATATCAATATGATTGTTCCCTTACTATACTACCTTACAACTACTAGATAAGATTATCAAACACTCGCCCACTAAAACCTCATGACATGTAGTCAATCTTTACCTCTCAGTCTTCATACTTTCAATTTACTATCACACTTCCTTTCACAACTTAAGTATTATTTACCCATTCACTATACATCATTCCCTAATTAGTTCGGTAACCCTTTGAAAATTACAGGGTTCCCCTTAAAAATCATAAACCAAGTTTAGAACTATCACCTCATGAATACTGCTACTCTTCTATTCATCACCTACACTTGGTAGTTACTAACACAATGAAACCTCATCATAAACTTCTTTCTACATCTCCTCCTAACTCGTAAGTATTCCTCTACCTCATATCATGAACTCTATACAAAATTATTACTTCTTAGTCTACCCAAAAGGGAAAGCTCCTCATTAATAACCTACTGGGTGCATGACTATAATAACATATCTTGCTTCATCACTATCTCCCTTTCTTAGATTACTGAACCTTTGCATGCATTCTTCTAATTTTGGGAACTCTTACTACAAATGCTTATAAAATCGTACTCATACTATCTTTCTGGGTGGAAATTCTACACAAGCTCTAAAACACACTTCCTCATAAGGGTCTTAATTGGAACAAGGTTTATAGAAGAGAGTACAACTAGCTTTTAGCTTGAATGCACGATTCATATGAATAAAAACGCATTCCTTTGAATGTCAATAATTAATAAGCTCTCTCATGGGCGTCTCTATAGCAACTTTGTAGTCTCATGACTCTCTCAAGACTTTTGCTTAGATCAACTCATTTATAAAGATCTGAGCTATGTTTCCAAGTACCTTCAGTGTGCGGGATAGTCAAATGGATATAAGAAACACATGAGTTTATAAGCTCCTTTTAGCATAGTTCTATTCGACGATTTAGAGTATGAAAGAAGGGAAATTTTTCCTAAATGTCTGTAGTCCCTTATTTATAGAAGTGGGGCCTCACAACCATAAATAAGAGCCTACTTGATACGGCTTCATTGACCCTAGGACACTTCAACTCTATGCTCTGATATCAAGTTTGTCACAATCTGAGCCTACACCCTTGACGTGGCCGGTACTCGAGAACCATTGAGAGCCCTCAAGTAAACCCTCATCCTGGTTGACTACAAGCGGAAGACTAACTTGAGCATAGATAAGCATCAAATTGAAAGAAACGTTTAAAATAGTTTACTGACTCTCAAAACTTTATTGTACTGAGTATGAAACTTAAGTTTTAAATTAAATATCTGAAACTGAAACACTCTCCAAAACTGTCTATCTATGAAGCCTTTACTATTTATAGACGAGTGTCAAGACAAGACCCACGAATCATCAAAAGAACTACTACTAAAACCTTATAAAACTAGAGTCCTCTGAAAGCAAAGAGGCCTCACTCATAAAAAGATGAACAGATGAAGTGTCTCAACAAACTTTTTTTGAGGATCTTAAGACCCTGTAGCTGCATCATTAAAACATGTAGGTCGAATGACATCAATACATTGAATGTATGAGTATGTAATATAGCTTAATAACAAATAACTGAAACAAAGGACTGAAATAGATAACAATGTACTCAAGCTGAATGTAAAGAAATAAAGGATTTAAATTATTTAAAGTTTTACAAAATCGTTTCTCATCTCTGAACTCAACATAATAAGTGATATACAGAAATACACAAGCCCTATTAGGAGATTCTCTAACTAAAACCATCAATATGAGATATGTGATGATACAATGTCTCGTTCACATTGCCAGAACTATCATATACCTTGTCGGAGTGTAGAACACCTCAAATAAGTAGATCCACTAATCTATGCTTAAAAGGAACAAAGAATCATCTAAAAAGTATGATCGTTTACCTATGTTGGCATATATGGTTTATGTGGACTATGAGTTGTCTGAACTTTCCCCATATCACTGCTCAATACTATTCCCAATAATATATACTCATGCTCATATGTTTAAAAAAAAACATATGAGATAATTGCTCAAACTACCCCCTCTTAAAAGAGGCAACTGCTTGGAATAACTTTTGAACTCATAACTCATTTAGAAATCCCAATTTCTCTTTTATCAATATAAAAATTGATGCCTCTAGGAATACATAGTCCCCTTATACTCATACTTGAAAACTCTCTCTCGAAAACATTCAAAATCATATTATAGAATGATCATTGATGACTCGGGAAGTCATACTGCATAAATATTGATGGTATATCTAGATACCATACTGCTTAAACATTGATGGCATGCTTGATTGTTCTACTAATCATGTTTTAGAAACTCTTTCTCAAAACTCATATTTAGTTCTTCAAAACTCAGTTTAAAACTCAAGTGTTGGCTTTAATAAGCTTCTCAAATTTATAACTCAATTCACAGGGTTCATGCGGAATTATGGACATGAACAACTCAAATCAGGGATCTTAATAGCAATATCAAAACTCAATACTCAAAACTCAACAACACTACTCATCTCATGAATACTCAATTCATATGGTTCATGTAGAAATATAGAAATCAATGAATCAACTCAAGAATCTTAATGCATAACATATAGCAATTAAATAATTAGGAATATATTTTCAAAAAAAATTATTCGTAACTCAAGAACTCAAATCATCTTATCTCAAGAATACTTAACTCTAGGGGTATAATCCCATATTTCTCTTTTACTAATTTGAAAGTTGATGTAGGGCATGAGGACCAACTATTCCAACACTATGAAAGCCTTACATACCTGGAAGAACAAGGTTCTTGATGTGTCTTGAAAAATCTTCAAGAAGAACTTGATTAGAAGCCTTGAAAGCCTAGATTGAAGGAGAAAAATCAAGAAAACAACCTTTCTTAAGATTTCTTGAATTAGTTTCTTGAAACTCTATTGCCAAGAATTATGATTTTTATTGGTGATTCAACATTGTATGGAGGAATTTGAATTGGAAATAATGAAATTCTTTGAGAAAGAATTATCTTGAAGAAGAATCTTGAAAAAGATTGAAAGAATCTACAAAAAGATTGAAAGAATCTTTGAACGGAATCTTCTACTTTGATTTATCCTTAGGGTTTTGCCTTAGTGTTTGAGAAAGAATAGAATGATGGATTAAGAGATAAAAATCTGATTGTTTTGGGTCTTTTATAAGTCAATAAATTTGTTTAGGATTTTATTAGAGGTAAAAAGACAAAAATGACCCTTTTAATGTTTTCCCATCCGCCAATTCGTCACTAGACTGTATCAGGTTACTAAAATGGTCATAACATTTTATTCAAAAATCTTATTGTTGCAAAATTGGTGGCGTTGGAACGAAGATTCAAATACCTTTAATTTGATAGGTTATGGGCCACATAACTCTTTATATTCTAAGAGATATGATTGTTTGAAGTTGACCCAAAGAGAAACTTACATCAAAACTTAATTAGTAAAGGAAACTTTCAACTCAACATTGTGCTAGGAGTTTTTAGTGACCTTAATTGATATCAAAAACTATTTCCACACGAAATAATTTACCTTTAAACATATGAACAATTTAAGAATCACCCGATACGACCTTACATGTAAATTAAGAATAGTTTGGATCTAACTTAGAAATTTTTCGGGTGTTACATGATCTAACACACCATATTAACATTAGTGTATTGGTTATTGAGTCATCTATCATGGGATATATAGAGGCTTTGCTTCTCTGTGAGCTATTTTCTAATAAATGAACTGATAAAGTTGTATGGGAACACAATCCCGTTCACTCTTATCATAGGAAATGTAAGCTTCATTGTTATATTTTAGAAAACAAGAGATATGGATATCTTCGACAAGCATTCACATGAGAAATCATGGTTGAAATTGGAGATGAGGTCGTATAAAGAAGCTTTTTAGAATATAGCGATGTAAATCTTAGAAGATAATAAACATCTCCTGTGATTCAAGAACAAGATATTAAGAATCAAAAGAAAGCTAATACTATTGAAAAGCCTCTTCGTATAGAGAGTTGAGCGTACTATCAGATAATGGAAGAAAATAATATTGTTAGGTTGAACAAAAATATTGACTATGAGAAGATCAAGAAAGACATGAAGCATCAAGACGTTCAAAATGATTTATGATGATGCAGGGTCAAGGAGGACCAAATACAACAGGAGCAACACAAGGCAATCAAATAATCTTTTGCAAATTCTTCCTCAACTGTTAAGGATCATCAACTAAAGGCTAAGAAAGTTGCAAAATCTATCAAACTTCAAGAAAAGGAAATGGATAAGTTTTTAACAGAGAGTGAGACTATGATCATATGAGCTCTTATTAATTTATTCTCCCTCTCTTCCATAAACTCTTCCTTTTCTTTGTCTTGAAGTTGAATAAATTTACAGGTTTCTCTGTCCTAACACGATGATCCTCAATAGTTGAAGAAGCATTTGCAAAAGATTGTTTGTTCACATCCAATTACTCCTATTCTATTATTTTCTAAGTAGTCCTGTCATAATAAATCATTAAAAACTAATTCTAGAAAATTTCCCTTGATACTGCATCTCTTCCTTGTTTTGCATATAATGCATCTTTATTTTACCTTGACGATCTTGTTCACTTCCACTCTCTGATGGGGCTTTTCACTCACCAAACAAATAATCCCTTCAGTGTTATTATATTTCATTTGATTCTTAGCGGCTTAATTCTAAAACAACATGAGTTGTTGATTATTCTTTGAAATCTTCATAGATGGATTCCAAACAATTTCTTTATATGATTTCGTCTCAAACTTCAACCCTGATTTCTCATGTGAATGATTGCTGAAGTTTTCCAAATCTATTATTTCTACCATGAAGCCATAAAAATTATATTTTCCCAAGGATAAAAGTTAATGTGATAATTTTCCTACATATCTCTCTCTTCCATTGTTGCAAAACTATTCAATGAGAAGTAGAGCCTCCATGTATCCTATGACAGTTGCCTCAAAAACCAATACCGTGATACCACGATGGTATCATGGTCATTTTCAATGTCAAAAATCCATTAATGTGGTATAAGAATTGAAAATGTCATGGAATTATTGGTATCCAATAAAATCCACTTGTCATTATCATCTTTCTCAAGAGCCTTGTTCATAATAATTACCATTGGGGACCACGCTATTTTCTTATCTTTGAATTCTATGCCATCCCATAATACATACACCTCACTTAGAGGTATAATAGAAGTTCAGAGGATAACATTAAATTCTAAGATTAGAAAGTAATGTGGTACCCAATGTTGATTATCATGAACGCTTGAAAAAATGATAATGACTAGTGGTATGGATGGGAAATGAGAAGTTGCTTGACTATTTCAGCTCTTAAGGTTCATTCTAGGATTTGTGACATTCATATGGTCCACCACAACATCTTGGAATTAATGTACTAGTTATTAAGGCCACTATCTTGGGATATGTGGAGTTTTTGTTGCTTCGTGAGAAGTTTTCTAATAAATGAACTTATAGAATTGTGTGGGAACACAATCTCGTTCACTTTTATCCCAAGAAAACGTAAGCTCTACTGTTACATTTACGAAACAAGGGACATGGACAACTTCAAGAAGCATGCATATGAGAAATTAAGGTTGAGGTTCGAGATGCGGTTGTATGAAGAAACTGTTTGGAATCTAGAGATGCAGTTCTTAGAAGATAATCAACATCTCATGCGATTCAAGATCAAGACATTAAAAATCAGATGAAAGATAATACCAATGAAGAGACTCTTTGTATAAAAAGTGGAGCACACTGTCACATATTGGAAGAGATCAAGATTGTTAGGTGGAAACCACACTATCTTCCACAGACTATTTCATTTCATTGTCCTGAAGATTGATCAATTCACAACTTTTTTTGCCCTAACTCGATTCTTATGAACCGGAAGGTCATTTTTGGGAATTTTGAACTATTCGGTTAGCTAAAGTTTTCTATTTAGCGGGTAAATTTTAATAATTAATTTATTAGTTGGTTAATTAGCCAAGTCCATAGTTTATTTAATACCCATTATCACTTGGCACATACATTGAGATAATTTAAAGGAATTTAACAACTTTAGAATAATTTAGGGAAGGAAAAAGTATTAAAAAGAAGAGGAAATTACCTGGTGGCGTTGGATGAGAGGGAACAAACTTTAGGTAACATTTATTTACAACTTTTCATCACTGAATGCAATCATGACTTTCTATAATATAAATTTTGTGGGACAATCTTTAATATGCTATAGTTGAATTTGGATTGGGATAGAAATTGTATTATAGAAAAGTTATTTGGGTTGAAAAGAATATAAATAAATTAAAAGTGGGACTTGATTTTAAAATCATAATGAACGTCTACTTTTGCCTATGAAAACAGTAAACTTGAAATTTACAGATTTGAGATCTTAAAGAATCTTTAAATTATTAAGGTCAACGTCTTTAAAAAATAATAATATAGCGATAACATTTTTAAATGAATCACACACCTTGAAAATACATTCTATATTGGACTTAAACAAAGATATCATAAGAACATATTGTATGTAGAAGATATTATAACTCATAGGCATGATATTCGGAGATGAGATAATTCTACGACACATCCTTATGACAGAAAAAGATAAAAATATGGATCATAGACAATATGTTGCTCAAGACTCACAACGTAAAACAAATCTAAACATAAACAACATTTTGTAATTAGAAAATTTTAAAAGCTAAAGATGCCGATTCAAGCAACATAGACAAAAGGAGGGGAGACGAAATTCTACCTGTTTCAGAGCAGCAAATTGGAGACTTCTTGATCACGGATCTACCCTCAAACTTGGACTACTCCGAACTCAACCACATACGAGAATCTAGAGTCAACAAAGGCGTGAAAATTTAGATATTTTTTGGAGTAGGAAAGGGATTTTTGTCACTTTTTGTTTGTGTATTGATGACTGAAAAAATGATTCTCAAAACATGTCCCCAACGGTTGCAAAAGGGCTTGTATTTATAGAGAAAAGCTTAAGGTTTTGGGACCTCTTTTTGGGCGGGATTTTGAGCGGTTTTAGGATTTTAAAACTAATGTCCATGAACCCTAGAAAGTGAACGTTGAAAGACCTGTCTCTATCCAACAAACTTGGTCGAAAAAGAGAGAGAGAATCGGATATAAACCTTGCGTACTAGTAACGGAGCTTGACAATATCCTTGGTGAAAACCTTGGGATTTCTAAACGATTCTCGATAAATGGCAACTTCAAAAGACTTACGAATATCTGCTTGTGCAAAAGATCGATTGAAATTATCCTCAAAATGGAGAAAAAGCCAAACTAAGGGTATTTTTCATCCCACCCCACCCCCCGACCAGCCCCACTTCCCCCACCCCAAAAAAAAAAAATTTTAAAAGTTTGTTTTTAAAAAATATTTCTAATTCAATTGTTTATTTATTCACCCCAACCCATGACTCCCTACAAAAAAAATATTAAACTTTCAATTTCAAATTTTTATTTTTTCACCCAATCCCTTATCCGCAACTCCTCTCCCCCCTTCCAAAAAAAAAATATAAGTTTTCTTTTAAAAAATATTTTCAATTACAATTTTTTTACTTTTTTACCCCACCTCCACCCCCTACCCACGACCCCACCCCCAAAAAAAAGTCCCCTAGCACCTCCAAATAAAATTTTAGATTGTTTTTAAAAAGTATTTTTAATTTCAAATTATTATTTTTCACCCCACCACACCACACCCCCACCCATGATCCCCCCCCCAGCCACCCATTCCCTCCAAAAAAAATTAAGTTTTTTTCTAAATATATTTTAAATTTAAAAATTTTATTTTCTTACCCCATCTCCCCCCTACCCCCCCCCCCCCGCCAGCCCCACCCCACCCTTCCCCCAAAATATTTCTAGTTTCAATTCAAATATTATTTTCTATTCTTTAGTAAAAATAAAAGATATTTTCTCAAAAATATTTTTCATTCATTAATCAAACACTAAAAAACTTTTTCGAAAAATAATTTTTACTCACCAACCAAACATGAGAAAATAAGTAAAAAATCTACTTGTTTTCCATGAAAACATTTTCTAGGAAAATATTTTACTTCATACCAAACACACCCTAATTCACTGAGACAGAGAAGAGAGATGCGACTGATCCAAATTCAGAATATTTTTAGGGTTTTGAGGGCATTTGGGGCAATTTAGGTAGATTAAATGAGGGTAAAGTAGGTAGTTTAGGATATTTGGAATTCTAGGGGTTTTGATTAAAAATAAACAACCAATAGGAAGAAGCCAAGTGGAAGGCGTGTGCTGGCTATGAAGGGCATGTGAAGAACGTACGTCAAGCGCGTGTTGGCATGTGTTTTGAAACGTTGGCGCCTTATGTGGTGCCAACGTGGCTACTCGTGTGGTGCTTACGTGGAAGGGGAATGTAAGAGTGGGCTAGAAAAGGGTTTCTTCTTGGGCCAATGTTGGTGAATTTTAGTTTGGGGTTAAAATTTGTTTTCCTTTCTTTTATTTTTAAATTTGGGCTTCTAATTTAATAACTAATGCAACATCTTATAAGATGACAATTAAAATTTATAAAACAAAAATATTAATATTACGGCTTTATACTAATATAACATATAGATACAAAAAATATGGATTTATAATTAAATAAATAAATATGAAACTCTTAAATAAAGTAACGATAAATACATTATTTAAGAAAAGTAGATATTAAAACTAAAACATATAATTTTAAAAGATCATTTTAATATGCTATTAATTTAGATGCTCAAAAACAATGAATTAAAGAAAAGAAGGGCCAAAATTGAGTGTGAACACGCATCAGGAAAATTAATCAAACCCAGTAACGAGCAGCCACATGCAAGTCCTCCTTCTCAATCACCGCTCTGCCTCTAGCTAGGGAGGATTAGCATCACTCAGCAACGGGGCCAACCACCCCTTCAAGTCTTCTAGAGTTTTGGTCTTGACCATGTCAGCCAAGGAATTGATGGTGTGCGTAATGTAGTCTAGCAGCTCCTTGATGTCGGTCTCGTAGCACTTTACTCTTTTTTTCTGCACCTCTACATAGTCCACTACTGCCATCAACCCAGCCCACTTCTTCCCCTTCGGGAACAACCTGGCATAACTCTCATAGAATTCCCGAACCTAGGAAGGAATATAAGTATTCTGGGAATCAGTGAATTATTAAAATTTGTGGAAGTGTAACATCTCCCACACATCCATATACCTATCTACCACACCATCTGTAGACAACCACTTCTTCTCTAAAATGGTTCACAAGCCCGCGACCTTCCGTCTATTCATAGAACGAGGAGGATGTACTAGGCCTAGGGCACTTGAGGTGCCTGTAGTAGTTCAGGTGCTGGACGTGCTGGTTGTATCATCCCGCCTTAGAAAGAGCTAAATTTAGAAAGCGCTAAACTGGAAATAGCTAAATTGAGAATTTTACAAGTTATTCTTAATTTGTGAGTTTTGGGTCAACTTCGGACTACCATAACTTTGAGTCCATGATGAGTTAGGTTGCCCATAAGATATCAAATTTGGAATCGTCTTTCCAACACCACCTAGTTTGCTAATTTTCAAGTTTAGATAAGGGAGATATGCCCGTTTGAAGTTAGCCTATCTAGTTAAGGAAAGTTACATGAATTAATTAGGGGTATTTTGGTCTTTTCCTTACCCCATAAGGGGTCAAATATGATTTGGGTAGGTTTTACAATCGTAAATTAAGCTTAGGGTTTGGAGAGAGGTTCAGGAAGAGGAAAAGAGGATAAAAGGAAGCACGATCAAGGTTTCTTGCAAATCGAGGATTTGTTTTGCCGAATCAAAGTATGTAAGTTTTCATAATGTTGGGTTTTTTCACCCACAAACCAATCATGATTTACATATTTTAATTCATCCATAAAGATTGAAAGAGTTAAGTTCTTGAGGAGTTTCTTGAAGTGTTGTTAACTTTCTTAAATTTTTTATGTTTGGTTGAGTTCTTGAGGCGAGAATCTCTTTAATAAGCATTATTCTTGAGGGTTTTTGAGTAGATTTTCGTGTAAATTTGTTGAGTAATTGAATCTAAGAGTTTTTGGAAGAAACCATTCATATTCTAGGTGAATTAGGGTCAGAAAATGAGAGAAAAAAAATTGTCAAATTTTTTGGATAGAGGTTGGCGCGCCAGCAGTGCTCTAGAACTATGGCTCTGAAGTTCAGCGGCTGGCGTCCCACACAACTCCGTGCCCTAGGGTCATCTGCCCCAACCTATCTTTAGTCGATTGCTCCATATGAGTTCTTGTAAAGTATACCTTTACTCATCTTTGATTCTAACTACTCTAAATTACTTCTAAACATCGAGAGATCATTCATAACGTGAATCATACCTCCTGAATCCTTAATTCAAAGTCAAGGGAGAGTTAAGGGTTAAGTCTTGAGAGTTTTTTCGAGTCAGTTTGAGAAGTCTTTTACAATATTTTTAAACTTGAGTACTTGAGTTTGAGGGTGAGAAGAATTAAGTTCATTTTTCAAAAAATGATAAATGGGAACTGAGTATTCTCAAAAGTAAATATTTTTACATTTAAAATGAGAGGAAAAGCCAATTTTCAAAGGACTTTATGCGGAGTTTTGAATACTGTCTCTTTCAAGAGAAATTTTTTGAGTAATAATCTCAAAGTATAGGATGAGGAAATCTTTTTAAACATATTAGCTAATTTATACTTTTGGAGTAGTATTGATCCAATATGGAGACGAGTTTAGATAACTCAAAGTCCTCATAAACCATGTAGCCAACGTGAGTAGAAAGGGTGATACTTTTTAGATGATTCCTTATTGCTTTCTAAGCATAGCTTAGTGGATCCACTAAGTTGAGGAGTTCTATACCCCGGCAAGGTACATTACAGTTTTGGGAGTGTGGGTGAAACGTTGTATCATCACATAGCTCATAGTGATGGTTGTCGGTACAAACATAGTTATTTTGTATTTTTGCATATAAATTGAGTTATTATGGTATTTTTGAATACATTAAGTTGTCATCTACTGTTAAAAAATATTTTATATAAACTGCATCTTTATTATTGTTTTTATACTGCTTTGAGTTGAGTAGCAATGAGTTGAGGTTGAGTTTTGTCGAGTCGAGGTGAGTATGTTTCCTTCTTTCCAAGTTCAACTTTACATTATGTTCAGTATTCCCATTACATGTTCGTGCATTCAATGAAATGATGTCATTTAGCCTATTCATGATGCATATACAGGAGATCAGGGTCATTAATAGGCGATTCGTTGATACCATATGTAGTTCTAGAGTTGTTTGGTGAGCCTCCTTACTTTCGGAGGATCCCTTATATATCTTCATTTATTTCAATTTTGTTAGGATGATTGAGGGTATTTTCCTGACATCCCTCATAGTAATAAAGGCTCCACAGATAGATAAACAGGGTCTTTTCATTTCTACTTTTAATGTTTAAGACTTGAGTTTCCTCTTTTGACTAGTGAATGTTTTATTTCTAAAATATTCTGAGTTTATCTTTTGAGACAGTTGAGTAAAATTTACTTTTAAAGTTCTTTAATTGTTGAGTATGTCTTCTGCTGAGAATTGAGTCAAGCCAAGGGTTTTCTTGGGGTCACCAATGGTTCTTGGGGTCACCAATGGTTCTTGAGTGCCAACCACGTCTAGGGTGAAGGCTCGGGGTGTGACAAATTTGGTATTAGAGCACAAAGTTCAAGAGTCCTAGGGTATCTATAATGCCGTGTCTGCAGAGTCCTAGTTATCTATGTGAATCGCGCCACATCTATAATTAGAAGGCTACAACATTTAGGAACTATTTCACTTCTTTCATACGTTATTCATGCGATAGAGTTCAACTCTATACAATTTATTTGTAATTCGTGATTTCACACGCATATTTTAGATCATGCCTCCATGAAGAGCTATTAGAGGTCGTCCTACTAGGAGGAATGTTGATTCCAAAGATCAAGGGGTCCCTAATGCACCAAAACTGCAACCCCAAGGAAAGGTCACTAATGCTAAGTTCTAGGATGCTATCCAAATGTTGATTCAAGTTGTGACCAACAATGGTGGGTAGTAGAAAGGAGTTCAACAGGATGTGAATATACATTCAGAATTTGTGAGTTCTTAAGGATGAATCTTTCGGACTTCACTAGTTTAAGTTTCACTGAGGATCCAAAAAACTTTGTGGAAGAGTTGTGGAAGCTGTTTGAAGTTATACATGTTGCTGATGTTGAGCGAGTGGAACTAGCTGCATACCAACTGAAGAGTGTTTATAGAGTATGGTACTACGAATGTAAGAATAGGAGAGTTGAGGTGCACCAATTGTGGGCTGGGTTGTGTTTGAAGAGGCGTTCATGGGGCGTGTCTTTCCCCGTGAACTGAGTGAGGCAAAGGTAAGGGAATTCCTCACTTTTAAGCAGTAATCCAAGAGTGTGCATCAGTACAACCTTAAGTTAACTCAACTTTCCCGTTATTTTCTAAAGATGGTTACTGACATGAGGAGCAGGATGAGCTTGTTTGTGTCTGGGTTGTTGATGAGTTCAAGAGGAGCAAAGTAAGGACACTAACAGGAAAAAGGAGCGAGCTTGAAGATCACCAAACGCACTTTGTAGCCGAGTGGCTAAACACACCGCTTAAAGTTCCAGTGTGCCAAGCCTTGAAGGATGAAACCAAGTCGGTGAAGAAAACTAGGAGTTGGCAAATCGCCGAGTACTTTTGACATGCAAAGATAGATCACCTTAAGTTACAGGACTTGAGGATGCGGAGAGACAAAACAGAAAGGCGATAGAAGAGAGTAATTGGCGGTTTAGCAAACCCAACTTACCTCACCTAATGGCCTTTCGTGGCTAATTTTTGGTGACTATACATAGGATTTTGAATAGTAAATTATAAGAGTTGAGTCGAGTTGAGTTTTTCAGAGTTCTTTTTTAGCTTAGAATTTTTCTTTACATGTTTTAGAGAGTTTCTGAGTAGACTTGAAGGTTTGAGACTAAATTTAGAGATTTTGCAATTTGGTATTGAATTTCTTCAAATCAAAGCATTGTGAAGGCTTAATTACTCTTACCCAGTTGATGGATAATCGATTTGGTAACTATTTTTACTCTTTTATTATGTTTGGCTAAACCCCAATTCTTAGGGTGTGATTATGGGCTGAATTAGTTTATGGGTATTGTTAATTGATAGTTTTAATGATATATTGAAGTGGGTTTAATCATTAGTTGTGGGTTAATTTTTTAATTGTAGTTGCAAATGCAGTTCTAATTTTGTGTTCTTAGCTTGCTCGATAGAGAGGTTTTTGAACCAAAGCTTTTGATTAGTGATTTGTATGTATTGGGTTGATTTGGGTTCAGCTCCAGAGAGTGAATCCTAAATCCAATCCTATCCATCTTGCTCGAGAGAGAAGGTGTGTTAAGGTTATGGGCTATTATTAATTATTATGCTTGTTGATGATCAAGAGAAATCAGTTGAAGAGAAATAGTTGTTCGAGAGAAACCTATTTCAATTATAGTCTAGCCTACCCACTGATATTTAGCTATTTACTAGTAGTTTCAATTACCCATATATTAATATTTTCCTATAATCGATCACATCTCGAGAATTCCTCTCCTTATTGTTATTTCAAACTATTTGTGACTGCATCGTAGTTGACAATTGCAAACCAAAAACCCCCCACCTAACATTTAATGTCACCGCCTTGACTTGTTTGATGTCTTTTTTGATAAAATCTATTCCTATATCTAGTTAGATCAAATTCGTATTTCTTAATTGAAATTTGAACACGTACTAGTCCCTATGGGATTCGACCCTAACTAATTTGTTGAGTTTTATACTGCTTAATGATCGTTTACACCTAGAATTAGATGAGGTGTGCTTGAAACGTTAGTCAGTTATCTCATTTGTCAAGCAAAGAAGGTGAGGTTGCAATGTTGATAGGGGACATGGACATAGCTAGGTTGATGATCCATGTACAATAGGTTGAGGAAGATAAGCTGAGGGATAGAGAAGAGTTTCAAAACAAGAAGGCTAAGAAGACAGGAAATGAGAACTGGAAGAAAAAGACTAATGCGAACTAGTCATCCTTTAAGAAAAAGACAAATGGACATGCGCCATCATCTGCTAGTGCACTTGCACCAAGGAACAAAGGTGAGTTCAAGATCAAAATTCACAGAACTTTAGAGCTGGACATGCTCAGTCTTAAGGTAGTGTGGCAAAAGGAGGTAATCATACTCATGCATATGCTAAGTATGGTAGGAACACCAGGAACATGTTGTGATGGCTCAACTGGTTGCTTCAAGTGTAGTTAGAATGGTAACTTCATGAGTGAGTACCCTTAGAATAGGCAGGGTAGTGGTAATGGGGGCAATAGAGCCCAATCTTCTTTAGTGGCTTCGCCAGACAAAGTTGCACCTAGAGTAGCTACTTAAAGGACAGACGGAGGGACAAACCATCTATATGCTATCACCAGTCCCCAAGAGAAAGAGAATTCACCTGATGTTGTCGCCGGTATGATCAAAGTCTTTATTTTTGATGTATATGCTTTGCTAGATCCAGGTGTGAGTCAATATTTTGTGACTCCATATATAGTTATAAGGTTCGATATTATTCCTGAACAACTTCTTGAGCCCTTTAGTGTTTCCATACTTGTCGGTAGTCCATCCTACTTGAGAGATTTTATCGTGATTATACCATTTCCGTCAATCACAAGGACACCATGGGTGACTAAGTCAAGTTAGACATGGTGGATTTTGATGTTATTCTAGGCATGGATTGGCTTCATGCCTGTTATGCCTCATTTAATTGTAGGACTTCAGTAGTTAAGTTCCAGTTTCCTAATGAGGATTTTATAGAGTGGAGGAGCAGTTAAGTAGTGCCTATGGGGCGTTTTATTTTGCCCTTAAGGCAAGAAAGTTAGTTTCCAAGGGGTGCATCTATCACTTAGTTCGAGTTATGGCTCTAGTGTTGAGACACTACCTATACAATCAGTTCCAGTTGTGAGTGAGTTTCTAGAGGTCTTTCTAGATGATCCTCTCGGAGTCCCTCCTAAGAGAGAAACAAACTTTGTTATAGATATCCTTCATCATACTCGTCCTATCTCTATTGCACCATAGAGAGTGGCTCCAGCTGAGTTGAAAAAGTTAAAAGAGCGATTGAAAGATCTCCTTGATAAGGGCTTTATTCAACCAAGTGTCTCACCTTGGGTCTCTTTGGTCTTATTTGTGAGGAAGAAAGATGGTTCTCTTAGAATGTGAATAGATTACCATCAGTTGAACAAGGTTACTATCAAGAATAAGGATCCTCTTCCGAGAATGAATGATCTCTTCGATCAACTTCAGGGTGCCACTTATTATTCTAAGATAGACCTCAGATCAGACTATCATTAGTTGAGAATAAAAGAAAGTGATATCCCTAAGACAGCTTTCAGGACCGGCTATGGTCATTATGAGTTTCTAGTTATGTTCTTTGGCCTAACTAATGCTCAGTGTTTAAGCCATATTTTGATATGTTTGTTATCGTGTTTATTGGTGACATTCTAATTTATTCGAGGAATGAGGAAGATCATGCTAGTCATCTCAGAGTAGTTCTTCAAACTTTCAAGGATAAAGATTTGTATGCTAAATTCTCTATGTGTGAATATTTGCTTGAGTGGGTGGCATTCTTAGGCCAGTTTGTTTCTGGGATGGGATTCAAGTTAACACTCAGAAAATTGAGGCAGAACAAAAATGTCCTAGACCCATATCCCCGACTAATATTAGGAGCTTCTTGGGATTGGCTGGTTATTATAGGAGGTTTGTCGAGGGGTTCTCACCTATTTCATCCCCATTAACTTAGTTTACTGAGAAGACAACAAAGTTTCAATGGTCTGAAGCTTGTGAGAAGAGTTTTCAGGAATTAAAAACTAGGTTGACTATTGCCCCCGTGTTGACCTTACTGGAATGGTACGAAAGTTTTTGTTATGTATTGTGATGCGTCAGAGTTGTACTGAATTGTGTATTGATACAAAAGGGCAAAGTTATTGATTATTCCTCGAGGCAACTTAAGATTCAGGAAAGGACCTACCCAACCCATGATCTAGAGTTTCATGTTGTAGTGTTTGCTTTGAAAATATGGCGTCCCTATCTTTATGGTGTTCATGTAGATGTGTTCACTAATCACAAGAGTCTTTAGTATGTATTCAGTTAGAAAGAGTCTAATCTTATACAAAGAAGGTGGTTGGAGTTACTCAAGGACTATGACATGAGTATTCATTATCACCCAGGTAAGGCTAATGTGGTTGCTGATTCTTTGAGAAGGTTGTCTATGGGTAGTACTTCTGATGTTAAGGAAGGAAAGAAGAGTTAGCAAAATATGTGCACAAACTTGCACGATTAGGAGCCCGGTTAATGGACTCCAATGAAGGAGGAGTGGTGGTGATGAATGGGGCTGAATCAACACTAGTTTCTTAAGTGAAAGAGAAACAAAACCAAGATCATGTTTTTCTTGAATTGAAGGCAAATTTTCATAAGCAAAATGTGATGCCTTTCGAAGAAAGGGGAGATGGTGTATTTAGGTATCAAGGTAGATTCTGTGTGACAAGGGTAGATGAACTTCAAGAGAGGATCATGAAGAAAGCTCATAGCTCCAGATATTCTATCCATCCGAGTTCCACAAAGATGTAACATGACCTGACAGAAGTGTATTGGCAGAATAGAATGAAGAGGAGTATTGCAGAGTTCATTGCTAAGTGCCCGAATTGCGAACAAGTCAAGGTAGAGCACCAGATGCCCGGTGGTATAGATATATTCAAAGATCTTTTGTAATGGAAGTGGGAGATGATCAATATAGATTTCACTACTTGGTTGCCATAGTCTCGAATACAGCATGATTCGATTTGGCATATTGTAGATCGAATGACTAAATCAGCCCATTCTTACTGGTAAAGACTACTTTTTTAGTACAATGTTATTTCAAGTTATATATTCAAGAAGTAGTTAGACTTTATGGAGTTCCGATATCCATCATTTAAGATAGAGGTGTGCAATTCACCGCATAATTTTGGAAGTATTTCCATAAAGGATTGGATTCCAAGGTAAATTTGAGTACTACTTTTCATCTTTAGATTGATGGCCAAATAGAGCATCCAATTCAGACTATAAAGGATATGTAGAGGGGCTTGTGTTATCGATTTCAAGGGTAATTAGGATGATCACTCACCTCATAAGGCTATGTATGAGAGAAGATGTAGATCTCCTATTGGAGGTTTGAGATTGGTGAAGCTGGGTTAATAGGACCAGACTTGGTTCATCAAGCTATGGAGAAGGTGAAGATCATTCAAGAATGGTTGAAAACGATGTAAAGTCGTTAGAAATCCCATACTGATGTTAGTAGAAGAGATTTTGAGTTTGAGCTGGACGATTTGGTTTGCTTAAAGGTTTCACCCATGAAGGGTGATATGAGATTTGATTACAAACGAAATCTCAAACTTCGGTATATTGGTCCTTATATGATATCCAAGATGATTAGCAATGTTGCCTATCAATTGGAGCTACAGTGAAAGTTAGAAGTTGTCCATCCTGTATTCCATATTTCAATGTTTGAAGAAGTGTATGGGCGATCCTTCACTTATTATACTTACCGAAAATATTAGTATTAAGGATAGACAATCTTATGAGGAGGTACCCATTGAAATACCTGATTGTCAGGTTCGCAAGTTGAGAACCATGAGGTAGTATTAGTAAAGGTCTTATGGAGGAATCAGTTTGTTGAGGAAGCTACTTGAGAGGCAGAGGAGGATATGAGAAAAGGTACCCACATCTCTTTTCTTCCTGAGAAATTCCAGACCAAGGTAATGATTTTTGTAAAGAACTCTTTAAATTTATATGCAACATGTGTGTTAACTTGCATGTTGGATGTTTGAGCGGGGTTGTTAGATGTTTCCACCCTTAGTTATATTGAGAGTAATCTCATTCGAGAATGAATGTTCCCAAGGGGGAGATATTGTAACACCTCGGTCTTAGAAAGAACTAATTTTAGCAAGAGCAAAATTGGTAAGAGATAAATTGAAAATTTTGCAAGTTAGCCTTTAATTGTAAGTTTTAGGTCAACTTCAAACAACCATAAATTTCAGCACAAGATGAGTTAGGTGGCCTATAATGTATCAAATTAAATATTTCTGAGTCCTCTTTCCAATGCCACCGAGTTTACTAAATTTTGAGTTCATGAGGGATATATACGCATTTGACTTCAACCTGTTGAGTTAAGGAAATTCATCTGAATTAAATAGGGGTATTTTGGTCTTTTCCTTACCCCACTAGCCTGACTCGTTTTTAGTAATATATTAGGGATCTACTCTGGCGTAGATCAATTTTCTCAATTCTAAAATATGCTTAGGGTTTTAGAGAAATGTTCAAGAAGAGTAAAACGGAGAAAAGATTCAATCGTTCAATAATTTCTTGCAATCACTGATGGATTTCACCAAGGATTCGATCGTAATGAGGTATGTATGTTTTCATCGTGATGGGTTTGTTCACCCACAGTTCAATCAAGAGTTTGTTTTACAAAGTCCATCCATAGGATATGGTATATTGAGTTCTTCAAGAGTTCTTGAAGTTTGTGTTTCATTCTTTTATATGAGGTTTTGTTGAGTTCTTGCGATGATGATGTTGTGTTTGAGCATTGTTCTTGAGTAATTTAGAGTGGATTTCATTGTAATTATGTTGGGTTTGAGAATCAAAAAGGGTTTGAGGGAAATCATTCTACTCTAGGAGAGTTAGATATGTAATTGAAGCAAGAAAATTCATCATAAATCTAGGCACTGAGGTGGGGTGCCACGCCACTCAGTGCACCCAAAACCACCTTCTGTAGTTTAGTGGTTGCAGCCCCACGCCACTTAGTGCGCCAGGGTTGCTAGGTCCCCTACCCTTCTGTCCTTCTTTACAGGTACGTTCCCTCAAATCGTACCTCTGTTCTCTACTTGATATCCATACTCAAAACTTTCATTAATTCTTGAGAAATCATGCATATCCAAGTCATAACTCTTGAATTCATAATTTAAATTCAAGATAGAGTTAAGAGTAAAGTTCCAGGAAGTTCTTTTGAGTCATTTGAAAAGTCTTTTGCAAACTTTTAAAACTTGTTTTAAGACTTGAGTACTTGACTATGAGGATGAGGAGAGTTGAATTTCATTTTTCAAAATGAATATATGGGAACTAAGTATTCCCAAGAGTAAATGTTTTTACATTTAAAATCATCACGTAGCTCACAGTGATAGTTGTCGGTTAGAGAATATCCCAAATTAGAGTAAAAGAGTTATTATTGTATTTTTTAAATAAATTGAGCTACTATCTACTGTTTTAAAATCTTTCTTTATAATTCATCTTTATTGTTTCTTTTATATTGAACTGAGATGAGTACTTTAGAGTTTGAGTACCTTTGAGTATCTTTGAGTATCCTTGAATATCCGTGAGTTGAGTTGAGACGAGGTGAGTATGCTCTTCCTTTTTATCAGTCTAAGCTTATGTTTGTGCTTTAGAGTTGTTCTTGCATTCTTGTATATTCCTGACGTCATTTGGCTTGAATCTTTTAGCATGCAGATATAGGAGTCCAAGGTGATCAATAGGCACTTCATTGATACGACTTGTAGTTTGAGTTAGCGTATACTGCACATAACCAGATTCGGAAGACATACTTTATAAAAAGAATAAGTAATAACAAGTGGAAGACAAAGATAATGTATATAAAAAGAAGGGCCATATGACCAAAAGAAAAACTAACACAAGATACCAATCCTTGGGACCTAGTGTGTCGCCTTTACAAGAGCTACTACAAACAGAAAGTCATATATATATGTACAGAGAACTGACTAATGAAGAATATAACATGAGAGTCACAACAAAACAAATAAAACAACAATTCTTTGAACACTAGAAACTCACCACAATCCAAGTTTGTGACAGCCACGAGAGATCCAACACTCACTGAGGTGGCTCGAATTTGGAGCTGCATAAGAAAAACATGCAAAAGTACAATATGAGTACCAAGAAATGGGGTACTTAGTGGGCATCATAGGACGACCGAGCTTTGAAAGATCAAATATATAAAAAAAGCACAACGATACTAGTAAGACGACAAAAAGCTAAGGGACAACAAGAATATATTAGAGAGAAGGCAGATGGTATCTATATTCTGCTACAAGAAATAGACAAACCAGAAAATTCACACACTCAAAGGAAAACACATGCAATGATACAATGTAAAACTCCAAGTAAGGAAAGATCTTATGCCCAGAAGAACCATTGAGCCACCTGGAATGGTACCTCAAGCTTAACCGTAAGATATATATATATATATATATATATCAACGGGCTACCCGAGAGGGCACTTTGAGCTTATCAACACAGTAACATCTAAGTAGTAGACTCTAGCCCAAGCCTAAGCCAATGGACTGTCCTAAATGATACATCAATCTCATCGGTGTAAAATCATCTGAAAGGTGTGATAAATGCAGTAAAAGGGCCTTCTTACCACTTCTTATTCAAAAAGGTCTGAAGGACCTCCAACTCATTAAGGTTAATTTCCTTTTTGCAACCATGTCTTTTTTCCCCAAAATAAATTAAGTAGACACTCCTTAGAAGAATTATCACAACCAAGTCATGTCATAGATGCAAAATCAAGAAGAGTGCATTCACACCATAAGAGTACTAACCTAGAATTCCTGCCAATCCAAGTTCACAACCTCAGACCCAAAAATTTAATAAACAACGAAAGTATGTTTGATATAGACTCTTAAAATGTCCCTTTCAATTTTGCTTCTTGGCAAGATATTCTGCTGCAGTTGACAATCAAAGAATACATCATCAATGATTGGAATTCGGAAGAATTACGCAGCTACCATTTTTTAATTTTCTAATCCATGGTGAATTATGATTCAATTATTTTTCTTAAAATAGGCCTACAATACATTTATTAATAGTTTTTTGATTTTTAAACATGATTCTTGCAAAATATGAATTTAATAAATATCCAATGCAAATATATCAAAAAGAATGAAGTGTTAACTTTTTCTTTTTCATCTGCTCAAAAACAAAAGTCATGTTTTATAAGTTTTATTCATTTTTTTTAAAACTAATTTATTGACACATGAGTTGCACATGTGTTTTATGTAGATTTTAATAGATTTATTAGAATGATCAAAATTATATATATTATTTGTAATGAGTAATAAATGCAATAATTATAAATCATTCATTAAAAGTTTGACAAGAAATATCAAATAAGTGGTGTAGTTTAAAGCTTAAAATTAGTTTCTTTTAAGGAACCAACTATTAATCGTAAACGTGAATAGTGAGAAAATTCTAATAAATTCACATAAATTAGAAAATGATCAAAAAGGAAAAATGAGTGATTTCCTAGCCAATTATGAAATATAAAAGGAAAAATTATGATAAAATAAAGTATTGCTTATTTTAACTTCCTCTATTTGATTATCTCTATAAGTCTTTGTAAGTTTATCTTCCATAAACAATAAAAATGCACTCTAATTGTTATCTCTTTCACTAAAATATGTCTGATATTAGCTCTTAAAATGTATGTTTATATATTTGTATGTGAAAAAAAATTTTGAAGGTGGAATTAAAGGATCTGTCAACATCGATTGGAAATTGGAAGAATTCGACGGCCACAGATTTTAAATTTTCTATTCAACGGTGTTGCATAGAACATGCACCCATCATATCTCTAAGTTTCTCCATTTTTCACAAAAAGAATTTGAGAGTTTTTTTAGAGGTACTATATCACTTGGTGAATTATGATTAAAGGTTTTTCTATTTAAAATGGGCATACACTACATTAATGAGTAGTTGTTAGATTTCGTAAAGATATTTCTATTAAACATGAATTGATAAATCAAAACCAGTTAATGCAAGTATAACAGAAAGAAGAAAGTGTTAACCTCCTTTTTGGCATCTTCTCATAAAGATTATGGACTATAACTTTTTTTTTTTTTTTTAAAATACTAATTCTTCAACACATGAGTTGCACATGTGATCCATATAATTTTTTTTTTTTTATAGAATTGTTAGAATTATTAAAACTATATTTAAATATATGTGCAATGAGTAACAAAATTAAATAATTATAAATTAATGCTTAATAGTTTGATAAGAAATATCAAATGAGTGGTGTATTTTAAAGTTTAAAATTAATTTCTTTTAAGGATCAAACTGTTAATCTTAAATGTTAATAGTTAAATTTCAATAAAGCTACATAAATAATAAGAATAATCAAAAAGGAAAAATGAGGGAGTTTTTTTTGGATAATTATAAAAAGATAAATCGTACTAAAATGAAGTATATCTTAGTATGACTTCTTCTATCCAATAATCTCTATAAGTTTTTGCACGTTTATATGGCATAAACTTTATGAATGCACTTTCATGGTCATCTTCTTCACTAAAACATGTCTCATACATACTCTTAAAAATGTCCTTTTAATTTTTTGTACTTGCCTAAAAATTATGTAGGTAACAATTAAATAATACGTCAACCTCTATTGGAACTGGAGAGAATTTGGCAACCACCATTTTTCATTTTTCTAATTCATGGCATTGCACTTAACATGCACGCACCATATCTTCAAGTTTCTCAATTTTTTAATAATTCTTTTGAGTGTTTTTGCTGAAGAACTAAATCACTTGGTGAATTATGATTTAATGGTTTTTCTTAATATAGGCATACCCTACTATAATGAGTAATTGTTAGATTTTGTACATATGATTTTAGTGATATATGAATTGAATGAACCAAAACCAGCTAATGCAAATATGGCAAAAAGAAATTAGTGTTGTCCTTTTTATTTTCATCTTCTCATAAAAATTATCTTCTATAAGTTGTATTCACTTTTTTGATAAAACTAGTTACTTGATACATGAGTTGTACGTGTGTTTCGGGTTAATTTTAATAGAATTGTTAGAATGATAGAAATTTGATGTAAATATATGTATAATGAGTAACAAAACACATTAATTATAAATTAATGTTTAATAGTTCGATAAGAAACATCAAGTGAGCGACATAATTTAAAATTATAAATTAATTACTTTTAAGCAGCCAACTATCAATATTAAATGTTAATGGTAAGCAAACTCCTATAAAGCTACACAAATTTTAAAAAATGTTCAAAAGGGAAAAGTGCGGGAGTTTTTTTGCGAATTATAAAACGGTAAATCATACTGAAATGAAGTATCCCTTAGATTAACTTCTTTTGTCAGATAATCTCTAAGTCTTTGTAGGTTTATTTGTCATATACTTTATGAATGCATTTTCATCTTAATCTTCTTCATTGAAATATGTCTCATACAAACTCTTAAAATGTCCTTTTAAATTTTTTAATTGACTTTGGAAGGTAGCAATCAAAGAATACATCGATATCAATAGGATCTTGGGTGAATTCGGTAGCCACCATTTTTCGATTTTCTTTTTAGTGGCATCGCACTGAAGATGAAAACACAAAATCTTTATGTTTCTGCATTATTTAAAGAAAAATTTTGAGTGATTTTTAGAGGAACAAAATCACTTGTTGAATTATGATTCAGTTTGTTTCTTTCTAAAATAGGCATACCCTACATTATTGAGTAGTTGTAAGATTTTATAAACTGGATTTTGGTGAAATATGAATTGATTCAATACAACCCAGCTAATGCTAATATGCCAAACATAAGTAAGTTTTATCTTCTTCTTTGTGATCGTCTCATAAAAATCATGGCTTATAAGTTGTATTCAATTTTTTAAAAAATAAACTAGTTTCTAGACATGTGAGTTGCACCCGTGTTCCATGTGAATTTTTATAGATTTGTTAGAATGATTAATATTATATGTAAACATATGTGTAATGAGTGATAAAATTCAATAATTATATATTAATCTTTAAAAGTTTGATATGAAACATTAAATGAGGGTCGTATTATAATGTTTAAAATTAATTTCTATTAATGAACCGACTGAAAATCTTAAATGTTAATAGATAGCAAATTACAATAAAGTTACATAAATATAAAAACGATCTAATAGTAAAAAATAGGATTTTTTTTGTCCAATTATAAAAAAAAAAAAAGATAAATCATATTGAATTGAAGTATCCCTTAGTTTGAATTTTTCTATCCAATCATCTTTATAAGATTAACTTCCATAAACATTATGAATTTACTCTCATCATCATCATCTTTACCAAAATATGTATGATACGAACTCTTAGATTGCCCTTTTATATTTTTGAACTTGACCATACATTTTACAAGTGACAATTAAAGAATATTTGGACATCAATTTGAAATGGGGAGGATTCAATAACCACAATTTTTAAAATTTTCTAATCCATGGCATTGCACTAAATATGCACTGTAACATTTCGTTCTTCGAAAAGCCAACCAGAGATTTGTACAAGCTAAAGTTAAGTTGGTAGGTTTACTTCAGTTTCAAACAACCATATCCTTTAGAACATAAAGAGTTAGAAGGTACGTGATCAATTAAATCTAAGGTCTTTGAGTCCTCTTTCCAACGCCGCCTAGTTTGCTTAATTCTGACGTAGGAGTAAGAAGTTATGCCCGTTTGAGTGGACCCTCGCTAGTTAAGGCTTTTCATTTGTTTAAGAAAAGGGTATTTTGGTCTTTTACTTACTCCTAAACGCCTACCAACATTTTACCCACCCAAGTTAAGGGTCTAATCAGATGCTAAGTTAGTTTAGACATTCTAGAAGCGTATAGGAATTTTAGAGCAAGTTAAAGAGGAGAAAGGAGAAGGGTTTCGAGCTTTCTTTCTAGAACTTGAGGATTTCATGAAGAACAAGTTTTCTTCGAGGTATATAAACTCTCATAGTGTTGGGTTTGTTCTCCCTCAGACCAATCATGTAATTTCATCCATGAATTCATTCTTGAAGTTGATTGATGAGTTTCTTGAGAAGTTTATGAGTTTTAACTCCATTCTTTAACTATGGAGGTTTTTGAGTTCTTGAGGTCAGAGTTTCGCGAATGAGTGGTGTTTCTTGATAGAATTTGAGTTGGTTTTTGATATTTGTGTTGGATTTGTGAATTAAAGGGTGTTTGACAGAAACCAATTGATTCTAGATGAGTTAGGAGCAAAAATTGAGAAGGAAATTTGTCAGATTTTCTGGGCTTAGGATTGGGGAAACGCGCCCCCATAGAGCCGAAGGGCTGGCACCATGCGCCTGCAGTGCGCTCCAAAGCAACCCCAGCACTTTTGGTGTTGGCACGGTATGTCACTGACACACCTGGGCATTAGCCCGTCTCACCTTCGTTCTTCATCCCCTATGCGTTCTTTCAAATCATGTCATGGCTTTATTCTTAATACTAACTATTTAAGTTTCCATTGATCGTTAAGAAATCCTACATATCCTAATCATAACTCTTAAATTCACATATTTAAACCAAAGTAAAGTTAAGAGGAAAGTTCAAGAAGTCCTTTTTTAGTCATTTTGAGAGATCTTTTGCAATTATTTATAGCTTGAATTAAGACTTAAGTAAATGAGCATGAGAATGAGGAGATTTTTCTTTCGTGTTTCAAAATGAAAGGGAACTAAGTATTCGCAAGTGTAAATGATTTCTAAATGAGTTCATGAGGAGTCTTGAGCATTTCCTCTTTTAAGAGGATCTTTTGAGTAACTATCTCAAACTGAGATAGAGTTATGCTTTAACCATTTGAGCATGAGTTATACATTATTGGGAGTAGTATTGAGCACCAATATGGGGATGAGTTCAGAGAACTCAAAATCCTCATAAACTATGTATGCCAACATGGGTAAAGGGTCATACATTTTACATGATTCCTTATTGATTTTAAGCATAGTTTAGTCGATATATTTAGTTTAGGAGTTCTATAACCCGACAAGATATAAGACAGTTCTGGCATCGTGGGCGAGACATTGTATAACCACATAGCTCATAGTGATAGTTTTCGGTTAGAGAATCTTCTAACTAAGAGTAATAAGTTTATTATTATATTTTTATACATATCGAGTTGACATCTACTATTTTTAAAGCTTTACATATTGCATCTCTTATTGTTGCTTTCATATTAAAGTTTAGAGGAGGTGTGTATGTCTTCTCAAAGTATCTGTTTAGTTGCTTTTGTTTCAACTTTCCCCTTACATGCTCGTACTTTCAATATATTGACGTCATTCGACCTTCATCTTATTTATGATGCAAATAAATGCATTCAGAGTCATCAATAGGTGCTTCGTTGATCCCATTGCATTCGTGCTAGATTTTGTAAGCCTTTTTTCTTTTCGGAGGGCTTCACATTATTGTTTTATTCTTCTTAGGTTGTATAAGGTCTTGTCCCTACATCCATTGTATTATTTAGAGGCTTCATAGACAATAGTAGTTTATGAGTCTTTCCAGGATTTCCCTTATTGATGTTCCTCTGACACTTTGAGTTAATTACTTATGTTTATTTAAGTACTTTCAACCACTTATTGAGTTAAGCTATTTTGAAACTATATGTATTAAATTAGTATTTGGAATCTCCATTTTTACATGATTGATTCTTCCGCTAAGTAGTCAGCTAGACCAAGCGTTTGCATGGAGACCAACGATGGTTCTCAAGTGTCGGCCACATCCAGGGTGTAGTCTCGGGGCGTGACAAACTTAGTATTGAGTACAGAGTTCAAGAGTTTGAGGGTTTCTATGAATCCATGTCAGTAGACTCCTCTTTATCGGTGTGCAGTGTGCCACATCTATAATTAGGATCTTGCGACATTTAGAAAGAGATTTCACTTCCTTCTTACTCTTTTTCTTGCGATAGCATTCAACTCTATAAAAGTTCCTTTCTAATTCGTGCTTGTGCGTATCTTTTCAGATCATTCCTCCACTAAGAGCTATTTGAGGATGTCCTGCTAGGAGTAATGTTAATCCTTAAGATCTAGGGGTACCCAATGCACCAGAAGTGTAACCCCTTTAAGGAGAGGTCACAAATGCTGAGTTTTGGGATGCTATCCGAATGTTGAGTCAAGGTGTGGGACTCAAGGTTGTTAGCAAAGAGTTGTTCATCTGGTTGTGACAGATACATCTAGGATGTATGAGTTCTTAAGAATAAATCCTCTAGAAATCATAGGGTCAAATGTCACTGAGGATCTGGAGAACATTGTGGAGTAACTGTAGAAAGTTTTTGAAGTGGTGTGTATCGTTGATGCTGAGCATATAGAGTTAGTTGTATGCCAACTCAAGGGCATTGCTAGGATTTGGTATGACCAATAGAAAAAGAGCAGGGCTAAAGGGGCACTATGTGTGTGTTGGATTGTTTGTGGACGTACCTTTTAAGGGTGCATCTTTCCTCGTGAGCTAAGTGATGTAAAGGTGAGATATTTTTTGAATCTTAAATAGGAGGCCATGAGTATGCATGAGCACAACCTCAAGTTCTTCCATTTTCCTTGTTATGGTTTGGAGATGGTGGCAAATATGAGAAGTAGGATATGTCTGTTTGGGTCTGGGTTGTCTCGCTTGTCAAGTAAGGAGGGTAAGACAGGTATGTTGATAGGAGACATGGACATAGTCAGGTTTATGATCCATGTGCAGCAGGTTGAGGAAGATAAGCTGAAAGATATGGAAGAGTTCCAAAGTAAGAGGGCTAAGACAACAGGTCATGAGTCCGAACAGTAGAAGACCAAAAATGTAAACATATTATCTCTTCAACAAAGGCCAACAGGACCTGCTCCATCATCAGCTAGTGCACCTGTAAAAAAGAACATAGGTGATTTCAGGAACTAAAACTCCCAAAATTCTAGAGCTAGACCTATACAGTCTCAGGGTAGTATGACATAATAGGATAATTGGACTGCTACATGTACTAAGTGTAGTAGAAACCACCCAGAAGCGTGTCATGATGGCTCAAAAGGTTTCTTCAAGTACGGACAGACAAGTCACTTTATGAGAGAATTCCCTAAGAACATGCAAGGAAATGGTAATTGGGGCAATAGAGCCCAATTGTATGCACCGCCTCAAGTAGATAGAGTTGCTCTAAAAGGAACCACTTAAGGAAAAGACAGAGGAGAATACTGTCGTTATTCTATAACCACTCACCACGAATAGGAGAATTCAACATATATTGTCATGGGTATGATTGTACTTTTGATGTATATGTATTATTTGAACCAGGTACGAGTTTATCTTTCGTGACTCCGTATGTAGTTATGAGGTTCGATATTATTCCCGAACATCTTCTTGAGCCCTTTAGTGTTTCCACACCTATTTGTGAGTCTATTCTAGCTGAGAGAGTTTATTATGATTGTACCATCTTTGTCAATCACAAGGACACCATGGCTAACTTAGTCGATTAGACATTGTGGACTTTGATGTTATTCTAGGTATGGATTGGCTTCATGACTTTATGCCTCAGCTAATTGTAGAACTCGAGTAGTCAAGTTTTAGTTTCCTAATAAGCCTCTTGTAGAGTTGACGAGTAGTCCAACATTTCCTAAGGGTCATTTCATTTCATAACTTAAGGCCAAAAAGTTAGTCTCTAAAAGGTGCCTCTATCTCTTATTCCGAATTAATAACTCTAGTGTTGAAACACCGCCAATTCAGTCAATTCCAATTGTGAGTGAGTTTTGAGAGGTCTTTCTAGACGATCTTCCCAGAGTCCCTCCTTAGAAAGAAATTGACTCCATAACAGGCATCCTTCCACATACTCGACCTATCTCTATTCAACCATATAGAATGGCTCTAGCCGAGTTAAAAGAGTAGTTTAAATATCATCTTGATAAAACTTTTATTCGACCTAGTTTCTCACCTTTGGGCGCTCCTATCTTAATTGTGAGGAAGAAGGATGGTTCTCCTACGATATGTATTTACTATCACCAGTTGAACAAGGTAACTATAAATAATAAGTATCCTTTCAAAGAATTGATGACCATTTTGATCAACTCCAGGGTGCCACTTATTTTTCTAAGATAGACCTCCAATCTACCTATCATCAGATAAAAGTTATAGAGCGTGATATTCCAAGACAACATTTAGGAAATGTTATGGTCATTTTGAGTTTCTTGTTATGTCCTATCGCTTGACTAATGCTCCTGCAACATTCATGGACCTTATTAACAGAGTGTTAAGCTATATCAAGGCATGTTTGCTATCATGTTTATTGATGGCAACCTTATTTATTTGAGGAGTGAGGAGGATCACGTTGGTCGTTTGAGAATAGTCCTCCAAACTCTCAAATACAAGAAGTTGTATGCCAAATTTTCTTAGTGTGATTTTTTGCTTGAGTCTGTGGTGTTCTTAGGACATATTGTATCGGGTTAAAGGATTCGAGTTGACACACAAATAGTTGAAGAAGTGCAGAATTAGCCCACACCCATATCTCTAACTAATATTAAGAGTTTCTTGGGATTGGTTGGTTACTATAGAGGGATTTTTAGGGGTTTTCATCTATTTCATCCTTGTTGATAGAGTTGACTTAGAAAATAGTAAAGTTTCAATGGTCTGAATCTTGTAAGAAAAGCTTTCAGGAATTGAAAACCCGATTAACCTTACTGTTCACCCTACTAAAGGGTACAAAAGGCTTTCTTGATTATTGTGATACACTCAGAGTTGGATTTAGTTGTGTATTGATGGAGAATGATAAGACAATAGCTAATCCCTTTAGATAGCTTAAGATCCACGAGAAGAATTACACAACTAATGATCTCGAGTTTGCAGTGGTAGTATTTGCTTTAAAAATATGGTGTCACTATCTTTATGGTATTCATATATATGTTTTCACTAATCACAAGAGTCTTCAGTATGTTTCAGTCAGAATAATCTTAATCTCAGAAAATGGACATGGTTGGAGTTACTCAAGTATTATGACATAAGTATCCTCTATGACCTAGATAGGGCTAATGTTGTTGCTGATGCTTTGAGCATGTTATATATATATATATATATATATATATATATATATATATATTAATTACTGCCCATATTGAGGAAGGCAAGAAAGATTTGGCAAAGATGTGCACAAACTTGTATATTTGGGAGTATCTTTGTCAGATTTGAAGGTGGAGTGGTGGTGATGAATGGGGTTAAATCGTCATTAGTGTCTGAAGTGAAGGAGAAAGAAGACCAATATCGTTTTTTTTTTAAATTAAAAGTGAATGTTCATAAGAAAAAGGTGATGGCTTTTGAACAAGGAATAGATGGTGTGTTGAGCTATCAAGGTATATTGTCCATGCCAAAGGTGGATGAGCTCCAAGAGTGTCATGGAGGAAGCTCATAGATCAAGAAATTCGATCCATCCCAGTTCCAAAAAGATGTACCGCGACTTCAGGGAAGTCTATTACTGGGGTAGTATGAAGACGTGTATTGTAGATTTCCTTGCCATGTGCCAAAATTGCCAACAAATCAATGTAGAGTACAAAAGTCTAGGTGGTGTTGCTCAGACTATAGCTATTTCATAACGGAAGTGGGAGATGATCAATATGTATTTCATTACTAGGTTGACATAATCTCATAGGCAGCATGATTCAATTTGGGTGATTGTAGATTAGATAACTAAATCAACCTATTTCTTGTCAGTAAAGACCACAAATTCAGCTGAAGATTATGCAAGATTACATATCAAAGGGATATTCCAATTTCACGAAGTTCCTGTGTCTGCATTTTTAGATAGAGGTACATAATTCACATCTCAATTTTGGAATTCTTTCTAAAAAGGTTTGGGTTCAAAGGTAAATAGGAGTACTACTTTTCATCCTCAGACTAATGGTCAAGCAGAGTGCACAATTCATACCTTAGAGGATATGTTGAGGGCATGTGTCACAGACTTTAATGGTAATTGGGATGGCCACTTGCCGCTCATAGATTTTGCTTACAATAATAGTTATCACACTAGTTTCCAAATGGCTCACTATGAGGCTCTTTATGGACGAAGATGTAGATCTCCTATTGGATGGTTTGAGGTTGGTGAAGTTGTGTTGATAGGGCCAGACTTGGTTCATCAAGCCATGGAAAAGGTGAAGATTATTCAGGAAAGACTAAAAGCAGTACAAAGTTATCAGAAATCCTATGCAAATGTTAGGAGAAAAGGCTTGGAATTTGAGGTTGATGATTGGGTTTACTTGAGGGTGTCACCCATGATGGATTTTATGAGATTTGGAAAGAAGGTGAAACTCAGTGCTTGATACATTGGTCCTTATTGAATATCTAAGAGAATTGGCAACGTAGCTTATGAGTTGAAGCTACCATCAGAATTAGAGCAGTCCATTTGGTGTTCAGTATTTCTATGTTGAAGAAGTGTATAGGTGATTGTATGCTTATTTTACCTACTAAGAATATTGGTATCAAAGACAACCTATCTTTTGAAGAGATATCTGTCCAAATTCTTAATCATCAGGTTCACAAGCTGAGAACCAATAAGGTTACATCAGTCAAGGTGTTATGGAGGAATCAATTCGTTGAGGGAGCTACTTAGGAGGATGATCAAGATATGAAGAAGAGATACCTACATCTCTTTCCTTCTCGAGAAAGTTAAAATCAAGGCACTAACTCTTCGTAAAGTACTCTATACGTTAAAATGTTGAGTTATGTTAATTGCATGTTGTGTACTTGAGTTGAGGTTGCTAGATTCTTCTCATTCCTTATTTTTGGCTTAGTGTGATCTCATTCGAGTACTAATGTTCCCAAGGGGGAGATAATGTAACAACTCATTCTTCGAAAATCCAACTAGAGATTTGTACAAGTTAAACTTCATTTTGTAGTTTGGGTCAACATCAAACGGCCATATCTTTTAGCAAATAAGGATTTAGGTGGCTTATGGGGTATAAAATTTAAGTTCTTTGAGTCCTCTTTCTGACCCAGTCTAGTTTTCTAAAATTTGAGCTTGGAGTAAGAAATTATTCCCGTTTGGTTGGCCTCTCTCTAGTTATGGCTTTTCATCCATTTAAGGAAAGGGTATTTTGATCTTTTCCTTACCCCTAAAAACCTATCCACGTTTTACCCACCCAAGTTAAGGGTCTAATCCGATGCTAAGTTAATTTAGACACTCCAAAAGCATTGAGGGATTTTAAAGTAAATTCAAGAGGAGAAAGGAAAAGGGTTTCAAGTGTTCGTTCAAGAACTTGAGGATTTTGCAAAGAACAACTGTTCTTCGAGGTATGAAAGCTCTCGTAGTGTTGGGTTTGTTCGCCCTCATGCCAATCAAGTAATTTCATCTATGAATTCGGTCTTGAAGTTGATAGATTGAGTTTCTTGAGAAGTTCTTGAGTTTTAACCCCATTCTTTAACTATGGAGATTTTTGAGTTCTAAGGTGAGGATTTTGAAAATGAGTGGTGTTTCCTGATATAATTTTAGTGGGTTTTCGATGCTTTGTGTTGGGTTTATGAATCGAAAGGTGTTTGGAAGAAACCAATCCATTCTAGAGTTGTAAGGACAAAAAATTAGGAAGAATCAATATTATATTTTCTGGGATCGGGGATGGGGCAACGCGCCTCCATAGAGCCAAGGGGCTAGCGCCCTGCTCCTACCGTGCACCCCAAAGCAGACCCAACACTTTTGGGGCTGGAGTGGTGCATCACTGACATGCCTGGGGCGTCTATCCCTTTTCGTCTCCGTTCTTTGTCCAGTATGCATTCTTTCAAATTGTGTCATTGCTCTCTTCTTAATACTAATGATTTAATTCATCATTAATCATTGAGAGATTCTACCTATCCTAATTATAGCATTTAAATTTACATTTTCAAATCAAAGTAAAGTTAAGAGAAAAGTTCATGAAGTCATTTTTGAGTCATTTTTAGAAGTCTTTTGCAAATATTTATACTTTAAATTAAGACTTAAGTAAATAAGTATGAGAATGAGGAGAGTTGTCTTGTATGTTTCAAAATGAGTATAAGGGAACAAAGTATTCCCAAGTGTAATACTTTTACATCTAAAATGAGAGAAACAATGATTTCTAAATGAGTTTATCAGGAGTCTTGAGAATTTCCTCTTTTAAGAGGATCTTTAGAGTAATTATCTCAAATTGAGGAAGAGTTATGTTTTAAACATTTGAGCATGAATTATATATTATTGGGACTAGTATTGAGCCCCGATATGTTGATGAGTTCAGACAACTCGAAATCCTCATAAACCATGTACGCTAAAATGGGTAAAGGGTCATACTTTTTGATGATTCCTGATTACTTTTAAGCATATCTTAGTGGATCCACTTAGTTGAGGAGTTTTATACCCCAGAAAGGTTTAGGACAACTCTAGCAGCGTGGGTGAGACGCTGTATCATCACGTATCTCATAATGATGGTGAGTAAAGAGTTTATTAATGTATAATTATACCTATTGAGTTGAAATAAACTATTTTAAAAGCTTTATGTATTGTATCTCTTATTGTTTCTTTCGCATTTTAGTTGAGATGAGGTGAGTATGTCTTCTTAGATTATCAATTAAGTCTTTCAATTTGCAATCTTATACATTCAATGTACTGAAGTCATTCAATTTGCATCTCTTTAAGATGCAGATATAAGTAATCAAGGTCATTAGCATACCCTTCATTGATCCTATTGCATTCGAGCTAGCTTTGGTGGGCCTCCTTTATTTTTGGAGGGCTTCACATTATTGTTTTGTTCTTGTTCAGTTGTGGTGGATCTTGTCTTGACATCCATCGTATTATTTAGACGCTTCATAGATGGTAGTAGTTGAGGAGTATTTTCCTGTTTTCCCTTGTTAATGTTTCTTTCGGACTTAGAGTTAATTCCTTATGTTTAAGTACTTTCAAACAGTTATTGAGTTAAGCTATTTTGAGACTATATGAGTTAAGTTTGTATTTGGAGTCTCTATTTTTACATTAGTGAGTCTTCTGCTATGTAGTAAGCCAAACGAAAGGTTCGCTTGGGAACCAACAATAGTTCTCGAGTGTCGGCCACATCCAGAGTGTAGGTTCAAGGTGTGACATGCACCAATCATATCTTCTAGATTCTATATTTTTCATTGAACATTTTTTAGAATTTATTTGTTAAAATACGCATACCATACATAAATGAATAATTATTAGACGTTTTAAATAAGATTTTATTCAAATATGAACTTAATTGTAATGACCCTCAAGGTCATATAAGTGTTTTATACATGCTTTTTTCTTTTTTTCCCTTCATGTTGTATCCTTATAGCTTTTTGTGGTGTTGGGTTTGACTGCACGCTCCTTTAGGTGTTTGGTTGTGTTTGGTGTGAGTTTTGAATTTTTTAAGCTTAATGCTTGAAAGAGTTGACATCAATCATCATATGGATATTCTAATATAAGATAGAATTTTGTCTGCTCTAGAAAGGTTATTTTAGTCAAGTGTGATGACTGGTTGGGATTTTGAGGCTTCCATTTGTAGTTGGTGTGGTTAGGTGTTTTAGCTACTAAGTTGTCCTGAAAGTTTGACTTCATTCAAATTTCTTGGTAAACACACTCATAATCAAATTTTTTAGTGTTATTAGCTATAGAATGTCGAGTTTGGTCTTGAATGACATTTTGTTTGGGTCCCGAGGTAGCTGAGAGGATTTTGTGGTGTGTTTCTTGTTATTTCTTTGTAACTGATGACTTTTTCAATATTTTGATGAAATGACCTCTATTTGTGGTTTTCTCAATTTTGTTGACTCTGGAAAATCATTTGCAAGTGGTTTACACTTTTGGTTTACATCGTTTAGACTACGGATGAATTTTGAGGGCTTGTTTGATATTTCTGTACACTCTGAAAAATATGATATTTGGTGTGTCATCTTTTATGAATCCTTGATCACTTAAGATATATTGTCTTAAGAGACCAAATGGCCACTTAACCAAATGGTATCTTTTGGGAGGGGGTTTCTTAAGCTACCAGCTCATGGCTTTTGTGAAGGCTGCTTAAGCGACCATAGGTTCTCTTAAGCGAAGGGCACCTCGTAAGCGGGCTTTGCTTATGCATAGTCTATGCTGCCGTAAAAGCAAAAATCCATCCTCTTTTGTGGAGTTCACTGGGATTAAAGATTGTTTCTCCTTTTTTATTTGGAAGAAGAAACCCAACTTTTTGAGAGCTTGGTTTGGGAAATTTTGGAGAATTTCTTGATCAATTTAAGCAATTTTTAGTTGATTCTCTTCCTTTGCCTATCCTCTACGCTTTTACGGCTTTAATTTCATTACTCATTATCACTTTCGACCTAGAGTTTATAGTCTTGTACATTTACCATTTGAGGACAAAATAGAGTTCCACTTTCGCACACCATTCTTTCATGTATTCCTCATTCGAGGGAGGACATTATGGCGGTTTCCTTTTCATAATTTTATTGCTTTGGTTCGAGGGTTGATTTTCGACCCAATACTAGTCTAAAATTCAGGTTAGTGATATGCGTATCCTTTGATCCGTATTAACTTGCTCTTTGTATTATTAATAGCTTGGCAATGACTCGATGCTCTCTGGAATGGAAAAAATGCCAATGTTATTGTTCGAGTGTGGTTTTCAGCCTTAATGTAGGTTATGGCTTCCTTTTCTTAGACGTTTCTTAATTAGATTAATTATATTTTTGGTCGTATGGCATGATTTAGATGGAACCCTTACGTTGACTTGAACTTTATTGATCATTGGATTGTTATACCATAGGTTGGGTTTTTTCGCTTATGCTTAATCATACAAGCCTTAGTATAGATGATCCTTGTGTGAGTAATAGCCTTAGAAGTTGCTCCTAGGTGGTGTGAAATGTTTGATTGTATTGTGTTTGATTGATTTGGTTGGTTTTCTTGATGGTTTGGGTCCTTGAGTTGTCATTTTGGTTATTTATTAAACTGTCGGGCATGAGGCCAAAAGATTAGAGTGGGAGGAGTTCTAGTTTAGTAAAATCATGGTATGACATGTATTCTCCACAATTCTTTGTGAATAACATGAGTTGATCATGAAAATTCTCTTGAGTAGTTTATACTTGAATGATTTTTGTGTGAAAATGACTTGGTTTGTAAAAAGTAAATTTACCATAAAGATTTGGAGGTCCTTGAGACTCGTCTTGTCTTAAAAGTTGTAAAAAGGTCATTTTACTTGGTTATCGCACCTTTCAACTACTTATACTCTGATGAGCATGGTGTATCATTCTGGGTAACTTATTAGCTTAGGCTCAAGTTGTAGTCTTTCTTTTACCTTTAAATTACTAATAAGCCCGAAGTATCATCCCGCATAGCTTGTTGATACAAATATCTGGATTATTGATAAGCTCAACATGCCATCCTGGGTGGCCCATGGATACACCTATGTGGATTGTTTGCTATTGATTAAGCTTGAGGTATCATTCCGTAAGGCTTGATGTTTCTTTTGGGCTTAGGATCTTCTCTTTCTTGGAGTTTTACATTATATCATTGCCTGCGTTTTCTTTGAGAGTGTTGATTGTTTTGTTTTATGTGTAATTCCCTCGGTATTCTCTATGTTTTCTCAATTATAATCTTCTTATCCTTAGCTTTTCCTAGACTTTCTAGTTTTATCGTGCTTCTTATACATATATTTGATCTAATGGAACTTGGTCAGCCTATGATACCTATTGGTTACCCTATGTTTTGGTACTCAAAATACACTTCTACATCTTTTTTTGTTTCAACTCCCATTTTGAGCCACCCTCAGTGATCACTGGATCTATCATGGCTGTCATAGAGTCAGATTTGTTGTAAGCTCCCGACACTCAAATGATTGTTGCTATCCTTCTTTTTTACTAACTCTCATTTTAAATTTTCGAATACTTAATTATGTGTATATATTTATGGCTTTCTGTTCGTAGTAACTCTGGTATAGGTGATGTGTCAAAAAATTGGACTCATTCATGGCTATATTTTAATAGAAATTGTGTCTTCAAATGCTTATTTTGTCTCAATATCTAATAAAAACTCTTAAGTTTCAGGTATTTGAAGTTAAAGAGAGCATGGACACTACGTCGATAAAAGGAACAAAACTAGATGAAAAGGATGAAGAAATGAAGGCCTGAGGGTTGATGAGTCCACTCGAAGAGTCGCCCAAGGGTCCTACTTCGCCTTTTGTTCCACCATGCTGAATCCTGAAGATAAGGATCAAGTCGGTAGAAAAAGGGAGCACTCTTCACCGAGCAGTTCCATGAAGCAGTACCATGCCGCCTAATAACCCAGAGCAGGATGATACTGAAGGCACGTACAAGACGGCGATGAATTACACCAAAGGGCAAATCACTGAGTTGATCGGCGATTCTGACTAATGACGCTGAACGATCTGCTATAGTACAAATCTATGATAACTATAAATACTAATTAGAGTTTTAAATTTATGGTGGAACATTTTTATTATAATTTTTTCACTTAGAATAGTACTTTAGATATTTTTGATCTAAGTTTGAGAGGGTTTTGAAGACTTGAAGAAGGAGAGGGTTTCATCTCCAAGGATTTGGACTTGGGTCTCTTGGATTCTTCATTCTTGGCTTGTAACAAGACTTAAATCTTCATAACCATTTGAATTCAAGCTCATTTAGGTATATATTTCTATCTCTTGATGTGTGGCTAAAAACCCCAATTCTTGGGGTGTGATTTAGCAAATATGGGATAAGATAATTTTTGGGTCTTGCTTCTTGATAGTCTATTCATATTTTAAATGTGGTTTCTTTTACTGGTTGTGGATGAATTTAATGAATTTGTAGTTTCAAACACAAGTTTATTTATGTATTTTCGGCTTGCTCGAGAGAGAGGTTGTGAAACTTAAACCACTAAATTGATGGCCAGTGTCAGTGGGTTGACATGAGGTTCAGCTCGAGAGAGTGAACCCTAGTCCCATATACTCAGCTTGAGAGAGTGAGTGGGTTAAGGCATAGGTTGGTCTTTGTGCGACAAGTGGGTGTCCGAGAGGAACACATTTGAAACATGGTAAGTTACTCGGGAGAGAGCTTATCCCCTTTAAAGTCTAGCCTAGTAAAATTACTCTATGAATCTTCTATTGAAAATATGTACCCAATACTCTAGATTAACCCATATTCCTGTCACATCCCAAGGATTCCCTCTAACTATTTAAAAACCTTTGTTATTTTGCTGTTTTTACTTACTCATGACAAACCCCCCCCCCCCCCCCAATTGTTCATTGACACTCTTTTGTCCCCCTTTTAATTTACAATGTTTTTACTCGTCAATATCTTTAGCTACGACTAGTTAGAATGAAATATTATTTTTCTATAATTCTCAAAATCATTCTCTTGGGAAGATCCCAACCCTTGGTTGGGTTATCATACTATTGCACGATCGTAGACACTTGCACTGAAAGTTGTGTCCTTGATTACGCAAACATCAAAATGGCAGCCACTACTGCGGAGTAGTGTTATTTGAGAACTTTTAGATTAGTAGAATTTTTGTTTTTCATAATCATAGTTTACTAACCTTATTTTTAGTTTCATTTTCCTTTAAGTTTGTTGATGTATGTAGGTACCCTAAGCATGGCTAGGGGAAAAGGTGACAACTCGGCTTAGACGAGCCTAGAAATTGAGAGGGACTTCGAGTTAACCGCACTGGTTACTCAGCTGAACGAGTTGTCCACCAAAATTTCAGAGGTGTAAACCAGTGCAAGAGTCAAGAGAGGTACATACCTCCTCACGAGAGGAAGCAGTCTAGAGACAGGGAGAACAATCGTATCAAGGGCACACTTCAAATCATTCTCCAAAAGATCACCAAATAAGATTGAATGTTGGAAGAAATGACCAAGAGTATTGATATGTTGAATCAAATGGTTGGCTTTCACTCTAGATTGATCTAGTTGATCAAGACACTCCTGAATTATGTGATGCCTGCTATTCACTCAAATGAACTATTGGGGTTACCTAGTAGCACTAGGGCCAACCCAACCAATGGGGAGTGAGTAAAGACTTGCGTCGTGCCACGACGTTAAATATGGTGCTTCTTTGGAGGCAACCCAAGCTTCTAAATGCTTTATTTTGCTTTTTAGAAATAATGGTGTGTTGATTGTATAGGTTAAAGTGTTGAGAGTGGGTGAAATTGTGTTTGGCGATTAATAGTTCCATTTAGCAAATAGCTGAATAGGTTGATGATGAAGACCACTGATTGGACACTCACTTGACTGAAGGTTCTATGAAACTCAGTGAGCCAAATATCAATTCAGTGTGTTGCTGATTGGAGTGGCGAGTGCAACTAATGTCACCGAATGGGCATGAACTGGACAGATTATAATGGCCATTAGTCCTAGAATTTGAAATCCTTCACTTTCCCTCATGTTTAATCTTCACAAAATCACACCAAGGTTGTATTTTCTCTATTTTAGCATTATAATAGTATTTTTGTTAGTTAATTTGTGCTCAGCATTGGATTTCTTGGCCACCTAGCTTTTCAATCGCATTTCAATCGGCACAAAAGGTTAGTCCTCCGAACCTCGAGTTTATTTTTGAATAGTTTGTACTCTTTTGCAATGATTGAATCTTATTGATGTGTGCTGAGACTCTTTGATAGGATTATAATGCTTAAATTCCGATTTAAATCTGAACAATCTTATCGTGTGGTTTGACTGTCAAATGCCCATAATCTTTATGCTTTTTAATGAGTTGAGTCATGGTTACGTGTTGTTAAATTAATTTGATAAAGCCTGAGTAACCCATGTTTGTGCTAAATGTCGAAAATTTTTTCAATGACAAAGCGAGTAACACCGCTCTTAAGAGCAAATATCGTCAATATGGAAAAATTCAGCAAATTCGGGAGAAGTTTGTGTATTCCGGGGTGATGGGTAGTATGGGTCTTGTTAAAATTTCTTGAGTGCATGCTTTGATTTCTATTTCACGGTTTGTAGAGTTGAATTCGAGATGACAGGCTCAAAATGAGCACATTGGGTCACTCAGCGAGCTGAGTCGAGCTCACCAAATCACCCGGTGGTTCGCCTATTTGCATCATCTCATGTTTAATTTCATGTCAAAATTGGATGTTTGAATCTGTAACTTTCGACGAGAAGCCATGGTTCACAGCATGCACTTGGCGACTCGCCGAAAGTACTTTTTATCGCTTTTTATTTGCACCCCTGAGGCTCTTATGCATTGTAAATTTCGGCAGACAAACCCTTGCTTGCCGAAGTAGTCGGTGATTCAACGAAAAGACTCTTCTATCGCTGACTTACCTTAATTGTTTAACGAACCTCATCGGCGAACCACACTTAGCTCGCCAAAGCAGTTCGGCAATTCGCCGACTGGATCGACGAGTTTGTCTGCAACAAGATTTTTTGTGCTAGAGTTTGATTTAGCCTTCTTAATTTCTCTTGATCTTTTGCAGTAACGCACAAATCTAACCGAACCACCCCAGAAAAAGGCAAAGGGCATTACAATAAATGAATGAGGATCATACCCTTCAAAGAGGAAAGGGGTTGACGTCTAACCAGGAGACAAAGGCAAGAGGAAGAAACATATTGTCATAAAAGGGGTAGCTATTGAGCCAGATTTTGATGAACTAGAGGATGAACAACCTTTGATTAACCAGAGGGATACGCTCCAGACCAAATCTCAATCCACAGCCGCAAGTATACCCTCAGCTCCTACTCCTCCGAGTACAGACTCATCACCAGTCCAAGCACCCTTAATAACTCCTGCACTTCCTATAGTCCCTCCACCGAGGCTATTGAAAAGATTGAAAGGTGATGGTTTACAAATCATCATAGAGGAGAAATTACTATCCTTGTAGGGCCTAGAAGGCAAGCATCCTAAGGTGTTTGAAATTCTCCAATACCATGGGTTCAAGAAGTTCATACGGCCCTGAGAACCCTACATCCCCTCCTAGGTAAGAGAGTTTTACATTGCTTATAGGGATTTGGCGCCTAAGAACAACAAGAAGGAAAGTGAATTTCGATCGGTGAAGTCGGTCATGGTCAGAGACAAGGAGGTGGAGTGTCACAGTGAGCATATTAATGTTGTATGAGGTAGACCACTACACTTTGAACTCCCTTACGAGGGGTTGCCGATTGTTCAGTCCTTGGATGACTAGAAGGGTTGGTTGGCTTCGATGACTTCTGACACCACCCCGAGGTGGACGAATGTAGGAGCTCCCATTGAGAAAAGAGACATGAACATCTCCTCCAGGTTCTGGTTTGGCTTCATCAGCAGCACTATCATGGTATCCCAAAAAAAGACCATTCTGCGCCATCCTAAGGTGGTTTGCCTTGGTTCTATCATGGCCAAGAGGCAGATCTACCTAGGACTGCTGACTTTGCAGGAGATGGCTATGAAAGCCAAGCAGAGACTTACCTCTCTGCCATTCTCAGTCTTGATCACTTAATTATATCGACGTGTCGGAGTATCACGGAATCCTGCGCATGATATAGAGTTCATCCCTTCATCCTCTGTGGACATCTGGCATATAGAAGGGAGTTCACTCTAGTGGAGGTTGACAGGAGGAGAGCAGCTCCAGCAGACACTTCTCCAGGATCAATATTGATTCATTACCAGCAGAGGCATCTTCGCTTACTCTGGCTTCTGAGCCCTAAGGTATACCCACTCCTTCTCCCTCTTCCTCACAGGCTCCAGGTTCTTCCTCATCCTCCCAGCCTACCAGGATCTCTCAGGCCATGATCCTGAAGATGGGATAGTTAGCCTATTCATCTGATGTAAGAGATACCCAACTGGAGAGGTCTATTCCGGAGATGATCGACAGAGCCATACTAGCAACACTTAACCCCTTTTAGACTTGTGTTGATTCCTTAACAGTGAGAGTTATTGCTTGTGAGAGCACACAGGAGGGCCTCTGAGGTGATGGCTTTAAAAGTCGAGATTGCGAGTTTGAGGAAGGACGTAGACTATCTTAAGTATACTAACTTCACTTTATTAATAGAGAGGGCAGATGATGAGGATGCTCCTTAAACTACCAGAGATGTGGAGGGGGCTGTTACAACACATCTAGAGTCGAATGCAGAGACAGACGAGGAGTTGATGTCAGTACATGCTAAGGAGACATAAGAGAACAGAGATGAGGGCATATTTAGAGACTTGCCAGATCTTATAGAGACGGTTGTGCAGTCGGTGATCCAGACATTTCCAACAGAGACGTCTACAACAACTCCTAGAGGATCTGGCATTGCTATTCCATCTGAGGCTACTCCGAGCACTGATGCCCATATACCGACTACTACATCGGCCACTGAAACCCCAATAGAGAGAGAGACTACATAGACAGGACCTTTCTTTACCTCCCGCCTATCTTATCATATTCTTACTGTTGATACTTTTATTTGTATTTGAGGACAAATACTTTTTAATTGTGGTGGGGTGAGGCCCACACCTTTTGTGTATATATTTGGGCTTTGAGCTATCATTGGGTTAAATACTGCTTTTTGTGGATGTTTGAGCTCGTGGCTTCTTTTGTTTAAATTGCAAAACAATTTTGATCCTCATAAAAAATTTTGAATTTTTTGAACATTTTTGCCGCACCTCGTGTGTCGAACATGGCTGATTTTTTGCAAAATTTGAGTCTCGGTTTCGATCAATACTGATAACTTGAATAGTGCTGACAATCAAATGAACATGAATGCATGGCTACGATGAGGCCAAATGAAGTTGCATAGACAATATGTGAAATCTTTGCATCTCGTTATGACTAGCCTTGTATCAAATTGATTCTCTTGTGATGATTATTGCACACTAGCGAAAGTGTGGAGTCTTGTTTAGCTTATAGTGTCAATTCCTAGTGTGATAAGGTTACCTGTGAACTATGCATGATAGATACTAGAATTTGCCCTGTTGATCTGGTCAACTAAGTGATGCTATCTCTTGATATGATATTAGGCAACTTCTAAGAGTGTGAGCCAATTTGAAATATACCACTTTTTGTGACCTACCTTGTGGGTGTGTGAACCTCTCTTGAATACCCTTTGAGCTTTACCCTTCTTTGGAAGAATCTTGATGAAAAAAAAAAACCTTTCTTAATCCATCACCCATAATCTTCATGAAGTTGTGGTTAGTTTCAGTAGCCAACTTAGGCCAACAGCCTAAGTTAGGGTGTGGTGAAAAGAGAAGGCAAATCAAGAAAGTGCAAGAAAGTCCCTCCAACCGATGGTTTTGAGGGAAATGGAACCCCTCCATATAAAAAAAAAGAGAGACACTAAAGAAAAACAAAAAGAATGAAAAATAAAAGTTGTGAACTAAAGTTGAAAAATGAAAGGGGGGTGTCCATACAATTCATGGACGGCAAATAATACGATGACTTATAAGAACTGATGAAAATGATGAAGGAGAAATGAAAGGAGGTGCTGTCAATACCACATCTCATGAGGATGAAAGTCATTGAGCCTAAATGACCATACCTTTGCACTCAAACCCATTACAATCCTTGAAAAGACATTTTCGATCTTGAGTGAGCTGAAGAAAATGTTGATTGGAAAATATGGGCAAACCTATGGGTGAAATTATGCATTATGTTCTTCTTTGTGAGTGTGAGCGTTGCATCTAATTCCAAAGCTTTAGATAGTGAAAATATTGTGTGAATATGGAATCATTCTTTGTGTGAGGGCATTTGCACACATAGTTGAGCTTGAACTTTCATTTGAAGCAAGTATTGTGAGCATGAGATTCGTTGATATTGGTGAGTCGCAACTTGAATATTTCAGTGCACACTTGATCTTTGCATAAATAAGTTGAGTCTTGTTGTGTGCATTCATGATTGAGTCTTGTGTAGCACTGTTCGAGACATCCTTTTTGAACGGCTAAACTTGAGTTTGATTGAGGACAAACTAAAGTTTGAGTAGGGGGTGTTGATGAGTCCACAAATTGGAGTCATTCAGGGCTTTATTTTAATAGAAATTGTGTCCTCAAAAGCTTATTGTGTCTCAATATCTGATAAAAACTCTTAAGTTTCAAGTATTTGAAGTTAAAGAGAGCATGGACACCATGTCACAAAAAGAAAGAGAAAAAGGCTGAAAAGAACGAAGAAATAAAGGCATGAGGATCGTCGAGTCCAGTTCGCGAGTCACTGAAGGGTCTTACTTCACCTTTTGTTCCAGTGTGCTGAACCTAGAATAAAAGGATCAAGTTTGCGAAAAAAAGGAGCAGTCGGTGCATCACCGAGTAGTTTCGTAAAGCAGTACATTGGCACCCAATAACCCAAAGCATGATGATACTGAAGGCTGGTACAAGACGACGATGAATTACACCAAAGTATGAATCACCGAGTTTATCAGCGATTCCAACTAATGACGCCGAACGATCCGCTGCAGCACAAATATGTGATAACTATAAATACTAGTTAGAGTTTTAATTTTAGGGTGGAACATTTTTATTATAATTTTTCACTTATAATCATACTTTGGATATTTATACTCTAAGTTTGAGAGGGTATTGAAGACTTGAAAAAGAAGAGGATTTCATCTCCAAGGATTTGAACTTGGGTCTGTTGGATTCTTATTCTTGGCTTATAACAAAACCTAAATCTTCATACCCATTTGAATGCAAGCTCATTTAGGTACAAATTTCAATCTCTAGATGTGTGGCTAAAAACCCCAATTCTTGGGGTGTGATTTAGCGAATATGGGTTAAGATAATTGTTACGTCTTGATTGTTGATTGTCTATTCGTAGTTTAAATGTTATTTCGTTTAGTGGTTGTGGATGAATTTAATGAATATGTAGTTTCAAATATAAGTTTATTTATGTTTTTTCGGCTTGCTTAAGAGAGAAGTCGTGAAACTAAAACCACTAAATTGATGGCCAGTCTGAGTGGGTTGACATGAGGTTCAACTCAAGAGAGTGAACCCTAGTCCCGTATCCACACACTTAGCTTGAGTGAGTGAGTGGGTTAAGGCCGAGGCTGGTCTTCATGTGGCATGTGGGTGTCTAAGAGGAACACATTTGAAATGGGGTAAGTTGCTCGAGAGAGAGCTTATCTCTTTTAAAGTCTAGACTAGTCACAATTACTCTATGAATCTTCTATTGAAAGCATGAACCCAATACTCTAGATTAACCCGTATTCGTGTCACATTCCAAGGATTCCCTCTCACTATTTAGAAACCCTTGTTATTTTGTTGTTTTTACTTAGTCGTGACAACCCCCCCTCCCCCCCATTGTTAATTGACACTCTTGTGTCCCCCTTTTAATTTATAATGTTTTTACTCGTCAATGTCTTTAGCTATGACTAGTTAGAACGAAGTCTTATTTTTCCATAAATTCTCAAAACCACTATCTTGGGACGATCCTAACCCTTGGATGGGTTATTATACTATTACATGATCGTAGACACTTGCACTGGAAGTTGTGTCCTTGATTATGCAAGCAACAATAGGTTACACCAAGTATGGGGGATTGGTATCTTGTGTTAGTTTGTCTTTTCATCACTTTTGGGCTATCCTTTTACTTTTTTGTATCGTTCTACATATAAATGTATCATATGACCCATCAATATACTTTTTTCTAGTCTTCCATTTATTATTATTGTTTAAATGTATATGTATGTATATATATATATATATATATATATATATATAATGTCTTTTGCATTTTGTTATTTTGATTGAGGCTTATCCACCCAGTGGGTTGTAGTTGATGCCATCACGACCTGATTTTAGGTCGTGAAGTGTGGTATCAGAGCTTTGGGTTCACCGATTTCACAAGTATAGGAGTAACTATCTGGTAGAGTCTAAGGGATTAGTCAATGATATATGTATCCAATCTTTGAGAGGCTATAGGGAATTCATATGAATACTTTATTGTTGCTTGTTTCTTCTTATGTGTTGATGGTTATACCAATATTTTAACTCTCTTAGATTTGACAAGATCGATTTTGGGCAGACGTGGACACCCTTCACCTCCAATTAATACCCTAGCTAGGGGCCAAGCTAGAGGTCAACGAAGATATCAAGACCGAGCACCAATACCAAAGCCCAAAATATAGGTTAAACAAGCTCAACATCAGCAGGAGGGTGTGGGGCCAACCATGTCTAGGCCTCCAACAATATTTATGGCCATCCTATACTTTGAGATACTTTATATAGGATCGTTAGCTCCTTCGAGTGTATGTCTTAAGAAGGCACTATGCGTAACAATTCAGATGAATCAAACTTTCACCTAGGTAGGAGCATATGGTACTCACGCCTCACAGGTGCATCATGCTATTGCAGTTCCTCGTATACTAGCCTAGCTAGTTTAGATTGGTGCTCCACCTATGGCTTATAAGTCAGTTATGACCTCTTAGGAGTAGAAGATGTATGGGTTGTTTCTCAGAATGGGTCCTCTAATGTTCACTAGTGATGTGGGTGAGGATTCCCACAAGTTTCTAGTCTGCTTCCTATGGAGGTTGCATAAACTTGAGTTAGTGGAGTCTTATTGGTTTGATTACATTGCTTACTAGTTGGAGGGGCGACCAAAGCAGTGGTGGAGGACCTACTTAGATTGCAGACCAGCTGAGTCAGCTTTGATGACTTTTGCTCAGTTCTCTAAGACTTTCTTGGAGAAGTATGCTCTTTGTTGCCTTAGGAAAAGGATGTGGGATGAGTTATTTGACCTTACTAAGGGATCACTTTCATTTGTAGAGTAAGAGGCACAATTTAATTAGTTGGCAATACTTTTATCTATGTTTATGTCGATTGAACAGGAAAGAGTTCGTATGTTATTCATAAGGCTCTAATTTCCACTTAGATTTGCGATGCAGTAGATTTTGGCGTTGGGTTTTTCTTTTCTATGATAGTTTATCATGCACACACCATAGAGGGTCATGAGTCTTTTGGAGGTAGTGACAATAGGTCTCATCATCTGGATGGGTTTAGTGGGTTTCAATCCCATAGTAGAGGGTTCTATTGCTGTGGTTATCTATAGATGTATTAGCCTAATAGGATGTTTCGGGTATTTCTACAGATAAGAGATTATAGCTCAATAGGTGCAAGTGTTCAAATGGTTCAGAGATCCTGGATGCATATTCAGGGTATTCATGTTGTGGTGGCCTGTCAGGTTTAGCTGACTTGTCTTAAAGGGGTATTTCTAGTAGAGGTTTCTTTGATTGTTGTGTAGAGGGTCACATTTCCTGAGAGTGTTCTACCAATAGTCATCATAAGAGGCAGGGTCAGCCAGGTTAGTAGTATCAGCCAAATCAGTAGATCAGCAAGGTTAGTACTGTTAGCTAAATTAGCTGGGACAACATGTTCGAGCCCATATAGCAGCAGTTGAGTCGACTATGGGTGGTCCCAGGGTAATCGAGGTTGTACTTATGAAGGAAGATTGGGTAATTTTGGTAGATGTTGGCATATTTATGTTTTTTTAGGGAGGCAAGAGGTTGAAACAATGGATGTTGTTATCATAGGTACAGCCTTCGTCTTTCATCACCTGGCTTATGTTTATTTTATTCAGGGTCTACCTTTTCATATGTGTCTACTATTATGTAATGCGATTGGATTTGCCTTGTGAGCCTATGGATGTGTCAATGCATGTAGCTACCACCATAGGTGAATCTTTGGTAGTGGATCGGGTTTATAGAACATGTCTGGTAACCATCTTGGGGTACTATACTTGGATAGACCTTATTATGTTAGATATGGGGAATTTTACCTGATTCTAGGCATGGATTGGTTGTCTCCCTATCATGCATTCGTGGGTTGTTTCTCAAAAACCATTACTTTTTGCTTGCCATGCATTCCTCCTTTTGTATGGACCAGTTCAGATAATCATATGCGAAGAGGTGTGCTCTTCATTCTAACGGCGCAATGGTTAGTATAGAAGGGGTGTCTATCCTACATCGGTTATGTCTGTGATACTAGTTCTAAACCTCCTACCTTTGAGTAAGTTCATACAGTTAGAGAATTTGCTAGTATGTTTCTTACGGATCTGCTGGGTTTTTCTCCTGACCGTGATATTGATGTTTGGATTGATGTTGATTCGGGTACACGGCTAATTATCATTCCACCTAATCGAATGGCGCAAGCTAAGTTGAGGGAGCTTAAGAAGAAGCTACGAGACCTCTTGGGCAACCATTCATTACACCCAGTGTATATCCTTGTCGTGCTCCTATCCTTTTTAAGAAGAAAAATGATGGTACCTTGCATATGTTCATTGACTACATGCAACTAAATAAGCTAACCATCAAGAACAAGTATCGCATGTTGTGGGTTGACGATTTATTTGACCATCTTTAGGGTGTAACAGAAATTTCTAAGATTGACTTGAGATCGGGCTATCCAAAGACTACCTTTCTGACTCGATACAGCACTTCAAGTTATTAGTCATGTCTTTTTGATTAACTAATGCCCCAAAAACATTTATGGAGTTAATGAACCATGTGTTCAAGACTTTTTTACTTATTTGTCATAATGTTCATCCACAACATCTTGGTATACTATGGGAATATGAAGCAGCATCAGCAGCATATGACGATTGTACTCCAGAACTTGATTGAACATCAATTGTACGCCAAATTACCTGAATGTGAGTTTTGGCTTGAGTTAGTAGCATTTTTGGGGTACGTAGTGTCCAATAATGAAATTATGGTGGATTTGGTAAAGATTGAGGTAATTCAAAGTTGGGCAAGACCTACTTATTCTACTGAGGTTCGTCATTTCATCGGGTTAGCAAGTTACTCTATACGGTTTGTGGAGGGGTATTCTTGAATTTCTGCACCTTTGACTATATTTACTCAGAATAATAATCCCTTTTTATTGTTGGATAAGTGTAAGGTTCACTTTTTGAAGCTCAAGGCTTAGTTGACTTTAGTGCCAATTTTGAATTTTCATGTTGGGGGTCTAGGCTTACGATCTATTGTAATGCTTATGGTGTGGGGCTAGGTTGTGTCTTGATGTAACGGGGTAGAGTTATTTCTTATGCTTCTAGGAATCTGAAGCTTCACGGGAAGAACTACCCTGCTCATGACTTGGAGTTGGCAGTGGTAGTCATCATGTTGAAGATTTGGCAAACCTATTTGTATGAAGTGCACTACAAGGTATTCATTTACCACCATAGTCTTAAGTATATGTTCACCCAAAGGGATCTTAACTTGATACAACCAAAGTGGATGGAGTTACAGGCGGACTATGACATTTTCATCCTTTATCACCCGGGGAAAGCTAATGTGGCTACATACATCTTGTGCTTGAAGGCAGTGAATATGCTGATCGTGGCTTTCTTAGCCATGGAGTAGAGACCTATGGCTTTAGACATTCAGTACATATATAATATGATGGTTAGCCATGACATTTCAGAGTTGGGCAGAGTACTTGCTTTTGTGGAGGGTAGATCTACCTTGATAAAGAAGATTCGATCATATTAGTTTGAGGATCTGCAGGTTAGGAAGATTCAAGACAAGACTCTTCAAGGAGAGGCTAGAAAGGTGACATTAAATTTCGAGGGCATCTTGAGGATTAAGGGTCATATCTGTATTCCTAGAGTTGGTGAGTTGGTTGGGCAGATTCCTCAGTAATCCCATTGTTCCAGATATTTTATTCATCCTGGTGTTGTGAAGATGTATCAGAATTTGAGGCATCACTATTGGTGGTATGGGATGAAGATGGACATTAAAGCGTTCGTGGCTAGATTCTTGAGTTGTCCCAGGTGAAGTACGAGCATAAGAGATTAGATGGTTTGACTTAGTGGCTACCCGTTCCAGAGTGCAAGTGGTAGCATATCCCCATGGACTTTGTGCTAGTCTTACCACGTACATTTTGAGTCTTTGATACTATTTGTGTTATTAGTGATTGATTGACAAGGTCAGTTCACTTCTGCTAGATCAAATTGCCTACACTTCATAGAGATTTTCTAAGATCTACCTGAAAGAGATTGTTTGTTTTCATGGGATGCTGGTTTCTATAATTTTAGAATGTGGTACTCCGTTCACTTCACATTAATGGAGGTCTATTAAGATAGAGTTAGGTACCCAGGTTGAGCTTAGTAGAATTTTAACCATCAGACTGATGGTAGTCTAAGAGGACTATTCAGGTTCTAAAGAACATGCTAAGGGCTTGTGTTATTGATTTTTGTGGGCAGTGGGATCTGTCTTTTGCTTTGGTTGGGTTTTCATATATAATAGCTAACATTCGAGAATTCAAATTGCACCATTTGAGGAATTATATGGTAGGAGATGTTATTCTCTTGTGGGCTCGTTTGATGCTTTTTATGTTAGGACATGGGCACTGACTTATTGAAAGATTCTATGGATAGTGTCAAAGTCATCCTAGAGCGACTCCATACTGCCCCAAGTAGCAGAATATCTATGTAGATCGAAGGCTATGACCTTTGAAATTCGTGGTTAATGGTCATGTGTTCCTACAGGTGTCACCCAAGAAGGGCGTGATGATGGTTGGGCAAAGGGTAAAAGGCCCAAAAGAGAGAACATGTACTAGATTTCGAAAACAAATTTAAGTTTCTAATTTTTGTATGTTATTTTTTACTGTATGAAAAACATCTTTAGTTTTGAATTTTAAACTTCACTCTTGAAATTGACATTTTGAAGTTGAAATCAAATAGGGTGTTTAGTATAATTTCTTAATTTCATCGCATCCATGGTTGATGTCATGATAGGTATAGTTTCTTTATTTTTTACAATGTGCAGCTAAAACCCTGGTTCTAGGGGTATTCTTATGGGGTTGGGTGTTGATTTAATGTAGTGGGTATGATATTCTCCTCTTTTATTTTTTTTTTTTGTTGTTCATTTACTGATTTAGGCTAATTAGCATAGGGTCAATTCATGGTTGAAGGTAGCAAACTTAATTATATTCTTTATCTCTCGTTGATGCTTGAAAGAGATCTATTGGAGTGGGTAATTAGTTTAATATATACTATTTATGTTTGATTTCTATGGTTTCCTCGATAGAGAGATTATGGTTTAGGTCTATTATACCAAATCTACTCGAAAGAGAGATTCCTTAATGTAATGGGTTGCTTTGTGATTCACAATGAGGAGACCGAATGCAGATTCTATTAATTCAAAGAAGATTTGTGTCATTGATGATGATCACCCTCTACATCCATGATTGTTTAGCACTATCAAGCAACACAACTACTCTTATGTGACATCGATTTCAATCCCCACACCCCAAGATTTCTTCTTCATTTCTCGAATTTCCTAATTTTAGTCTAATTTTGTTACTTGATGTCAAAACCCCTTTCATAAATTTAGTATTCTTAGAAACCCTTCTCTTTAATTGCTACAAATAAATTACCTAATAGTCTAAATTTCCTAATTGAATTTCATGCTTTATATTACTCTCTATGGGATTCGACCCCGACACTTTATTTGGTATTTTTATTCATGATGACCTCTTATTCTCTTACTTGTCTCAAGGATAAATTGAGCATTATAAAAAAAATGGCACAATTGTTGAGGAATAAAGGCTAAGAATTTTTTTTGTGAAATTAATTTGTAAATTTATTTAGTTGTAGTAGATTGTTGCTTGATCTTGTTTTATTGCTTGATTACAGGTATAAAGATGAGTGATAATGGTAGTGATCAAATGATTTACTTGAACGACATGTACATTAATGTCGTTGAGACCAATAGAGCAATCTGGATACCTCCTAGAACAGTTAGGATAGTCTTCTATGTACCCGAAACAAGGCTACTACTGCTCCAAATTAGAGGAATGTTTGGGGGTTTAGCTCGTAAGCATCCTAATGAACATCTTAGAAACTTTATGGATATTTTTGGGTCATTCATCTTCAAGAACATCTCACAAGAATCTATTGTATTGAGATTATTCCAAATCTCCTTAATGGTGTAAGCTACTAGACGGTTGGTTGAGTTCATGAATGATTCTATCCCTTTTTGGGAGGAGTTGACTGAAACTTTCTTAGATATTTTATTTCCTTACCCAAAAAAGGTCAATCTTAGAGACAACATGGAGAACTTCAAAAGAGTAGGAGGTGAACCTTTTCTTAATACATGGTTGGGGTTTAAAAAAATGATTCTACAATGTCTAACACTTGGTGTTCTGAACAATTTATTGCTACAATACTTTTATTGTATACTTGATTCAGTCAACAAGGACTGAACAACTTATTCAAGGTGGGTTGATGCGACAACCATTTGATGTAGCAACGATGTTGCTAGATGATATGATAGGAGTGAACCGAGCAAGGCATACTAGAAAGGATCAATAATCTTCTCAACATGGGGCATGAGCAAGGAACATATGGAAAATGATAATGAGAACGATGAAAACATGGTCAAATGATGATCTTACTTGACTTGATGTCTAAACATGTGATGGGAGGCGACTTAAAGCAGTAAATGCGGTTGGTACAAGCATTGGACAATACCCAGAGGATACCATGCTTGAGGCATTATATACTAAATAGGTACAATTCTTCAGAAATTAATTTAGGGGTTTGCATCCTAACTTCCCAAAATCGTGTGGGAATGAAGGTCGGAACACAAATCGAGACAATGGTTGGAGAGATTGGTGAGATTGAGGTGGCAATTGGAGAGATATGGTAACTGAAAAAGATATATATGTCCTACCTCATGATATTCCCAAACAAAAGAAACCATCTTGATCGGAGGGAAATAAAATTGATGAAATTCTAATAACGATCTTCAACAAGTTGAAGGGTTTAACAAAGGGTCGAAGGATATAAAAAATGACTTCTCCGTCTTAACCCTTATGGTCACTGTCATTCTGTGTCCATCAAATAACTAGAGACTTACCCATGTCAACTCTCCACCAATCTCAATCCAAGGCAAAGGGAAATGTTTCCTAGTAATAAAATCCCAAATCCCAAAAATAATTGTTGAAGAGTAAGAACTATGTCATGTCACAACATCAAATAAGACATTTCTTGAAAGGCAATCCAAGTTACTTTTATTGTTTTCAATAACGATTGTTGTAAGTGTAGGTTAAAAAGAAGTTGTAAAGTTGAAAAGGATGAAAAATGCGATGCAAGTACCCATTCGGTGAGGGGCCAAAATGACTGGGAGGACATCTTCATGTTCGCCCATTGAGCCAATAATTTTGAAAAATGGTACTTTCAACTTTGCCAATATTGGACCAAATCACTGATTTGTCCAATTACAGCAGGCGAACTCCATCGGGTCCACAAAACTGGCCATTGGGTTTGAAAGTTGTTCAGGCATCACTGGTGAGCAACAAATCTTTTGGCGATTCCCTGAATGTGTTCGGCGATGATACTCAGAGATCAGTAAGCATAAAAATAAAAATTCCAAGAGTCTTTTAAAGTTTTAAAAGAAAATTGTTCATCTTTTGAGCTCTATTACATCCTGTAGTCCCCATACTCTTAGTTCTTTTCTTTTGTTACCTCATTTGCATTATTTCACTAGTTTGGAGTATATATGGTGCGTGATTCACAATTCCAGACCCTGATCCCCTATTTTGTGCTTTATTTGTGGTTCTTTTGTGATTCTTTATGTAATATTTTTGGTTAATCTTTATGTTATCGATAAGGGTCTTGTGTTATATTGTTGTATTGATGCCTGATTTGATTCATTCTTGCTAAATGTTGATGATCTAACAGTGTCCATGAGTTAGGATAGTTATATTGTGCCTGATAATGTGAAAATTGATGAATGTTGAAATTGAATTGTTATAAATGTTGGGTCTTGCTTCAATTGAGTGTGGGTGACGTCTGATTAGCTAGTGTTGCCCGAAGACTTGTGTTTGCCTAATGATAGATAGAGTCACGACTTCTATAAGGGAAAATCATCAATTTAGGCAATGATTAGTGAAATTTAGAGGATGTCTGAGTACCCATGGGTAGTAAAACATATGGGTAGATTGTAAAACTAATTGAGTAATACATATTGTGGCGTATTGGTGTTGAACTTGTAAATTTTGCATTAGGATAAAATAAAACCTGTTATGCGAGTTTGTATTAGCTTGCCTAGGTGATTTGGTGAATAATAAGTCCTAAACACTTTTTGTATTTCAATTTCTGACCTAGGTACTGTCTCATTCGGTGAGCTTGTCTTACCTCACCAAAACCAACTCGGTGAATTGCCAAGTTGGAGAAGACATCTACCTTTTGTGTCTATCCCTTTTGTTGATCTTTGTAACTTTCAGTGGACTTTTCTTAATCTGCTGAAACATACTTGGTAAATCACCGAGTTGGAGATGACTCCACCTTTCATGCCTTAGTAATATTAAATTATGGTCTATCAACTTCGGCGAGCTCACTTGAGCTCACCAAGCCTGTTAGGTGACTCACCTTCCTACTCTAGTAGCCTTAGAGCTTGTTCTGAACTGTGTTTGTGTCTAAAATTGCCTCAACTATCCTTCACCGTATGTTTGCTTTGAAATGTGTGACTCAGGAAATGGCCAAACAAAATGCAAAAGAGTAGTGTCATCAAAATACAACACATAAAGGGACTCTCCTCCTCCTCCTCTTTGAAGAACAGAAGGATTATAATTAATGAGTCATCTAAGGTTCCGCAATGACAAGTCACTTCGCTCTCTTCTATGCGTGTGGGTGCACAACCCAAGAAGGTGATTGCGAGAAAGAGGAAAGACATCTAGAACTAAGTTGACACAGAATGCTCAAGCTCAGTCCCCTACCTCCATAGTTCTCCCTGTCATTGCTCCAAGAGCCCTCAATAGGCTCAAAGTAGCTCAAGCATGCACAATTCTCAGGGAGAGATGACTCTTCATAGATGGGGTTATGAGTGACTACTTCGAAATTTAAGTTACCATAAAATTTTATATGTTTCAATTGCTCATGAGAGACCGACCTCTTTACGTCCGTTCTTAGGTTAGAGAATTCTATGAGGCTTATGCAAAGGCCATACCCAATAAGTGAAAGCATATAATTTGGAAGCCTTTAAAAGTGGTTGAGATTCATGGCAAGATGGCGTAATGACATGTGGGGACCAATAAAGATGTTTTGGTCTCAAAGGAAAATGAGGTTAAGGTGTACACACTATGTACGCAGCGTTATCTTGAAACTTTCAAAGGTTGGTTGGCACCGCTTATTTTAGATATCTCTTCTACATGGAATGTTGATGGAGTGAAGATCAAAAAGAAGGATATAAATAGATAAGACCAAAAGGATATTCTAGGAATAGGTACTATGAGATTAAAAGAAGATTAGTTTCATTGATGATGACCTACCCTATCCATAATTATTTAGAACTATTGAGCAACACACCTAACCCTATGTGACATTCATTCCAATCCCCACACCCCTAGATTACTTCTTCATTACTTGAATGTTCTAATTTTAATCGAATTGTGTTACTTGATATTAAAACACTTTTAATGAATTTGGTGGAATAAGCCACCCTTATATTTTAATTGCTACAAATAATTGATTTATCATCTAAATTTCTTAATTGAATTCCTTGCATTATATCACTCTCTATAGGATTCGACCCCAATTCTTTATTGGGTATTTTTATCATCAAAGATCACTTATTCTCTTACTTGTGTTGAGGATAATTTTAGTGTTATTAATAGGTAGGTTAGGCGGTTCTGGTCAAAGGAGATCCCTCCAGTAAAGGCTCTGTGGAGGCACCATCCGATTGAGGAGACTACTTGGGAGACTGATGTGGATATGCGGACCTAGTATCGTTATCCTTTTCAGCCTTCAAGTATTGCCTTCGTCTTACTTTTGCAGATGAAAGTCCTTTTAGTTGTTTTTTTAATGACTCTTGAGGTCATTTGATTTGGGTGGCATGCTCCCCAAGGTATTCAATTGAGTTTTGTGTGAGTATTGAGTTTTGAAAGCTTAATGCTCGAAAGAGTTGAGCTCAGTCAACATGTCAAGATTCTAATGTTAGTCCCATCAACATCGGAAGGGTAATTTTGGTCTTGTGTGACGATCAATTTAGGTTTTGAGGCAATTACGTATTTTAGCCTTTAATTTGTCCTTAAAGTTTGACTTTGGTCAACTTTCTTGGTAAACGCACTCAGAATTGAATACTTTAGTGTAGTTAGCTTCGGAATGCAAATATTAGTTTGGAACGACTTTACTTCAGGTTGATTAGTAGTTGATTTGAACTCATTTGAGGTCTATGTAGCTCAACAATTAGTGTCTTCAATGCCTAATTATGTCTAATTATAATGATATGTTGATGATTGGTAGCTATGGTGGCTAATGGACAAGGAAAGCATGAATGTTTGAAATAATGGCCAAAAATGTAAAGGAAGTGCAAACTATAAATTGATCATCGCCAAACAACAAAGGAGGATAACCTATTGATCATGACCCCGTCCAAAGTTATAGTACACAATATTTATGCTTATCGAGGGAGGCTGGCAAACTCCCAATGGAAAGGCGACTCTCCAAATGAGAAAGGGCGAATAGGTTGACCATCCCCGAAGACAATCGTACAAGGAGAAAAAGTTAATACTTGAAAGGAGAACTAAGGTTGTACTCGGCGATACGCCAATATAAAAGGCAGACTTGAATGAACTCACCAACTGAGGTTCAAACACTTGAAGCCTAGTGCAAGAAAAGGCAAGTTGAAGAGTAGAGGGTGATTCGCCCAATGTTATATGCGAGCCCAACTAATGTCGCCCAATGGTTCATGTACTGAGTTTTGGGCTAGATTTTGGGTAAATTTTAAATATCCCAAAGGATATAGAAATTAAGAAAGAAAGAGTTCACATGAAAACATATTTTGGTGGATGAAAAAGTGAAGAGAGAGAAACACTTTACCTAGTGAAGAACACTTTCTTGTTTTTGGGGATTTTTCAACTTTGTTCATGAAATTGACAAATTGAAGTTGAATTCAAAGTGAGTTTGCTTGTAATTTCTTAATTTCATGTTACCCATGGTTTCTTTCATGAAATGTATAATTACTTCATTTTTTGTGATGGGTGGTTAAAACCCCAAGATCTAGCAATGTAATTACAGGGTTGGTTGTTAATTTAATATAGTGGGTATTCTATTATACTTTGTTTTGTTGCTGTTCATATCTGAATTTGGGCTAATTAGCATGTGGTTAACTTATGGGTTAAGGTTGCAACTTAACTTCTACTTCAGATCTCCAGTCAATGCTTAGAAGAGATTTATGGGAGTGGGTAATTAGTTCGACACTAGCAATTTAGGATTGATGTCTATAACTTGCTTGAAAATAGATGTTATGGGTCGAATCTATTGGCCCTATTTCTACATCTAAATAGCAAATTCTAAATAGCAAATAGAGTAAGGTATTTTGTCATGAAGTTAGCATATGGATGAGACTCAAAGGAGATTTTAGGCAAGGATGTTATGAGATCGAAAGAACATTAGTGTCATTGTAGTTGACCTAGCCTTTTCATGAATGTTCATCACTATAGAGTAGAACATTTACCCCTATGTGACATTGGTTTCTAATCCCCGCACACCTAGATTGCTTGTTAATTCTTAATTTTTTGGAAATTTAAGTTTAATTGTGATCATTGATAACCAAATCTTTTTGTTAAATTGGTTTAATCATCAACCCACTAGATTTTAATATTACAAATGAATAATTTTCAATCCAAATTTCTTGAGATAATTCACTATGATATACCATTCTTTGTCGGATTCGACTCCGACACTTAGTTGTGTATTTTTATTGATGACAACTGCTGTCTCCTTTAATTTGTTTTAAAGAGTACATTTTAGTGTTATAAAAAATGGTGATGTTTTGAGAGAATGGTGATTGAAAATTCTATTTAAGAAATTAGTTTGTAAATTTGTTTAAGTTGTAATAAATTGTTGCGTTGTGTTGTTGTTGGCTGATTTGTAGGTCTTGTACAATGACTGACCATGATAGTGACAACGATAGAAACTATGGTCAAAACGACAACATGGGGGATTTGAATGATATGCATGTGAGTATTGTTCAAACCATGGGATTCATCCAGATACCACCCACAACAGGAAGAGCTGTGTTTTATGTAACTGGAACAATCCTACAATTGTTCCAACTAAGAGGAATGGTTGGGGGATTAGCTCATGAGGATCCTCATGAACAACTTAGGTATTTTTTTGAGGTGTGTGGTGATGTTTGCATAATCAAGACACAATTTCCAATGTAAATGTCTATGATTGTACAATAGTTTAGTAAACCAACGAAGAGTTGGGATCGTCCCAAGAGAGTGCTTTTGAGAATTTATAGAAAAATAAAATTTCGTTCTAACTAGTCATAGCGAAAGACATTAACGAGTAAAAACATTATAAATTAAAGGGGGACACAAACGTGTCAATTTACAATGGGGGAATTTTTTCACAAGTAAGGTAAAAATAGCAAAATCAACAAAGGTTTGTAAGCATTGAGAGGGAATCCTTAGGATGTGACAGGAATACGGGTTAAGCTAGATTATTGGGTACATGCTTTCGATAGAAGATTCATAGAGTAAATGTGACTAGGCTAAGCTTTAAGGGGGATAAGTTTTGTCTCAAGCAACTTACCCCGTTTCAAGTGGGTTCCTCTCGGACACCCACTTGCCGCATGAAGACCAACCTATGCATTAATCCACTAACTCTCTCGAGCTGAGTGTATGGACATAGGACTAGGGTTCACTCTCACGAGCTGAACCTCATGTCGACCCACTCACACTGGCCATCAATCTAGTGGTCTTAGCTTTACAACTTCTCTCTCAAGCAAGCCTAAAACACATATATGATATTATATTTGCAGCTACAACCTCATTAGATTCATCCACAACCACTACATGAAATCACATTTAGACCACAAATAAACTATCAGCAAGCAAGACACAACAACAAATCCAACCCATATTGACAAAATCACGGCCCAAGAATTGGGGTTTTTAGCCATACATCAAGAGATAGAAATTTATACCGAAATGAGCTTGAATTCAAATGGGTATAAAGATTTAAGTCTTGTTACATGCCAAGAATGAAGAATCCAAGAGACCCAAGTCCAAACCCTTTGAGATGAAACCCTCTTTTTCTTCAAGTCTTCAAAACTCTCTCAAACTTAGAGAAAAAATATCAAAAAGTACTATTCTATATGAAAATTATAATAATTTTTCGACACTTAAAACTAGAACTCTAACTAGTATTTATAGCTTTCACAGATTTGTGTTCCATGGATCATTCAGCGTTGTTAGTCGAAATCGCCGATCAACTCGGCGATTCTCCCTTTGGTGCAGTTCATCACCGTCTTCCACCAGCCTTCAGCATCGTCATGCTCTAGTTCATTGGTCGACATGGTACTATTTCGCGGAACTACTCGGCGATGCGCCAATTGAACCCTTTTTCCGCCGACTTGATCCTTTCCTTCAGGGCTCAGCACAATGGAACAAAAGGTGAATTAAGACCCTTCAGCGACTCACCAAGTGGACTCGGTGATCCTCATGCTTTCATTTCTTCATTCTTTTCTACCTTTTCATCCATTATTGCGATGTAGTGTCCATGCTTTTCTTCAAACTTCAAATACCTGAAATTTAAGAGTATGCATCAGATATTGAGATAAAAATAAGCATTTGAGGACACAATTTCTATCAAAATACAACCCTAAATGAGTCCAATTTGTTGACTCATCAATACTTAAACTTCTGTTTGTCCTCAAGCAAACTCAAGTTCAGCCGTTCAAAAAGGCTGTCTCGAACTGTGCTACACAAGACTCAATCATGAATGCCCACAACAAGACTCAATTTACTTATGCAAAGATCAAATGTGCACTGAAAGATTCATGTTGTGACTCACCAATATCAACGAATATCATGATCACAATACTTTCTTCAAATTCAAGTTCAAGCGCAGCTATAGTGTTCAAATGCCCTCACAGAAAGAATGATTACATATTCACACAAGGGTTTCACAGTTTAAAGTTTTTGAATGAGATGCAACGCTCACATTCACAAAGAAGAACATAATGCATAATTTCACTCATAGGTTTACCCGTATTTTCCAATCAACATTTGTTTCAGCTCACTCAAGATAAAAAAGGTTTTTTCAAGGCATGTAATGGGGCTGAGTGCAAAGGTATGGTCATTTAGGCTCAGTGACTTTCATTCTCATGAGATGTGGTGCCCACAACACTTCCTTCCCTTTTCCTTCATCATTTTCTTTAGTGCTCATGAGGCATCCTATTATTCGCTTCCCATGAATTGTTAGGAAACCCCATTTATTTTTTACTTTATTCCACTACTTTCTTTTTCATTCTATTTCTCTTCTTTTTTTGTTTTTTATTAAAAAAAATATATGGAGGGGTTCCATTTTTCTCAAAATCATGGGTAAGAGGAGACTTTCCTTGCACTTCTTGACTTGCCTCTATCTTTTCAACACACCCCAACTTACGCTTTTGGCCTAACTTGGCTATTCAACTAACCACAATTTCATAAGGATTATGGGTGATGGATTAAGAAAGGTCTAGTAGTCATCAATTTTCTTTCAAAGAAAGGTAAGGCTCAAGGCTTGTTCAAGTGAGAACACACACTCACAAGGTAGGTCAAAAAAGAGGTATATGTCAAATTGGTTCACACTCTTCGAAGTTGCCTAAGATCATATCAAGAGATAGCATCACATAGTTGACCGAACCAATGGGGTAAATTCTAGGATCTATCATGCATATTTCACATGTAAGCTCATCACACTAGGCATTGACTCTATAATTTAAACAAGACTCCACACTTTCTCTAGTGTGCAATGATCATCACAAGAGAATTAATTTGATACTAGGCTAGTCATAACGAGATGCAAACAGTTCACATATTGTGTATGCAACTTCATTTGGCCTCATTGTAGCCGTATATCCATGTTAGTTCGATTGAGAGCACTATTCAAGTCATCAGTATTGATCTGAACTGAGACTCAAATTTTTGCAAAAGAGCAGCCACATTCAAGAGCATATAGCAGGTGGCAAAAATGTGCGAAAAATTCAAATTTTTTTGGAAAGGTCAAAATCGTTTCGCAATTAAAAACAGAAGAATCTATAAGCTCAAACATCCATAGAAAGCAATATTTAATACAATAATACCTCAAAGCCCAAATACATAAGTGAAAACACGAGTCACACATAGCACACAAAAGGTGGGCCTCACCCCACCCCAAATAAAATGCATTTTCCTCAAATGTAAATACAAACATCTGAAATGACAATAAAGAAAGATACAGAAAGGGGTAAAGAAGGGATCCTGGATAAGCAGTCGCTTCATCTGTCTGGGCATCAGTGCTTAGGGTCATGCTCAAGGTTTGGGCATCAATAACCAGGGCTATTTCTGATGCATCGACCCAATTAGGTCCATTAGGAGTGACTTCCTACAAATTTTCCCAGTAGGCACGTACAGCGGCATAGAACTACCGAGTCCATGAGGGTACTTTATGGTTTCTTGGATATTTTGAACTAGGTATCCGACCAGAAGATGCATAGACTTCTCTGACTCTCTTGCCTTCCCTTATCTTTTTTCCCACCAGACGTGGGCGGTTTAGTAGCCTTGTCTTTGGATGTAGCAGCCTCCTCATTCATCGTCTTCTTTTCAATCTTCTCTTGGGTTGGTACAATTCTCTCGACAACTTTTGGTTTCGCCATATTTGTAAATACTCATGAAGAATCTAAGAGATTCACTCGAAAGGTCTAGTGAGTTAGATAAAAGTTGAAATGCATGCAAAATCAAAGGGGGCAGAAAAAAGGTGATCAGAACATTCGGTGAGTTGCCGAGTATTTTTTGCAACCTCAAGTTTCTCACTGAAAGTTACACCAATAAACATCAAATTCCACACGAAATTAAAGTGAGATGATAGCATTTGGCGAACCGCCGAGTAGTTCGGGGGGCTAGACCTAGTTCGCCAAACAGCCTAACATGCCTATTCTCAACCCACCTTCTCGAATTCAACCCCCTAACCCCCAAAAGCTAAGTCAGCACATGCACTAGTGAGACTTAACTCAGATCCATAACATCCAAACACAATCCCAAAAAATATACTTTTGCTAAAAACACAAATAGATGGGGTCTCAACACTTATAAACAAATTGAGCCACATTTAGAAATTAAAACAGGCACGCACAGGAACAAGATATGGATATTTCAATGAGTACAAATTGTATAAAATAATTTTGAGTGTTAGGCAACCAACCTTTGATGCTCATAACGGTAAGAAATCCAACTCCAAGCATAAATCAACCAACCAAAATACTAGTAAAAGTGTAGAGATATTGAAAATAGAGTGCAGGTATGAGTTTAGACAGATAACTAAGTGAATAATGTTGAAAATTTTAAACCTTTGGCTTGCAAAAATCGTACAGTTCTCGCCCACTTTGCAACATTAGTACAGCTCACCTACTCACTCGGTGGAACGTTGACTGTTTAGCTTTTTTGCTGAAATTTACAGGACCTTTGGTTTAAGTTAGGGGACCAAATGGCGGTCTCTGTCTGGATCGCCGACATGGTTGGCGGTTCGCCAGTAATTTTCTGTGATCGCCGAATTTTACAGACTCCAATGCAAGATGGTATTGTGTCTAACGATGGTCTAGTTATGAGTCGCCGAACTATTCAGAGATTCACCGATTGGACCTGTTGCTAGCCAATATGCATTGTTCGTTTACTCTCCACACTTCTATCTGCACAATCAACACACCATAATTTTATCCAGAAATAATAATGAAATTAAAGGGGTTTTGGGTTGCATCCCAAACAACGCCTTAGTTAACGTCGTGGCACGACGCAACAGTTCCTTCAGGGATCTTCCAAATACACCACTTTAACCAAATAAATCTCCTAACAATCCCCAAAATATAAGTTCAGACATTTACCGTTCACTTTAAATGGAGGTCCTTCTTGATCTTCAACTTCTATGGCACCATTGATGAACACTCGCGCTACTCTAAAAGGTCCAAACCATTTGGATTTGAGCTTTTTGGGAAAGAGTTTAGGTGGAGAGTTGTATAACGAAATCTTATCTCCTACCTTGGAGTCCCGTTTGAGTATCTGAGCATCATGCCATTTCTTGATCTTCTCTTTGTAGATGGCTAAACTTTCATATGATCTGAGTCTAAATTCATCCAGTTCATTCTACTGATCCACCCTTTCCCTTGAAGATTTGGACGAGTCAAAATTTAGAACTTTCAATGTCCACAATGCTTTGTGTACTGGCTTGACAGGCAAATGATAAGCTTTACCATAAACCAACTAATATGGAGACATACCAATAAATGTTTTGTAAGCGGTTCGATATGACCATAGTGTATCATCGTGCTTCCTAGCCCAGTAAATTCTATTGGCATTCCCTGTCTTCGCCAGGACGCTTTTGATTTCTTGATTTGACAATTCGACTTGGCCACTTGTTTGTGGATGATAGGGGTTTTCTACCTTGTGCTCACCCCATATTTGCTCAACACCATTGAAAACCACCTATTGAAAAAGTGGGACCCCCATCACTAATGATCGCCTTAGGAGTGCCAAATCTTGCGAAGATGTAGCATTTCAGAAATTGGACAACACTTTTTCCTTTGTTGTTTGAGAGTACGATGGCTTCCACCCATTTGGAGACATAATACACAACCACCAAGATGTATATATTTCTAAATGAGCTCACGAATGGGCCCATGAAATTGATTCCCCACACATCAAATGGCTCGACTTCCAAAATAGGAGTGAGAGGCAACTCGTGCCATCTAGATACTCCGCCTTGCTTCTGGAATTAAGCACACTTTTTTGAAAATTCATGTGAATCCTTGTATAGGGACGACCAGTAATAACCACTTTGGAGAAATTTAGCGGCAGTACAAATACCACTACGGTGGCCTCCCACTGGAGATGCATGGCAAGCATGGAGAATCTCTACCGCTTCTTCTTTTGGAACACACCTCCTAATAACATGGTCAGCACATTCTCGAAACAAGTATGGTTCATCCCAAAAGTACTTTTTAACGTCGAACATAAATCTCTTTTGTTGGTAAAAGGTTAGCTCATCCATCATCAATCCACTCATAATATAATTTGCAAAATCTGCATACCACTGTGTAGATTTGAGAGATATAGCAAACACCTGTTTATCGGGGAATGAGTCTTCTATGTCAATATCACAGTCGAAATATTTCTTCGCCATCAAGTAGCATAGTGCAACATTATCAGTGTGTATCATCTCTTTGGTGCCTAGCAATTATGGCCAGAACTTTTCAAATGCATAGACCACTGCGAGCAACTCTTGTTCAGTGATTGTATAATTTCACTAGGCACTACTAAGAGTTTTGCTTATGTAATAAATTGGGTGAAATATCATGTTGCGCTTTCGCCCCAACACTACTCCCAATGCTAGACCACTAGCATCACACATTACTTCGAAAGATTCGAACCAATCAGGACTAACGATTATTGGAATGTATACTAGTTTTTCTTTCAAGCACTTAAGTGCGGCCACACAAGCATCATCAAAATAGAACTTCACTTCCTTCTCTAGGAGTTTACATAGTGGATGTGCAATCTTAGAGAAGTCATTAATGAACCTTCGGTAGAAACCTGCATGCCCCAAGAAGCTGCGAACACTGTTCACTAAAACTGGCGGGGGTAATTTCGCAATGACCTCAATTTTTTCCTTGTCAAGTTCCAGCCCCTTCTGCTATACCTTGTGTCCAAGAACGATACCTTCCTTCACCATAAAGTAAGATTTTACCCAATTGAGAATCAGATTCATATCCACATCTTTGTAGCACCTGTTCTAATTGTGTCAAGAATTTCTCAAACGTGTCCCCTACGACTAAGAAGTTGTCCATAAATACCTCCGTAAAATCTTTGACCATATCCACAAAAATAGACAACATGCAATGCTGGAATGTTACTGGTGCATTACATAGTCTGAATGGCATTCTTTTGAATGTAAATGTTCCATAAGGGAAAGTGAAAGTGGTTTTTTCTTGGTCTTCCGGCGCAATAGAGATTTGCTTGCAACCGGAGTACCCATACATAAAACAATACAACCCTCTTTCTGATAACGGTCAAGCATCTGGTCCATAAAAGGCATTGGAAAATGGTCTTTCTTGGTCCATGAATTATGCTTTTGATAGTCCATGCATACTCTCCACCCAGTCACTGGTCTTGTCGGCACAAGTTCTCCTTTAGCATTAGGGACTACGGTTATACCTCCTTTTTTTGGTACATATTGCACGGGACACACCCACTTACTATCTGCAATAGGGTTGATCACTCCCACATCTAGCCACTTTATGATCTCTTTTTTCACCACCTCTTGCATTAGAGGGTTCAATCTCCGTTGATGCTCCACACTAGGTTTACATTCACTGTCCAGCCTAATCTTATGAGTATAGAAGCCAGGATAAATTCCTCTTATATCGGCTATTGTCCATCCAATAGCTTTTACATGCTTTCGTAGTACTTCAATAAGCAATTTCACCTGCCTTTCAAGCAAATCGGCTACAATAATCACTAGTAACGTATTATTTGCTCCTAAGAAGGTATATTTGAGATTAGAGGGTAGGGCTTTTAACTCTAGATTTGGAGGTTCTTCTGTTGATGGCTTTGCAGGAGGACTTTCTCTATTTTCCAAGTCGATATCCAACTTGATTGGATTCCTTGAATATACTCCTAACCCTGATAAGGTAGCTACCACTTCCTCATAGCCTTGAACTTCGGATTTATCATAATTGGCAAGTACAAATTGAAGGGGTTCATTCTTGCGCATTAAATGGCTCACACATGCCACCGCCTCATCTATAACATCCTCAGTAGATACCACATAGATATTACTTGATTGCTTCATGGATTTACAGATATCGAAGGTCACCTCATCATCTTTCTCACGGAACTTCAATTTCCTGCTTTCGATATCCACCAATGCTCTCTCGGTAGCTAACACTGGCCTTCTCAAAATAATGGGAATATCAGCATCAATCTCACAATCTATGATAAAAAAATCAACTGGAAAGATGAACTGATCTACTTTTACCAATATGTCATATAGTATCCCCACTGGGTGCTTAATTGATCTATCATCCATAAGGAGTCTCATTCTGGTTGCCTTTGGTTCACCAAAACCAAGTTGCTTGTATATTGCATAGCGCATCAAATTAATTCTTGCTCCTAAATCGCAAAAAGCTTTAGCGAATTTGAGCATGCCAATTGTGTAAGGGATTATGAATGCCCCAGGATCTTCTGTCTTAGTGATTGACTCATTTGTCATAATTGCACTGCAACTATGGGGCACCTCAATCATTTCATATTCTAAGCTCATTTTCTGTGTAACCAACTTTTTCATGAATTTGGCTTATCCTGACTTTTTCAACAACGCTTCCACCAGAGGCAGGTTAATTTATAAGTGCTTGAATACTGACACATTTTTTTTGAACTTATCATCTTCATACTTCCTTTTCAAACGTTGAGGAAATGGTGGAGGTATTTTTGGTAAAGCGTGCGTGACTTTTGGAACTTGAACATGTTGATCTGTATCCTCTTGTGGTTCTTTTGCAAGGTTTTGTAGACTAGGCAATTCTTGTTCCTCTATACCCTAGCTCTCTTCCCGCACTCGAGGATCCTCATCCTCCATCACATTCCCTTTTGCCATCTTTCCACTATGGGTAACTACAGCCAACCCCCTTTTATTATCTTTCATCAGTGTCCTACATGTTAATTGAGCTAAAATAGACTCAATTGACCTCTAGTATTTTGATAGCATCAGCATGAGAATTCACTTTACTGTTTAATGATGAAAAGTCATCTCTCATCACTTTTAGCAAATCATCAGAGCTCCCAACATTATCAAGTATGCGTGAAAATAGATCATTTACTTGAGGACTACCTACACTCCCTTTTGAATTCAGACTTTCACTCAATTGAGTATAGTCTTCCTTATGGTCATCTTGCTTAGCCCAATCGTGGCAGTATCTCCTTGGTTCTTCACCCTTATAATGGTTCCAACCTTGATTTTCGCCCCGTTGTTGATAGCATGGGTGGAAACCCTCCTCATATCTTGTGGAGTTCCAACCTTGATTCTCCCCCGGTCTTAAGTAACCAGATGAAGAACCCCTCAACTCTTTCAGAGTTCCAACCTTGATTCTCCCTCGGTCTTAAGTAAGCAGCAGAAGAACACTCCTTAACTCGAAATACTCCACACGTCCCTTTCATGTCCTCTTGTATCACTTCCATTTGAGATAACATCTTTTTGATGTTTTTGTCCCTCTCCCTTTCTTTATTGAGTTGTTGTTGCATTAATCTGAAGCACAGTGGGGAAACTTTGTCATCTTTTGTGTACCATGCTTGATTTACTCTAGTCATGCCATTTATGAGGAATGAGGCAACTTCAAGCGTTTGTAACATTATTCCTTCTTGCATTAGATGATCACCTAACCCTTTATTAACCGAATCCAGACTATGGTAAAAGTATTGCAGCAATAACTCACTTGGTAGTCCGTGGTTGGACATTTTTGCAAAAATCTCTTAAATCGTGTCCATGATTCGTGAATTGGTTCGCCCTCCTTTTGATTAAATTTTTGAATGTCATCTCTTAGTTTAATCATCTTTGATGGAGGGAAGAATCCTTCATGAAAAGCCATAACCAGTTCCTCCCATGACTTGATGGAGTTCTTTGGAAGCTCGACCAACCACTTAGTGGCTCCCCCGGTTTATGATAATGGAAATAAGCGTAGCCATATGAACTCTTGCAATAGATTCTTGAATGACAGAGGGGTGCACACTTCTATGAAGCTTCGTATTTGTTCGTACGACTCTTGATGCTCTAACCCTCCATATAAACCTTTTGAATGTATGAGATGGAGTGTTGTACTAGTAACTTCAAATGTTGCACTTCCGCCTGCTCGGGGCATGTAAATTGCACCCATCTCACTCACTTGGGTAGGGTTGTACACACTATTAATATCATCAATATCGTCTCGATGAAAAGATAACACACTGGATGGCCTGCTTGATAGCTATTTTCGCCATTCACACTCATATGTCTGTTGAAACACAAAAACACTCAAAATAAAACTGAAGATTAGGTAAGTAAACTACAACTAAGAAGAACAAAAATTCTACTAATAAAAAAACTATCAAATAACACCACTCCCCAACAGCGGCGCCATTTTGGTGCTTGTGTAATCAAGACACAACTTCTGATGCAAATGTCTACGATTGTACAATAGTTTAGTAACCCAACCAAGGGTTGGGATCGTCCCAAGAGAGTGCTTTTGAGAATTTATAGAAAAATAAAATTTTTTTCTAACTAGTCATAGCTAAAGACATTAACGAGTAAAAACATTGTAAATTAAAGGGGGACACAAACATGCAAAATTTACAATGGGGGAATTTCATCACAAGTAAAGTAAAAACAGCAAAATCAACAAAGGTTTCTAAGCAATGAGAGGGAATCCTTGCGATTTGACAGGAATAGGGTTAAGCTAGATTATTGGGTACGTGTTTTCGATAGAAGATTCATAGAGTAATTGTGACTAGGCTAATCCTTAAAGGGGATAAGCTCTCTCTCGAGCAACTTACCCTGTTTCAAGCGGGTTTCTCTCGGATACCCACTTTCCGCATGAAGACCAGCCTACGCCTTTACCTACTCACTCTCTCGAGCTGAGTGTGTGGACATGGAACTAGGGTTCACTCTCTCGAGCTGAACCTCATGTCGACCCACTCACACTGGCCATCAATCTAGTGGTCTTAATTTTACGAACTCTCTCTCGAGCAAGCCAAAAATACATATATGAGATTATATTTACTACTACAACCTCATTAGATTCATCCACAACCACTAAATGAAATCACATTTAGACTACGAATAAACTATCAACAAGCAAGACTCAACAACAAATCTAATCCATATTCACAAAATCAAACCCCAAGTATTGGGGGTTTTAGCCATACATCAAGAAATGAGCTTGCATTCAAATGGGTATGAAGATTTAAGTCTTGTTACAGGCCAAGAATGAAGAATCCAAGAGACCCAAGTCCAAATCCTTAGAGATGAAACCCTCTTTTTCTTCAAGTCTTCAAAACCCTCTCAAACTTAGAGAAAAGTTATCAAAAAGTACTATTCTATATGAAAATTATAATAATTGTTCGACACTTAAAAATACAACTCTAACTAGTATTTATAGCTTTCACAGATTTGTGCGGCAGCAGATCATTCGGCATCGTTAGTCGGAATCACTGATCAATTAGAAGATTCACCCTTTGGTGTATTTCATCACCGTCTTGTACAATCCTTTACTATCATCGTGTTCTAGGTCATTAGGCGACATGGTACTACTTTGCGAAACTGTTTGGTGATGCGTCAACTACTTCCTTTTTCCACCTACTTGATCCTTTCCTTCAGGGCTCAACACACTGGAACAAAAGGCGAATTAACACCCTTTGGCGACATGCCAAGACTCGGCGATCCTCATGCCTTCATTTCTTCGTTCTTTTCAGTCTCTTCATTCCTTTTTGCGACGTAGTGTCCATGCTTTCCTTCAAACTTCAAATACCTGAAACTTAAGGGTTTTCATCGGATATTGGGATAAAATAAGCATTTGAGGACATAATATCTATCAAAATATAGCCCTAAATGAGTCCAATTTGTGGACTCATCAAGTGGGTCGTCTGTGCTAAAAATATTCACAAGAATCCGTAAGGTTGAAGTTTTTCCCGTTCTCTGTGATGGGTAAGCTGAATGATGGTTGGCAGAATTGGCAAATGACTATCACTTCTTGGAAGAAGTTACTTTCTTACGGAGATTCTTTAACTAATTGAAGATGGTTAAACTTTGAACCCAAATAACAAATTTCTGGAGAATTGGAGGTGAAACTCTTCAAAAGACTTGGTTGGAGTTCAAGAAATTACTTTTGCAGTGTCAAACACATGGTGTTTTGGAACATCTGACATAATACTTCTATTGAAACAATGATTAAATTAACAAATGTGTCGCTGATCAGTTAGTCTAAGGAGGATTATTGAGACAACCATATGATGTGGCTGCTTTGTTGCTAGATGAAATTACCAAAGTTAACCGGGCATGACATAAAAGAGAACACCATGTGTCCAATCAGTAATTGAGCATGATCAAAGAACAAATCGAGAATGACAATGAACAAGATGAAAAATGGCCAAAATGATGGCCCAACTCATTTTGATATATAAACATTTCATGGGAGGTAGACTTAAATTGGTGAATGTTGCTATAACTAATAGTGGGAAGTGCCCAGATAATGCCATGTTTGAGGAATTAAACAATGAAGAAGTTCAATATTTAGGAAACCAAAGGGGGGGGGGGTTCTCATCCGTACTACCAACAACAAGGTGGAAACAAAGGTTTGACCAAGGATCGAGATAATGTTTGGAAATATTGGTGAGGTGGAAATAAGAGAGAGAGAGAGAGAGAGAGCCTAACAAATATAGATTTGTTCTTCCCAATGATTGTCTATGACTAAAGGACCCAACTGGGCCAAAAGGAAACTGAACAGAGAAAATTCCTACAAGAATCTTCAAAAAGGTTGAAGGGTCTGACAAAGTGTTGAAGGAATTAAAATATTGTTTCTCCACTTTGGCACAAACGGTTACCTTCCTTTTGGTGTCACTCAAGTAGCTGAAAACCCAAATGTAACAAATTTTAGCTCATCATAATTCTAAGAAGAATGAAACGTTGCTTTGTGAAACCTTCCCAAATCCCAAAAATTAATGATGAGAAAATGAGAACTATGTTGTGACATGACGTTAATAAGGTGCTTCTTGGGAGGCAACCCAAGTCTTTACTTTTGTTTTATTTCTTTCAATAACGTGTTGTGAGTGAAGTTTGAAAAGAAGTCATAAGGTTCAAAAATGAGCATTAGGCAATGCAAAAAACTAGCACGGTGACCTGCCGAAAAAGTTGTGCAGACTCATTCTTGTTCCCCTTCTGAGAAAGAAAATGTGGAATAATGTACTGTCCATTTTAGCAATCTGAGCTCCAAAAGGTGATACACTTAAGTAAACTATGCGGAATCTATAGGGTCCACAAAATCAACCTACAGTTGTGGCTAAGACAAAGAGAAAGGGAGTGGTCACTTTGGAGATAAAATCAAACAGAGACTCTCCTCCCCCTTCTCCTCTATTGATGAAGCAGAAAGGCATAGTTATCAATAAGCCATCTAAGGCTCCTCGTTCATCATAGCCTACCACCCTACAAACATCTAACCAAGAAAGTGCGCAACCGAAATAGAGGTTGTAATAAAGACAACCGCCATCAGGTCCAAACTTTTGCAACCTTCATCAACCTAACCGCCATCCAGTGTTCCCTTGATAATCCCTCTAAGATCCCTTAATAGGATTAAGGTAGTTGGAGAATGTACTATTGTTTAGGAGAGATAGCTCTCCACAAATGGGGTTATGAGAGATCATTCGACAATAGGATACACCGTACAGTTTCATCAGTTTGAGTTGTTGACAAAACCCCTAAAACCCTTATTTTCTTGCATGGGTGTGCGGGTTCTATAGAGCCTACGTGCTGGCCTTATGTAAGAGGTTAAAGGGCACAATATGGAAACTTCTAGATAAAGTGGAAGTGTGTGGCAAGAAGGTACTATGCCACGTCGGGGCATTCAACACTGAATTAAGAATGCTAGAATTTCTAGACGAGATCTTTTCACTCTGGATGCATAATGACCTTGATTCATTGAAAGGTTGATTGGCGCTGCAGATACCTGACATGTTCCCTCCTTGGATTGCTGATAGTTCGAATAGAGAAGAAGGATTTAAATGTTGTGTCCCAGTACTATTTTAGATTTATTAGCTACAATATCAAGCTCTCATAGAATGAATCTATCCTTTTCCATCCCAAGTAGGTATTGGTGGGAACTATTATTTATCAAGAGCATATTAATGTGTGTTTGGATAACATCACTTCTAGATTAGAGGCTCAATAAGAGGCTGAGGGTACTTCTGGTGTGTTGGACACCATGAAAGGTGAGATTTCTACCTTGCGAGTGGATGTAGACCAGCTGAGGTCTATTGATATTTTTAAGTTATAGGGCGATGTTCACCTACCTAATGCCCCAACCTCAATACATCCGACGATGCCCAATATTAAGCCTACTCTGACTTTGCAGCAGAGTGAGATACATAGGAGAGTTGCTAAAGAGACTAATGTTGCGCAAATCCTCATGGAATTGTAGGTTACTGAAGAGATGGTTGTCCAGGACACCTTCGAGAGATCCCTTTAGCAGGTTACAACACTTTGTACAAGTGGAGTACCTTAAGACTCAACCCTTTCTGCCAATGATGTGACGGGCACTGATACCCCAGGTGATGCCACATTACTGCCTCTTGTGACACAATTGACAGGCACTGATGCCTCATATGATGTCGCCTTTGCAGAGATCTCGTATCAAAGTACTCCCCATGGATAGCATGTCCGGGGGGAATTTTGACTTTTCCTCCCGTAATTAGTAGTTTTCCATTGAAGAACTGCACAATTTTTTTGTGGGGTGAGGGAATTTGTGCCAATATTCCCCTTTCTCTTTTGTATATTGTTATTTTCAATTTTGGATGATTGTAGTAGTTTAATTTTATTTATATGAGAGTGTTTCATTTGGTTTAGTTTATCTCTTGTTGCCTTTATCATTTTCTCTCAATTTTGAAACTACCCCCATGAGCTTTTAAAATCGTGAACTGTTTGACTTTTCATTGATAATAGTTCAAGGATCTATTGTGTGCAATATCGATGTCTAGAATAGCACTCATGATGAGCATGATATATAGTGTTGGTGTTGCAAGAATGAAATCATTGTGGCTTCCTTTTCGAGGCAGTCAGGAGGATTTTGTGTTGTTTAGAATGATTCTTGTTATTCCTTTGTAAGTATTTACTTGGGTAAACATTTTGATGAGATGATCTTGGTTTTGTGCTTTCATCAATTCCAGTAAGTGTGGAATAATGTTTTCAAGTGGTTTTTGCTTTTGGTTTACATCATTTGGACTCTGAATGAGTTCCAATGGATTGGTGAAAATTTTGGGCACTTGACTTTTTTCTTTTGAAAAATGTTATATGTGGTGCATCGGCTTTAGTAAACCCTTGATCTCTTAAGTGACAAAGAGGCCCCTTATGTGAAAGGCATCTTAGGGGCGGGATCTCTTAAGAGATTAGTCCTTGGCTATTGCGAAAGCTTCTTAAGCAACCATATGTTCACTTAAGCCAAAGACACCTCTTAGGTGGGCTTTAATTTTCTTTTGTGAAGCCTATGTTGGCTCAAGAGATGTTCACTTTTGAAAATATTTGTATTCTTCTGCAAGGATCGTTTGGATTAAAATTTTAACACCCCAGATTCGAGAAGGGACAAGATACCTATTTATAGAAGTTGCAGGTGCCAAACCACGAAGACCACCTACACCCTGTGAATGAGACCATGGACCGTAGGTGTGGTCAGTGGTTGGTCACCCCCAACCTTGATTAAGATGTCCAGAACCACATTCGGACTAATGGACTGTTGGTGGGACCATGGTACCTGTGGTCCAAACCCCCAAATTCCAGTTTCTTACCATAGTCGACAACCGTGTAGGATGAATCGTTGGTCAGTCCACGGTCCGTTGATTTAGGGTCGTGGTCGGCAGGTTGGAAATTATTTCAAGGGTAGTTGGGTCTTTTCCTAACTATTTATCTCTATACTATATCATTTTACCCTACACTAAGACGCCTATATAAATGTTTAAACCCCAAATTTCCCCACTAGAAATCGTTCTCTCAAATTCCTAAAAATAAGAAAATGTTTCCTCTCCAAAATATTTCTCTCTTTAGAAAGCTTGAAGAAGAAGAAGAATTCAACCTAGGGTTTCAAGTCGAGTCTCAATTGCTCCATTGAAGATAAGAAATCGTCTTTGAGGTATGATAGTTTTCATCCATGGATTCCTTCCATTTATGGAGTTCCCAAATTCTCCTATTTTCAATGTTAGAAAACCCCAATTGAATTAGGTTTTTCTTCAATTTCCATGGGTTTTCTTGATTATTGATTTAAATGATTGAATTATGATCTCGTATGAATGAATTGATGAAATACTATGATTTTATGATAATTCCCCTATGAACCTATGTAATCCCCACGTTTTTCAATTTATGATCATATGATGTAGGATTTTGGTTATGAAAGAAGTGTCTTATGAAACCAAGCATGTATTGACATAATTACATGAATTTATTATGAAATCCATATCTGACCCATGTTTTCTAAATGTTGATGATTGAAAATGGGTTTTGAACCTTGACAGGTAAATTATAGAACTATGAATGTTTTGATGAAACCTATGTAAATGTTTTAAGGATGCTTTGAGAGTGAAGTATCAATAACGATGTTGTTGTTGTTGTGTTGTTGAAATGATTTTCTCATATACACATGACAACATGATTGTTAAAGGTTTTTTCACATAGTAAGGATTCTAAGGTTGAAAGGTCTTCTCACCTAAAGTAATCGAAGATAAAGAGCTATCCTAATGACTCAGCTTGGATTGGTTATTAAATGCTACCATTCCATGGATGACTTATGACTTCGCTTGGATTGGCAAGATGGTGTGCCCTTCCATGGATAATAAGAACAAGTAAGAAATGACTATTCCATAGGATTTATGCTTAGCACCGAGAGGATATTGAGATAGAGGCTCTCCCGTTAGTAGAGGTCGAGCTTCTAGAAGCAATATCCTTAACCCATACCTATATGCCACCATAGGATGATTTTCTAGATATACATTAGCTAGTGGATCCACCTTAGGCTGGAGTTCATGGTCCTTACCTTGGCAAGTAGGACAACCCTTTTCAATGTGAGAGACATCGGGGGATCATGTTATAGCTTGCATGGTCTCTATGTCAGTTAAGGCTATTTCCCACATTAATAATGGACTAAGGTTACTTCAAGAAGTATCTCATATGTGTTCAAAGGTTTTAAAGATGTTAGCTTACATTGACAATGTTTTACGACATATGTTTTCTAACCCTTTATATCATGTTTTAGCTTGGTCAATTGCATGTTATGAAATTTCCCATTTTAGCATGATTTAAATGTTTTATACATTTCTACAATACGTGGTACATTGTTTTGTACTAACATGCTCTTGCCTGCATTTCCCTAAATGTAGGGACCGACAGTCAAGGTCCTCTGTTTCATGGCTAGTGGTTTATTACGAGATTTTTGAGCTTTGTGAGTCCTCATGCCTTGAGGATGGATTTTCATTGTTTTTGTTTCTTTCTTATACTCAGTTTTGTACATGATGTATGGGCTAGACCCAATTTCATTCTATTGTACTAGATGGCTAATGACACACGTGTTTTAGACTTCCACTCTCTTTTATAAAGACTTTTAAACTTGATATGTTGTTTTTACTAATTATGTTTTATTTCTTATGTTATGAATAATAAGTGTCTTGTACGGGGTCTCTCGGGGTCCTGTATGCCATGTTACATCTAGGGTAAACCCTCGGTCGTGAATAACTTGATAATCAAAGAACAAAGTTTAGAATGGTTCTAGGATGTCTCATAAGCCACATCGAGTATAGTATTGTTCATGAGTGTGAAGCGTGTCACATTTATGAATGAGAGGCTGAAAGATGTTTAGTTAACTCCACCTCTTTCATTACTCTAAAGTCGTGCGATAGAGTTTAACTCTATATGGTCTCTCTCCTAATACTGATCTAATGCTCTAAAGGATATGGCTACTCAAAGAGATTATGTTAGAAGGAATGTGAGGGAGAATGAGGAAAAAGAATCTCCTCCCCAAGATCCATAAGTTTCAATCAATCATTTGGCCAAGGAAGTGACTAATGTAGAGTTTAGGGATATTTTTTAAGTATTGTCTCAAGCCGGGATGGCCCAAGCCCATAGGGAGGTTGTGGTTCTCATGAACCCAAATGTGGGTACGATGGCATATAGAGTGAGGGACTTCACTAGGATGAATCCTCTAGAGTTTCATAGTTCTAAGGTTGAGGAATATCCTCAAGAGTTCATTGGTGAGGTTTATACGGTCTTGAAGATCATGGGAGTGACGCCAGTGGAAAAGGTACAGTTGGCCTCTTATCAACTTAAAGGTGTTTCTCAAACTTTGTTCAAATAATGGAAATAAGGGAGACCGAAAGATGCGGGTCCTCTTGATTGGGAGAATTTTAAGGCTGCTTTTATTGATAGGTTTTTTCCCTTGAAATGAATGAAGCAAAGATGCTTGATTTCATCAACCTTCATAAAGGAAGTATGAGTGTGAGGGAATATTCTTTGAAGGTCACACAACTATCTAGATATGCTCCAACAATGGTTGTCGATTCTAGGGCAAGGATGAGCAAGTTTGTTTTGGGTTTGTCCAAAATGTTGGTTAAAGAGTTTCGTACCACCATGCTCATTCATGATATGTAAATCTCTCGTCTCATGGTTCATGCATAATAGATCGAAGAGAAAAACTTTAAGGAAAATTCTAGGGAGGAAAAGAGTACTAAAATCGGTGACAGAAATTTCTCTTATGCAAGGTCTAATGGACATGGTCGTCCTAGGTTTCAACAAAGGTTTTCCGGTCAACGTTCCTCCAATGCTCCCCTTAAGTTCAACAAAGATAGGGTGTCTAACCCTTAGCCTCAAGAAGGGAATGATAGTGGATCTTCATTGCCTATGTCTACTTATGTTAGGTGTGGAAAGAAGCACGAGAGTAAGTGCCTAGCCGGCACAGATGGTTGCTTCAGTTGCAATAAAGGTGGTCATAAGATAAGGGATTGCCTAATGATTACGGCAATTGGAAGAGATGGCAAGCAAGATCGTCCTAGTGTTTTGGGTTCCAATGCTCCTAAGAAGAATTAATTATATGCACTTCAGACTCGGGGTGAACAAAAGGGTTCTCCTAATGTGGTTACCATTATGTTAAAAGTCTTCGAACTTGATGTTTATGATTTACTTGATCCTGGTGCTACCTTGTCTTTTGTGATGGCATATGTGGTTATGAGGATTGATGTTCTTCCGAATGTGTTGCTAGATCTTTTTTTTGTATCTACTCTAGTTGGTGATTCTATTGTGGCTAAGAGGGTCTATATAAAGTGTCTCGTTTCCTTGTCATATAGAGTTACTGTTGTTGACTTAGTATAGCTTGATATGTTAGACATTGGCATTATCCTTGGGATGGATTGGTTGAACTCATGTTATGCTTCTATTTATTGTAGAACTCATGTAGTCAAGTTTATGTTCCCAAATGATCCTATTCTAGATTGGAAAGGGGGAAATTCTACGCCTAAGGGTCAGTTTGTCTGTTCGTAAAGCTAGAAACATAATTTCTAAGGGTTGCATATACCATCTAGTTAGGGTGAGGGATGTGGATTCCGAAACCCCTACTATTGAGTCAATCCTCATTGTTAATGAGTTTTCGAGAGTATTCCCAGATGATTTACTCAGTATTCCTCCTGAAAGGGAAATAGATTTCGGTATTGACCTTCTCCCCGATATGCAACCTATCTCTATTCCTCCTTACCGTATGGGTCTGACAGAACTTTAGGAGTTGAAAGACCAATTGAAAGATTTGTTGGATAAGGTTTTCATTCGACCGAGTATCTCTCCATGGGGTGCTCCAATTTTATTTGTTACGAAGAACGATGGTTCTCTTGATATGTGTATTGACTATAGCCAGTTGAACAAGGTGACCATTGAGATTAAGAATCCTCTTCCAAGAATAGATGATTTGTTTAACTAACTTCAGGGAGCAAGCTACTTTTCTAAGATTGACCTTCAGGCGGGTTATCACAAATTGAGGTGAAATAAGATGACATTCCGAAGATGACTTTCTAATCTTGGTATGGTCATTATAAGTTTGTGGTAATGTCATGTGGATTGACTAATGCTCTGGTGGCGTTTATGGATTTGATGAATATGGTTTTTAGACAATACGTTGACATGTTTGTGATTGTATTCATTGATGATATATTGATTTAATTAAGAAGTGAGGATGATCACATCAATTATTTGAGGATTTTGCAAATTCTCAAGGACCAACAACTCTTTGCAAAGTTTAGCAAATATGAGTTTTGGTTAAGGTCCGTAGCTTTTCTTGGTCATATTCTTTCAAGTAAGGGCATTGAGGTAGATCTTAAGATGACAGTTGTGGTCAAGAATTGGCCTAGACCTCTAACTCCTTCAGATATTAGAAGTTTCATGGGTTTAGCTAGTCACTACAGAAGGTTTTTTGAGGGATTTTCTTTAATTTCGTCTCCTTTGATGACTTTGACTCAAAAGAAAGCTATGTTAATATGGTCTGAAGCTTGTGAGATGACTTTTCAAGAATTGAAGGATAGACTTACTTTTGCCTCGGTGTGGACTTTACCGGAAGGGACGTATTATTTTGTGGTTTATTGTGATGCCTCTAGGATTGGTTTAGGGTGTGTGCTTGTGGAAAATGGGAAAGTGATTGCCTATGCCTCAAGGAAAATTATGATTCATGAACAGAATTATCCTACCCATGACCTTGAGCTAGCAGCAGTTGACTTTGCCTAAAAGATTTGGAGGCACTATTTGTATTATGTGCATGTAGATGTGTTTACCGGCCACAAGAGTTTCAAATATGTGTTTAATCAGAAGGATCTAAATCATCGCCAAATACGGTGGCCTAAATTATTGAAAGTTTATTATATGAATGTTCTCTATCACCCCGGTAAAGCTAATGTGGCAGTGTATGCTCTTTGTCGGTTATCCATGGGAAGTGTTGCTCATATTAAAGAAGGTAAGTAAGAGTTGGTTCAAGATGTCCATAGACTAGCCCGATTAGTTGTTCAGTTAGTGGACACCACCAAGGGTGGTGTTATGGTTCACAATGACTCTGAATCATTTTTTATGGTGAATGTTAAAGCCAAGCAACGTCTTGACCCAATTTTGGTTGAATTGAAAGAAGTGATGCTTAAAGAGTCTGTTGAGGCTTTCCCCCAAGGGGGAGATGGTGTACTTAGATATCAAGGTCGTTTGTGTGTTCCTAATGTTGATGACTTCAGGGAAAATATCTTGTGGAAGCCCTCTTGGTATTCTATTCACCCGGTAGGCACCAAGATGTACCATGATTTACGAGAGGTCTATTGGTGGAATGGGATTAAGAAGGATATTACCGAATTTGTGACTAAGTGTCGTAATTGTCAACTAGTGAAAGTTGAGCATCAGAAACCGGGAGGTTTGTCCCAAGACATTAGCATTCTTACTTGGAAGTGGGAAGATTTAAACATGGACTTTATTGTTGGTTTGCCTCGCACCCGGTGACAATATGACTCGATTTGGGTTATAGTAGATCGGATGACAAAATTGGCTTATTTTATTCCAGTTAAGGTGTCCTATTCGGTGAAGGATTATGCTATGTTGTACTTAAGAGAAATGGTAAAGTTGCACGGAGTGCCTTTGTCCATTATTTCCAATTGTGGTACACAGTTCACTTCTCAGTTTTGGAAGTCTTTCCAAAAGGTACTTGTATTAAGCTTACTATGACCTTTCATCCCTAAACCGATGGGCAAGAAGAGCATACTATCAAAACCTTAGAGGACATGTTGAGAGCTTTTGTGATTGATTTTAAGGGCAATTGGGATGACCATTTGCCATTGATTGAGTTTGCTTATAACAGTAGTTATCACTTGAGTATTGATAAGGCTCCATTTGATTCATTGTATTGAAGAAGGTGTAGATCTCCTATAGGTTTGTTTAAGGTGGGTGAACATGCCCTATTAAGTCCTGAATTGGTATAAAAGGCGATGGAGAAGGTTCGACTTATAAGAGAAAAGTTGAAAACGGCTCAAAGTCGACAAATTTCATTTGTTGAGGTTAGAATAAGAGATCTTGAATTAGATGTTCTTGATTGGGTTTACATGAAAATTACACCCATGAATGATGTAATGAGATTTGGTAAGAAAGGGAAGCGTAGTCCTCGTTATGTAGACCCATATCAGATTTTGAGACATATTGATAAGGTTGATTATGAACTAGAATTGCCTAATGAGTTAACATCGGTGCATCCCATTTTCAAAGTCTCTATGTTAAAGAAATGTGTTGGAGATCTAACATCCATTGTTCCTTTAGAAGGTTTGGGAGTTAAGGGGATTATTTCTTATGAAGAAGTTCTAGTTGAGAGTTTAGACAGACAAGTCAAGAAGTTGAGAAACAAGAAAGTTGATTCCGTGAAAGTGTTGCGGAGGAATAAATTAATTGAGGGTGCTACTTGGGAGGCCTAGACTGATATGATGTCCCGATATCCTCATCTTTTTCCTTCTACTCCTACTCTAGCTTGAGGTACTGAGTTCCTCGTTGTTTGTTCTTTATTTTGGAGTCAAGTGTCTTAAATGTTTCCATGATTTCCTTAATTATGCATGTTAATAAAAAGCTTAGGTTTTCAAAGAAAACAAGTTTACATAATTGATTTTCCTCCTCGGATATGTTCATTAAGATTTTTGCATTCATGTTGGGCTTCTAGTTCCTATCTTCTTTATGATGTTTTATGTATGTCCTCGCTTGGAGTCAGTATTCCTCCTTCGTAGGGTACATTTTGATGAGGTTGCATGCATGATGGGTTGCTAGTTAAGAGTCCTTTTTTCCTCTAAGTGATGTCTAGAATCTCATTTGAGGATGAATAATCCAAAAGGGGAGATGATGTAACACCCCATATTTGAGAAGGGGCAAGATAACTATTTTCAAGAGTTGCAGGTGCGGACCTATAAAGGCCACCCAAGGCCATGGATGAGACCACAGACCGTAGGTGTGGTCCGTGGTTGGTCACCCCCAACCACAACCAGACCAACAGACTATTGGTGGGACCACAGTCCATGGTTGAGATCTCGTGGTCCAGAGCCCTAAGTTCAAATTTCGAACCACAGTCGATGGCCGTGTAGGAAGGATTGTATGTTAGTCCATGGCCCATTGATTGAGGGTCGTGGTCAGCAGGTTGGTAGTTAGTTCATGGGTAATTGTATACTTTCCTAATTATTTTATCCCTATAGTACGTCGTACTACCCCTAACTATGACCCCTAACTAAGGTCCCTATATAAACATTTTAAACCCCAAATTTCTCCAATAGAAATCATTCTTTGAAATTCCTACAGAGAAGAACAAGTTTCCTCGCCAAAATATTTCTCTCTTTAGAAAGCATGAAGAAGAAGGATTCAACCTAGGGTTTCAATTCAAGTCTAAATTCCTCCATTGAAGATAAGAAATTGGCTTTGAGGTATGATAGTTTTCATCCATGGATTCCTTCCATTCATGTAGTTCCAAAATTCTCCTATTTTCGAAGTTAAAAATCCCCAATTGAGTTAGGTTTTTCTTCAATTGCCATGGGTTCTCTTGATTATTGATTTAAATGATTGAATTGTGATCTCTTGTGTATGAATAGATGAAATACTATGATTTTATGATGATTCCCTTATAAAACCATGTAATACCCATGTTTTTCAAGTTATGATCATATGATGTGGGATTTTGGTTCTGAAAGAAGAGTCTTATGAAATCAAGCATATATTGATTGAATTACATGAATTTATGATGAAATCCATATCTTACCCATGTTTTATAAATATTGATGATTGAAAGTGGGCTTTGAACCTTAGAAGGTAAATTATGGAATTATGCATGTTCTTATGAAACCTATGTAAATGTTTTAAGCATGTTTTTAGAGTGAAGTATCAATGACGATGTTGTTGTTATGCCGTTGAAAGGATTTTTCTCATATACACCTGAAAGCATGATTGTGAAAGGTTTTCTCACATAGTAAGGATTCTAAGATTGAAAGGTCTTCTCACCTAATTGAATCATAGATTAAGAGATATCCTAATGACTTAGCTTGGATAGATTATTGAATAATACATTTCCATGTATGACTAATGACTTATCTTGGATTGTCAATATGACGTTCCCTTTAATGGATAATAAGAACAAGTAAGAAATGACTATTCCATGGGATTTATGCTTAGCACCGTGAGGATATTGAGATGGAGACTCTCTCGTTAGTAGAGGCCAGGTTTCTAGAAGCAATCTCCTTATCCCTTACTTATGTGCCACCATATGATGATTGTCTAGATATACATTAGCTAGTTGATCCACCTAACCTAAAAGTTCATGGTCCTTACCTTGGCAAGTAGGAAAACCCTTTTCGGTGTGGGAGACACCGGGGTATCATGTTATAGCTCACATGGTCTCTATGTCGGTTAAAGCTACTTCCCACAATAATAATGAACTAAGGTTACTTCAAGAAGTATTTAATATGTGTTCAAATGTTTTAAAGATGTTAGCTTGCATTGACAATGTTTTATGATATGTTTTCTAGTCCTTTTATATGTGTAATGAAATGTCCCATTTTAGCATGATTTAAATATTTTATGCATGGCTATCATACTTGGTACAATGTTTTGTTCTCGCACATACTCTTGCCTATATTTCCCCAAATGTAGGATCTGACAATGAGGGTCCTCTATTGCATGGCTAGTGGTTGATTGTAAGATTTCTGAGCTTGGTGAGTCCTCATGCTTCGAGGAAAGATTTTCATTGTTTTAGTTTCTTTATTATATTCAGTTTTGGATATGATGCATGGGCTAGGCCCAATTTTATTTTATGGTACTAGATGACTAATTAGACACGTGTTTTAGACTTTCGCTCTCTTTTATAAAGACTTTTGGACTTGAGATGTTGTTTTTAATTAATATGTTCTATTTCTTATGTTATGAATGCTAAGTGGCTTGTATGGGGTCTCTCGGGTTACTGTACGCATCCAGGGTGTACTCCTGAGTCCTGACAAAAATCATGTTCTCCTTCTTTATTTCTAATAAGAAACCCAACTTGTTGAGAGCTCAGCTTGTGGAATTTTGGAGCATTTCCATTTTAAGGTGATTCTCTTTATATGCTTCTCCTTTATGCTTTTACGGCCTAAATTTCATATTCAAATTTCATTTTTGACCTTAAAATCCTTAATTTGTAGACGTTAAAGTTTGTTAAATTGACAATTTGAGGTTCAAATTTTGTCCGGTTTTCACCAATCTTTTTGGTATGTAATTTTATTCAATGGAGGAAACTATGGCGGTTTCCTTTTTATAATTTTGTTGCTTTGGTTTGAGGGTCTATTTTTGACCCAATTATGATTTGAAATTAAGGTTAAAGATATGGGTATTTTTATTAGCATTAGAGTGATCCATGGATCTCCGAAAGGTAAAAGCACCTAAGTTATAGTTTGTTTATGATTTTTGGCCTTGAGGTAGGTTATGGCTTCATCTTCATAGACTTGGCTTAGTTAAATTAATTACATTTTAGGTAGTATTGAATGATTTATGTGGAACACATTGCTATTTGGATTGTTATGGCCATAGATTTGATTGTTTAGCTTAAGCTTTAGTCGGGGAAGCCTTAGTGTAGGTGATCCTTGTGTGAGTAGTATCTTTAAACCATCTACTAGGTGGTGTGAAACTTAGGATTATATTATGTTTGATTGATTTGGTTGGTTTGCTTGATTGTGCGTGTCTTTGATTTGTTATTTTGGTTGTTCATTAAATTGTTGGGCCTGAGGGTGTAAGCTTTGAGTTGCAGGAGTTGTAGGTTAGTAAACTTTTGGTGTGATGGGTATTCTTCTTGAGTCTCTGTGTATGATATGACTACGATAATGCTTTTGAGGAATTTCTACATCAATAATTTTTTTTGGAAAATATTACTTGGTTTGTGAAAAGGAAATTGACCTGAATGAGTTGGAGGTCCTTGAGACCGTCTTGGCTTGAATGTGTTAAAAAGGCTCTTTTACTTAATTATCGCACCTTTCGGGTGCTTTTACCTTGATGAGCTCGATGTATCATTTCAAGCGGCCAATTAACTTAGGCTCGATCTACAGTCTACCTTTTATATTTACATTTTTAATAAGCTTGAAGTATCACTATGGGCGGCCCGTTAATACATATATCTAGGTTATTGGTAAGCTCTACATGTCATCCCGGGGAGGGGGCGTGGATAAACCTATCTGAGTTGTTCGCTATTGGTTAAGCTTGATGTATCATTCTAGGTGACTCGATGTTTCTTTCTGGCTTAGTTTCTTCCCTTTCTTGGAGTTTTACATTGTATCATTGCATGAGTTGGCTTTGAGTGTGTTGATTGTTTTGTTATGTGTGTAATCTCGTTAGTACTATCTACTTGTTCTCTATTACTATTTTTTCTGCTTTAGCTTTCCCTTTACTTTCTAGTTTAATTGTGCTTCTTATACATATTTTTTTTTTTAGTGTGGTAGTCCTATAATGCCTATTGGGTACCCCTATTTTAATACACATACTACACTTCTACATATTTTTCTGATACAGCTCTAAGTTTGAGCCAGCCTTAGTGAGCGTCGGATATCCTGTTGGAGTCACGGACTTGTATTTGTAATGAGCTCCTCGCATTAACATACTTGCTACTGTCCTTCTTTTGTACTGACTCTAATTTTGTATTTTGGACAAGTCAATTCTATATATATATATATATATATATATATATGGCTTTCTATTCGTAGTATCTCCTATATAGGTTATACCAGGTCCAAGGGATTGGTATCTTGCGTTAGTATTTATTTTGGTCACTTTTGGGCCTATCTTATAGATTTTGTATCTTACTACACATATATGTATATGATATGCCCCTTTTTCCTTTGTACTTTATTCTGGTTTTCCACTTATTATTATTGTTTCTTAAATAATGTGTCTCTTGCATCTTGTTATTTGGGTTGAAGCTTGTCCACTCGGTGGATTGTAGCGGACACCATTGTGGCCCAATTTCAGGTCATGACAAGAATGAACCAAAACCTGGTAATGCAAATATGGCAAAAAACAAATAATGGTTATCTTATTCTTTTTCATCTTCTCATAAAATTTCCATATGCCCAACTTATACACAATAGCATGTCAATGCATATGCACAATATAATATCAACAAAAGGGAAGGATTATCCATCTCAATCAATAAATATTGGTATGACATGTAATCACTTCAACTATGAAAAACATATGGGTTCACATAAGAAACAAAATCATACAAAAGAAACAAAGTCAATAATACATTAGCTAATGCTCATATATTTTTGCCTTCTTGGATTACAATCAATCATTCAATAGAAATAAATTTTCCTTTTATAACACTAGTACTTGTACCATTGCCCATCACACCATTGGTACGAGACTACATCTTTCGCCCTTACCAATTGTCTATTCCATTTTTAATTCTTAATTAGAAAAACATCTTTCAACGAAGTCGGAATGTCTTGACATACCTTGAAAGTCAAACACATTCCACTAATTCCTCAAGATTTTGCCTTTCCCTTTCGAAATGCATTTGAATGTTTCCAATCTATCAAAAATAAATAATTGTTAAGAAAACGAGGCAGTCACGACCCATATTATTACATGTCTATCCTACACCCAAAAACTCACTTAAATTTGTAATTTTGTTCCTAATCTTGATGCCACTTAATACACTAAGTCCTATATTTCCTAAAATCCAAACCTAAAATCTATCAGGTCATGATGGCTCATACTACATCCCCCAAGTAGGTAACCCTAACCCATAGCCCAAAACTAGAAACAACGAGCTATTGCACCGAAAAAAGGAATTTTGAAAGAAAATAATAATAGTAAGAAGAACAAGGAAAAAGAGAGAATCAATTCAATACAAAAACAAACCCAAGACCTTCTATCCCCGGTGTTTGAGAAAATATTCAAAACAAGAGTACAATAACATTACAGCAATGCGTAACTGTCTATGAAACCAAAATAAAGACTAGTCAAATTCCAACACTGAGGGAGAGTGAGGCAACTCCGAACGATAAAAGCTCACCCAAATATCCTAATCTAAGAGCTGCTCTGCATGAGACCAAATCATCGTTGAGAAGTAGTATTATGATCTTCATGGTGTAGAAGTATAGAATGAGTACCAACAAGTGGCACCCAATAGGCATAGGCCGACTAATCTCCATATATTGAAAGAAAAGACAGCATGTAATAAATGAGCATATATCATAGATAGCTAAAGAAGAAACAAGAATATAAAAATAAGAAACCAATGAAGTAAGAAATAGAGAGTAAAGGAAACATATAGAGAAAGTAAGGGACGAACCTAGATGTGCTAGTCCATCAACGTAAATATGACAAGGCTATACTAAGGGAGACAACAAGCTCAAAGATATACTAATAAGAACAAATGACAAATACACATTAAAACCACAAAGACTGAGCTAAGCCAACACTTGCACAAAAAGAATAAAACAAAGGGGAACAAGGGTAGTACCTACATTCAAATAAAGGACCACTCTACATATTGCCACAAGTCAGCAATTAGTCAAGAAATAACCTTCTAAGTCCCTATGTGCCAAAAAGGTAGACAACAAAAAACTAAACCCGTATGAGCCCCATATGACTAACAAGTACAAACAATAATTCATTGTGTTGGTGATAGGCAATGCATGACGAATCCAAGTTATTCCATAAAATCAGTAGTACTAATATTGCCAAGATAGATACACCTACCCCTCAGTCTTAGACAATGTGCTATGACCTATGTGCACTTTTCTCTTCCTGTGAAATGAATCATGCAAACAAAGAAATCCATCAGGGACTCGGGAGTTTCAATATATACCTATGTGGTCCTAATCAAGGACTTTCCGCTCTGTGAATATGACTAGAGAAAATCAATATGACCACAATAGTACAGAAAGGGTTGGTAACTCCTCAACCATTAAATTAAAAATGAGGGCATCCCAGATTCCTTGAAATATGTAAAAGTCAGGGCATCCCAAATGCCTTTAAATATCATGTCTATTGATAAAGTAGAAAAGGTAGTACGACCCCCATAAAAGACAAGCTTTAAAAGAAATGGGACAAAAACCCTACTTACTCGAAAGTATGCTAAGAACAAATGCATGCACCAGGTCCTCCTACAAGTCACGTGAGCATGAGGATATCAATGCAATGCATGTCATCACAAGCATCCAAACAACATATTTACCATCACAAACTATATAAATATTAACCATATAAAATCCTAGAGTATAGGAACTAACCTTGAGGCCAGCAGGTCCATGACCAAGGCCTCAAGTAAAAAATACCTCAATGAACTCAACAAAGATAACAAAAGAAGGAAACAATTCAAACCAAGCATCGAAAAGGATCATCGAGAATCACCAAAATGAAGAAGTACACAAGGAACACCCCCTCCACCCAAAGATACCACCCAAAGAGGCACAAGCACAAAAAGTGTTAAACCCCACAAGCCACATGACCTCATGGTTCCCGCACTAGAAGAGTGAACCCAACCTGAGAACCACTCCCATGAAAACGCTATAAAATATAGGGATAAACCAAAACTCATTCAAAGGTACTAATCACACTGAATGTCCAAAATATACTAAGCCACAACTCTACGATGGTTAAAAGTACTAAACAAAGTCAAAAACAATGAATCCCCAACCAAACCAAAAAATTTCACAATTCTAACTAACCTAAGGCTCGGGTAGGAATTAAAAGATAAAGATAAGGGAGACAAGCATATAGCTGCTGCACACAGTCCCAAATTACATGCAATAAATTCTAAACAACCTCTAATAAAGCTTAATAAAAGACCAATAGACCATAGCCTACCTTGTAGCCGAACACGCGCACTTCGAAACTGTTGAACTAGATTACTACTCTTCAAATCACCTCCAATCACAGCCACGCTAGCTTATTATTGATCACAACCCCAACATGGATGTTTAGACACCAAAATCACAATAATTTGAAATGGACCTAAAATCGAATCAAAATGGGAATGTGGGACTCACATCGAGAATCCCAAAAGAGACTTCGAATATTTGATCGACCCACTTACTTCTATTATGTCAATATTAATCACTACTGTTGGAATTATGGTTTTTATTTATAGTGATAATTATATGGCTAATGATCAAGGCTATTTAAGATTTTTTGCTTAAATGAGTTTTTTTTTTTGGTACTTCCATGTTGGGATTAGTTACTAGTTCGAATTTGATACAAATTTATATTTTATGGGAATTGGTTGGGCTGTGTTCCTATCGATTAATAAGTTTTTGTTTTATTCCATTAATAGGTCCTAGATGCTTTTACGAGCTGGTGTAAGGAAATGGGACACAAATCGATGATCCAAAGGGAGAAAATAGCCCATGGAATCAAACATTAAAAAAAGACAAAGAAAGAGGGCTCGGTAGCCCCCTTTGAAGAGGAATATACCACAAATGAACGTTCTTCACACTCCCCCAGCCAGTTTCACAAGTACCCACACCAATTACGGACAAAAAACTACTTAAATCACCAAAAATAGAGTTTCTTAATTAAAGATATAGAAGTTTGAATAAAGATAAAATAATGGGATTTGGACCCGTAGATCATTCAAAAATCCAATATTTGTTCACAAAAGTGGACTTCGCTTAAGCAGCCAAATGTTCGTAAAAGCGGAGCCCATCTAAAGGGCACCTTTTGCTTAAGTGACCACCTGGTCACTTAAGACGCCTTTGCAAAAGCCAAGGGATAGCCTCTTAAGCGGACCCTTCCCTTTATAGGCCCATCACTTAAGTGACCTCTTCGTATCTTATATTAACATCTCTTACGCGATCAACTATTCGCATAAGCACAGACATTAGATTTAACAAAATGGGCCAAGTGTCGAAAACATCGAACAAGCCCTTAGAATTCATTCATAGTCCAAATGACAAAAATCAAAAGTGCAAATCACTTGGTAATGAAATTCAGGAACTCAACAGAATCGACAAATCCAAGGTCGTTTTGTTAAAAGTTGACCAAATTCAGCACTTTATAAATAAACACAAACCAAATGCCAAAATCTATAAAAATAACCTGATAGCCTCGAGAACTGAGCCAAAGGTCATTCTAGACCAAACTCGGCATTCCAAAGCTAACCTCAGTGATCGAATTTGATCTCGAGCACATTTACCAAGAAAGTTGACCAAAGTAAAACTTTAGGCAAAACTCAAAAGATAAGATGCCTATTCGCACTAACTCAAACAGGAAGCCTCAAAATCCAAACCAATCCTCACACTAGACCAAACAGACCTTTACGAAGCTGATTGAACTGGCAAAATTCTGATTCGATGTCAGAATTTCTAAATATTTACTAAATTTAATTTTTTATAGATTAAAGCCTGAAAAACCCAAAAGCTCAAACCAAACCCAACCAAACACCTCGAGAAGAAAGCCATTCAACCTAGCATCACACCAAAGTCATACAAATCTATGGGAAGGGGTAAAATGGAAAAATTATGTGGAATGATAGAAATGACCATCGAGAGTTATTTTTACAAATACCATTAAAAATTATTTTTCTGCAAAAGTCAAAGGAATTGAAGGAACTTAGGAGCTCCAAAGATAAATATAGCGGGCCCCTAAGATCTACAAGACCTATAGATACCCTCTCGGATCAGACAATGCCAACTCAGAACTCATGCGGATAGGAAATCCATGTATTCAGTTAATCACTCCAAAACTCAAAATAGCACCCTAACTCTTTCTTTTGGCACTACCTTCCGTCAACCCTTACCAAACACAACTGAACGCAATAGAATAATATTAGATGGACCAATCCCACATAGATAACACACACTGAAGTAAACAAAAGACAAGGGAAGATGACAACCAACTCACAAGTAGAATTATCTACTTCAAACTCCAAACCCAACACCTCCTAGCCATACAAGATATTTTTTCCATCATGAGCCATACGAAAAATTACTGACACCATCAAAACATTGCCAACATAACTACACAAACACACTAGGCCTAACTCCAATCGTAATCTTCTACTGATGATCCTCTGAAAAAATTGAAGTAATATGGAGATTTAGGTAAGCTGCAGTAAAGATCAATGCAATGAAACCATGAATCTCAAACCGAGTGGAAATCTGAGTAAACCACCACACCCAAGGCAAACTTAGTAGGTAGGTAGAGGAAAATCATATCAAATCGATTATAGTAACACAATGGACCGAACCACTACAAGCTAACCCCAAATGATACACACGAACCCCGCATCCTGAAAGAAGTGCACCTTATTGATCCACGAATGACTTTGAATTCATCAAGAATATGAGCCTTTTGATCATATTCTTGATCTCTAGCAACACAGTAGTTTAGAAGCCATCAGTGAACACCACCATATATAGCCCAAATAGAATGCCCGACCTCTTAAACCATCAACACAACACTTGTAGAAATTTATCAAGACAAAGGTATCAAACACGAATAACCATGAGAGGAAGCAATCATGCTCACAGTGTAGCACAGTCACATAAACCCATACTCTAACCATGATATCTAAACACAATGAAGCCCATAACTGGCAATAGTATGCCAAAGTTTTTCGGATTAATCGATACTTAACAATGTAGAAACTATTGCTTAAAATATGCTGCACTTCGCTGACCGCCAACAGAACATAAGTGCATTACTCAATAGTCCTCACTAACCCATCAAAAAATTGTACATGGAATGCCCCCGACTAAGAAATCACTATACTTAGAACATTTTGAGACAACTCCACTCCCAACCTCACAAATTCAAACACAACAATCCAACACTACAACATCAGAAGAAATCAAATGCCCACTGAACGATCAATCTAAAATACTAACCCACATAGAAGAGACACTTCAATAAGAAACAACCAAGAAAAACCTCACCTTACAACTAAGGAACTTAGAATAAGATTTAGATAAGGTAAGGAATCATAAAAAGGAATTCTGAACCAAAGCCACCGAAGGTCACAACTCCCGATCACACCAATATCATAGCAAACAACCTCATACCAACTAAGCGGGGAACACATCTAATGAAAAAATAACAATCTAAGCTAAGAAAATCAGGAAAGAAAAAAAAAATAAACCAACCCCGAGCAAGACATTTATGCATAGAGGCACAAGGTTCTACACCACAACTACTTAAAATAAAGCAACAATGCCAAAACAATCCAATACAAAAGAAATCATCTACATGGGAAATAAACATCAACACAATATCAAATAGGGATTTTACCATAAATAACAATTATACAAAAAATCACAAAGGTATGTATGGGCATGAAAGCACCAAATCCACACAAAACAAACAATCAAGGGTAAAAGAAACACAAGATCAGAAATATACTAGTGATACCTTGAACCTCAGCTCCTGACCTACTTGTAGAAGCACCACCACTAGCCTGTTGTTCGTGATAAGTAATTGTAGGGAAATCCTTTGAAAAATGGCCCAACTCTCCACACGTATAACACTTCTTACCAACAATGGCCTGTTGAGATGACCCGGCTAAACCAAAATTAACCCTAGAACCAAAATACTCAGATAGCACACCATACGAAGCATGTCGTGAACTCTTTCCACTAGGGATACCATAACCTACCATGGGTCCACCTAGAACCTGAGGTGCTCCCACTATAGATTTGGTAATTCGAGAGTGTGGATCACCTTAAATAGGATGATGCCAACATTGGTAAGAAGTCCTATCACTATTATGCTAAAATTAAGGCCTCTTACCCCTACAAGAGTAAGTCTCAATACATTCATGCACCACAACCCTCTCATGACGAACCACTGGTCAAAAAGTAGATCCAGGTGCTAACAAGTGCTCCAATGCTAGACGGAGTGGAAACGTCAGTCTTTTAGTGTACCACTGAGTCATATCATACCCTATAATAGACAATGTCAAAGTACGTGTGGCCCACTAGAGAAGCATAGGCACATACAAAGAAATTGATAAGGAACCCTGATAGTAACCTAGCAACTCAACTCTAGCTTGTGAACCACTCGCTGAACCAAGAACCACATATGTTTGTGGCCTTTAAAGATACCTGGAACTCCCATTACTGAGACTCAGGGAGTTAAGACATTCACTAAACTTTTTGGAACCTAGTCTACCCCTAGAGCCTCTAACTATTTCATAAAATCTCTAAAGTCCATCGAAGGCCTCGTGCTATTCATCTATAAGAGAGTAGATTTCAAAGAAGTCATTTTAGAGGTTAATCAAAGAAAAAACACATGATGAGGAATGAAGAATGGAATATCCTAAGAATGACCTGTCGCCTCCCGAAGATAGGATACGGACGTCTCTACACCAATCCACAGGACTCTACTAGAGACTTTCTTTCATATTGACGACACTAGAGAACATAGAGCTCTGATACCATTTTGTCACGACCCAAAAATATCATGTCATGATGGCACCTACTACTTTCCATTTGCAGTTAAGCCTAATCCATAGAGCAGAACTAGAAGCATAAGGATATTGCACAGAAGATAGGAATTTTGGACGCAATAATAATAGTAAGAAGCAAAAGAAAAAAGAGAGAATTGAATCAATAAAAAAAAACTCAAGACGTGGTATCAATTGGTATTTGAGAAACTATTCAAAACATGAATACAATAACAATAAAGTAATACAAAACTCTCTGGAATCGATATAAAGACTAGTCCTAGAAAAACATTGAGGGAGAGTGAGGTGACTCTAAACACCCAGAGCTCACCCAAATCTCAAGATCCAAAAGTTGCCCCATAAGAGACAAAATCAGGAATGAGAACTCGTACTATGATTTGTAGGATGCAGAAGCATAGTATAAGTACCAACAAGTGGCACCCAAAAGGCATAGGCCGACTGAGCTCTAAAGATAATAAAAGAAAAAAGCATGTAAGAAAGAAGCATAGATCATAGATATCTAAAGGAACAACAACAGTAAAAAAAAAATAAGAAACAACTGAAGTAAGGAGTAGAGAGTAAAGAAAATAGATAGAAAAAGTAAGGGGCAAACCTAGATATGCTAACCCATCAACCTACATACAACATTGACCTACTATGGGAGAAAACTAGCCCAAAGGTATACTAATAGGAAAAAGCGAGAAATACACATAAAAACAATAAAGGCTGAGCCAAGCCAACACCTGCACAAAAAGTATCAAACAAAGGGGAACAAGGGTAGTATCTACCTTCAAAAATAGGACCACCCTACATACTGCCACAAGTCATCAATTAGTCAAACTATAACCTTCTGATCCCCTATGTGTCCAAAATGTACACAACAACAAATTAAACATGATCGACCCCCATATGACCAACAAGTACAAAGAACAATCAATTGTTCTAGTGATGGGAAATGCATGTTAAATGTTAGTTATGCAATAAAATTAGAAGTACCAATTATTTCAACATATATATACCCACCCCTCAGTACTAGATAGTGAGGTAAGAAGCATGGGCACCTCATAAAGAGATCACATGGAAAAGGGAATCCATGAGGGACTCAGGAGTGTCTATATATACCTGCTTAGTCCAAATCCAAGACTTTCCACTCCGGTAGTGTGACTAGAGATAATCAACATAACCAAAATAGTAAATAAGTGGTGGGAACCTCCTCGATCAGCAAACTAAAAATGAGTGCATCTCAAATGCAAATGAATATGCAAAAGTGAGCGCAATCCTGACGCTTCTAAATCTAAAGTCCATTTGTAAAGTAGTAAAGGTAGTACAACCCATATAAAAATTAGTTTTAAGTGTAATCAGGTAAAAACCCTGCTTTCTTAAAAGTATGCTAAGAACAAATACATGCACCTGGTTGTATTACAAGTCATATGTGCATGAGGATATCAATGCAATGCATGCCATAGCCAATATCCAAATAACACGTTCACCGTCACACACCATATAAACAACAACCATCTCACTCCTAGAGTATAGCAACTAATATGGGATCCAACATGTCCTTGACCAAGGCCTCGGGGCCAAAATACCTCAACCAACTCAATAGAGAAAATACGAGAAAGGAAAAACTTTGAACAAGCATCGAAAGGGATCACTAAGTCAACAAAGAGAAGGAGTACAGAATGAACACCCCCTCCACCCAAAGAGGCATAAGCACAACTAACCTCATCATACGACAAACAGAAGCATTGAATGGAATCCAAACTTGAAATAAGGTATATGAACCTCATCAAAAGTACAAGTCTAAGCAGAGAAAAACCCAACAAGCCACACGATCTCATGGTCCCCAAACTAGAAAAGAGAACCCAACCTAAGAACCACTTCTAAGAAGAAGCTATAAAATCTAAGGATTAACCACAACTCATTCAAAGGTACTAATCACAACGAAAATAGGCAAGGTACCGAGCCATAACTCTACGATTATTAAAAGTACTATACTAAGGCACAAGCAAAAAATCCCCAACCTAACCTAAGGATTTCACAGTTCTAACTAGCCTATGGCTTGGGCAGAATTTAAAATATAAGGATAAGGGAGATAATCCTAAACCCGCTACACGTAATACGAAATCACATGCAATAAATGTTAAACAATATCTAAGAAATCTAAATCAAAGAACAAGTACACAGTAGCCTACCTCCAAGCTGAACACGCGTGCTCAAAAATTATTGAACTAGATCACTCCTCTTCAAATATCCTCCAATCACCACCACACTAGCCAATTATTGATCATAATGCCAACATAGAAATTTAGACACCAAAATCACAATAATGTGAGATAGGACCAAAAATCAAGTCAAATTAGGAACGTGCACCCGCACCAAGTATCCCAAACTTGACTCCATTAATAGGTCCTATATGCCATTACAAGATTGTATCTCAAAATGGAACACAACTTGATGCTTTAAAAGGGATAAAACAACCCATGTAATTAAACACCAAAACAAGAAAAAGAATGAAGGTTGAGCAGCCCCTTTGGAGAAGAATGAACCTCACATCAACTGTCTTCATGCTCACACAACAAGTCCCACACATAACCATGTCAATTACGGAAGAAAAACAACTTTAATCACCCAAAATGGAGATCTCTAGCTTATGATATTGAGGATAGAATAAAGAGAAAAAAAATGAATTTTTAACCCAGTGATCTTTGCAAAAACCAAAATATGTTCACAAAAGTGGACATTGCTTAAGCATTCAAATGCTCGCAAAACCAGAGCCCACCTAAGGGCGTCGTTCGCTTAAGAGGCCACTTTGTTTCTTAAGCAACCTTCACAAAAGCAAAGGGGTGGTCGCTTAAGTTACCCCTGCCCCTCAGATGCCCATCGCTTAAGTGATAAAGAGTTCACATAAGCAGTCGCACCAGACACCAGATTTTAAGAAAATGGTTAAGTGTCCAAAACTTCAAACAAGCCCTTAGAATTCATTCAGAGTCCAAATGATGCAAACAAAAAGTGCAAACAACTTGGAAACAAAATTCCCGACTCAACAGAATGAAACAACTCTCTGATGTCATTTCGTCAAAATGTTTACAAAAGTCAACACTTTCTAAAGAAATACAAACAAAACGCCAAAAGCTAGAAACTCAGCTCGATAGCTTTAAGAACTGATCCAAAGGTCATTCTAGACCAAACTCGACATTCTCGAGCTAACCGTACTAATAGAATTTTATTTTCGGTGTGCGTACCAAGAAATTCTACCAAAGTCAATCTTTAGGAAAAAGTTAAAAGAAAAAATGCCTATTCACACCAACTCAAACTGGAAGCCTCGAAACTCGAACCAAATGTCACGCTAGACCAAAAAGACGGTTCCGAAGGTGATGGAATTGATGAAGCATGCCACCCAACCCAGCATCACACAAAATCCATAAGGAAGCTATAAGAACAAGTAATATTGTGAAAACACGTGAAGCCACTGAAATTACCCCCGAGAGTCATTGCACTTGCTTCCTTCAAATAACATAATTCTAATGATATTCATATAATACAATATACCTAATATTTAATTTTTTGACACATAATGTGTAAACTTGTATCAAATCTAAAAACCATGAAAATGAATCTGAAATAAAAACAACAACTACATTATCTTTAACTCTCACCATGGAAACAACAAAAAGAACATAAATAATATGAACGACATCACCCAAAAATGTATTGAATTCCTATTCACCATCTTCTCCATCATTACAATGATTACTCCATAATTTTCAAATAAATTTCCATTGAAAATTGTCTCAAATTTTTTTTTTTAGGAACACAGTTACAACAACAACATTATTTGAACATTCAATTACCTCTAACCTAAAATTCATTACATAAAGAGTTCAAAATTGGAAGCCCTTACTTGAATGCATTTGTTCTCGTGTCGACACCGTAGGTATGTTATCGCCTCTTTTTTACTTTTCTTGTCTAAAATAGTTATGTATTAAAAGTGACAAATTTCACTAACTTATTTTAATGAAAATATGCTAAATAGTATAGGGTCTTATTAAATTTCATATATGTCCAATTATTATCAGCTAAATTAACTATCTAAAAATTACCTGTCAAATTTATTAACTATAGTTAAATGTATAGTACAAAAATTGTCATTGTAAATTTACAAGAAGGGTCTTTTATATATATAAAAAAGAATGAGGTTCTAAAGCTCAAAAATTGACTTAAAAGGTCATTACATCATCTACCACATAAGCAAACTCCTCCCCGAATGTAAAAAAAATAATATATCTGATCATTCAAAATGTTGAGGATATCTGATCCTCATGTCTCACTTGGTCTCCTATGTAGCCTCCTTTACAAAATGATGCTTCTATTAAACCTTTATTGAAGCAATCTCTTTCGACCCAAAGTTTCAGATTTTCCTTTCCAAGATAGTTATCGGCTCCTCCTCAAAAGTCAAATTTTTATCAAGTGTCATGGAATCCTAAAAACCACATGAGCACTGTCCTGATGACACTTCTTCAGAATCAAAATATGAAATACATGGGAACACCCGACTAATATGGTGGCACAACCAACAAATGAGCCACCTCACCAATACGCTCAACAATCTCAAAATAATCGAGTTACCTTGGGCTCAATAGTCCCTTCTTTCAAAATCTCATCACTCTTTTCATAGGTGAAACCTTCAATAGAACCTTCTCTCCCACCATGAACTCCAGATCACGAACCTTTAAATTTTCATAACTATTTTTGTACTCTACGCCATGAGAAGCCTATCAAGGATTAACCTGACTTTGTACAAGGACTCTCTCAACATATATGTACCCCATGACATAATCTCTAAGGTAGCAAACCAACATTTGGAGATTGACATCTCATACCATACAAAGACTCAAATGTTGCTATCTCAATGATAGAATGAATACTATTGTTTTATGAAAACTCCAGTAAAGGCAGAAGCTTATCTCAATCATCACCAAAGTCGATAAGACATTTGCGCAACAAGTCCTCTAAAGAACCTCAATAATCTGTTAGGATTGACCATATGTCTGAGGGTGAAAGGATGTACTAAGATCAAGTTGAGTGTGTTACTCCTTCTACATACACCTCTAGAAATGAGATAGCAATTATGTGCCATGATCTAAAATTATTGAAATGGACACCCCTTGCAAGCGAATTAGCTCTCGAATGTAGATCTTGGCAAACTTCTCCAAATTATAGGTAGAGTGAATTGATATAAAGTGCACGGACTTAGTCAATCGGTCCACGATAACCCATATAAAATAAAACATACCTAAGGTACGTGGCAACCTTACCACAAAGTCCATAGAAATAAGCTTCCACATCCACTAAGGTATGGGCATCCTTTGAGTAACACCTCCGAGCATTTGGTGTTTATACTGCAATTGCCAACAATTCAAACAGTGAGATACAAAATCTACTATGTCCCTTGTCATACGAAATCATCGATAATGTATGTTCAAGTCATGATATATCTTAGTAGCCCCGTGATGAATAGAGTAACTCAAACAATGGGCCTTTTTCATAATCAATCTAGTTATATCACCAGTCCAAGGAACACTAATATAACCCGTTATCCTATAATCTCCCTTACCAATAAAAATTTCATCTTTGGCTTCTCATTTGTACACCTTGTCTCAAATCTTAAATAAATCACCATCATAAAATTTTGAATTTAAATGTACTCCAACAAAGATGACCTGGCTACTACATAAACCAAAACTACACTAAATTCTAAAATATCAAGCCTCATAAACCTATGGTCCAAGGACTAGACGTCGATATCTAAAGGATGCTCTCCAACCTATAACAAGGCTAGACTACCCATACTCACTACCTTTCGACCCAAGGCACTTGTTACCACATTTTCCTTGCTTGGATGATAAAGAACAGTCATGTCGTAGTCCTTGAGCAACTCCAACCATCTCCGCATCCTCAAATTGAGATCCCTCTAATTAAATATATATTGGAGACTGTGATGATCCGTGAACACCTCACACTGTACACCATAAAGGTAATGCCTCCAAATCTTCAATGCAAACACTAGAACCGCCAACTCCAAGTCATGAGTAGGGTAGTTCTTCTCGTGAACCTTCAAAAGTATTGAAGCGTCAGATATCACCTTTCTCTTCTGCATCAATACACAACCATAAGAAATCCAAGAAGCATCACAATATACATTAAAACACTATCCCTTCATGGGTAGAGTAAAAATCAAAGCAGTAGTTAATAAT